>OZ010586.1:75584086-75694086 GCA_963932145.1 Acanthosepion lycidas
ATTATTACTTTAGTTCTTTGTAAGTGAAATATTTCAAATTTGGCTTCAAGAAAATAAAAAAAATACTTCTAGTTCAATAACATGACAGAAGGATTTGTTTTTCGTAGAATTCCTATAAGTTTCACAAGTCTCAAAATTTTGACAAGTGCTGCCTTAAGATACAACAACAAAAAAAATCTGTTATTTCTCTTCGCCATGGTAAGAATTCTGGTTTGTCCGACAGAAAATAACATCTGAGCTGCAGTCTGTTTGGTTTTGTTTAAACAACATTGACATAAAAATGATCTTTGTTTATAAAATTTACCTACCATGGATTTAGTGAGAAATAATATTATTAATTATTCGTTACATTCACTTACACGCATATATATTTGAGAAAGGTATGAATCCAGTTCTTTTTACTCAAGCTATAGGTTAAATAGCAGGACTTACTGGGTACTGAAGCCTTGGTTGGCAACCAGACTACTGCAGAAAGTAACGGCAGCCTACTGCGGGAATTCTTTTACCAAGACAATCATGAATCGAAAAGAGACTTGATTGGCCAAGCCTGCATCATGTAGGGCACTTAAGGGAGGAACCTATTTTTTGTTGTTGTTATGCTTAGAATACCATTGATGGAGCATAAGTAAGAAAGTTTTAAAGAAAATGGAAACGAAAAAGATACTTGTACTTAGAACCAGAAAAAGCCAATTGAAATTTCTAGAGTCGCATAATGAGGAAAGAGAGCTCGGAGAACTTGAGACTCAAAGAAGATATCGAAGGTAAAAGGGACAGAAGAAAGCAGCGAGTAACGTACCTATGAAACATGTGTAAATGTTTAGCGAAACACGGACTAGGAGGGATAGTAAAAAGACAAATCATATTCAAAGTTATAAAAGACAGGAAGTTGTGGAGTGTCATGACCGTCCAAGTCCTGAAGGGACACGGCACGTAGAAGATGAAGGTCCAAGTAAACAAAGCTAATAATCTAGATCTATAAAATATAACTAGAATTTCCGAATATATAAAGAGCAAAATCAGCCCCCCCCCCAAAAAAAATAACTAAAAATAAAAATAAATAAATAACAACCTAAGGGAGTCCGAGAAAGAATGTAATAATAATAATAATAATAATAATAATAATAATCATGGATTTTCCTATCGTCTTTAACATTTAAGGGTTAGTTAATCAGCTCAATTCTTAGAACCGAACAACCAAACTACCTGCAAATATGATTTGACTATAGCAATAAAGTCTTTTGAAGAATCAACTACACTTTTGGTAGAACCGAATACAGAAGACTGGTGCACAGAGATTTCTAAACGACTCTCCTCAGGTTTTGAATTCAGAATTTTCCTTCCCCTAGACTAGTTACCAAACAAGGCTAAAGAGCACATTCTACCCTACTATTAAACCCATGGTAGGAGACAAAGAGATGGCTTCATACATTTCCCAATGGTATTTGTGCATAAAAACACCCGGAAATAATAATAATAATAATAGTAATAATAGTAACAACAACAACAACAACACAAAAAGAACATGAAAGAAACTTGAAACAAATTTCATTTACTAATTTCTAGAAATAATATCTTTATTTGTGTCTCTTTTTGTGATTGATATAAACTAACGAGTGAGATTTGTCGTTGAGCCTTAATCAAAATTATTTGAATACCTGACTTTAAACGTTCCCAGTAGGCCAAGCAATCTACGCTTGTTTTGTGGACTCTTCCACAACAACCTAGTTAACCCCTGCTAGGAAATGCACTATTCCTGTTATAATTTTCACCATCTCAATCTTACAAAATATATAACAAGTATTCATTGGTCAATCACCTTCATTCTAGCTTGCTGATTGGTCAGTTCCGACCAATCAAACCGCCTGCACGCGGCCAATCTGCTTTCCCGCTCATATGCTGGGAGCCTGTCACATGGTACACTACCATTATATAAACCCAACACGTGTAAACTCCCTTGAGTTTTCTTTCTTTTCATTCATCTCTCTCGCACGTCTCATTCCTTGCTACCAAGTGCCAAGATGTAATCTTCAAGAACTCCTGTCTTAGCCATTGCGGTCAGACGTTAAAGACCATTACCAACATTCACGCAAGTACAAACTCTGAAATCTCTTCTGAACTTTTATCAACTTTACAATTCACAATTCCAAACTTTATTCTTCTAAATTACAGTTTAAAATTACTTCCTTTTAATATAAACTCAGGTACAACTATTACCTAATCAAAGGGACACGACTCTGTCCTACCGTTTTAGTTCGCATGCATGTATATCAAACATTAATAAATTCAATTGTTATGTTTTGAAATCATTCCGTTCAGTTTTGTATTTTATACTGTGCTATTTACGTCAAATATAAATTGCATTGCGTCCACGCATTGTCCTTAAACCCACCTTTCCTAGCCAAAGTTAAATAACTCAATCACTACAAGATTGGCAACCCCGACGTTCGTCGTTCGACGTTCACAACAACAATAGTAACCCCGTCGCTATAGTTTTATTTCTTTATCTGTTTGGACTTCACTTCTATATCTACCTGAAATTACTCTCTTTTAGAAATCAGATATCAGACTTTTGTTTTTAGTATCTTTCTTTTTCTAACTCGTCGTACAAATCATTTATAAGAAAAAGAATTGTTTACGTAGACGATGGCTGTTCTCTCTCTTTCCGATACCACATCATTCTATAATTTTACCAATGTACAGAACAAATGTGGCTTTTGAGTCCAGCCATTGGCCCACATTGTAACTACCACATTGTTATTAACATTGACTACGTTTTGGTGCCTTTTTCAGCTAGAGCCAGTGTGTGTAAAACGTGTAGGAAATACAGGGTGACCATAAAGTCTCTTTACAATTTAAAAAATACATTACAAAGGCAAGGAGATATCTTAATCAGAGTTGTTCTATGTACTCAAGTAATTATCAAAGCTTTTACGCCCATTGCATTTGTGTATTTCAGGAACACTGTTGATGAAAGAGGTACTGTTAAAATGAACCCCTAACATTTCCAGACCGGTGAATTGGAAGGGATGGTCCAATTCCCTACCCACCTCGTTCACCGGATATCACATCCCTGGACTTCTTTCTATGGGGTTATGTTGCATCGATCAAAGATACGGGACATCACAGATCTAAAGCAAAAGCTCACTGATGCCATTGCCAGCATTGATGAGGCTGTGCTACAGCGAACATGGCAAGAAATCGAGTATCGTCTTGATGTCCTTCGTGCAATTAATGGCGCCCATATAGAAGTGTATTAAATTACTTAAAAAACTTCAATATCTACTCCTCATTTTGTAACAATTTTCACATATTTGTCTGTTTATTTGCTTTTGTAATATTTTTTAAAATTGTAAAGTGACTTTACGGACACCCTGTATAAAGTTAATATTTATTTGGAGACTGATTAAAATTAACCGTGAGTCCCCTAGTTTCGGTAGAGACATTTACCACTTCAATATAAATTTATTCAAGACATACATAGACAAACAGAATATTCATAAGGATAATTTTATAAGTATTGTGCAAAACAAAACACCTGAGATATAAAAGAAAGACATTAAATTGATGTAATTTAAAGATGGACGATAAAGAAAAATATACGAAATGAATGTTCCTTTCAGACATTTGAGTTTAAATAAAAGCCTGTATATATGAATGTAAAAAAGAGAGAAATATTTACATATTTACAGAAAAGAGAGAGTGTGCCAGCGAGCGAGCCAGACAGAGGGTGAGTGAGAGAGAGGGAGAGGGAGAGATATAAATACACAGTGTGAGAGAGAAGTCATTTGAAATGTCAGCTGCAGCTGTAGTAGACGGAAATTGGCGTAAATCAATGTGACCCAACCTTTTCTCTACAAGCGCCCCCTTTGGGCATGAAGCTTTTTTGTCAAATTAAATCTCGAATATTATACTGAATTCATCTTTCATAGCAAGATAACTTTTATGTACCAGTGCAAAAATAATTTAAATATTGTTTTCATTTCTGTTTTAAATGCCAATGATTAAAATGCTAAAAAGCAACTTTTACTTGATAGCTTATCTCAGTGTTTTCAATGTGATGGTTAAACTTGGTGCTTACTAGCTAAGGTTGTTACTCTAGGTTCCATGATTCTTGGAAGTAATAGTTGATCTCGTCTTGTAATTTGTAGGCAGTTTCTTTGTTTAGTAAGATCTGTAACAACGTTGAAATAGGAAGCAATGAAGAAAACTTTGATAGCTTTCCACAGTTTCAGATACATTAAGAAATTTCTTTTTGCAGCCAAATATTGACTAATTTTTGCAAATTTAAAAAAAAAATGAATAAATGCCCACCGTCCCACAAAGTATGTTCATTGCCCCAGTGCACCTTTCAGCAAAACAGAAGCCACAAGGTGACACTAGCGCCCAGGTTGGAAAACACTGGGGTAAATGTCTGAAATAAGTTCCATTGAAGTTACTGAAATGGAGTCCTGTTGAAAGTCCTGTTTTTATTGATTTTTTTTTGTTTACAAGCCCATGTTTTTATTTCTTTTCGAATGCACAGGACTTTGGACTTTACAGCCACAAAATCAGACGATTTGATTGGTTCATTATTTTTCCTCTTTGTTATGTAGCATGGCTCTGTATTACGTCCCCTGACCTGCAGATGAAAGGATTTAATGTAACTGATTTGAAAATTTTCAAAATTGAGAGCGCGAGTGTTGCTTAATTTATGTGTGTGTATATGTGCGTACCTCATAAATACACATATCTAGTGATTATACTTTTAACACACGATGTTTGTGCTCGAAGCTTTTTAAGGCAAGAAAAAACTTGTACCAAACCAAGCTCACTATCTCAACAACGATAGAATTTACCTCAAGAGAAGAATTCATCAACATCAGTGGACACACTTTATGTCGAAGCTTTTATATCAGAGTGCCTTCCTTGGTATGATATGAAATTATATCTAGTGGTGGATTTCCAGCACAAATCAAACTCACCAGTAACTACACAGCAAAGAACGAATGCTCCTTAAATTGCAATTGCAAGCAAAATAATGTTATATACCAAGCCACGGTAAAATCAGACGATAACGAAGAAAAATACACATAGGGCTACCTGAAGGACCCTGGAAACTGAAAATACGCGCACAAAATATCCATCGCAAATAGCAAATACGAAAACAGCACAATGCTGTTTGCTTATTTGAGAAATTAAAAAACAAAAAAACAAAAAACAAAAAAACAAATTACACCAAAAATATCATCGAAAATAAGAAAAACAGATTCAGCGTATGACAATAAGTCCCAAAACTGTAAACTCTAGAAGAGAAAATACCTATAATCACCTTCCCGGACCAACATAAATTACTAAAGAAATGATCAGAACTAGCAGACATGAAAACAAATTTTTACTACGTTACTTAAAAATCGAAAACTCAAAACGAATACCTTGTAAAATGCACTATACACAATGCGGATGATATAATATACTTTAAACAAAAATCAATACTTTAAACTAAATAAACAAGGCAACCAACCGAAAAGAATAATAGAATAATAAAAGTAAATAAATTAAGGAAATAATAAACAATTCATAAATGCACACATAAACACAATTAAACTTAATAATCATAATAATAATAATAATCACAAACAAATAATATAATCAATAACAAATAAGGAGTAAAACATTAACAAACAACACAATAAAATAGCTACATGTAACAGCATTCGGATCCACAATTATTTGTATTCAATTGCTTCAAGTATAAATTGAAACATAACCGTTACCGACCACCGAATAACCATTCAGATAAACCTTACTATCCATAAAGCATCATACATAAATAGTCGAGCGGACCAAAAGACAACACACATGGCCTAAAGATTGCGTTCATGCATGAAACAGACTGTCGCCTTGGTGTTTTAATATAGAGTCCTAAAAATGGTTTCTCTCGGTCAGGAATATCTTCAAATTATATGTAAAATCTTTCTTTATCTTTTTTCTTTGTTGTTGGATATATGTGATAGTATATAGTTCTCCACGACACACAAACAAACACACACACACACACACACGCATACACACACGCATATATATATATATATATATATATATATATATATATATATATATATTAAGTAATTCAACGAATCTAGAAGCGGCCGTCCAGTGCGTTCTTTTGTGGTTTCTTCTAGACTCGATGAATTACTTAATTATGCTTATTTCAAATCCTTCTAATTATTTCTATCTGTATATTCTTGCTTGAACCGGCTTCTAATGCTCTGGACTGAGCGGCTTGGGGATAGCAGTCGTAGCTCGTGGAGGCATAGTTCTATGGGTAAAGAGAAACTCGGATAAGT
Source organism: Acanthosepion lycidas (assembly GCA_963932145.1). Taxonomy (NCBI): domain Eukaryota; kingdom Metazoa; phylum Mollusca; class Cephalopoda; order Sepiida; family Sepiidae; genus Acanthosepion; species Acanthosepion lycidas. The sequence continues at coordinate 75,590,413 of OZ010586.1, forward strand.
TCTACCACGGCGCTATATCAAGTTTAATTCGTTACTTCGTCGTCACCGAGGCCCGTTGGTACAGTTGGTATGGCATTTGCCTACTATCGTAACTTCAGGTTTCAGTTCTCGGTAGTGGATGCGCACTGCTGATAAGTCCCAAATATAGGACGAAACGGCCGTCCAGTGCTTTCTCTATTCTGTTGAGGTTTCTTCTAGACTCAATTAATTACTTAATTATGATTATTTCAAATCCCTCTAATTATATATATATATATATATATATATATATATATATATATATATATATATATATATATATAGTTTTGTGTATGTCTTAGTATTATAAAGTCTCTCTGAGAACAAAGCGTGTCTGTCATTGTTTTTTTCTTTTCAGCCATTCTGTTCCGTTCTATCCGTGATCTACGGTGTTGTTATATGATGAATATAACAATGCTGATAATGGGAGAAATATAAACGTGAGAATATTTCTTTCCTCCGCTCTCGTATCATTTTGATAACAAAAATCTGCCAAGAATGTCGATAGATTGTAAGATCCTGGACGTAAATTTACTGTGGATGAACTTTCGATTAAAGCACTTTCTAGACATTTTCTCCTTTAATTAGAGTAGTATTTTTTATGTCAAAATTAATGTCAGTTTCGTTATGGTGAACAACCAATGCAATGTGTCGTTTGTTTTTTTTTTTAAATGACTCATTTATGTTCATGTAATCTTTTGTTTAAACTTCTTATGGTTTCTCCAATATATTCTTTTTGGTAGTCCTTGCGGTTGATATAGTAAATTCCTCCTATAAGTTTTGGCTTGTTTTGTTTTGTATTGATTAAGTCTTTTATTGTTTTAGATGTAGTTATGATAAATTGTATGTTGGGTTTAGATAAATTATTTTAGGTTGCAGTTGTGATAGAATTAATGAGTAGAATAATTTGAGTCTGTCAGGAAGGACAGCTTTTCTATTTTGGAATGTTTGATGAAACCTTTGTTTCGCATTGAATATAAAATAAGGTATTGAAGGGTCATGAAAGTATTTTCACTGTATTTCCCCTCTTCGTGTAAATACTGAGGGCTGCAAATTCTGAGTGCTCTTAAGTAGAATTCAGTAACCATTCCGGATTTTATTTTGTTATTATAATGGGAATAGAACTTTATTAGGTCATTTTTATTAGTTGATTTTCAGTTGATACTAAATTTTAGGCTGCTGTCAACTCGGTGTAACATGATGTTTAAGAAAGGTAAAGTATTGTTTTCATCTATTTCGTATATAAATCCTGTTGTATTTTTGACTTTGTTTAATTTAACTACAAAAACTGGCAAGTCAGTATCACGGGGATATATTAAGAGAGCATCATTAGTATATCGGAAGTAAGTTGATTATTTAGGTAAATTATTTTGTGAAGAACCAGATTCGAGGAATTCTAAAAAGATACATGTGATTAACAATTTATCTACAGTAAATTTACGCCATTCTTAAAAGATTTTCTGTTATCACACTGTGGGATATTTAAAAACGAAGATGATGGAAAGAAAAAGAATATGGATAAATTTGGAGAGATTACAAAAAAAAATATTTCCACAAATTTTGAAACCACCAGAGTCTTTCGTTCATGCGTAAATGTAGTCACAGTAACAGTATCAACAAACCAAGTCCGATGAAGTCCTAATGGATGAAAAACGTCACATAAATTTCTCCATTTTGTCTTACAATTTCCTCGGTACTGTATTTGATATATATATATATATATATATATATATATATATATATATATATATATATATATATATATCGTTATCTCATATATATTAGGTTAGTGCAAAAATAATGAGGTAATAATGTCGTTTTTTGACGTTAAAAAATACGTCAAAAAACGACATTATTACGTCATTATTTTTGCACAAACCTAATATATATATATGTCTGTGTGTGTGTGTGTGTGTGATAGAAATTATCAGGAGGATTTGACATAATTATAATTAAGTAATTCAACAAGTCTCGAAGAAACCTTAACAGAATGCACAACGCACTGGACGGCCGTTTCGTCCTATATTTGGGACTCATCAGCAATGCGTGTCCACTACGGAGATTTGAAACCCGGAGAGTTATGGTATCAGGCAAACGTCATGCCAACTGTACCAATGCTCCTCAGTGACGAAAAAGGTAACGAATTAGACTCGATATATCGCCGCTCGATCACATATTCTGTGGTGGAACTCATCCGAGTTTCCATTAACCATAAGATTTGCCCTCACAACATGGGCTACTATCCCCAAGCCGCTCCATCCAGAGCATTAGAAGCCAAGACACAGTCCTGGAAAAAAACAGAGAGAGAGAAGAGAGAGAGAGAGAGAGAGAGAGAGAGAGAGAGAGAGAAAGAAAGAGGAAGAGAGAGAGGCATCAACATTTTTCAGGGATGGTTCTATAGCGCGCCAACAGAAGGCAACGCACGGTTACGCGCGCAGTGACAGCTAGCAGTAACCTTCATGAGCCATTCTGACAGTAATTGTTCACTTCGCAAATATGTGAACACATATATATGCTGCAACCTGCGATTTTGTCATGCAAGATCATGCTCAGCATTTTTTTTTACATACATGGTTTTGTGCATCGAGAATTCGTTCCCCCAGAGCCATACCGTCAATCGAGCGTTCTACTGCAACGTTTTGTGGTGTTTGAGGGTGGACGTTCGGTGAAAGCGACCGGATCTGTGGAGCATGAAGAATTGGAATCGACAATGCACCCTGTCACCGAGCTCTTCTTACTCCTGAGTTTCTAGCCAAAAACAACATTGTATCGCTTCCGCAATCGCCCTATTCGTTAGATTGAGCACCTGCGAACTTTCATCTCTTCTCCAAGCTGAAAATGCAGTTTAAAGGTCGTCATTTTAACAGCATTGGCAAGATCCAGAGCGAATCGCATAACGTCCTGGACTCACTTATGGAAAACGACATCCAAAAGTGGCAAGAACAGTGGGACCGGTGGTGTATTACTGCACAAAGTGACCATTTCGAAGGTGATGATCTTAACATTTAGGTAAATATATTAGTTTTTTTAAACACAACTTGAAACTATTTGATACCAGCTCATTATATATATATATATATATATATATATATATATATATATATATATATATATATATATATATATATATATATAACCCCAAAACAAAACATTGAAAATGGCGAAAAAAAGTGTCCGAAAGCGCTTGACAATGAAAATTAAAGACAATTTGTATACTCCCTTACTCCTACAAAACGGGAAGACGTAAGGATACTGTAGAAAATTGATAAAAATAATTAAATCTTCCTTGTTTGCCATATTTAATCAAAGATGTTTAAAAGAAAGACTGTTGCCCATATATATATATATATATATATATATATATATATATATATCAGCTGTAACAGCAAAAAATGTCTAATCATTAGATAAGTTTTGGGCCTGTGTATCTTAGAAATGATTAAAGATATCTTACTGGAATTCTCCTAGCTTTTTATAACACTACTGGACTTGACTTTGAACAATAAAATGTTTTTAGTTCTAATTTGAAATGATGATCCCTCTTGCTGTTGTGACCTTCTGATCCAATTTTCCTCTCTACTGTTCACTCATTTTCATACTTATTCACTGTTTTCATGATGGTTGTTGAATGGACTTTGAAGATGGAAACCAGAGTATGAAGGTTGGTATCATTACTGAAGGCCTGAATGATCTTTTTCTTCTCATATTTGCTCAGTTGGGAAGACATAGCAGCAAAAGACTTAATACAAAACAAAATAATAAGCTAAAATTTGAAGGATGATTTTATCTATTAGCTGTAATAATTGCTGCAATTAACACATCAGAGAAACCTAGGAATTTAAATAAAATATTATGTGAACACGAAAGAAATCTTTTACAAAATCTTTTACAAAACAACACATTAAATGCTTTAGTTGCTCATCTTAACGAGACTGACCATAATTTCAATTTAAAAACGCTATTCTAATTAAAAGAGAAAACAAATTACTAAGACGCAAAAGGTGGTTTAAACGCCAGATTATCCGCAATGAATTTGCGCCTAGGTTCTTACAATGTTTAACCTTTCGTGGCAGAGCTTCTATTATCAAAATGGAGGGATATTTCATAACAAAAGTGATGGAAGCATAAACTAAATTATATCGGTTAAATTATATGCCAAAAACACAAAATAATAAATATTTTTAAATTTAAAATCCTTAGCGTCTCACTTTCGTTCGTGCGCATGAGTAGTCGCATCAACATGAACTTAGTCCGATGAAGAATCACGTACACAAAAACTTTCCACCTTGACATAGTTCATCCCGAACACACACACACATATACATACATACATATATATATATATATACAGTGTATCACAAAAGTGAGTACACCCCTCACATTTCTTCAAATATTTAAGTATATCTCTTCATAGGACAGCACTGAAAAATTACCTTTTGACACAATGAAAAGTAGTCTGTCTGCAGCATATATAACAGAGTTAATTTCTTTTCCCCTAAAAATAACTCAAAATATAGCCATTAAAAGCTAAATCCCTGGCAACAAAAGTGAGTACACCCCTAAGAAACTACACCCCTAAAAAGTGAGTACACCCCTAAGAAACTATACCCCTAAATGTCTAAATTGAGTACTGCTTTTCATTTTCCCTCCAAAATGTCATGTGACTCATTAGTGTAACTATGCCCATGTGTTCATGGGGAGCAGGTGTATTCAAATTTGTAGTGCAGCTCTAACACCCTCTCTTACCGGTCACTGAAAGTTCCAACATGGCACCACATGGCAAAGAACTCTCTGAGGATCTTAAAAAACGTATTGTTGCACTACATAAAGATGGCCAAGGCTACAAGAAGATTGCCAACACCCTGAAACTGAGCTGCAGCACAGTGGCTAAGATTATCCAGCATTTTAAAAGAGCAGGGTCCACTCAGAACAGGCCTCGGATAGGTCGTCCAAAGAAGCTGAGCGCACGTGCTGAGCGTCACATCCAAATGAGGGAAACATGAACTCCAACATGTACTGTGAAATACTGCAGCAGAGCATGATCCCCTCCCTCCAGAAACTGGGTCGCAGAGCACTGTTCCAGCATAACAATGACCCCAAACACACATCCAAGACAACCACTGCTTTACTGAAGAGGCTGAGGGTAAAGGTGATGGACTGGCCAAGCATGTCTCCAGACTTGAACCCAGTAGAACATCTTTGGGGCATCCTCAAGCAGAAGGTGGAGGTTCGCAGAGTCTTAAATATCCACCAGCTCCGCGACGTCGTCATTGAGGAAAGGAAGGGCATTCCAGTGACTACCTGTGAAGCTCTGGTAAACTCCATGCCCAGGAGAGTAAAGGCAGTTTTGGATAATGATGGTGGCCACACAAAACATTGACAGTTGACATGTTGTATGTTAATATTGACAACTTTTCATAAGGGGTGTACTCATTTTTATTGCCAGGGATTTAGCTTTTAATGGCCATATTTTGAGTTATTTTGAGGGAAAAATAAATTAACTCTGTTATATATGCTGCAGACAGGCTACTTTTCATTGTGTCAAAGTGTCATTTTGTCAGTGTTGTCCCATAAAGAGATATACTTAAATATTTGAAGAAATGTGAAGGGTGTACTCACTTTTGTGATACACTGTATATATATATATATATATATATATATATATATATATATATATATATAATGTAACCCGGATATAAGAGAAACCCGGATATAAGAGAGATTTTATCTGGTTCCAAATAGAGCCATACTTACCTAAACAAAACAGACCAAACCCGGATATAAGAGAAACCCCGGATATAAGAGACTTATTCTCCGGTCCCGACAACTCTCTTATATCCGGGTTACACTGTATGTATATATATATATATATATATATATATATATATGTATATAATTAATGATCAAACAAAACCTTTTACTTCATATGAGGAATAGGCTATTTCGGCAGACGACAAAAGAGGTCGTCTGTTTTTTCAAACCTTTTCAAACCAGGTGTGGAATGAAATGAAGTTCATGTCTGTAAGGTTAGAAGAAGCGGGATGTAGCAGTTAACTGTGTGGAATTGATATTATATACCAATGGAGTTTTTACCTTACTATATATATATATATATATATATATATATATATATATATATATATATATGCATGTATATGTGCATATACATACATATATGTGGATTTCAATGCGGACACATTTAAGCGTTTAAAATTAATGAAAAAACTAATTCTTAATAATATTAATTATGAACACAACCATATGTTTTGGCTGTATTTGGAAATTAAGAATATATCTACTTTCAGAAATTTTGATATCACCTCCGACAACACTTATATACCATTTATTACAGTAGTATAAGTAAAAACATACTTTGAAAATGCCTAACAGTTTAGACGAAAGCACTCGGAAACAACAAACTTTTGAACAATTTTACATTCATCAAATCCAGAAAAGAAAACACTTGTACATATGCAAAAAAAAAAAAAAAAAAAAAAAAAAAGAGAGAAAAAACAGTAAAAAATAACAAAAAGTTCCTTGTTAGTCTTGTTCAACCACACATGTATTAAAAGAGAAATTGCTGTCCAAATGCACAACTTACATAACAGCAGGCCGTTCGTCTCCGAGTATGCATTTTCTGTTAAGGTGTCTAGGTAAATCATGTTGCAAACGCCTACCAAGGACTATTTGTGTTTGTACAACACTTCATGTACTTTTTAGAGACTCAGTTCTAAGTTGAAAATCAAATCAAGCAAAGATACTCAATATGTCACGAATAGAATTTGAAGAGAATTTACGAGCAAAGCATTCTGCATTATAAGCAGATGTTAATACCTCAAATTTAGTGAAGAGAGCGGGGATAGAAAACTTATTTTTATTTAACACCCTATTACATAACTATCACTAGTCACGAGGAACAAACTTGATACGGTGACTCATTCTGTAAGGAAACAAAGATTTAGCCTCTTTGATGATGTGTTTACAATTTTTGCGAGCAGACACAAATAGGCGTCTGTTACAAATGAAACTATCACGCTGGTATAACCGAAAAAAGTTATTCCAGTGGGCTATAGAGGCTGAAAAGGTCTGTGGTTTCACGCTGGTATAACCGAAAAAAGTTATTCCAGTGGGCTATAGAGGCTGAAAAGGTCTGTGGTTTCACGCTGGTATAACCGAAAAAAGTTATTCCAGTGGGCTATAGAGGCTGAAAAGGTTTGTGGTTTCACGCTGGTATAACCGAAAAAAGTTATTCCAGTGGGCTATAGAGGCTGAAAAGGTCTGTGGTTTCACGCTGGTATAACCGAAAAAAGTTATTCCAGTGGGCTATAGAGGCTGAAAAGGTCTGTGGTTTCACAATCTATTTCCAAAAATCTGGGCAAATAACAGAACTTTAGAATTTATTTTGATATCTTTACTTGGCCAGTCCTCGAGCTTTTCAGTACACACACACACACACACACACGCACACACACACACACGCACACACACACACACACACACACACGCGCACGCGCACACACACATTTATAAATGATGGTATTTCACACTTTGTTGTTTTATTTAGGAAATAAATTTTTAAAACCCTGAAATAAAGGTAGAACTCATTATATATATTGTTCTGTTGTTAACTGGAACTTAGCAAATTTGGCTCATTATATCTATATAAACCTAAATCCTCATATATATATATGCGTTTCCTTTCACCTCTTTAGCCAGCTTTCCCTGATGATCCGCTTAGGTGAAACCTGGGTAGGTTTGTCTGGCTCACTAGGTTTATCTAGGTCTGCTCTACGGTTGCATTGAGCTCTTTTGTTAGTTGTTTACTCGTGTCGGGGTTTTTTCTTTGGGCTTCAAACCTGTATCTGTGAGATTTTTTTCGACAGACTTTCATGTTTCTAGCTCTTCCTTTTTTTAAAACTTTTTTTCCCTCGAGATTGATTTGATTATTGGCAAATCAAAAATTCGAGGGTTTTTCGAAACGAGTATAGTTACCTATATATATATATATATATATATATATATATATATATATATATATATATATATATGCTGTCTGGAAAATAAAGGTTATACTGTATATAAGAAATGTGATGAATGTTTTTTGGTTTTGTCAATATTCATAGAATAGTCCAAATTGATCTGCAGGAAACGCGTCCTTGTGAGATTTCGAAATCAGATGGATACAAGGTTTAAAAAACAAAATGTTAGTTGATTTTCCTTTTCTTGAGGACTAAATTTTCAGATTATTTTTAATGATCAAAGCATTGCCGTTTAAATCATTTTTATAAAGAATTTATTTTACAAAGATTAGACAGATACCTCTTTTTCTTTTTTTTAAGAAAAAAAAAACATTCCGTGCTGAAACGTTTCCAAACAATAATTGAGAAAGACAAGTTTAAATTCGTAACATAAAGTCTGAGTGAAATTTTATCGTTTTAACAGCTTGTTAAAGCCATTATCACTTCCAACTTCTATTTTTACAATCATACAGAGAAAGAAGAAAATAGTAAATGAAAGTACCAACAGACTGTATTCAAACTTATCTGATTTTAAACTCTTCTGTGTCTTCCTATTTTAAATGTCTTGCTTTTACTTTTAAAACGTTGAATTACTGTGATAAATACGGTTGTTAATATAGGCTATAGGTCGTAATTGTCGATGTTGTTGTTTCTGATGTATTATGTTAATGCTGCGCTATGAATGTGTGTAAATGTGAATGATGTGAAATAAAGTATTGTGTGCCTATCTGTTGCAACCCATTGTGGAACTAACTCTGATTGCTAGTAGCCACATCCCCTACGTTTTATTGTGCAGGAATACCCCGACATGGTTTTCCTAGACGACATTAGGTGGCTCTGTTAAACATTTCTAAAATGGAACACTTCTTGTTTCATTCTCTTTTACTTTCTTTTCTCCCGACATGCTGTAGTGACAACATCGACACGGGACTTGTCCCCGGCTTGGGGACAATATATTTCTCCGGATGACACACACGTGTATCACACACGCACACACACGTGTTTATTAGATACACATGCTTGTATCAAACACACACGTTTCCTACTCACTAGATTTTAATGCCTTCTTTCTTTTCAGCTATATATCTTATTTTCTTTGTTAATCCACTAGCAGAAGTACTCGGCGTTGCCCGGGACAAAATTATTGAAATGATTTCTATATTAGTTTCTAAATAATATATTCCAGTAATGTAACTATCTCATAAAAACTAACAAACATCAAGAATACCACAGAAATGAAAATAACAAAACATATATTTAACTATTAGACTTTTACAAAAGGATTTCTCTGTATACAATATTCTTTGTCTTTTGAGTCGGTGTATAAATGAAAATATTTCTTTTGCTTCTAAATCTGGTGCGTCTAATATACAGTTGGCCATATTTAAGCCCTCAGTCAAAGAATCAGATTTAAAAAAATAATCAATAAAAATATCCCACGAAGAAAGACTAATATTTAATAACGAAAAAGTTTACAGTATATTTAGTAAGTAAATCGTCTATTAATATTTCGTAGCGTAACTGTTATTGCTAATTATAGCATATCGGCGTTTAGTGCAGTCGTCTACGAATTTATTGGCTAATATTTTTCCCTTCTTCACAACAAAATTCCTTTAGTAGTTCATGCAGGTTTTGCGGGTTCCTTCTTTGAATTCCTGGTTTCAGCTCTTTCCATAAATTTTCAATCGGACTGAGATCTGGAGAATGACTTGACCATTTTAGAACGTCTACTCTATTTGTATTTAACCGTGACTTTGTATGTTTAGGATCGTTGTTTTGTTGAAAGATCCCAGCAAATTTGCACTCTGACGTAAATTTCTCTCCAAAATATCAATATTGTTGCGGGGCCAACGAGGACGTTAACCCCGCAAATAAAATGTATAGAAAAAATGTAACTTACAACAAAAGACAAGAATGACAGAAACCAAAGGTTAAGTTATATGCCAAATTTTATTTCTACACGACAATGAATACAAATCCTGAGTGGTCTTGGAGATGAGGTAAAAGTCGTCACTGGATCAGGCAGGCTTCTGGTCTAGTAACCTGGTTGAATGGACGAAAGCAGTGTTGCTGGCAGGTCGTAGGTCCGCTGGTGATGCCGAGGACAAAGACGGAGGCTGGCCAGTCGCTGGTTCGCTGGTGATGATGAGGACGAAGGCGGAGCGACTGCGGCGACGACGGCGACCGCTGCTGCTGTTACTGCTGGCGTAGATGACGACTGTGATGGCTGAGACGACGACGGCTGCTGCTGCTGCTGCTACTGCTACTGCTGCTACTGCTGGTGTAGATGACGACTGTATTGGCTACGACGACGGCTACGGCTACGGCTACGGCTGCTGGCGGCTGCAGGGAAGGGGGACATATCTATTTATTTTGTATGAAAATGCAAAATTGTGGCAAAAGGAAAAAAGGGAGAGACTGGTCATCCTTAGTTGTCCTATTTCTAGTTAAACCGACTCGCGACCAATTCATTCATTATAATTTACACATTTACCACAAGAATTTATCCATCACCTTCAATCCTGCATACACCAAAATACCACATACTCGCAGGGGAACCTACAAAACACCCCATGACATAAAAATTTAAATTTTTTTAAAAAGTCTATAATTATATATAAATAAAAAAACTCATGATTCATGGAATGATGGTGGAGAGGAGATGAACCCCGAAAACAAACTCAAAAATAAAACAAAGGATACAGCAAAACAAAACAATGTTAGTAGGGTACCGTCACCCCACCAAATAATAAGAGAGGTCACTGTATTCTGCCACTAGACAGAATCAAGCAGCACACTCACTAATGAAATGGGTAGGGTAAAATATATAAGGAATTGGGAAATCAAAGGCTGATTCAGCCGAGATAAAAACAGGGGACAACAAAAAACTGGGTAATTTTGGGAATTTCGACATGGATCATAACAAAAGAGAGTGCCGGGAACAGGTCGGGAACAACAATTATACTCATTAACTAGGAAAACAAAATAGCGCTAACTTAACCGGGGAGGGTTTACAGTAAACCATCCCGTTGTATCAAAGGAACTTAGAAGAGAAAATCAAGGCTAGCCTCGTCCACACGAACCAGGCTTGCCATAGTCACCCACCTTTCGCTGAAATCTGTTGAAATCAAACGCTTATGATCAGATCTGATTTTTATCTAAGCTGGCGCTTAAAGACCTTTGCCACAGCAATTCTGCCAAAAAGTTCAATTTTCATTTCGTCAGACCAAAGTACATTTTCCCAAAATGTTGCAGGGTTGATACAATGATTGTTTGCAAAGTCCAGTCTAGCAAGAACATGTTTTTGCATATGAAATGTTTTTTCCTTGGATTCCTTGAAAAGATGCCATATCGACGAAGTGAACGACTAATTTTATCCGTACTCACCTTTACTCCACTTACATCTAGTCCTCCCTGAAGTTCTTTAAGCGTGACTCAGAGCTCGTTGCCAACTTTTCTCGCCAATAATCTTGTTGTACGTTCCGTTACCTTTCTAGGATGACAGGAGTTTTTTTTTTGTGACGAATGGAATGGCACGTCTTCCAATGACAAACTATCGTACCAATTGAATTCAATTGCATATCTTCTTATAACCGAGTCTATTTGTATGAAGGTCAACAATACGTTTACGAAGATCTTGATCAATTATTTTGTTTTTCCCCATTTTGTCAATGTTTAAAGAACGGTTGACAAAAAAAGATTAACGCAATACTTCTAATTCCTAAAAGTAATCATAAAATTAATCTTGAACGTCCTAAAAAACAACCCCATCCTAATCTGGAACAATCTAGTAAAATTTGAACACTTTTATAAAAAAAAAAGTTGTAAACTTCTGGGTTACTAAATATCAGTTTTTCTTCGTTGGATACTTTTTTGAAGATTTAAAAAAAAATCTGATTGTTTGACTGAATACTGAAATATATGTTCTACGAGCAGTGAAAATTTTATTAAAGTAACTATATTAGAAATACCTAAAAAACATTTTTTGTAATGTGTTGTAAACTTATGAGTGGCAGTGAATATAGTATTTTGCTTTTATATACGATGTCCTTTCAAAAGATGGGTGATCATAACTCCCCACAATTTCCTGTTGTTTGTTGTTAGTAATATTTGTCCGTTCGCCATCCTTCTTTGTCCTCATTCTATAATTCATTCACTGCCTTCCATGCTTCTCTTGCTTTCTGTTTGGTTTGTGAGTTTTAATTTCTCTAGGACTTCTTTCCTCACTATATGAGCCAGAAATTTCAACACTTATTATAAGTTTTGCTGCAGTTCATATTTTCCTTACAACTTCTCAAAGGACCTTCTTGAGAAAACATATGTTTTAAGGAACATGCATTCCTATAAACTTTGCAATGGGCCTCCTTGAGAGAACACCTATTCCTATAAGCTTTGCAATAGGCCTCCTTGAGAGAACATCTTTTCCTATAAACTTTGCAATGCGCCTCCTTGAGAGAACACCCATTCCTAAAATGTTTGAAATGGGCCTCCTTGAGAGAACACCCATTCCTAAAATGTTTGCAATGGGCCTCCTTGAGACAACACCCATTCCTAAAAACTTTACAATGGGCCTCCTTGAGACATCACCTATTCCTAAAATGTTTGCAATGGGCCTACTTGAGAGAACAATCATTCCTAAAATCTTTGCAAAGGGCCTCCTTGAGACAACACCCATTCATTATCATAGACAGAAATTCAGATATTGATCAGCGATAATGGAATGTCACTAGTTTAGTTTTTGAGGTACTGAATGTGACCAGCCAGTTTTTTGCCCCATTTGAGTTGTTAAAGCTCAGCTAGAGGAGAGAACAGCTACCAGACTCTGGTCAACAAGACCTTTGGAGGGTGTGTACATATACTGTTGTATTATCTGCAGAGATATACACAAGAGATCAGGCTAATGTGCTTTTGCATGTTCTATGTCTGACAATAATAAATCCTGATAGATATTTAATTATTAATAATAGTGTAATGACATAGGCAAAATGGATTTGCCTTATTTGACTTCGTCGAATGACTACTAATAAGTCAATTGTCACTTGGTACAGAGGGAGAATCTACCTCATGGAATAGAAGACATCACAACAATAGTTAATATTGTATAATGTATATATTAAATATTATGCATATTATATATATTTTATTTTATAAAATAAATTTGTACATTATGTATTCTACATATTAGAAGCCAAGTCGTCTGAAGATTGCGAGAGTGTGAAAGTTAAATAACAGCTTGGGCTGTTCTTTATATATATATATATATATATATATATATATATATATATATATATATATATATATGTATGTATGTATGCATACATACATACATATATATGAAGAAAAATATACGGAAAAAACAAACAAAAATCCTAATATGCAATTATGCTGTTTTAATGTTAATATAATGTCAACGTTGGATGTTTCGGTCTAGTAGACGATCTTCAGGACATATTCATAAAACATAATTAACATTAGACTATATTTAATTCAACATGAAAAGACAATGGACATAACAATACGACTAATCAAAACCGATAGTTGTACTGTTATGTCCATTGTCTTTTCATGTTGAATTAAATATAGTCTAATGTTAATTATGTTTTTATGAATATGTCCTGAAGATGGTTTATTAGACCGAACCGTCCGACGTTGACATTATATTAACATTAAAACAGCATAATTGGATATAAGGATTTTTGTATGTTTTTCCGTATATTTTTCTTCATACTGTTGGATCTATATCCATATATTTGCTTACATATATATATATATATATATATATATATATATATATATATATATATATGCTTGTTTATTTATCAAGATTTATTTAGGGAATTTTGTTTTTGTCTTTATAGACATTATTATTATCATTCATATCTTGCACGTTCCCATTTTTATCATCATTATTATTATTATTGTAGTTATTAGTATTGTTTTATTATAATTATTATTTAGTACACTTCCTCTTATATTCTTGCATACACAACCATACTAATACAATAATAAAATGGAATAAAAAATGTTTTTATATGCCATCTCATGCATTATCAAATTAAAGCAGGAATGCTCATAGTGAAAGATGCCTTCAAAAAAACTAAGCAAAGTATTAAGAAACAGGAAACTTTATAAGAAACAAAGAATACAGTGCAGAACAATTAATATCTCCCCCTATGGCAGCGAATTCTGGACAATTTCTTCATAGATGAGAAAAAGATTTGAGGAAACAGATGCAGTTTACAGAAGGATGCTGAGAATACCATGGGCAGAGCATATGAACAACAAGGATGCTTATAAGAAATGTGGAAAAAGAAAGAACACATATAATTACAATCAAAAAGAGATAGTTGAAAATTTTAATGACACAGCGAGGAAAAAAAGCTTAGTGAATTTGATAGTGGAAATAGAAACCTTACTAAGAGCTACAAAGTATAGAAAGTTGTGGAGAGCTGTGATCATCAATGTCCTGAAGGATATATAAGAAAGAATATATATTATGCAATATATAATATTATAATATATAGTATAAATATCTATTAGTGATATATAATATGATAAATATCTATTAATGATGTAAAATTATTTTTGTTAAATGAGAATAAAAATCATTTTACATCATTAATAGATATTTATATATCATTAATAGATATTTATATATCATTAATAGATACCATATATCATTAATAGATATTTATATATCATTAATAGATATTTATCATACTATATATCATTAATAGATATTTATATATGATTAATAGATATTTATATATCATTAATAGATATTTATCATACTATATATCATTAATAGATATTTATATATCATTAATAGATATTTATATATCATTAATAGATATTTATCATATTATATATCATTAATAGATATTTATCATATTATATATCTTATAATTGTTATTTACACAATTATCTACATTCTGGTTTTTATAAATATCTTTCATTTTATTTACCTTCCTATTTTTTAACAACAATTGCAATCAAACATTTATTTTCTTTTCTTCTTTCTATTACTTTTTTCAACCTTTTTCTGCTTTTAATCCTCAGTTGGTTTTCTCTGTAACTTTTTAATATCACCTATCTTGACTTTTCTGCTTCTCCAGTTTTTTGATGAAATCATTTCACCCATCACGTCTGCAGGAAATGCTCTCCCATATTCTAGTTCAGCAAAAGACAAGCGGCTCAGCTGACAGCCGTTTAAGTATCCATTCTTATTCCCACAATTTTCAACTTTACGGCCATGATATATCGGCACATCATTTGTTTGTCAGCTGCAATGAAGATAAATCATGCAACAATCCCAGAATGCATTTCTTCGTGCTCAACCTATTTGCTAAATATCAGTAACTCTTTTTGACAAAGTTCTCAATCTTATTTGTGACAATGTGATTTAAGGGAAGAAAAAAAAAAAAAAAAAAAAAAAAAATCCAGTTGAATTTGAAGAAATAAATCATCAGGATAGATGAATATTCCAGATACCAAAAAAAAAAAAATAACTTGAACAATTTAAAAAAAAAAAAACCCAAAAAAACCTTCTTTACTTGAAATTTATTGCCCTGGACAGAAGTTCTTTTATGTACAATGACCATTTTGAATGTAGGTTACAATGCCCCTCCACACTTTCCTATCCTTTGTAGCTCTGAGCAATGCTTGTCTTTTTACCATTCCTCCCACTCCCTTCTATGCCATTTACACAAGCTCAGACAGATTACTCACTGTTTCTCTCTATCTCTCTTGCCTTCAATATGTCTTGTAAGTATCAAATTTTCCAAGCCCTCTTTTCACATTATGTGTGGGTGGTGTAATGGACAGTAGCTTTGAATGTGAAAGTGAAGAGCTGAGTTTAGATTAAAAGGTTTGTTACATTTACTGAGGTGCAAATGCCATTGGGAAAAGTAAGAATCCTTCTCCCCACCAAGCGATAGTTTAAAAGTAGGACTTGTATCAGGAAAAATCATTGTTATCCTCCCAAAAATTGTTAATGCAATATTCAGTTGCCAAAAAAAAAAATATTATTATTCGGTCAGTCAGTTATGTGCCATGTGTGATCATGTCTCTTTTGATACATGACTGACGAGGCAGATTTTTTCCCATAGTAGGTTGCCATTTCTTTCTGCGGTAGACCTGTTGCTATTCAAGGCTACAGAACCCTGTCTGTCCTGTTATTTACCCATAGCTGGAGGAAGAAGAAGAAGATTCATACCTTTCCCAAGGGTATTAGCACATAAGTGAATCTAATGAATCTGAATAGAATTCAAACTTGGCCCTCTGATTCCTTAATCCGAGTCACTATCCATTACTCCCCCATGCCTCCTCCAGAAAGTCAGCTAGTTCTGTGCCATGCATGGTACATGCTTAAGTGATCATGTATCTTTCGATACATGACTGACAAGGCAGATTTTTTTCCCGCAGTAGGTTACCATTTTTTTCTGCAGTAGACCTGTTGCCATTCAAGGCTATAGAACCCGGTCTGTTCTGCTATTTACCCATAGCTGGTGGGAGAAGAAGAGGATTCATACTTTTCCTAAGGGTATTAGCACATTAGTGAATGTAATGGATTTGATTGGAATTCGAACTCGGCTCTCTGATTCTGCAATCCGAGCCACTATCCACTACTCCAATATGCCTCCTTTATTATTCCTATTTTTCTTACAATCCAAAATATGTTTGACCTTTAACTCCTTTGATTTTGGAAAAAACGTTTCATTTTCAGACAAATATTTTTATTTATTTTTAATATAGTAACTTTGAAAATGAGTTACCTTGAAGTACCCAAGTGATGGCTAACATCTCTACCAGATTTATGATTTGACAATCAGTATTGTTTGAACCTCATAAAGGGACATAAAAAGAATCAAGATCAATGTATAAACACCTCTGTAGTTACTTTTTGAATGTTATGTCTTGGATGTGTTTATTCTTCTGAAAAAGACACCTTCGTTAATAACATATATACACACCTATGCTAGGGAAGGGGTTAAATAACCTGCAAAGGGTTGATAAACCATAAAAACTTAATCAGTTAGTCCTCATTATGTGTCTGAGAAATTTCACTTGTCCCTTCTAATTTTTCATCTGTCTCTAAATACAAGTATAATTTTTGCTTCCATTTTCCATAAAACTTCTTTGTTGCTTACATGCTTTGTTCATGATATTCTCAGCATTGTTCTGTAAAACCACATTTCTGTTGCCTCAAGTCTCCTCTTCATCTGTCATGAAATTGTCCAGACTTCATTGCCATATAGAAGGACATAGGACATTATTTTACTATATTTGTCACACGTTTTTGCTCCAAAATTGGAATAAAACAGAAAAACAAAATTAAAAGCTAACTTATTCCTTGTAACTTATTTTTTCATACAAATAAATTGTAAATTATAGCACTATACAATTACATTACTTACAATGTTACTATAGAAATGAATTGCAGTAATATTTCTTGAGAAAGTCATTACAAATTATACTGATACTAAAATACTAAAATAAATTGTAAATATATTTTCTACATTTTTGAGAAGAGACATTATTATTGGAAAAAGCTGTTCAAACTCGTTCTTTATAAATTATGTTACTATAGAAAAGTACTGCAAGTAATTTATTATAGGAATAAATAGGACATGATAATTCTTACAGCCACATCATGTTGAAACACATGTTCCTGTACAATCACTGAAGTTAAGCAACATCAAGTCTTATCAGTACCTACATGGGTGGCTGCTTAGCAATATGAGGTGCTTTAAGTTTGGATGTACAGTTGATTTAATGGATAATGCCTTGGAAATGTTAATCAGAGAGCAGAGTTCCAATTCCACTTGGTTTTGTTAGATTTAGTTATGTGCAAATACCTTTAGCAAAGGTAAGAATGCACCTTTTTTTCTCCCCAGCTATGGGTTAATTACTAAGACTTGTATCACTAAATCATTATTATCTCCCTCACCAAAAAATTTACAGTCTAAAATATTTTCTGGTTTTAAATAACCTGCAAATGGTTAATAAACCATAGAAAATGAATTAAGCAAATCAAATCATGCAAATCACCTTAATATCATATTACATTGTCTATAACT
This sequence comes from Acanthosepion lycidas, assembly GCA_963932145.1. Classification (NCBI taxonomy): domain Eukaryota; kingdom Metazoa; phylum Mollusca; class Cephalopoda; order Sepiida; family Sepiidae; genus Acanthosepion; species Acanthosepion lycidas. The sequence continues at coordinate 75,608,528 of OZ010586.1, forward strand.
TCTGTATGGTCAGAAGAGCCATTATTATTCTAAGAGTTATCTATCTATCTATCTATCTATCTATCTATCTATCTATCTATCTATCTATAGTTGTTTCCCAGCGAATCTGGTTGAGCTCTCTGGAAAAAGGGTAATTTTAAAAACAGTGGCTCATACCACTATTAATGCATTGCTCTTCAACCAAATTGAATTGAGTTCTCCGGGCCACTGACATATTTTGCATAGAAAATGTTAAAATTTCTCTTCCTGTCTGCCGTTTGACAATAGCCTAGGAGAATAATCTCTGACTTATACCAAATCAGCCGATTTTGATCCTGGCTTGAAGCAATCGGACGTCTAAACCACACTGAAGAGCTGTGATACAGCAAAACAGCCTGTCTGTAGCTGAAAATATATATATATATATATATATATATATATATATATATATATATGATCATATTTATATATGTGATCATATTTATATATGCATTTTCTAAGCAAATCAACATCAGCATATGATGATCGGTAACAGTTGGTCTTGTACTTCTGAAAAATGTATTAGATGATTAGCAACATTTTTGATTTCTTTTCTAAAACCTCATGGTCTACATGACAATGCTCTTCCTAATAAAGCAGACATATTGAAGGATCTTTAGCTACATTTTTCTTGCCCCAATAACTTTGGGAAGTTGTAAAGTTGTCTTGTTTAACTTAACAACTAACCATGTTTCAAATTATGGCAAATGTGAATCTTTAGGCCCAATCAGTGAGGTGAACACTCACTCTGCGATCAGATTTTGGGAGACTAAAATAAAAATGGTCTTTCAATGGCAAAATGAGACAAAATTGACAATAAGATAATAATCTGTGGTCTTTTTTCTTTGCCTTAAATTACTTCTGACATTTTTTTTTTTTTGCTGATTTAGGATTTCGAAAATAATCAGCCCCGGATAGTACATGCGCACATACACACTCATGTACATATACACACACATGGGCACATATACTAGTGTATGCACATACACATGCATGCTCACACACATACACACGCATATATATATATGAATAAATATGTAATTTGTATTTATATACATATATATATATATATATATATATATGAATATTTAAATAGGAAACTTGTATATATATATATATATATATATATATATATATATATATATATATACATGCACACTGATACTACAGCTTTATATGTATGTACAAAAATCTTTGATATTTAATGAATATATATATATATATATATATATATATATATATAAATACACAGAATATTCATAGTGATAAAACAAATATATATAATAATAATTATTATATACATAAATATTTCTCCTCGCGATGATGGCCATTTCGGACGAAACTAGTTGAGGAATCTAAATGGAATAATAATAAAAAAAACGAAAGAATATTAATCTACAACCCAGTGTGTCTGAGGATTTTAATTTTTTTATTTTTTTATTGTTCAAAATATATATATATATATATATATGTGTGTGTGTGTGTGTGTGTGTGTGTGTGTTAGAAATTCTTAGGATCCTCCTACGAATTTCTATTACATATATATATATATATATATATATATATATATATATATATATATATATATATATATATAAATCAGGAACACCAAAATTCAAGCTATCATGTTACCCAGGTTTCGACCGTTAGGTCTCCTCAGGCAGGTACAATGAAAGATTTTAGTTGGCTCCACCAACTGTATATATGAGCACTGGAAGTTGGTAGGGGGACTGAAGTGCGGAAAAAAAAAAATAAAAATAAAATCACACCACAAAATATTTTTATCCAAGTTCATACATACACAAGAAATATTTCTCAAGGTGTCTACACTTAGATAACACTTCTGATTCTGATATTACATATGCACTTGAGAACTTTGATATGGTGTAATGCTTAGCAAGCTAGTCTCACTAGATCAATTATGACTGAGTAGTGTGTGTGAACCTCGCATATGGGCCCATGGCTGAGTGGTTAGAACAATTGTTTTCTGATCATGAGACCTGGGTTCAAATCTCACTACAGTCGATTTGTCAGGAAGGTAACATTTTGATGTTATTGGTCTGGAAGAGGCGATTCCATCATGCAGGACTTTTGAAAAGTGACTGAAACCATACCACGAGTTGTCCCATGCTTTGTGAGTGAAATTAGGTTGACGAAAACTTCAGAGGCTGTCGACGGATGTGCTAGGTTTGAATGTGCTGGGCTTGTTCAGATTGTTGATCGTACTAGATAACAGGCTTTTACCCCAGAAACTGTAACTAAGGTCTGCTTTGCATATTTGCAGTATGAACCACAGCTCTGTGGTTGTTGAACAAACTCAAAATGTACCTGAGCAAGCGTCCGCAATAGGGATTATCTAGTCACCCTAGTGGACAGGTATCCTTGAATATGAGTGGGCATTCATTAATGTATATATATATATATATATTTCTTTTTTTATACGTATATATACAGATATTGTAATAATTATACTTTATATAAAAAGATGTTTATATATTATTTATAATAATTTTAGCATAAAAATTACAATTATTTCCTTACTTCCCTATATATATATATATATATATATATATATATATATATATAACTATATATATATATATTAAGAAATGGACAAAGTCCGACAATTTATTTATTAAAGACATTTTTATGTTTAACGTTCTTTTTATAGATACAAGTATTTAAGTAAATGCTCTGTTTTATAATAAACAGTATTAAATAACATTTACCGGCCTGAATGTCTGAGAAATTTTCATAGAAAATATATATATATATATATATGAATAGAAGATCAAATATAGATCAAGTATGGATAGGAATCTGACAAAACGACAGGATAAAGAACAAGTTGGAAATACTCAACACTTTATTTCAAAATTGGAAAAATACAATAAAAAAAAAACAAAAGAAAACAGAATGACCTTATATATATATATATATATATATATATATATATATACATATATATATAGTAATGAGGAGGATTTGATAATTATATTAATTGATTCATCGAGTCTGATAGAAACCTCAGGAAGCACTGGACGGCCATTTCGTCCTATATTTGGGACTCATCAGCAGTGCGCATCCACTACCGAGGGAATCGAAACCCCGACAGTTAGGTTGGCAAGCGAACACTATACCAACTGCTCCGCCGGGCCTCGGTGACGAAGAGATTGCAAATCAGACTCTGAGAAGTAGTCGTGGCTCCAGGAGGCTCAGTCCTATGGTCAGAGAGAATTTCAGTTGAGTTCCACCACGGAATGTTAGAGTGAGCGGCGCTTCTCAGAGTCTGATTTGCAATCTCTTCGTCACCGAGGCCCGGCGGAGCAGTTGGTATAGTGTTCGCTTGCCAACCTAACTGTCGGGGTTTCGATTCCCTCGGTAGTGGATGCGCACTGCTGATGAGTCCCAAATATAGGACGAAACGGCCGTCCAGTGCTTCCTGAGGTTTCTATCAGACTCGATGAATCAATTAATGTATATATATATATATGTCTGTGTGTGTGTTTACTTGTGTGTGTGTATGTGCATAGTCAACAAAAGAAAAGTTCAAAGGACTTGTTTCGTAACTGTTTTTAAGTTTTGTGTATACACTTCTCATCAGGGTCAAATAAATCAATCAGAGTTAGCTTACCTTGATGTGTGGTGTACATGTGAAACTTAAAATCAATAACAAGATTAGTTCTTTGAAAAACAATAAATTCAGCTGAAACACATTATGCTGCTTAAATAGTCAATTTAAGCTGGCCAATCAAATCATCCTTAGTAAATTTGTTGGGCAGCCTAAATTAAAAGGGAGGAGAAGCCAGCATCACGTCACTGATGAACAATGCCAACAGGAAAGGAAATATTTGAGGATATTGTACAGGAAGTTGTGTTTCATTGTGGTGTGGATGTAAGTGCATGCAAAAGCTCCAATAATGTAGAATTTAATATAAATAAGGTAGAATGTGAACATAAATTTTCCAATGACTTTTAAGCCATGTCCACATTCATTAACAATTATCATACATTATACAGGCTTTAAAATATTTAATATGCATATAATTTATAATAATAATAATAATAATAATATCTATAAAATACATTTGATACATTATTTTCCAATGAAATTGTGCTCTCTGAAATACAAATTTAGATGAAACACACATTTGGATGCTTAATTATTCAATTTATGCTGATCAATCAAATGTGACTTCCTTAGTAAATTGGTTGGGAAACATTCATTAAAAGAATAGGGAAACCAGCTAAGCTACTCTAATGCCAATTTATAGACTCACATATCAACAATGCCGAGCAGAAAGGTGATGTTTGGGAACATTGGAAAGAAGGTACTTTTCACCATATGAAAAAGATTGCAGCTCCATTGGTGTTTGGATGTATATTTAATAATTGATTTAAAAATTTTTCAAATAACAATGACCATGTTTCAGGTGGGGCTTCACAGAATTTCAAACATCATTGTAGATATGCAAATGTGTTTGTGTGGGTTTGCATGTGAAAATAATTGCATTTTAAGCGACTGTTAATTTTGAAATCTTTTGGAAAAGAAAACGTTTTAACCAGTACTGAGGGTTGAAGCAAAGGCTCAAGATTAATGGTCATGAGGAGGAATTAATGGTAGTATGTCATTTATATTCAATATATGAAGTAACACTTGTATTTCATGCTGCAAATAAAAACTGTCCCGTCAACTTAGCTTATAAATTCTGAAACCAATTTTAAAATGGAATCACTGAATGTTTTTTTTATATTTTATTTATATTTTATTTATGAAGGTAATTTTCATTTTTACTTTCTTAAGTGTTTTCTGTTATGATTTGTAATTTGAATTTTAACATAAATGTATTATATAAAATGCCCAGCGGAACAAATAACTCACTTAGCGTCTAAATTGTTAGTGAATTCAGATGTTAGAGTGAGAGAAACTCACTCCTACTCTACCCACCCCCCACATTTATATATATAAGCTTCTGTTGAGATTTGTTCATGAGGTAAGGTAGTACCCAAATGGATATATATATATCTATCTATATATATATATATATCTATCTATCTATATATATATATATATATATATATATATATATATATGTGAAATAAAGAATATAATTTAGATAATAGAGAGACTGATACTCTCTTGTACCTTATACACAACCACATACATGTATATGTACATTTATATATATATATATATATATATATATATATATGAAAATAAATAAATGAATATTAGAGGGAATATGTGAATATTGAAACATACATACAAAATTATGTATATATATATATATATATATATATATATATATATATATCAGGATGTAATCATCTCAGAATAGATTTACAATATGTATGCAATGTATGTTTATATATTGATATATTTAGCTATGTGAAATATATTTGCAGATACTAATATGTACATATATATATTATATATGCATCTACATATATATATATATATATATATATATATATATATATATATATACATTTTTGGCAAGCATAAACTTATGGAAATTTACATATATACATTCACATACATGTTCCCACTCCCCCCCCCACACACATATATATATATATGTAAGTGTGTCTAAGTGTGGATATCTTTGTGAAAAAAAATAATTTTACTCATTAGTGCCATTCTCAGCCTTACCATTGTATATTGCCTCCAGACATATTGAATGAAAAATGTTCCTTGACAGTAAATAAAAAATATATATAAAATGGTAGATCAATAGACAAATAGATGGATATGTATATATATATATATATATATATATATATATATATATATACATTCATAGATATGTGTCTGTTCATGTGTGTGTGTATATATATATATATATATATATATATATATATATATATAGTTAACAAAAGGAGTAGAAGAGATGTACAGAAACACCAATACTTACATATAGATAGCTAGAAAGCTTGTTTGTATTAGATAAGTAAGTAGGTGTGTTAATAAATACATAGCCAAGAAAGTGTTAGATAAATGAATAGATTGATAGATAATTACTAAAATGCTTCGATAGAGCACTAACTTTATATGTGTCTGTCTTTCTTATTACTATAATTTGAAATGTCTCATTGTTTTGTAGCAATAACTTAAAATCAAAAAGAAAAGAAACATTTTTGTAGTTTCCAACATGTGACCAAAATCACCAAAAACACAGATGAGAACTAAATGTTACATAGTTTTTCATTGAATAAAGGAAAAACTTAGTCATACAGCAAGTTTAGGAGAATGCTTAAGATATTTCTTTCTACTAAAATGTCATATACATTAACAGACAAATTGAGGAAGCATATATTTTGGTTAATTTTGACATGAGATCTGTTATGTGAGGGGTGTGGAGATTGGGTTATATTAATGCAAGTTACCCTGTGTTATATGTATTTGTAATTGTCTTTTATTTTATTTGAATTACAAAGTCACCATTTTGAAAAGGGTTGGTACCCAAGCATCTCATTGAATTCCACCCACCACCACATCTTCCTAACACATCCACCCAGCACATTTGGTCCCTGAAATTGAGATGTATTTAGAGTCTGCCATGCTTTTTCAGTAAATGACCATTGATTCAAGGTTAGCAAGATTAACATAAAATTCCAATTGTAAGTAATAAGAATCGGTTCTTCCATGATAATGTGTGGATGTATTTTTTATTTTGTTTCTGACCTGTTAGGTTAAGTGTAAATTTGAATTTTCTATATATATATCGTGTGTAGTGTGGCTTACTTTGGGTTTTTGGTAACTAGTATGACTCTAAAGTAAATGGTTGATAAAAGCCAAGGAAATGAAGAAAAAAATTTATGTTTTTCTTTTTATCTTTTATTTTATTTGAAGGGTTTTAAAAGAGTATTGGTCCCCCAAGCATCTAATTGAAGTCCACCGCCATCACCAAGTGACTTCATCTTTGTTTGCACCTCCTCCCATCACCCTGACCCATTCAACCCAGTGCATTTGGTCCCTGAAATCAAGACATATTTAGAGTCTACCACACTTTTATTGGGTAAATATTCCACAGTCGGAATGTCACTGACTAAACCCTTCTCCAAGTACTTGCAAGTGAGGCAGCTTGTTAGCAAGTCAGTAGGACGAAAAATAAGACCTAATAAAAGGCAGAAGAACTCTTGATGAGTCAATGGTCAGCTAATTAGAGGTGGTGTCTCCATAAACCTTCATGGAGAAGGCAATGGGAAACCACTCCACCATCAATCCCAAGTAATATCCTGGCAAATAACCCACACAATATGAAACCTAATGGCATGAAATGGGTTAAGTCTATGGGAATTAATTCCTCACCCAGTAAGAACCAACATGTGCAACATGCGTCACCTGACCGCCATCCAGTGACTGATAGCACAAATGGTATAAAGGGGATAAAATTCCTCAGAACCTATCCCTTGCCAAGAAAAGAGTGACAAGAATAACAGGTGTCACCAGACTGTTATCTTGTGACTGCTTGCATCAAACAAAAATAACTCTCAGGTCATGGAACATTTGGATGTTGAACGACTGCAACCAGTTAGAAATTGTAAAACAATAGACGAGTAGGGTAAAAATCAACATCTTAGTGTATGTGAAACTAAATGACCAAACAATAGAAATTTTGTCAATGACAATCACAGGATAAAAGAGTAGGATTGATGCTAGATCAAGAATTCAAGAAATGTGTTCTGGGATACTATGAATTATCCAAAAGAATTCTGGTAGTCAAGCTGAAAGGAAAGCCTTTCAACATAACTGTCATAATAGTGTATGCACCGACTGCACAAAGTAACGAAAGAAGAAATCGAATCTTTCTACTCCATGGTAGACAGTGCCAAGGCATATTGCAAATTGCAAGACGTCATAATTATTATGGAAGATCTGAATGCCAAAGTAGGCAGGGAGAGAGTAGGGGATATAGCCAGAAAATTCGGACTAGGAACCTGCAACGAACATGAAGAAAGTAGCTAACACATGGTTCCAAGAACATCTGAGATTATAGTCATGGAGGAGCTTAGGAGGAGAAACTAAAAACCAAATTGACTGCATAACTATCAACAAAAGATTCAGGAATGCAATTGTTCATTTTAAAACCTACCCAAGTGCAGAAGTGATCATCGCTTTGTTATATGTAAACTAAGAGTGAGACTACGGAAACTACGGAAGCTTAATAGTGTCCAAATTGCAATACAACAAATTCCTGAGCATGCCATACTTGAAAAAAAAATATATGGACAGTTTGAAAAGAAGATACGAGAGACACAATGGAAATGGAAATTTGAAATGGGATACACTAAGAAAAGGTTTAGTGATATCAGCAAATGATATCCTCCCAAAGGAGAATGGACAAAGAAGAAAAAAATGAATGGATGACTGATGAGATTCTCAACATATGTGAAGGAGACAGAAAACTCTGCTAAGATACAGAATGGAATACAAAAACTACACAATGAGATAAGGACCAAATGCAGGCAGGTGAAAGAAGAGTAGCTGAACAAAAAATGTGCAGAAATAGAAAAATTGAGTACGACCAACAAAGGAGATATGCATAAACAAATAAGCAAACTAACAGGACAGAAGATATGTTCATCAACAGGCATAAAATCAAAAGAATGGAATGCTCATATTATACAAGGAACAAAATTCTTCTGAAATGAAAATATTAGAGAACTCTTCCATGATGAAAAAGAACAACTGACAATACACAGAACTACTGACAGGTCTGAAATTCTAAAAACTGAAGTAGAAGCAGCACTGGCAAAATTGAACAGAAACAAAGTGGCAGGGCCAGCAGGAACTGTAACAGAAATGCTGACAGCCTGTAATGATTTTGGCATAGACAAGATTACAGAAATAATAAATGAAATGTACAACAGTGGTGATATACCGGAAGATCTCAGCAGATCTATTTTCATAGCACTGCCTAAGAAATCAGGTGCAAACAAATGTGAACTCCATCGAACAATCAGTCTAATGAGCCAAATAACAAAACTCATCATCCATATTCTGATTAATAGTGTGGGTTTGTTAAAGACACTGGAACAAGGAACATAATATCATGATCAGAATATTATTAGAAAGAGCAATACAAATGCAGAAGAATGTGCACCGATGTTTTATAGACTACACAAAGGTGTTCAACAAAGTATGCTACAAAGATCTGTTGGAACTGCTTGGCAACCTTGATATATTTGGGAAAGATATTAGAATAATCAAGGACCTATACTGGCAGCAAACGGCCTGCATGTAGATAGAGAATACATTCAGCAGATATAGAAAAATAGAAAGAGGTGTAATATGTCTTCTCACTGGACTTATTCAACCTATAAATCATGGCAATTTTGAGAGAACTGGAAATCCTACCAGAATTCATCATTGGTGGCCACAATCTTGACAACATAAGATACACAGATGACACAGTGTTGATAGCAGACTTGGAAAGGAAATTCCAAAACCTCCTACAGAAGGTAGCATAGGAGAGAGAGAAGAAGGGACTCAGCATAAACTGCAAGAAGACATGGTCATCAGTAAAAAGATGAGCCCAAAAATCAAGCAGGTGGCAGAAATTTAAATATCTGGAAAGTGTTCTGACAGAATACAGTAAGTGCGATGCTGAGATCTGAAGATGTATTGGGATGGCCAAAGACACATTCCGAAAGCTAGGCAGATTATTATGAGACAGGAGGGTTTTGCTAGTAACAAATAAAAGAGCACTAATTTGCTACATAATATCTGTCCTCCTTTGCAGCAGTGAGTGTTGGATGGTCTCTTCAAAAGATGAGGAAGAGACTCGAGGCAACAGAGGTATGGTTCTACAGAAGGATACTAAGAATACTATGGACCAAACATTGTGAGCGACGATGTGGTTTTGGAGAGGATGCAAACAAGGAGGAAGCTTATACTTAATATCAGGAAGAGGCAGCTGAAATTTCTGGGACATGTAATGAGAAAGGAAGGCTAGGAGAATCTGATACTCACAGGATGGATAAAGGGAAAGAGAGACAAGGGAAAGTAACACATGACATACCTAGTGGGCTTAGGCCAATGAATAACAGAATAGGGTTTGGGAGAAGTAGCAAAAGGACAAAATATATTGAAAGCTACAAGGAATAGGGGGAAGTGGAGAGCCATAATCGCCTACGATCTGAAGGAACACAGCATATAAAAGAAGTTGATAGAGGATTCCTTTTCTCTTTATTTTATACTGAAAATGAAATTAATAAAATGTACAACAATAATGTACAACAATAAAAACTTTGTTATGATCTAGAATGATATTGATATTTCATCATCAATCATTACTGGTGGAAAGGTTGTTTTTAGAATGATGAAATTTCAGATCATTACTTCTAGAATGATGAAGTATCATGATCATCATTATGAATCATTACTGGTCAAAAGGTTGTTTTTAGAATGATGAAATTTCAGATCATTACTTCTAGAATGATGAAATATCATGATCATCATTATGAATCATTACTGGTGGAAAGGTTGTTTTTAGAATGATGAAATATCATTATCATTTTGGACTATAATAGAAGTACCCCAATAAGTATGGAATGACTTAATAATAAAAATAATCATCATCATTTATCATCACTGGTGGAAAAGTTCTTTTTAGTATGATGAAATCTTTATCTTTATTTCCAGGATGATGAAATATCCTTATCATCAATCATCACTGGTGGAAAGGTATTTTTTAAAATGATGAAATCTCATCAGCATTCTGGATCATAACAACTTTGAAACACGTGTTGAAACTAATGACAAGAATCTGTATTTTTCTCTTTGTGAATGTTATTTATCATATTGGTTTTTTATGTGTTAAATGTTCTTTGTGTTATTGTCTGTTTTTGTTTATTTAAAATTTATAATTGTTCTGAAAATTTTGTGGTTAAGGGAAGCATTTGAAACCATCAAATCTGGATTTTCATGGAGCAAAGAAGATACATTTATGTTCTTTTTTACTACTGCTACTGCCACTGGCTTGTGGTGGACAGATCGTTTTTATAATGATGAAGTTTCAGATCTTTATTTCTAGACTGATGAAATGTTATCATCATCATGAATCATGATAGATCTTTATCGTATTTTGGGGTATTTTCCAAAGAACAAAAAGGACACATTTTTAATTGTTTATTTTTTATACAAGATTCAATAAACTGGAAAAAGAATGATTTTGACATCTGTTTTTTTTTTTTAAAGAATGCTCCAAAAATAATGCATTAGATTTTTAAGTAAATCTGTTGTATGTGAGTTGCTATATTTAATTTTTCATGTTTTTAAATTTGTGTAGTTTGGCAACTTATGTTTATTTTGTTAGCTCATACTGAGATTTCTTGATGACAGCCTGGACTGATTTTTACCTTGCGGGGTGTCTTATCTGTGGCCTGGGGCACTACAGTTTTGTAATCATTATACTAAGATATTAGTAAACAAGTCTGTATGCTTTTACTTGATAAATAAGAATTTTATTAATCAAGGTTTGAAGTCACATGGCATCTATCTATCTATTTATTTATCTCTGTATTTCTATCTATATGCATATGTGTGTGTGAATAGTATCTATTAGGTTGGTGCAAAAATAATGACGTAATAATGTCGTTTTTTGACGTTAAAAATACGTCAAAAAACGACATTATTACGTCATTATTTTTGCACCAACCTAATATCTATCAATCTATTTTATTCTGCTCATATTTATCCATTTCAGTCTGTTAATATCTATCTATCTATTTCAATCTGTTCATATCTATTTATCTATTTCAGTCTGTTAATCTATCTATCATTCTATCTATCCATGTATATATCTAACTATCTATTTCTGTGTTTCTATCTCTATGCATATATTCTGTGTTTCTATCTCTATGCATATATTTGTGTGTGTTTGTGCGTTTGCATGGTATCTCTCTCTCTCTAGCTGTCTATATATTTCAGTCTGTTCATTATCTATCTATCTATCTATCTATCTATCTATCTATCTATCTACATGTTTCTATCTATATGAATGTATGTGTGTGCGTGCAAGTGTGCATGCTATCTCTCTTTCTCTCTCAATCTATTTGTGTGTGTTCTGTATATGCATGTGTGCATTTATAGATGGAATTATTTTTATGTATAATTTAGCATATCATTTGTTCAACATTGCATTAAGATATTACCAACCACCATACTCAACTTTCTCTTTCCTCTTTCTCTTTTCTGCTTTCTTTACACACACACACACACACACACACACACGCACGCACACGCACACACACACACACACACACGCACACACACACACACACGCACGCGCACACACACACACATGCACACACACACAGCATGAATTCACAAGTCAACATAACTCAGTGTTTGAGTTTACTATCATTATCCAGCTATTGATCTCACCATTTTATGCACCAAATGAGCATTAAGTGCATGCATGTATGTGCATATGTATGTATATGCATATATATGTATGTGCATATATATGTATGTGCACATGTATGTATATGCATATGTATGTATGTGCATATATATGTATATGCACATGTATGTATGTGCACATGTATGTATATGCATATGTATGTATGTGCATATGTATGTATGTACATATGTATGTATATGCATATGTAAGTATGTGCAGATGTATGTGCAGATGTATGTTTGTCATCAGGTATAGATATGTAATCTGAAAGAAAAACTGATTAACAAAAACAATAGAATAAAATAATTTTTTAAGTTGTTTGGGAAAATCTGCTAGACTATATACCCAAAACATATATTAGAGAAAACAAAAAAATTAAATTTAAATTTTTAAATTTCAGCATCCTATCTCCTTCTTGCACATGTGTAATCACATCAATATAAACATCACTTCAGTCTGATGAAGTCCTAAAGCACATAGTGCATCACACAAAAATTCTTTTCCACTTTGTCATAGATTTTCCTAAAATTTTGTTGACTACAAAAAGGCATTTAACTACGTAGAACATGCAGATGACTTTCATCCCCTCTGAGAAAAATGTATTAAGAAAAAACTATATGAATGTAATTGAGAATATATGACATGTTCGGTGGAGTAGGGGTGTATTCTACAAAACATCGAAAATTACTTTTTTCACTGCAAATTATTCATTATATCATCCAAACTGATTGCACAATATTTCAAGCTCAATTTAGGTTTATAGTTTGTAACCATGCAATGAGATAAGGTAACATAAACTGTAGATTTGTCTGTGGAATATCATTACCTTATTGTTACATATTTATAGTGAAATCATTAATGTTTTTGTCAAAAGTATTTTATTTTTTGTTGTATATTAATTTAAAATATTCTGTTTTACAGACTTTATTTTTTAAATGGAATAAGATCATTCTAAATTTCAGAATTTCATTATTGCCCATCAAAATGATTGGAAGAAAACAATCTAAAAACAACAATGGAAAAGAGAGGTAACAAAGTGTAAACGAAATAGCTCCAGTTTGTTCAACTTAGAAAACTCAGCATAGCAGCCAAAGTATTCTAAAATGCTGCCAATAACAAAGGAGAAAAGGAAAAATACCTAACAACAAATCGAATATCGCATCAAAATTTATATTATTTTTATTTATATGCTATATAACTAAATCCATAATTGTCAACAATGTTTCCATAAAACTTGATATTTCCTGTAATAAATTCTTAATAAATATTATTTTTATTATTTTATTCAAGTGTGTATTGCTGAAAAATTATCAAATGTTGAATATGCCTCTCCTCGGCTGAACATGTCATATATGATGACAAAACTGCAAAAATTTGATAAAAGACAAAGATAAAATAAAGGACATTTCACTTAAGTTATTTACAGCAAAACTTGATGGCACCTACTGGAAAATGATTTGCTGATAACATTTTACTAATATCAGAATCATCAGATGAACTACATTAAATGCTAAATGTCCTAAACAAGGAAAGTTTAAATGTAGGTTTAAAAATAAATAAAAATAAAACAGAAGTTACTTTCAACTGTAACTTTACAAAAATATATTATAAAAATAGAAGTTGAAGAAAAGAAAGATGTCACAGAAGGCATAGTTTTAGAACAGATCATGAGAATGAAAGATGTATAATGATAGCGCTAAGGCATTTAACAAAAATAAAGAAATAATGAAAAACACCTTCTTAATATGCTTAAAATATAAAGTGAAAGAAAATTTCATTAGAAACAACAAAAAAAAAACGAGTACTGAACTGTTATGTAATATCAGTTCTCCTATATAGCAGTGAATGCTGAACAGTTGCCTCACAGATGAAGAAGAGACTTGAAGCAACTGAAATGTGTTTCTAAATAAGGATGCTGAGAATATCATAGACCGAACATGTGAGCAACAATAAAGTTTTAAAGGCCAAAAAAACTGCCTCATCAGTCATGTATCATGCATGGCACATAACTGACTGATATATATCAGATAGACAGTGACCACAAAAATGTAAATATCTGTGAAGCATTTTAACTGAGGATGGAAAATGTGACAAGATAATCCAAAAGTCCATTGGGATGGTGAAAGATGCCTTTGAAAGACTAAGCAAAGTATTAAGAAACAGGAGAAGTACTGAACTACTGAAATTTAACATAATATTGGTTCACCTATATGGCAGGGAATGCTGGACAATCGCCTCACAGATGAAGAAGAGATTTGAAGCAACTGAAATGGGGTTCTTAAGAAGGATGCTAAGGATACCATGGACTGAATATCTGAGCAGGGATGATGCCTTAGAGAAAATGGAAACATTTTCATTTTTGGAAGTTTCTGTTTGCCCTTGACAGATTCTGGATTATTCTAATGTCCATCCCAAATATATCAAGGTTACCTAGTAGTTACAACAGTTCCTTTATGACGTACTTTATCAAATGCTTTTGCATGAATTGGGAGTCAGATTACTTTATATTTAAGTGATGTAATGGAATAACCTGTCACCCCCATGTGTGACTACACTATAGGTAGTAACTACCTATAAGTATCTTTAAGTCAACAGACTACAGAGTCTAGCTGTGACCTATTCCAGCTAACAGTCAAACTCTCTGCCTCTGAGCAGAGAGGAACCTGGAAGAGGCTCCGTCGAAGGGCAGAGTCTTATTCGGGGAGAAAGACTGTCCCTGATCTCGTTTATATGGGTTCAAAAGGGAATATTTTTGGACGAGCCTACGGGTTCAGAGACTCCATGTGCTCGGAGAACCCACGTTAAACCGGCCTCGTGCCACATGCAATCCTCATGGAGGAGTAGCTAAATATACTAGCTACAACCTGTTCCAGCTAAACAGTTGAACTTACTGCCTTCGGGCAGAGAGGAACCTGGATGAGCCTCCGCTGATAGGCAGAGTTTTATTTGGGGAGGTAGACTGCTCCTGAACCTGTTTATGCGGGTTCAAAAAGGGAATATTTTTAGCCGAGCCTATGGGCTTGGAGAACCCACATTAAACCGGCCTTGTGCCACATGCAACCCACGTGGGGTGGGGTAGCTAAATATACTAGCTGGCATCTGTTGAGTATGACTCAGACTTACGCAAGAACTACCGACCTTCCAATAATAGCACTCACTACTGGATTGACTTGCAATGACCTTGTGCATAACTGTTATCTTTATTCTTATTGTATTGATTTTTAAAATAAACCTTTACTTATTCATCCACCTTGTTTTTCAAGTATATATTCTTATTATCATGGAATATGACATTAAGTGATTAACTTAAAATAAAAATTCACAAATAAAAGACTTTATCTCAGGAGAATTCATTGTTATTTGGTAATTAATTCCCAGCCCAGTAACTGTTCGTTGTTTATTAGGCGTTCCATAAATGAGGTTTTCTTGTAGCTTGTTACAAATGTTTAAATTAACATACTTGATTTAGCATAAATATTTGTTGGTTTGTTTAGTTGACTTCTGTTGTCTTTATTGTTTTTACTGCTTGTTAGTTTTTTTTTCTCTCTCCATCATCAGCTGGCATAGGATATCAGATTTAGATTATTTTATATATCAGATATAAAGTGAGTGCAAAAATGTAAATATCTGAGAAGCATTTTGACAGAGGATGGAAAATGTGACACCGTAAACCAAAAGTACATTGGGATGGTGCAAGATGCCTTTCAAAGTCTAAGCAAAGTATTAAAAAACAGGACAAGTCCTGAACTACTGAAATGTAATATAATATTGGTTCACCTATATAGCAGTGAATGCTAAACAATCACCTCACAGATGAAGAAGAGATTTAAAGCAAGAGAAATGGGGTTCTAAAGAAGGATGCTGAGAATATCATGGACTAAACACATGAGATATGACAAAGTTTTAGAGAAAACAGAAACAAAAAGGACAGTTATACTTAACATCAGAAAAGATAATTGAAACTTCTAGGGTACATAATGAGGAAAGAGGGTTTGGAAAATTTGATACTCACAGGGCAGATTGAAGGCAAGTGGGACAGAGGAGAATAATGCATAATGTGCCTAGCAAGCTTGAGTAAATGAATGGCAGAACAAGGTTTAGGAGAAATAACAAAATGATAAAATTTATTGAGAGCTACAAAGGATAGGAAATTTTGGAGAACCATAAAGTATGGTTATGTTGCTCATTAGGCTGATTGGAGTTTACATTCATTTGTGCCTGGCTTCTTAGACAGTGGTATGAACATATGTCTTCTGGTATATCACCCTTGTTATATTTTTCATTTATTATGTCTGTCATCTTGTCTGCTGAATACATCTAAGTCTGCAAGCATCTCTATTACAATTCCATCTTCCAGTCCTGCCGCTTTGTTTCTGTTCCATTTGGCCAGTTCTGATTTTGCTTCAGATTTTAATATTTCTGGTCCTTTGATATTTCTGTGTATTGTGAGTTGTCCTCTTTCATTGTTATTATAGGACCTTACCCATAATAACATAATGGACCATTCCATACGTAATAAATACTGTGCCTCTAGAGGAAGCAGAGAGTTCAGTCCAAAGTCGGGCGACCAGCTGATCGGCCGATCAGTTGAACTCTCTGCTTTCGGGCAGGGAGGAACCCAAACGAGGCCGCGCCGAGGGGCAGTCTCTATACGGGTTCAAAGGGCATATTTTTGGCTGAGTCCACGGGCTCGGAGATCCCACGGGCTCGGAGATTTCACATAAAACCGGCCTTGTGCCACATGATGCCCTCGTGGTGGGGTGACTAAATACCGTTGAGTCTGAAGTCGGGCGACTGGCTGATTGGCTGATCGGTTGAACTCTCTGCCTTTGGGCAGGGAGGAACCCGAACGAGGCTATGCCGAAAGGCGGAGTCTCTTTCGGAGAGGTAAACCGACCCTGAACCCGTTTATACGGGTTCAAAGGGCATATTTTTGGCTGAGCCCACGGGCTCGGAGATTCCCCGTTAAACTGGCCTTGTGCCACATGATGCCCTCGTGGTGGTGGTCACTAAATACCGTTCAGTCTGAAGTCTGGAGTGAAGTCCATCAGAAGTCTGTCAGTCAGTCAGAGCGAGCGAGTCAAGAGTCGAGTCAGAGGCAGTTCGAAACAGACTCGCGTTCAGACAATTACTACAAGACATTGGAATAGTGATACTGGTTGAGACTACATTATTTTCCTTACTAAACTTGATTGTTCGTACTAACATTTTCTACTTCTCTGTATATATTCCTGTTTGTAATATATCTGTTATTCCATATCCATGTTCCTGTTCTTCTTTATTGGTTCTACCTTGGACTATCACCGTGGTACAAGAAACCAGATCATAACAATTGTGGAATTGTTCTCCAATATATTCCTTCTCTAAAGTATTTCTTATTTCTTTAATATCAGTGTCTTGACTTTGGAATTTATGTATTCTGTCGATGAGCATGTCTTTTGTCATGTTAGTTGTCTTATTTTTTTTTTATTACATATCTGCTTTTATTATTATTTTATGATTATCTCTTTCTGTCTATTTCTGTAGATTTTTCATTGGAACATTCCACTTCACTTGCATTTGTTTGTGATTTCTTTGTGCAGTCTTTTACATTCTATGCCACATTTTGGCATGGATTTCTGTCTCCGTTTCATCATATCAAGAATTTCCTCTCTCATTGCTTCCTTTTGTCTTTGTCTAGTTTCCTTTGGGATGATCTTGATTGCTGATGTTATGAAAGCTTCTCTTGATGTGTTCCACTTTGAGTTTCCATTTTCATTTTGTTCGTTGTTACTGCTTTTCACACTGTCCATATATTTCTCCTTCCCATGCGTGCCATTGAGGAATCTGTTATATTACCATTTGACCGTGTTCAATTTCTCTAGTTTTCACTCTAAGTTTACATAACACTGGAAGCTGGTTGCTCCAACAATTGGCACTTGGGTATATTTTTCAATATAAAACTGGATTCCTGAATCTCTTATTGATAGTTATATCATTGATTTGTTTTTTTTTTTTTTATTTTCTCCTCCTGGTTTTCTCAATGTCCATACATCTTGGGGTGTTCTTGAAACCAGATGTTGCCTACGACTTGATCATTCATCGTGCACTACTGGGTCTATCTTTCTCCACATTATTAGTTCCTGGTTCAAATTTGTCAACTAATTCAACATCTCTCTCCTTGCATACATTGCCATTCAGGTCTCCTAGAATGACTTTAATTGACCTTTGGTGTGGTCTGGCATAGGGTAAAACTTTTCAGTTTCTTTGTATTTTATACTGTTGCTGCAAAAACAACATGATATGTTTCAGTTTAAATACAAGAATTCAATCAGATAATTGGTAGTATTTCAGAGCATTATCATGTCTTTGTCTAATATCAGTTCTACTTCTCTTTCATTTTTCTCGTCAGCTGCACATGTGATCCTGTGTTTGTCACTGACAAAATCTCTATTATTTACCATCTCAGTCCACATATGCTTCATATATTAACATTTGACTTTTTCCTTTCCAGATTAATATTTTCTAACTGGCCACATTGTGTTAGTCTTTTGAAATTCTATGTCCCAGGCAAAAATTTTTCTTATACAGTAAGAGAATATTTATATAAGTTATTACCTTAATCTATATTTGCATATCTTTCTGTGAATGCTTTTGTATGTGTGTTTATTTGTAAGTGCATGCATGAGTGTGCATGTGTACACATATTATTTCATGAGAGTGGTACATGGAAAGAGAGAGGTAATCTAGGAGAAAGAAAGTAAAAGATAGTGAAAAAGAGAAAGGAGAGATGGGAGAGGGAGGAGAATGAGAGAAGAAATAAATAATTTTGTATTGTTGGATTACTAATGACTTCTGCTTGGAAAGAGAGGGAACTGAAATGAAATGAACACCTTAAGCAGATTAACAAAGATTCAAAGTATTTGGAAGTTTTTAGAAGATTTTAGTGGAACTTAAAAACTAACATCAAATGAATGAATCACAAAACAGCCCACCCCCACAACAAAATAAGTAAAATATCAAACTAGACAGTTAGAAAACTATTTAACTTCTTCCACCAAGAAAAAAATAAATAATATATATATATATATATATATATATGAATAGAGATATTCATATATATATATATATATATATATATATATATATATATATATATATATATATATATATATAAACTATTGTATGTGGTCTCAGTGCTAATATCTGTTATATCTGACATCTCTGAAGACTATTTCAGACTTTTGGCATTCCAAAAACACCAGGATATAGATGAAGCAATTCTTTCTACTATACAGATATCAGGTTGGTTCTTGAGATGGTCAAAAATACTAGAACAAATATATAATAAGAGGTTCTGAAAAGCTTTTGACCCACTTTGTTCACACACACACACACACAGACACAGACACATATATTTGTGTGTGTATATCTATATATATATATATGATACTAAAACTTGACTATATATATATATATATATTTATAAATGTAAAAGACAATAAGAAAACTGTAATAGTTGCTGGCACGTTTTATCTGGTGTAGACTTTTTCAAGGCAAAAAACGAAATGAATTCATTAAACAAAGTAACCAATAATAACAAAACAAAATGTCCTTAGCAACTGGAAGAATTTAGAGAATGCTATTTTCATACTGTTAACTGAAAAATCCACATCGGATGAAATGCATTGACAACTATTACAGTTTTCCTATTGTCTTTTACATTTATAAATATTGTTTTTTTTCTACAGGGTAACTATGAGAAATTGTTCATATATATATATATATATATATATATATATATATATATATATATATATATATATATTATTTTATATGCACAGTACTTAGTGAAAAGTGCTCAATATCAGTATAAAGTTAAAATAAATCAGTTTGTCTGATGATTGTAAAAGTGTGAAACCCAGGGTCAAATACTCATATCCATACAACTGAATATATATATATATATATATTACAAAATGGACAGAGTCCGACAATTTATTTATTAACGACATTTAAAAAAAAAAAACGTTAAACATAAAAAATGTCTTTAATAAATATATATATATATATATATATATATATATATATATATATATATATATATATATATATATATATATATGTGTGTGTGTGTGTGTGTGTGTACTCTATTTTATAATTTTAGGTTTAATTTATATATATCTCTATATATAATTCATAAACATTTAATACTAAAAGATAATTTATGTTCTTGAATCTGGATAAACTTATGTATGGATGAATGTGGTTAGATATAAATAATTCTATATAAACAGGAATGTAGATAAATATTTACGTATGTCTTTGAATGTATACACACATTTTTGTATGATATATATATTGAGTATGTCTATATGCATGGAGATATATATATATATATAAATATGCATATACATACATACATATATATATATATATATATATATATATATATATATATATATATACATATATATATATATACATATATATATATATATATATATATATATATATATATATATATATATATATATATGCATGCAATCAACCGTAAGCATACCTTCCTATAAATATTTATAGACATAAGCATATCCACTTGAGCATAATTACATATGAATCTATCATTTTGAGATACTATGTCATTCTATTAATGCAGACTAAGATATGTTTTTCTTCTCAATACCAGCACATTGTTTATGTTTTGTGTGCAAAACCTACTTTTATTGCCAGACAAATCCTGTTTATTAAATGTATGCTTCAATAATAAAGATTAGAACTTCAAGTGGATAATTCTCTGATCGCTGTGTCATCTGACTCTAAATTGGGAAGCCTCAGTTCATGCAGCCAATTCATTCTTACCTCTTTTTCTTCGAGTTTCAGCTTTCAATTGACATACTGATTTTTCAACCCCTTGCGCCCTGTTAGATATTTAAGGGTATATTTCTTAAATGATGAAGGTGACTGTGGCTCTCTGTACATTACTTTTCCTTATTATCTGGGAATTGCAATGACTTTTTGGGATAAGATAGTAAAGTTTAACCCGGATATAAGAGACCCTGATATAAGAGAAAACCCGGATATAAGAGAAATTTTATCTGGTCCCAAATTAGAGCCATACTTACCTAAACAAAATAGACCAAACCCAGATACAAGAGACTTCTTCTTCAGTCCTTACAACTCTCTTATATCCGGGTTACACTCATCATCCTCTCTATAGTTTGGAAATCTGAATAGTCCTTTTCCTCAATTGGTTAACCCAATATTGCTTCTCTTGGACTGTCTAATCCAAGTTTAGACAGTCCAGTTTACTTTATCATTTAACCCATAGCTGATATAAGAGAACTGCTTGGACAAGCTTTTTTCCCTGTTACCTCAACTACGTAAATTTAAATGTGCTACTAGATTGGCCTTTAGGTCCCACCCTTTTACTGTTGAAATAGTTAAATGTAATCACCACATCTACTTCAACAGTTTCTTTTCTCACACTTTCTGCCTGTGGAAATCCCTTGTTTCCCTGATAACTACAATCTTCCAAAATTTAAAATGCAACATCAATTGCTATCTCCTCTCTTCTTGAATCCTGTTCATCTTTTATCCTTTCCTCAATCCTCCCTATACCCAGTCTTTTCTCTCAGATTCACTCTCTGTATAATAGTGGCATTCCCACCTTTCTCTGGGTGAAATGATTAAAATAAGAAAGTATTCATGACTTTTCCAGAGGTATTAGTGCAAAAGTATTCATAATAGACAAGGCCATAATTTGAACTTGGCATGTTAGTTTCACTTTTCATGCATGTAACCATTATTCTATCTGCATAGTCAGTTAAAATTTAAACAGAAAAATTCATTTCACTTTATGATGATAGATGAACAGATAAAATATCGCAAATTTTTTTTTTTAATTATTATTATTATTATTATTGTTGTTGTTGTTGAGTGAGAGATCAGGATGCTAACAAAGTAACACAAAAGCACAAATATAAAAATATACCTATCATAACTCCCCGAACTGCTCCAGTAAGTACCTGACGCCTCATGCTATCCTCTTATAAGAGCTAGATCAGGCCAAAAATGAAGTACTGTTGCCATATTTGGTCAGGAACTGCCTAGACCTCAATTTCCAATATTGATAGAGTTCAAAAGCATCTCCAAGTTCTTGTTGGAGAAGAATTATTTTCAACACACCAACCTCCCTCTCACAGGTGATTTGTGGAGAGTCTCTCACTGCTCTATCACTACTTCCATGGAAAGTGCTCGGATGAACTGCATCTCCTGGTTCCCCCAGGTCTGACCTTCACGGCTAGGACCTGCCACACCATTTACATAGTAACAAACCAACCTCATTCTCTCCATACTCCATCTGCAAGAAGTAAGTAGACTCAAACAGCTTCTTCCTATGTGCCACTACCCTATGTAACAGACTCCCAAGAGGATGCTTCCCCGTTCACAACAATCTTAATCTCTTCAAGTCTAGAGTCAGCAGTTATCTTCCCCTCCTATCAATATAAAATTCCCCTTAACATAACCCTCTAGTTTGAGTGACCCTCAGGCCTAGTATAAGGTGAACATTACTGTAAAAAAAAAAAACCCCAAAAAACCACCCAGTATGATAAGGGTATACTGTGCACATGCATCACAGACAAATGTGTATGATATAGTTACAGGTTTGCATAAAGGCAGTGCATAACATTGCAGATGGAAAAACTGTCATCTGTATACAAATGCATTCTCACTGGATAAAATAGTTGTGGGCGAATGAAACCTATGGGTCTTGGTGAAGACTATTGTTCTTTGAACCTTATGGACTGGTGCTACAGAATCACAAACAAAGCCCTGTACCAAATAGCAGAAACTGCATTAATTGATAACTTTCAACAGCAGCAACAACTAAAATGGATAGCACATGTAAATCAAAGAGAAAATTGTGATATAATCAAGATCTTGACATTCCACCCTACTTCAAATAAAAGATTAGGAATAAAACCCTCATCAGTACTGGAAAAAGCAATAACAGCTAGTGGACTTGAGAAACCTATTTTCCTTTTTCTTCCATCTTTCCTTGGAATGGTTCATTATTTATCTAAGGTAATGGGAAGTTGTAGCATATGTTCTCTTTTACTAACTAATAGTGGAGGAAGAAGAAGAATTACAATATGATTATATGTAAATTTCACTTGAGCTTTCATGTCCCCGAATGCCAAGCTAGATAAAGTTATAAATAGCAGATTGACAAATCAAGGTAGGATTTGGTAGATTGCACAGATATTTCTGAATAATCTGTAATCACAGGAAAGGCAGAGAAACATAAACTCTCCAGCGCAATTGCGTTGTCTACATTTTTGGTGCTGAGTCTTGGGTCTTATACCTCTTTCTCTGCCTCTTTACGAATTCTTTCATCTGTATTTCTGATGCATCATTCTAAACGTGTACTATAAGTACAATAAATATTCATTTACATTGAAGTCCTCAACTTAGCAATGGCTAAAAGCATTGAATTTATGCTGTAACATATTCATCAGACAATGTGGTGTGAATAAAACCAAATATACCACTGCTTACCAACTGCTGTGTAAAAAATGTGCCACAGCCAGCTTATAACAGAAATGTAAAACTCTCCTAAATATTGATTTAGGAAGCCAAGGTATAAAAAACAAAAAACGGTTGATGAAGTACAATTCTTTTTTAAAATGTTAAGGAAACCTGAAAACTGTATCTTTATTACTTGTGCAATTATTCAACTGGAGTAAATTAGATCCTCCTCCTCCTGCACCTCCTGCACCTCCTCCTCCTGACCTCCTCCTCCTGCACCTCCCCCTCCTCCTCATCACCATCAACAGTTCCATAACCGGGTATTGTCAGATGGTCAATGTGAAGCTAAACCCCATATCTCCACATATCTTGGTTAAAAGCCAGAGAAGTATTCAATTATATGTAGCATGTCTTGGTCAAGTAGATTTCGTGGAACCTATCATACTCTAGGTCAAACCAAAACCGATGTTGACTAACTTGAAGGCTCACCTTGGTGATGGACACAGGTGTTGTCAGAGGGTCACTGTGCAGGTGAGTCCCTGGCCAGTTTTTACCACATATTTGGGTTGAAAGCCAGAGAGGTATTCATTTATCCATAGCATGTCTTGGGCAAATAGATCTGATGGAACTCATCCTACTCTAAGTCAAACCACAGCCAATATCCTCTAACTGGAGAAAGACACTACTCTGGCTGTTGATTTCAGTTTAGAAATCCTCTCATCCAGTACTGTACTGGCTGCATACATAACCATGGAATCCAGTCTATCCCATTGTGCTCAATTGGTTATTAATGCTACAAGAAGGTTCATCCACACTATGACAAGTCTTGTTTTTAATCCTGACACCCATCTCTCAGAATAAAGCCTTGTAGAAGAACTGGTTTAATTGCCAATAACCCAACTATATGACAGGTAGTACTGGGTCATATGGTTGCAGAAGTAGATCTGATATAAGTAAATTGTATGGCAATGATAATAGTAATATTAACCATTTCCTTATAAGGAAATATTCAGCATTCATTAACTGAGCAGTCATTACTTTTGGTTTAAAATTATAAAATTTTTCACTTAAAACAATTTTTCAGGAAAATAGGTTTCTCAAGTCCAGTAGTTGTTATCACTCTTTCCAGTATTGATGGGGGTTTCCTTCCTAACCTTTTATTTGAAGTAGTGTGGAACATCAACATCTTGATTATGTCTTTATTTTCTCTTTAATTTACATGTGGTATTTCTTTTAGCTGTTGCTTCTGTTGAAAATCATCAAGTGATGGGGTTTCTCTTATTTGGTACAGCACAGTTTGTGACTCTGTAGCATCAGTCCACAAAGTTTGAAGAGGCGTGGTCTTCAACAAGACCCACAGGTTTCACTTACTCAAAGCCATTTTTAACCATTGATCTTAAAAAGTGGTTTTATACTGGTATATAAATATACAAAGTGATCATTTAAAAGCCTTAGTAAGAATTCAGAAGACTAGATGTGTAGTATATTGCTGCTGGGCTCAAACAAGGTGATGAACACTAATATAAAATCTTTAGTTAACCTCGAGCCAGACCAAGAATTGGACCAGTTAAATAACATTTTGACACCTACACAACTACGCTTGGCTATGCCTTCTTCTGGAATGTCACCTATGCAACTTTGGCATGTGTGCATGCGTTTCCTTCTGCTCGGGACACCTATGCACCCTGTTTATTCTAGGCACCAGATGCATTTCCTGTTTATGCTATCACCAGTTCCGATTTCTGCTCACACACTGATGCAGCAGAAGTAAAGTCAAAAGGTCTTTCCTTAACCAATATCCAACATATGAAATTACAGAAACAGTCATCAGTGTTTTCCCCTCTTGATGCAGAAAGGAGTCTTTTTAAGATGCAATAATCATGAACAATATAAAATGGATTTTTAAAAAGAATACAAAATGGAGAAACTTGTTTGTAGAAACAAGATAGACATTAAAATCAAACTTTGTAAGTGTCAGTTCAGGATGTGGGGGTGGGTGATCATGGCTCTCCTGAAGTTTCTTTTATCTGTAGCTTATAGCAATGTTTGTTTTTTTTGCTATCCTTCCCACTTCCTGTTCTGACGTTCAATTGCACAAGCTCATTTTTCTATTTCCTTATTTTCATTATGTCCTGTGAATGTCAAATTATTCAAGCTCAACTTCTTTATGTGTCTCTTTCTAATTAAAGTACAATTTTTGCTTTCATTTTCCTTATAACTTTCTTGTTGCTTATATATTCCATCCATGGTATTTGCTAGATTCAGAGAATCACATTTCTATTCCCTCAAGTGTCTTATTCATCGATGAAGAAATTATTCATGATTCATTATCTTTTCTTTGTTCATTAGAAATAAAGTTATGATATTTTTTATTAATAAATCCTAGCTATGATATCACAGGTTGTATAGACAGAACAATGCTATCCTTTGGGGTTAAAGAAAATAAAAACCTTTTGCCTTTTTTATGCTATAAGAATAATTGGGTGGGCTATGTTGTTTTTTTTTGCCTCTGGCTGCTTAAGTTAGCAGATACTAGATTATAATTAGTCCAAGTCCAGATTGCATCAAGCAACTCAAGATGCTTTTCTTGTATATTGTGATCTTAAAAAGTCTATTTTTTTATCTTTCGCTCTCTTTCCCATTTTGTTCATTTTGTTAATTTCTATCTATCTATCTATCTATCTATCTATCTATCTATCTATCTATCTATCTATCTATCTATCTATCTTTCCCATTTTGTTCATTTCTATCTATCTATCTATCTATCTATCTATCTATCTATCTATCTATCTATCCCATTTTGTTCATATCTATCTATCTATCTATCTATCTATCTATCTATCTATCTATCGATCTATCTATCTTTCTCATTTTGTTCTTTTCTATCTCTCTATCTGCTTGTATCTACCTATTTGTTTATTGGCTCTTATCTATCTGTTCTTATCTATATGTGATCTATCTATCTATCTATCGATCTATCTTTCCCATTTTGTTCATTTCTATCTATCTATCTATCTATCTATCTATCTTTCCCATTTTGTTCATTTCTATCTATCTATCTATCTATCTATCTATCTCTCTTTCCCATTTTGTTCATTTCTATCTATCTATCTATCTATCTATCTATCTATCCCATTTTGTTCATTTCTATCTATCTATCTATCTATCTATCTATCTATCTATCTATCTATCCCATTTTGTTCATTTCTATCTATCTATCTATCTATCTATCTATCTATCCCATTTTGTTCATTTCTATCTATCTATCTATCTATCTATCTATCTATCTATCCCATTTTGTTCATTTCTATCTATCTATCTATCTATCTATCTATCTATCTATCTATCTATCCCATTTTGTTCATTTCTATCTATCTATCTATCTATCTATCTATCTATCTATCTTTCCCATTTTGTTCATTTCTATCTATCTATCTATCTATCTATCTATCTTTCCCATTTTGTTCATTTCTATCTATCTATCTATCTATCCCATTTTGTTCATTTCTATCTATCTATCTATCTATCTATCTATCTATCTATCTATCTATCTATCTATCTTTCCCATTTTGTTCATTTCTATCTATCTATCTATCTATCTATCTATCTATCTATCTTTCCCATTTTGTTCATTTCTATCTATCTATCTATCTGCTCATATCTACCTATTTATTTATCTGCTCTTATCTATCTGTTCTTATCTATATGTGCTTTATCTATCTATCTATCTATCTATCTATCTATCTATCTATCTATCTATCTATCCCATTTTGTTCATTTCTATCTATCAATCTATCTATCTGCTCATATCTACCTATTTATTTATCTGCTCTTATCTATCTATCTATCTATCTGCTTGTATCTACCTATTTATTTATCTGCTTGTATCTACCTATTTATTTATCTGCTCTTATCTATCTGTACTTATCTATATGTGCTTTTTCTATCTATCTATCTATCTATCTATCTATCTATCTATCTATCTATCTGCTTGTATCTACCTATTTATTTATCTGCTCTTATCTATCTGTTCTTATCTATATGTGCTTATCTATCTATCTATCTATTTGTTTGTTGGGATCTATCTATCCTTTTGCAGCAATGTTGAACTTATTATTTATATATTCCTCAGTCCTTCTATCTATTAATCTCTACTCATATTGTGATTTTCTAAGTGTTGCCTAGATGTGGCACAAGACCAAATGTATAGGGCACCTATTGAGGATTGAATGATTTTCTAAAACTAGTTTGCTTGTGGCACAAGGCTGAATGTTTGGAGCACCCAGTGAGGATCTCATCTCTGCTCATATGCATCTGACTCAATATTAATTTTTGTTCATAGCTATTTGCCAATCACTGCCTGTTTATTATCTCTCTTTCTCCATTTCTATCTCCCTATATTCTCTATCTATTTATCTATCTATCCGAATGAGTTCATTTGAAAAGAATATAATGTATGATTATGTTTCTTTTTCATATCTTTCTGGTTTTGTTTCTTCTTTTTCCCTCAATTTTTTCACTTTAGTCTTTCTTTTTCTGATATTTTCATTGTCACTTTTTTCTTTCATTTTCTATTTTATCTTCTTTTTTTTCTTTCCCTCTTTCAACCTTACTTCTCTCAATTCCTTATGTTTTCTTTTCTCTTTTCTTCTTTTTCTTTTAAAATATTTCTATTTTACAGTTGCTTCTTTTATTTTTTTTCTTTCTTTTATCTTCTTTGTCTCCTTCCTTTTTTTCTTGCATGTCATTATTCTTTCTTTTTTTCTTTCTTTTATTTTCTTTGTCTCCTTCCTTTTTTTCTTGCATGTCATTATTCTTTCTTTTTTTCTTTCTTTTATTTTCTTTGTCTCCTTCCTTTTTTTCTTGCATGTCATTATTCTTTCTTTTTTTCTTTCTTTCTATTATTTTTTCTAACTTGCATTGTTCATTTTTCAATCATTTTTCTTTCATTTCTTTCTTTCCAACTTATCTTCTCTCTTTTCCTTTTCTTTCCTTTTTTCTTTCTTTTTTCTTTCCAACTCATCTTCTCTCTTTTCTTTTTCATTTTTTTCTATCTTTCTTTTTTTCCAACTTATCTTCTCTCTTCTTTCTTTATTTCTTTCTTTATTTCTTTCTTTGTTTCTTTCTTTGTTTCTTCTTTCATTTTGTCTTTCTTTCCAACTTATCTTCTCTCTTTTTTCTTTCATTTCTTTCTTTCTTTCTTTCTTTCTTTCTTTCCAACTTAACTTCTCTCTTTTTTCTTTCATTACAACTTATCATCACTCTTTTCTTTTTTCTTCCGTTTATTTAACTTTTACTGCTTATTTCTTTTCAACATTCTTTTTCGGACATTTATTTTCTCATTCTTACCTTTTTTTCTAGCTTTTATCTTACTTTATTCCTCTTCATTGACAATATCTATCAAACTATCCATTTTCAAGTTCCATGCAATATTCAGTTTTGCATGCCTCTTTTCATTCATTTATTCCTCCATTCATTCACTTCATACTCCAGACCAATTTGTGTCATGAAGAACAAAGCTAGTGAGGGACATCACATATATTTCTAGGGTAACTGAATAATAGGCTCCAAGATGTAAAGAAGGGTGCATTGGCCAATATATTAGAGTTTCCTATTTAGGAATAAGTAATGGTGAAAGCTGTCATGAAATTGACTCAAAATCAGCTTCTAGCAACAGTGAACAAAAGTGACAGCTCATTGGTCAGAAATCTGAAATTCCTAGTTTAGGTAAAAATAGCTTAGAATTCCCAGATATTATTATCTTAAAAAAGAAAGAAAAGGAAACAAAAAGCATGTTCTGAAAGGGAGGTAACTCAAAGAGGGAGGCCTGACTCATATCAATTGCAGATGACAGGTTAACAGTAAAGAACAAGAAACGAAAAGAAAGATACCGAGCACCTCCCCACACCATTTGCCTTTGTATACTTTCCCCAAAATAATGATTCTTTGCTAATTTTCTCCTTTGTTAGAGAGTGTAATTTAGCAATTCTAGAAGGTGATGATTGTTGATTCAACCAGTGTTTCAAGTGGGCTTAGATCTATGAGTTTCAGGAGACTTAAGATCTCGCTTGTCAATGCTTCTAATGAACCCACTATTGAAGAGGAGACTATTCTATCTTCTGGTGATCTGTTAGATTAAATAGTGTTAGGAAGAGTTAATTGTTGATTCAACCTGTGTGGGAATTGAGCTTTGATCAATAAATTTCAGGAGAATTAAGATCTCACTTGTCAATGTTTCTAATGAACCTAACTTCAGAATAGATGATCCTTCTTTCAGGTGATCTGTTAGATTAAATAGTGTTAGGAGTTGATTCAACCTGTGTTTGAACTGAGCATAGATCTATGAGTTTTAAGAGAATTTAGATCACATTTTTCAATCTTTCTAATGAACCTATCTTCAGGAAGAGATGATTCTTTCTACTGGCATACTAAATAAAATAGTGTTAAAAGGAGTTGATTTTTGATTTGACCAGTGTTTGAATTGATTTTAGGTTTATAAACTTCAGATGAATTAAGATCACACTTTTCAATATTGGCATAGCAAAAAGATGCTTTCCCAAAGCTAAAAAAAGGAAGATGTAATTAGAAACAAAGTGAAGAGTACTGAACTGTTATGCAATATCAGTCCTCTTATATGGTAGTAAATGCTGGACAATCTCTTCAAAGATAAAGAAGAGGCTTGAAGCAACAGAAATATAATTCTACAGAAGGATGCTGAGAATACCATGTGAGCAATAAAGATATAGCTGAAATTTTTAGGGTACATAACGAGGAAAGAAGATTTAGAGAATTTGATACTCACAGGGCATACTGAAGGCAAGCAGGATAGAGGAAAACCATGCCTGGTGGGCTTGATTAAATGAATGGCAGAATATTTATTAAGCACTACAAAAGACAGAAACTTATGGTAAGCCATGATTGCAAATGTTCTGATGGCACATAGAAGAAGAAGAAGAAGAAGAAGAAGAAGAAGAATTGTGTGAATTACAAACACATGTTTGTAAAGTGGTACAAATGTTTGCAAGGATCACAGTAACTTGTTCATTGCTTGGAATGTGAAAAGACATTTGATGAGGAGACAGATTGATCCGAAATTGTTGTAAAAAATTATAGTGAACATAAAATGAAACCTATTTTGTGCATATTTAAACTTCTAAAACTAGGAAATTCATTGTGTGAGCTTTTTTTCAATACTTTTTTTATTTTTAATGATTTAAAAAGCAGAATTCTTTCTAGCATGCAATGATAAAGTTGATCTTATAAATAAAGAGCCTAGATTTCATGGCTAAAAAATATAACCAAATCAAATGCAAAATTACTTAAGTATCCACATCATTTTTCTCACTATGGAACTTGTGATCTTTTCTTGGATAATTTTACTTTTAAGGATTTAAAAAGCACAATTCTTTCTTAAGCATGACAATAGCATTAATTGTATAGATAAAAATCCTAGGCTGCCAATGAAAAAAAATGTAACCAATGAAAATACAAAATTACTTAAATATTATCAGAATTTTTTGATGATATAGGTAAACTAATTAATGAAAATTATGATGGAAAAAAAAAAAAGAATGGGAATAAGAATATATTCGGAACAGTCAGCTCATTATATTATAAAGACAGAGCTACTTCTGATAAAACATGAATTTGTAGAGAGTGAAATTTGGCTTTAGGATGAGGCGGGTGTACTTGTTGGTCTCTTGAAATAGAATCTTCATTTCCTTGAGGCAAATGTGTTTACCTGTGTGTTATGTTTCTAAAAAAATAAAAATTCAGAAAATAAAAATGAAGAAAAATACTAAAAGTGGCAACATTATGAATTGACTGTAATTGCGTTTTAATATATAAAATGAAAAGACAGGTTGGTGATAAGAAGGTACTTAATTCAACAACATTGGAAATTATGTTGTAGACATATTGGCAAATAAGCAAAAGTTTTGGTTTTAACTCTCCTTTTCAAGGAGCTGTTTGCACAAACTTTGTGTATATATATATATATATATATATATATATACACGCATACACACACACACACACATAAACACACACACACACATATATATATATATATATATATGTGTGTGTGTGTGTCTGCATATACAAATTCTAAGTGTATACATTTTTGAATTTATTCTTATTTACCTTGCAGTTCATATACTTTATGTGCCTTTCAGTTTAACTTTCACTTTCACTTTCACTTTCTATCCTTTCATTTGTTTTTCTCTTATTTTCTTCCTCTTATGTTCTGAAAATCAAACACATACATGGAAATATATGAATACAAAGAAAGCACACACACACACACAGATTAAATACAGACGCATTCAAACGTTTTTGAATATGTTTGTTTATGTATGAGTGTAATAGATGTTTAAACCTGCAAATGAGTTATGAAAAAATGAAAGAACTTCCTGCCTGTAGTCTTCAAGGCATATTGCTCCCAAAAAGATAGCAACAAAAAGCTGTACTACATTCTATTAAGCAGACATTTGTGTAATACTTTTTATATAATGGCTGGTTATACATTTCAGAGCACATTTATCCTTGTCACAGATGCCTGTTCAGGCATATTTTTGCTTTTTCAACATCCACAAAGCCCATCTATGCTGAGTGAGCCTTGGTTGCAGTTTCTAGGAGAGAGAACATAATCTTGCATCATCAATAGTTTGAACAATGTTAGTATGCTTAAACACATGTTTGTGATGAACTTGCAATTCATGTTAGCACAACCATTGAGGATTTCACTCACACGGCTTGGATAAATTGTTGGCATTGTTTTCAGGTACTTACCATCAATAACTTGGATCACATCCCAAGCCAATAACACCTTATGTCACCTCCATGAAAATTTGACCATTTTTATTGAACTTTTTTTTATATGCATGAATATATAGTTAATGAGTGTTGTAATGTAAGCAAAGTGTGTTGTAACATAAGTGAGGTGTGTGTGTGTGTGTGTATTTTTATATACATATATATGCATGTGTATTTTATATACATATATATATGTGTGTGTATTTTTTATATTCATTTCAGATATATCAAATTTTTTAATATGATTTTTATATACATTAGATATGTAGACCCCAACTCACTTTGCTGACATTACAACACTTCCTAGTTCTACATCTACCTACTCTGGTGATGATTTAAGAAAATCAAAAGCTTGAAACATATTTCTTGTAATTTTAATTCCAACAACTTCTGACAGACTTTCATAATTTGGAACAAATGTTCTTTAAAATTAATTGACACAGAATGTCTGTTGTCTTTAATAACATTTGCCTTAAAGAACGTATGTAGAATATATATATATATATATATATATATATATATATATATATTAATACATGTTTCATTAAGTAATATAGACAAGTTTTGTCTATTTATTTTAAGTAAGTTTCTTTCATATTGTCTGATAAGCTTAATAACATTATCATTGAAAGATGAAAGGAAATCACTATATTGATACATGTTCAAATCCTATCTAAGCTTTCGGCTTACATAAGCCATTATCAAAGATGACAATTACTTTTCAATATATCAACCAATACACGGATGAAACAATAATGATAGTCTGGTTTTGTTGCATGAAAAATTTCAAAGAAACGATTAACTCGTGTATACGAGACGTGGAAGTGAAAATCGCATTGCAGCTCATGACGTCTCACATGACCACAGCTAATGGCATAAACCAATAGCTTCTGTTATCAATTATAGGCATTTAAGAATATTTATGGAGATTTTGTAGTTTATTTTGTTCAGGTTAGGTTTCAATTATTTCATGTATATAGCTTCAAGAATTTTTAGTTTTTGTTTATGTATAGTTTTATGTTTAAGTATAGTTGTGTTTTCAACAAGGATTTTCTGGAATTGTGTACGCGGCCAGTCATGTTGTTTTAAATGCTTAAAAATATTGTGTGTGTGTGTGTGTTTATGTATAGTAATGTACTTAGGCAGCAATCATTCATTCAAACATGTCTTATTAAAGAATTAGGCATTTTGTGTATTGAGTTTGTTCATGTTACTCTCCAAATTATGAATTACCCTCTGTAAAACCAACTGCCATTTTTGCAAAGGGAAATTCGTAACTTGGAGAGGAAAATGGTCACAATCAGTACACAAAATGTCTATACTCTTTAATAATATATATATATATATATATATATATATATATATATATATATATATATATATATATATAGAGAGAGAGAGAGAGAGAGAGAGAGAAATATAAATATATCATTAAGTATTTGCTGTATTTATAGGGGAAGAGTGCTGAATATTTATGAGAGAGCACTTACAGTAGATATAAAGGAATCAGTGTTGAGAAGGAATCAACATTAACTTTCAGTTTCATGCCTCAATGGGAGGTTCAGAGTGAGATCTTCAGACTTAAAATTGCATTGAGGTGTGAAACAGTCACCCTACAGTACTGATCCTTATAAATATGTCATTTCTCTGTCTCTCTCTCTCTGTCTCACTCTCTCTCTCTCTCTGTCAGTCAGTTTTCCTGCCCCAAACCTCTGTAGCTGTCTATCTGTCTCTCTCTCCCCATATATATATATATATATATATATATATATATATATATATATATATATATTATAAATTAACTGATTTAAAATATGTTTTTTTCGCTACACAGTTCTAACCATGTTTCAAAATGGAAGCTAAAAGCTTTGAATTTAATTTTGTAATTAAATTAAAGATATTAGTTCCATTTCATCCTCAAGTGAATCTTGGAGGAACTTATTTTTAAATTTACTGAGTTTTAAATGCACGGCAAAAATTCATGGGGCCAAGTGGTCAGAAGATTCACTTTCTGGCCCAATTTCACCAATGGTTGATTTGTAAGGAAGGAGACATCCTGATGCTATCAGACTGGATCGCAGCATGTGGCACCTTTAGAAAGTGCCTGAAAATCATAGGTGCATAATTGCAGTATAAACCACAGGTGGGCTCTGTAAGTGTTGAATGTGCCTGAGCAAGCGTCTGTAATAGGGATTGGCTAGCTGCCTTAGTAGATGGGATCCTTGAATATGAACGGCCAGCTATTATATATATATATATATATATATATATGCACACACACACACATATATATATGTGTGTGTGTGTCTGTATATATATATATACACACACACACACACATATATATATATATATATATATATATATATATATATATATATATATATGTATACAACTTTGATTCATTTACAGATGCACACACATAATTCTTATTCATGCTTGGATACATATATATGCATGGGACATGTGTGCACACACAAACACACACATAGAGGCAAGCAGAAGAACACTCCCAGTACCAACTCGGCTCTATGATTAACAGTTTCAAGCCATTATCCATTACACCAACTGCACATCCAAGCTTACAGTACCTTGTACTCCCAAGAGGTCACCCATCAAGGTACTGACTAGGCTCAACATTGCTTAACTTTGGTGGTTATACAGGAACTAATGTTTCAACATTATAGGCTGTAAGACAAAATATGTAGATTCATACTTTCCCAAAGGTATTTTCATGTAAGTGAATATAATGAACCCAACCGGAATTGGAACTCTGGCTCTACAATTAACAATTCTGAGCCATTATCTATTACATCACCTACAAATCTAAGCATACATCACCTGGTATTCTAATGTCTCGCATGGCACTGACCAGGCTTGACGTGCTTAACTTTGGGTGATCATAAAGGAACTGATGTTTCAACATGATATGGCCTGAGACATTGTGATAACAACAACAAATTGATTAGACTCAATTTGTTGTTGTTATCACAATGTCTCAGGCCATATCATGTTGAAACATCAGTTCCTTTATGATCACCAAAGTTAAGCAACGTCAAGCCTGGTCAGTGCCATGCGAGACCATTTAAGAATACCAGGTGATGTATGCTTAGATTTGTAGGTGATGTAATAGATAATGGCTCAGAATTGTTAATTGTAGAGCAGAGTTCCAATTCCGGTTGGGTTCATTATATTCACTTACATGAAAATACCTTTGGGAAAGATATGAATCTACATATTTTGTCTTACAGCCATATAATGTTGAAACATTAGTTCCTGTATAACCACCAAAGTTAAGCAATGTTGAGCCTAGTCAGTACCTTGATGGGTGACCTCTTGGGAGTACAAGGTACTGTAAGCTTGGATGTGCAGTTGGTGTAATGGATAATGGCTTGAAACTGTTAATCATAGAGCCGAGTTCCAATTCCAGTTGGGTTTGTTGTATTCACTTACATGCAAATACTCATGGGAAAGGTATGAACTCATCTCTTCTCCACTCAATTTGGGTTAACCCTTTGATCTCTGACCCCCACTTTAACAGTAGGTAAACATTTGTATTGTTTTGTTATTGGTTGTCTTATTTTGAAGAGCCAATCAGAAAAGCCATAATATTCTGATGTCATCGGATGTTATACCAACATGTCTGTGTCTTTACATTGTTTTGTGTATATGTTTTTGATAAAAAATATTGTTTTTACCATGAAGTGTGCAGAGTCTCAACCTGGACTGTTAAGGAAGCAATCAGGAAGTTATATTTTTGTAACTATTTTTTATTTACTGGGAAACATTACATACCGAATATAAGAAATAAGTAGGAGGCATTATTTTCAGAGCGTTTCTAATACTATAAAAAAGTTTTAAAATATCTTGATATGGTAACTTTAGTTCAAATTAGTTTTTCTTGCTTTTTTTTTTAGAATAAGTAAACATTTTTGTGGTGTATATATTTATATAATAAAAGATAAAAATAATGAAGTCAATTCCTTTTCAAATTTCTTACAATCGGAAACAGTTGTTTCCAGATAAGTACAGATATTAATAATATTTTAATTAATAATATCGACAACGTTAAAACTAAAATGCATACAAAAAAGAAAAGAAAGAAAAAAGAAAAGTAAGAAAAAAAAAGAAAGAAAAAAGAAAAGAAAGAAAGAAGAAAGTGAAACCATTAGATAGTTAATAATAGTAATAATTGTCTCGTTGGTACTTGTATGTTATGTGTTATAAAAAACATAGTAATGACGAAAACAGATGTATTTAAATTTAATTAAACCAGTATACGCAAAAATGTAGAATATAATTTATTTTTCTGACCTAGTAAGAATTGAAATCATACTGTAAAATAATAAGCACAATCGCGTTAACAACTGCACAAAAGGTTAAAATTGTTCATAAATGCACGGCTCAAAGGGTTAATTGTAAACAATAATTATCTCCAAAAATATAAAAATACATGAAAACAATTGCATATAAAATATTTAGATTTTGACATTAAATATCTGATAGAGTTTGGTATGCTGCTAAGAAAAATCAACTAACCAACGATGACAATGTTTCAGCCATTGTGTCCTTTGATCTTGTTTAGGTGTTTGCAGATATGAGTAAGATTCATGGAATTTCAAAGTTTTTTCTTTTTTTTCTGCCTGAATTTCTAGGTTAAGTTATCATTATTTACATTATTGTAACTCTTGTCTATATTGTTATTATTACATTATATTGATAAAGTGTTGTACATGTGAGTTTCCCAAAAATATATATTTTTAATTCTAAAATTTACCCAATACAAGGCTCAAGAACCACTCAAGGTAGAGGATTTACTGAATGAAGTATGGGATATGAACATAAATGGAGGTAGAAGGAAGTGGGAACTATGAAGATAAGAAAGATATATCGCAAACAAACTTTGACTTGAAGAGGTTAAGACTATTGCATTCAGGGAAATATTTGCACAAAAGTTTATGGAACATAGTAGCAGTTCTTGGAAGAAAATCTGCTTGTGTGGAACTACCTCTTTACATGTGGAATATAGAGGAAATATATGTAAAGCATGAGTTCAAGTCCCACTGAAAATTATTATTTTATTTCTATTCTGTACTGCTTAATTAACAGCCATAGTATGTAAAATGATCTGAGTATTAGGAGGAAAAGCAACAAAAATAAGTTGGAAAGCTTGTGAAAAGACCAATAATTCAATAATTTCGGTTTGCTAATCTCTGGACTTCTTTTATGCTGAGACCCTAAAATTCCTCCCAGGTGAGAAATTCTATTCCTATAATTGATGCCAAGAATAACAAGACCTTTAACCAAACAAATGCATAAAAAATAGTTTAAATAGTGCTTTTCATTTTAAACGCTAAAGAGGGCTCAACTGATAAAGTGTTTTTTAAGTGTTTTGGGTTTTTAAAACTGTTTTGTTTCATTGCTTTTACTTTATTAACTTTATTGTTTTTTTCTACCTTTAACCACAATTTTGTCTTGAAGTTTCAGATAAATCAAGCTTAATGAAAATTAATTAAAATAATTAACCTCTTAACCTTTTTCTGGTAATCTTATTTCACTTAGAGACAAGGGGTGACATTTAGATGCTAGCAAGATGTTTGATAAAAGAGGTGTTGACTGATTTATTTTTCTGAAAAATGTGTCTGTGTTTTGTTACTTAAAAACAAATAATAATATGTTCTTTTTCTCATATTATTTCATACTCAGTAGCAGCTTGCATCTTAATGGCTTTATTGCCTTGCCTGGGGTGAAATAGTTAAAAAAAAATATATTGTTTTTATATAATCATTTATTTTGTTGATTTTTGGTTTTAAAGAAGAATAGACAAAAGATAAAAAGAAAAATTGAAAGAAAGAAAAGATTGAGAGGAAAAAGAACAAATAAAAAACAAAGGACAAATAGAATGAGGTATTGACAGACAAACAGTAAGAAGAAAGAAAGAAAGAAAGAACTGAAAATGAACAAATAAAAAATAGGGAGATAAAAAAGATAGAGTGAAAAAGTGAAAGAAAGAAAAAAATGGAAAGGAAAATGAACAAGTAAAAAGATGGAACTAATAGAAGGAGTTATAGACAGACAGATAAACAGTAAGAAGAAAGAAAGAAAGAAAGAAGGAAAGAAAGAAAGAAAGAACTGAAAATGAACAAATAAAAAATAGGGAAACAAAAAAGATGGAAAGAAAAAATGAAAGAAAGAAAAGATAGAAATGACAGAAAGAAAAAAAAAACAAAACTTTTTTTCTTTCTTGATTTGTGTTCTTATTTTAATGAATCAAGCTTCCAGGTATTTCTCCCCCCTAGAAAAAAACAAACCCCATAAAATTTCTCACAGAATAAATCTCTCGTTATTTAGAATTGTAAAAAATAGAGAGATTATATTTATTGCTTCAAAACTCCAGTTGAGTAAGGTGATAATTTAGTTTATTTGTTTATTTTTACAGACTCTATTTTGAGCAGAACACACTGTTATTACATCACCTGATGCTCCTATGGTTCCTGTAGCTGGTGAATGTTTATGTGTGAGTGGTGTAATGGTTAGCAGCTTGAAAAGCGAAGACAACTAGCTGAGTTCAAATTCCAGCCAAATGTTTTTTACATTCATTTTCTCACAAATACCGTTGAGAAAGTATGAATTGGACTTTTACTCCCTAAGGTTATCAGTTAAATATCAGATCAAATGAAGCTCTCTAGTCTTTTGGTTGGCAACCAATCTAGAAGAAGGACAACTATGAATTCAAAACCAGCCTAAAGAGGAATGAACTCCATCAATCTATCTTACCCTAGACACACCACCATTGTTATAGCTGCACTATATGTGATGCCTCAACAGCCCTAATGGGTTATGGGACACATATGTTAATGTTCAGATATTCCACTAGTGTAATATTTAGCAATTCGGAAAGTGAAAGCAGAGTTCAATTTCGAGTCAAATTCTTTATGTTCACTCAAAGGTATGAATCTGTCTCTTCTTCCTCTAGTTATCAGTTAAATAGCAGGGTAGAGAGTTGTCTCTAACCTTAGTTGGCAACTAGCTTAGAAGGACAACTTTGAATTCAAAAGTGGTAGCCATTAGATTAACAAGTTAGAATGCTGTTAAGATTAAATAAAGTAGCTGTGAAAGAAATGTGATCATCTGATCCTTATAAGATCTTCCGTAAAATAGAAAAATAATATTTTGATATATATATATTCTTATATATAGTTCTAATGTGCAAACTATCATATTTTGGGGAATATAAGACATACCAGTGTGCAAGACACACCCTTATTTTGAAGATAAAGTTTTGCAAAAACATGCTATAGTCATATATTTAAATATTTTTGTTGAACAAAATTTCAATCTTATACTTTCAAAATTAGTAAATATTTTTAAAAATTAGTATATATTTTTAAAAAATTAATATATATTTTTAAAAATTAGTGCTTATTTTAAAAAAAATAGCACATATTTTTAAAAATGTGTATATGTTTTAAAAAATTAGTACATATTTTTAAAAATTAGTACACATTATAAAAATCAGTATATATTTTACAAATTAGTACATATTTTAAAAATTAGTATATATTTAAAAAAATTAGTATATATTTTTAAAAAATTAGTATATATGTTAAAAAATTAGTAAATATTTTAAAAATTAGTATATATTTTTAAAAATTAGTATATATTTTTAAAAAATTGTATATATTTTAGAAAATTAGTACATATTTTTTTAAAATTTTATATACTTTAAAAATTTTGTATATATTTTAAAAAATAGCACATATCTTTTTCGATAGGGGCTTAAAACAATAAAATAGGAAAATAGCATAAAAAAGAAAGTTTTCTGTTATTTAGTTTATTTCAAATTCTACAAAATACTTATTGCTTTTGCTATTGCTTGCAACAGATTCAGACATTTTCATATTGGATCCAATATGATGATCAAATATATTGTCACCTTGTTTCTATTTATTGTATTACCGATACCAAATTTCTTAATCACTATATCACTTCTTGTTTTTCAGCACAAATTCTTTACCCACATGCACACCTGAGTAAGTGTCCAGGTTTATTGATTGATTGATTTGTTTTCTACAGCTTATCGACAATAGAGTTTATTTAAAGCCAGAAAATAGTTTTAGACTGGAAGACTTTTTGTAGATAATAATGATTTAGTAATACAAATCTTACTAATTAATCCATAGCTATGGGGAAAAGAAACCTGAGCAGAATTGGAACTTGGCTCTCCAATTAACAATTCTGAGCTATTATCCATGACACCACCGGTACATCCAAGCTTACAGTACCTGGTAATCAAGAGTGAAAATTGTGTATGGCTCTATTATGCTTTAAAAGCAGTAGTTATATCTTTGTTTCTCAGGAGTGAAAATTGTGTATGGCTTTATTAAGCTTTAAAAACATGACTTTTGTCACATCTTCTCTGGAGTGAAAATGTTACCTGAGATTAATATTTCCTCTTATGATTCACAGTCACAACTCACCCATACAGACATATCAAAACTATTCACAACCATTTCAACACATACCAATGGCAGTAATGCAATATTCATTATTAAAGTGATTCAGCATATGTGCATGTAGTGTAAATGATATTGTCGAGGAAAGTGGAAACAGTGAGTTGAGTTCAAATTCCAGTCTAGCCTGTTATGTTCACTTTCACACTATTTCCGTTGGGAAAGGCATAAACCCTTCTCTTCTCTCACCAGCTAATGGCTAAATAGCCAAACAGTCTGGACTCTCTCAACCAGTCTATGCACACACACACACACACACACACAAATACATGCAGAAACATACATACATACATCGGCTTAATCATGTTTGTAAGCTTTTATATAAATGTATGTAAAAAAAAGAGAAAAGATGTATGTATAGTATAGTGGTTATTAGTGCATAAAGTCGAATTGGCATCCCAAGTTCAAATTCTGGCTGAATTCAGTGAATTCATTTTTGTATAAATATCCTTGAAAAAAATTATTAATCTGTCTCTTCTCAAATGCCCTTTCTTACACTCAATCAACACCACACCATAACACACTACCTTGAGTGGCTCTTTGGCCTTGTATTGGCTGAATGAGGGTTAACCAGAATCTTTGCTGCATAGCCCCATGAACTCCAGCTCTTGCCCTTTCTTACACTCAATCAACACCACATGGTAATACACTACCTTGAGTAGCTCTTTGGCCTTGTATTGGGTGAACATTAGCATAAAAAAAAACTAGTTGTAACTTCTTCACAAATGCAATTTTTTTCTATTCTGCCTGCAGTGCAACAAGTAATAAAATATCTTGTTATTACTTAGGGATATGACTTTGTATTCTAATTTCTTTACAAGCTCTAACATTGTAATCCAATTAGGAGAAGACAGTTGAAGTTTCTGGCACACATAATGAAGAAAGGAGGCTTAGAAAATTTTACACTCACAGGACATATTGAAAGAAAGAGGGCCAGATGAAGTGAGCACCTAACTTACCTTACAAGCTTGTGTAAATGCTTAGCAGAACAGGGATTAGGAGAGATAGCATAAAACAAACTTGGCTAAGAGCTATAAAGAACAGAAAGTTGTGGACAGTCATGATAACCCCTTGTTCTGAAGGGATACAGCATATAGAACAAGAAGAAGACATGATAACCCCTTGTTCTGAAGGGATACAGCATATAGAAGAAGAAGAAGAAGAAGAAGAAGAAGAAGAAGATACATTCTATTTCTTTCACATAGTCTGTTATTACATTTCTAAGGAGTGTGTACACATACTTGATTAGGCATCCTGTTTTTTAAACCATGAAATTAATGTTGAACAACCTGTGGATTAAACTTCTTAATAAAGAAAATGTGTATCCCAACAAGAATTAGAACTGTACTTTCATAGACATATTGGAATAGTGAAAGATGCTTTCCAAAAGCTAAGTAAAATATTAAGAAACTTCAAAATTTTGTTAGAAACAAATCAAATTCTGAACTGCTATGTAATATCAATTGTTACAAATAATCTTTTCCCAGAGAAAACGTTATTACTCTCTTATTTAAAGCAGGAAGAATGTGTTAAAAACTAATGTATTATACTTAAAAGCATAGTTTCCTCAAGTAGATTTTTAAGGGTCAAATCTGGTCATATCTAACCATTTTCTTTCTGTAAGGTTTGCTATTAAATCTTTACACTCTCAAAATCCAGAATGTCTAAGTGGCTTGATAAGATTTTTTTTTTCACATCTTTCTTTTCAATATCTTCATCTATGACCAACATTGCTAGTCACATGCACTTTTATCCTCGGATTTGCACATTGCCCAGAGGCAGCTTAGAAATCCAAATGTCTCTTCTTCACCATAATTATCTGGCAACCATCTTATAGAAATGGCAGCATGAATAAAAAGACAATCTTCTCAAACAATATTTAAAAGTAAAAACTGGTAAATAAAAGAAAAGAAACAAAGGAGAAAAATATGAGATTAAAGAAAATCAACAAGAAGAAGGAATTGAAGAAGAAAAAATGAGGAAGATCTGAAGGATAAAGATTTAAAAGAATAAAAAAGAAATGAAGAAAAGAAAGAAACAAAAATAAGAAATGCAAAAAAAAAAAACAAATTGAAAGGAGGAAAATTAAGAAGAAAATAAGGAAAAGTTAGGAATGAAAAAATTAAAAAAAAACAAATAAAATGAACAAAAGGAAAAAAATTAAAAAAGCTGTGCAAAAAATTGAAAGAATAATAAAAATAAAGATGTAAAGAAAAAAAAAATAAGTAAAGATAAAGAATGAAAAATTTGAAAAAATAAAAATGAAAAGAAAAGAGAGAATACATAAAAACAAGGAATGCAAAATAGAAAAATATGAAAGAAATAATGAAAAGTGAAGAAGAGAATGAATAAAAACAAGGAATGAATAAGAAAATTGAAAGATGAATAAAGATGAAGAAGGAAGAGGAAGATGTAAAGAATAAGTAAAAAAAAAAGAAATGCCAAAATATTTTGATAGAAAGACAGTAAGAAAAG
Organism: Acanthosepion lycidas; assembly: GCA_963932145.1. Taxonomy (NCBI): domain Eukaryota; kingdom Metazoa; phylum Mollusca; class Cephalopoda; order Sepiida; family Sepiidae; genus Acanthosepion; species Acanthosepion lycidas. Next base: position 75,652,269 of record OZ010586.1, read on the forward strand.
GAAGAAAAATCTAGCAGTAGGAAGAAATTGACAATAGAGGAAAAAAGCAGAAAATAAGAAAAAGAAGAGACTATATAAGGGATTTGAGTAGAAAAGATGGAAAAGATTAGGCAATATGAAAAGAAAAAAAAAGTAGAAAGGAAGGACGAAGATGGTAAAAATAGAAAGCCATCAACAAAGCATGGAACAGATGAAATGGAAAAATCAGACCAAAAAGAAGTAAAAAGAAGAAAAAAAAGAAAACTGATAATTTGCAAATAAATAAAAAAACAGAAAGAAAGTGTAAGAATTTATAGAAGAAGAGAGGATAAGAAAAAGGGGGGAAAAAAATAGAAAAAGCAGAAAAACTGGAGAAAAGAAACAAAATATCCAGTAACCAAAGAATAAAAAGAAAAAGGGAAGCAAAGGAATTTCAACATGAAGAACTAAAGAAATCTGTGAAGAATTTATGGCCAGAATAGCCATTAATAATAATAATAATAATAATAATAATAATAATCAAAAGACATCAACTCAAAACAAAAAATAGTTCCATACAAAATCGCTTGCTCCCCATGTTAGCCTAATGTTGACCATCTCTTTACCAGGCGTTGTCTTTCCTTTCTTTGTTTCAGGTGAGAATGGCAGCCATTTTATTGTTTTATTGTCAAATGGTATTGCTGGAGACCTGAGAGAAAAATTTGATTTGCTTGATTTCTATTCATAAATATCCTATCACCCCCAACAAATGAAAAGAAAACAAATGAAGAAAGTAGAATCAACAGGAATGCCGTCAACGTCTCATATCTCGTTATTCTGAATACCATTTGGTGAAAGAAATTCTGAATATTTAAAATGGATAAAACACAGTAGAAAAAAGTGAAAATAGTTCTCAGCATAATAAAGCAAAAATGACCAAATAGTAGAACTCATGGACACACACACACATATATGGTCTGACACTCTATCTGTACATCTCGAGATTCTTGACAAAATGCAAAGAAGGATCTGTAATGTAATTGATATTGACCAGGCATTTTGATTTCACTCACTTTCTCACTGACGTGACGTGGCTTCCCTCTGTCTTTTCTACAAATATTTTCATGGCACTGACGAGTTTTTTCCTGGTCCTCCAAATATATTAATTTAAGCAAGCTACTAAATTGGCATCTAGGTCCCACACTTTTACTGTGGAAATGGCTAAATGCAACAACCATTTTTACTCCAATTGTTTCTTTTCTCACACTTCCCACCTGTGGAACTCCCTTGCGTTTACTTGCTTTCCTGATAACTATAATCTTCAAAAATTTAAATGCAACATCAAATGCAATCTTCTTCTTGAATTCCATTTATCTTTTGTTCTTTTCTCAATCCTCACTATGCTTAGTCTTCTTTTTCACTTTAATACCCTGTAACACCCTGTTACTAGTGGTATTCCCACCTTGCTCGGGGTGAAATAATTAAGAAAAATGTATATATATATATATTAGGTTGGTGCAAAAATAATGTCGTTTTCTCACATATGTTACTATGTGAGAAAACGACATTATTTTTGCACCTGACTAATTTGGCATCAGAGATTCTGCCCCTAGGCTATTGTTGCACAGCAGAGAGAAAGGGAAATTTTAATGTTTTTATATTGAATATGCCATTGGCTAGGAGAGCTCAATTCATAGCTGAAGAGCAATGTGTTATTAGCAGTAGGAGCCATTGTTTTTAAAATTACCCTTTTATGAGTGTATATATATATATATATATATATATATATATATATATATATGTGTGTGTGGGTATATAATCATTTCAGCCCTGAGCAATGCAATAAAGCCACTAGGATGTAAGGGCTTACTTAATGTTAAAGAATATGAAAATAAATATTATTAAGGAGAGACAACAATAAAAGAAGAAGAATTGGGAAAGCAGAAGAAGTTTTAGAAATTTTTGGAAAGCAAAAAACCAGAAAAAAAAAACGGAAAATGCAATAAAAGAAATTGTCAGCATAGAATTTTTGGTTGCATAATTGTGTATTTGGGAGCAATCCCTCTTTTATACAGGTTTCATTGAAGATGACTGATGTACAAGTGAATTCTTTTATGGATAAGTGGATTGGCTTTCTGTTACCTTCATCAAAGTTTTTATTTCAGAGCTGTGCTTCTCTTGGACTGACAACTATCCAAGGATAATAAGCCCAGACTGCCCTGCTATTTAAAGCATTTCAAGATTTTAAGAATAAGTGCTCTTTCAGGTCCTATTTTAATTAAAACTTCTTTCTTGATCATATATAGTCTTTTTATGGCATTTGCTGGTAAAACTATTTTTCTATTAATTTGAGGTTCTTCTTCATCTGTAAGAAAATAATTAAAATTAATTTTCCATCTTAAGAATATTGAATCTTTTAGAGCCCATTTCAATGAAATAATCTGGATATTCTTTCTTCTATAAGCTCTGTTACTTCAGGATGTTAGTGATCTTGGCTTTTTACAATTTCAAGCCCTTTATAGTCCTTTGTAATTTTTTCATTTTGTTAATCTCTCCCTGTTTGGCCATCCATTTACTTAAGCTTGCTAGGTTTGGCCATCCATTTACTTAAGTTTACTTAAGCTTGCTAGGTAGGTTATGCCTTAAATGTGTCCTGGGAGTATCAAATTTTCCAAACCCTCTTTCCTCATTATGTGTCTTAGAAATTTCATCTATCTCTTTCCAGTGTTAAGTATAAGGGCTATTTTTTTGTTTCCATTTTCTCTAAAACTTACATGTATTGCTCACATGTTTGGTCCATGGTATGTTTGGCAGTACATCTTTATTGCTACAAGTCTCTTCTTTATCTGTGAAAAGATTGTCCGGCATTCCTTGCTACATCAAAGGACTAATATTATATACCATTTCAGTACACTTTCCTTTGATTCTAATGAAAATTTCCAGTTTCTTAATACTTTGCTTAGCTTTTGGAACGCATGAAAATTCAAAATCAGAGCTTGACTTCAGTGTAACTTGAAGTACTCTTAACCAGTAAAACTATTTTATTATTTCTTTTAGTATTGAGGTCTATTTACACCAATTCATAATGGCACTTTGTAGTAGATGCATAAAAGTATTCCAACTGAAAAAAAATAATTGTACCGTTTTATAGTATGATGTATTTTAATATTTTCTTAGAAGTTGTTTGTGCTAAACCCTATTAATAATGCAGGTAGTAATCTCTTATCTGTAATTCTTGGGAGCAGACAACTTTTAGAATTTGGATATTTTCAATTCTTGGAATAGTAGTAGATGGACAATATATAACTTAGATAAGATGATTGTTAGGGAAAGACAATGTCCCTGCCGTGAACCTTGTAAATATTTACAATGAGAAGAATAAATTAGGATTATCTATCTAATAAATGCAAATGTCAGTGTGTCACAGTGTGACACTTTTTCAATTTAATTCCTAGATGCCTTAGCCCAACATATCACACCATTTTGGTATCAGGCCGACTTCATAAGCAAATTAAAAACATTCCAAGATGGATCCATACCTGCAATCCTGAAATTTTGGATTCTCAAGTTTTCATCACTGTTTTTAGATTCCACCATCATGGCTTCTACTGATAAAAAGAATTAAAGGGACACAACTCTCTAACTTTCAATAGTTCATGTTCAAATGAAAAAAAACAAATTACTGTTCCCAAATTACAGTGTTTCAAAATAAAATTGTCCATGTTTTCAATTTTACTCCTAGCGGCTGTAGTCCAACATATCATACCATTTTGGAATTAGGCCAACTTCATGAGAAAATTAAAAACATTCCAGGATGGATCCGGATCTACAATCCTGAAATTTTGGATTCTCAAGTTTTCATTAATGCAATTGATTTTGCTGATTTATTTTTATGTAATTTTTTTTCCACAAATTTTTTTGTTCAATAACAAATTTTGTAATTTGGAAATAAATTTGGAAATAATTGAAATTAATAGTGAAATTCATTGAAAGTCACTCATGAAATAAAAATAATTGTTTGTATGGAAAGTAAGGACCTACATACATCAAACTGTATTTAAATTAAGTGGTGGCAAAAGAATTATCATTGAACTTTTAAAAGGTAAGCTTAAATATTAATGCAATACTTAAATGCAGTGATCAAGTTTTTCTTTAGTTTATTGTTGCCTATTGCATCTGCTCTTCCCTACCTATTATAATGGAAGCACAATCAAGAGTCCTCTGCAGGAGCTAGCTTAAATGCCACCTGTTCTAAATATTTCTGTTTATTTTTACAGTTAGTAATAATAAAAAATAAAATCAGAGCATAAAATTACAAGGGTACATAAATAAAACAGTTCTGAAAGTTAAAAGTTTTTTCCCCAAGGTAATCTCCTCACAGATGAAGAAGGGACTTGAAACCACAGAGATGTGGTTTTACAAAAGGGATGCTAAAAGATCATGGACCAAACATGTGAGCAACAAAAAAAATTTTAGAGAAGATGGAAACAAAAAAGGCACTTATATTTAAGATCAGAAAGATACAGATGAAATTTATAGGGCATATAATGAGGAAAGAGTACTTGGAAAATTTGATACTCACAGGACATATTGAAGGTAAAAGGGATAGATGAAAGCAATGCATGACCTACCTTGTTAGCTTGGGAAAATGGATGATAGAAGAGAGTTTATGGGAGATAACAGACAAAATTTATTAAGAGCTACAGAGCATAGGAAATTGTGGAGAGCCATCAATCACCAATGTCCTGAAGATGTATGTATGTATGATATCCTCTCTATATGTGAGTGCATTTATATGCATGTATGAATACATATAAATACAAGCAATAAGTTAGGGGCCACCAGGCATTTCTTTAAAAAATCACCATAAAATGAGGTATTTAAAAGATACAATTTCAATAACTACAGTGTATTTGCTTTGATAAAAATAAGCACTTAACTGCAAAAAATGATCACACAACAGCATCATATTTTGTTTTCATCAATAAAACCACCACATGCCTTAATTTCCACTTTACAAATTCTTGGTATTTCTTCAAACATTTTTCAAGCACTGAAAAAGGTTCACTCTCTGGGCATTCTCTTTGAACTCTCCTATCCAGTTTATCCCCTACTAATTCAATGGTAGAAAGGTCAGGAGACTGAGGTAGCTAAGTCATAATTTTCAAAATTTTGTTCCTTTTTTTGACTTGATGTAATTTTGACATAACTTAGAAGACTGTTTTGGATCATTGTCTTGTTGAAAGGTGAATATTTTTCACTTATTTGTAAACCAAATGTTATAGCATATCTGTGCAAAACTGAATTATATTGTTCTTTTTTTTATGATCCTTTGGCAACCTGAATGAAATCTCCAGTCTTATCTCCTCCAAAGCACTCCGACACCATAATAGAACCACACAATACATGCATATTAGAGTGGACACTGAAGTCAACAATGTGTGGCAAGGGTTTGTTTGAGGCCATCTAATTATTGTATTCAAGCAGTGTCCACATTTATATTTACATATGGTCTATCCCTGATACTGAGCACTATTACATATAAATATGGTATACATTAAAACTATATTTTTACCACACACACACATATATATATATATATATATATATATATACATATATATATATATATATATATATATATATATATATATATATATATATATACATAAATATATATATATATATATATATATATATATATATATATATATATATATATATATACATACATATATATATATATATATAATGGAACCTCGGTTCACAAATTTAATTTGTTCCTGAAGACTGTTCGTAATTTCAAAATTAAATTAATTAGCGGACATTTTAAATATTAGGAATGATCAATATATTTTGTGCAACTATTATAATAATATATGAGAACTCAAAGTTTTATTCTAAAATTGGACTTTATTTTCTGAACTAACTAATATACAAAATTAGGTATAGAATAATGAAAACTAAAATATATATCTTTTATACTTCCCCAGAAAAAGAAGTCTATAGGGGTGAAATCCAGTGAATTTAGTGTATAACTATTTATATCTATATATGTATATGTATGTATGTATGCACGTATGTATGTATGTATGTATGTATGGGCCAAACATGTGGTATGCATGGATGACAGTAGGTTGCCAAAGCTATTTTATGGTGAGCTTGCAAATGATAAGCGCCCTCAGTATAAGCCATAAAAGAGATTTAAGGACTGTGTGAGGAATAATTTGAAATAAATTAAGGTATGGGTGGATGACTGCGAAAACCTTGCTCATGATTGCAATAAGTGGTGCTGGGTCGTTGTAGAAGGATGTAAGTCATCAGAGGAAAAAAATTTAGCACATGCAGCACTGAAAAGAGATTTGAGGAAATGTATTACCGGTAGTTTGGATGACAGCCCTGCAAGTTGGAAATACGAGACATGTGGTCGTATACTACTGTCAAAAGCTGGGTATGTTAATCATCTGCAATCACATAAGAGATGACCTCAATCTGTAATACTAGATGTGTGATCTGCAGGGCAGTATGTGAATTGACATTGAATTGAAGAGGTATATGATGGTACAGAAGGATGACCTACCACAGCAACATGTGCTTAACCCTGTGAAGACTCTGGAGCACATCTGTCATCTATGCTATAGGCCTTACAAATCTGCTGCTGGTTTGAATAGCCATTTTCAAAGTCATTCAAGAGGAAACAATGATCTAGATTGAATGTAGGTGTTGACTGGCAAGACAGCAGTAATCTGTGAAGATGGGGAATCAACATTTATGTATGAAATAGCTGGAACTCATTACCATGTGTGTTCATCTACTCAGGCAAATCCCTTTCACAAACACTTATTCTTATACATTTATGTTTCTTTAATACAAACAAAACCAACCTGTGGCTTAAATTGGGACAATACTGAACAGACTTTAGTTACAATTTCTAGGAAAGAGTGACTTTATGTTAACACGAGCAGTAACAGCTTCTGAACAATTTCATTGACCAGCAGACTTGTGTCAGTCTGTGATATGGTTTTCAGGCACTTCTCAACAAATTAACATTCTGGTATTGTCTCCTCAGGAGACAATACCAGAAGATGTCCATTCCTTGATAAATTGATCATTCAATCCCAAGTCTCATCACTGGAACATAAACTTAACCACTCAGCATTTTGGAGTATGTCTTTTTAATAATCATAATAATAATACAAACAGTACATACTAAATTGAGTCATAAGTAATTTATCTTGTAGAAAATTAATTATAATGATGAATTTTGAACAGGAGCATCCTGTTTAGGATTGGGTTTTTGGTTCCTTCTAAAGTCTACTTCAATTTTATACCTCTAGCTTCTCCACCTAAAAATATCTAAAATTTATTTAGTATTTTAGTTTTTTTATTTCCTTAATAAGACTAGATAGGTACCCCTATCATAATTTCACATTCTTCCTCAGTTTTTTGAACAGTACTAGGGGTGTATCCCTTGTTTTCTATTTAGGATTAGAGTTCCTTCTAAAGACATTTCCTTCTTTTTCACTTCTGGTGGCCCCTTCTGATTTGGTGATATTATCTCCTTGCTTGGATTGGTACCTCTTACTCTGTAACCCTCTACCTTGAGTGGTTATTGAGCTTTGAGAAAAAATGTACCTATTAACTACTAATTATACATATCAGTTAAAATTATATTTTGATTATACTGCCATAGTTTAGTTTTTGCATTGTAAAGGTAGAATAAACAGTAAATTAAAGGAATAATGTTGCTGACTTCCATGACAACACAAAACTGCCTACAGCAATTATAACACAGGAAAAGATCTAGAACTTAGTTGGTCTGTTCTACCTCCACCTGCCATATTCACCTGATCTTGCAAATTATTACTTTTTAAATCACTGCAAAACACTTTGATACAAAAAGCTTTTTCTGATGGAAAGCAGAATTTTACTCCAAAGATATCAAAAGGATTGGTATAGTGAAAGTTACCTTCCAAAAGTTCAGCAATGTATTAAGAAACAGGAAAATTTTGTTAAAAATAAAGAAAAGAGAACTGAACTGTTATATAGCATCAGTCTGCCTATATGATAATGACTGATGGACACATGAACAAGAGACACAAAGCAAGAGAAATCTTGTTCTAAAGAAGCTGAGAATATCATGGGCCAAAAATGAGAGCAATGACAATATCTTTAGAGAAAATGGAAACAAAACTTATACTTAAGTTCAGAAAGAGTTAGTTGAAACTTCTAGGACATATAAATAAGAAAGGGGACCAGGAAAATTGATGCTCACAGGATGTATTGAACACATAACCTACCAACCTTAAGTAAATGGATGATGGAGCAAGGTTTTAGTAGATATAACAAAAAGACAAAATTTATTAAGAGCTACAAAGGACAAGAAATTGTGGTGACCCATCATTGTCAATGTTCTGAAGGGACATGTTACATAGAAGAATAATATAATTCCTGTTGCAGATTTCAGCTCAGGCACATTTGTAATTCTTCAATACATGCAGGGCCAACAACCTGTTCTTTATACTGCAAGTCTGCTAAGAAGATCCTTATTAACAGTTTCTGGGAGAGAGTGCATAATTTGACATGACCAATTATTTTAAAAAAACAGTACAATCAAACCTTTTGTCACAATGATGTATGACTTATATATATGTGTGTGTGTGAGTGTGTGGTTGCTATGCATCTGATCATATATATATATATATATATATATATAAAGACATAGATATATATGGGGAAAATGTATGACAAAGTGGAAAAAGGTTTTGTGACGACTTGTTTCATTGTTATATTGGTGCAAAACTTAGTCCAATGAAATAGCAAAGGATGAAAAGCATGACACCAAAACATTTTCCACTTTGTCATACATTTTTCTCCAATAGTTCTTGATATATAAAGATATATATTGTTATCTTATATATATATATATATATATATATATATATTGCATATTTAGGAAGTAATCTTTCTTTTTTATGTTTCATTGAATCCCTTGAAAATGAGTAATGAATTGACTGAAATAATCATTATGGACAGTTTTGACACTCTCTTAGCACACCAAAGGAAAATAGTATGAACATCAGAAAAACTTAATAAAAAACTTAGAAGATTAGCTTGTCTATCACATTCAATGAAATATACACACACACACACACACACATATATATATATATATATATATATATATATATATATATATAAACATAAAACATTAGGCAGCATATAATTTCTATACAAAGAAATAATCACGCATAGAATCAATCAGCAATATTAATGCTATTATTGGCAATATCCCATCGCTAATAGAATATAATGTATGCATTAAAATACTGTTAATCCATCAAAAAACATCTTTCGGTCTACAAACAATTATTTCCTCTACAAGTTTTAATTTTAAAAGGAAAAAAATATGCCTGATGATGAATAAAGGATTATTCGAAAGTACTAGCATTTTAAAAAAATATCAACTGGAAACAAATGACAACAGTTTTATACATGAGGATCACATCATTCTATGGATTAACAGTATTTTAGTCCATACATTATATTCTACTAGCGATGGGGTATCGCCAATAATAGCATTAATATTGCTGATTGATTCTATGCGTGATAATTTTTTGCATATATATATATATATATATATATAATTGCATATATGTGTATGCATCTATTCAAATACATATGAACATATATACATTAAGGTTTGGTTTATCAATATAGTTTACAGATATATACATATGTATATATACATTATCCATATATATCAGTCCTATAAATAGATGATCTATCAATCTATCTATGTACACACACACATACACACACACACATATATATATATATATATATATATATGATCATGTTAATTTATTTATTCATATATATATATATATATATATATATATATATATATATATGAATAAATAAATTAACATGATCATTTTATGGTCTTTGTCTTTCTTCAACCATTTCTTTCTTCTTTTTTTTTGCCTGAAGCTGTGTCTATTTTTCTTCTTTTTGGTTAATGACAGAAAAGATTTGCCAAAAGGGCATCAGGATGCAAAAACAGCTAAAAGAAAAACAAATAAGTAACTAAAAGTACAAAAAGAAAACAGAAAATGTAGTATAAAAATACCAAAACAAAATTATGTTTCATTTTTTTTTTTTGCTCAGAACAGACAAATATTGTTCATCCAGAACACGATATGTCTTCTTCTTTTCTTTCTTCTTTTTACTTAATTAAGCCAAAAATGTCTAACAAAGAACCAAAAAATAGAAAATGCCCAGCATCAGTTTCTAAAGTGTGTAAGACAGAAAATACGATGCCACTGTCGATAGACTAGGTGTGTTCAACAATAATAGTAAGCAGATCATAATAAATTACAATAAATAAATAAATGATGTCCTCTGGTCACAGTAAAAACATTATAAGAATTCCAGTAAAACTGCAGCTTATATTATTCATGTGTGTAAGTCCATTTTCAGCATTGCAGTGAGCTGTTAAAAAATGTAGCAATAAAAACTGAACACTTTTTTGGCAATTTATATTTGTTCCTTTGTACAAGTTTCTTTTTCATTAGCCTTTTTAATGGTTATTCCTTGTGGGTTATATTAGGGACATTTTACATTATGATAACATGTATATCTTCTGTCATGTTTTTACTTGGGAAAATACTGTTCTTGTAGATATTATACTTCTGGTTTTATATTTCTTTCAAGATGATAATGATATTTATAGCTAAAGTGAGACACTTACAATGATTTTGATGTATTTTTGTTTCATTTTCTTGGACTTGTGTAGTATTCAAAAATATCAGCATATTTTTTATTTTTTTATTTTCTGCCACAAATGTTATTAGATCTTTCTAATGATAGTCAACTTTTATCTCCAGCTTTTCTGAAACCATTAAGTTGTAAAGATTTATTTGATTTGCAAATACATGTCTCCACATCTGTTAGAGTTGCTGCAAAGCAGTGATGCATTTTTGGACAATTTAGTTTTCATTTTGATGTATATATTATCCATAATTATTTAATACTAAATTTAACCCAATACAAGGCTCGAGAGTTGTTCAAGGTAGAACATTACATTCAAAATGGACTTTTGTTATATTAGTTTTATTGTGTTCTCCAGATCTGTTACAAATTTTGCAAAAAAGTTCAAAGTAGTGATGTTTCTTTGGATAATTTAGTTTTCATTTTCATGTTTATATTATTCATAATTATTTAATACTAAATTTTCCCCAATACAAGGTTTGTGAGCCTCTCAAGATAGAGCATTACAGGCAAGATGGTAATGTTGAAGAATAAGGTGTGTGATAGGAATGGAAGTGAAGGTGGTAGAAAGTTAAGATTATAAGGGTAAGCAGGAAAAATGCTTGACACTAGACTTGATGAAGTTTAGATTGTAGCATCTGCCAATATGGGAGTCTGTTACAAAAAGTGGCAATTCTTGGGAAAAATTTGTCTGAGTGGAACTTTCTTTTTACATTTGGAACTTAGAGGAAATGAGGGTGATTTGATTGTGGAAATGGCAAGACAGGTCCTAACTGTAATGGTCTCAATTGGTGGAACTAAAAAATGAACTTTGATATGGAAATATCAATACAGAAGCAATAGGCTTGCAACTTTGCATCTATTGGAATGAGAAGGACAAGAAGAAATGGAGAATTAAGTCTTCCTCTTGCAGATCATTTAAATAATTTTGAACTCTATCAAGGCTGGAAAGAAAGCTGCTCTATCTTTTGCCTAATCTGATTCTTGTAAAGAAAAAGCATGGCAGAAAGAGTTAGGTATTTCTTAATTATTTTTCTAGCATCATACATAATGGAACATATATATGAGTTGAAGTCTGCAATGAAATTGAGTTGTAAGAATTGTTCAAAGTATAGAATCACATTGAGAGTAGACTGTTCATTGTGATTAGAGAAAATGCTGGGTCTCATTCATAAAACAAATGTATGATGTTAGACAGTTTGATGTGTAATTTGGTGTATTTACATTGAGATGAACTGACATGCCAGTAGTCATAGGAAAACAATATGTAAAAGTAATGATAGTTGGTGCCATTATACCTTGATATTATGCTATTGCAGGTGCTATGCAAGAAGGAATATTTCCCATTTGCATATCCCCATTATTGGCATTAATAAATCTATGGCATAATAACACCTTAATACACAAATGAAACAGAATAGCTGAAAGGAATGACAAAGTTGCATGATTCTCAGAGACGTTTTATACCAATATGCATACTTATCACAAATTTGTCCCACTCAGAGAAACTATAACACATGTATACAACAAGCAGTATGTAAGGGATAAAAACTATAACACATGTATACAACAAGCAGTATGTAAGGGATAAAAACTATAACACATGTATACAACAAGCAGTATGTAAGGGATAAAAACTATAACACATGTATACAACAAGCAGTATGTAAGGGATAAAAACTATAACACATGTATACAACAAGCAGTATGTAAGGGATAAAAACTATAACACATGTATACAACAAGCAGTATGTAAGGGATAAAAACTATAACACATGTATACAACAAGCAGTATGTAAGGGATAAAAACTATAACACATGTATACAACAAGCAGTATGTAAGGGATAAAAACTATAACACATGTATACAACAAGCAGTATGTAAGGGATAAAAACTATAACACATGTATACAACAAGCAGTATGTAAGGGATAAAAACTATAACACATGTATACAACAAGCAGTATGTAAGGGATAAAAACTATAACACATGTATACAACAAGCAGTGTGTAAGGGATAAAAAAGACAGGATCTTATTTGTAATATTTCCCAAAAGGAAAAAGGGCAAGTTGGTGGTGTCCTTTATGTTTTTGGCTAGACCATATGAGTTCTTCTGTTCACCCTACCACTATATACTTGCCATGTCTGTCTTCTTTTCAGCCTACATATCAATTAGAATGGGTAGACACATCTCATGCTAAATACCAACTCGTGTCATGTTTCTTACAAGCTGTCGCATGACTTGTCTCAACCAAAGTGGGATAACCACTCTTTGCATCCATACAATGCAAGCACTTGCACTAATATCAGTTGTGTTTTGACCTCTGGTAAGTCAGTAGGAACACTGGCTAGGCTGTTCATGGCACGGCAACATGAATTATAGGAGTTTAAAATGAGAAATGACAGGCATTGTCAGATAGATGAGACAATCCATTTCTGAAATTGTCTGGACATTTGATATCCCTTGATCTGTGGTGTCATGTATGCATATGGAATATTTGTTTGAAGATATTACTACCCACTGTGGACAGCTCAGTTGTTGACCAGGGATATTTGATAATAATGACCACAATTGTTTTAGTAGAATTGTTTCCAGTAACAGAAAAAGGACACTAGTTTGAAGATATTACTACCCACTGTCATATCCACATTCAATGCATATCCATTAGGTTAGTTCAGCATTCTTTAGCATCTAGGGACATAAGATCAGGAGACCCACCAGGTTGCTCCTGTTAACACCATAACATTTTTTGGGGTGATGCTTGGATTCAGACCACATGAGGCTATGTAGTCCACTTCTTATCAAGACACATTACAGGCTGATAATGGTAGGTAGGGCATTCATGTGGCATTGATTGGATATGCTAATCTGCCTGATTGGTTGATTTTGTTTAGTGGCATACCAAACTCTATGCGTCATTTAATGCTGAAATCTAAATATCTTGTATATAATTCTATGCTTTCAACTATAGATATTTTGTACATAATTTTATACTTACAGAGTAAAGATATGTCATTTAGATATATAGTTTATAGATCATAAAATATATTGTTGATAATTTTACTTTGAAAATGTATTTTTATATTTTTTTAGTGTTATATTGATTGTCATTTTGCTATAAAAATATCGGTTATTTTATTATAAACATATAAAAACTCAAACCCTAACAGGTGCTACCACCCCATGATCTGCCTTAACACATCATTGACTAGTGACTACAATGTTACACTATTCTGTGCACATTTGCCCCAATTCAAGGATTCCATATACCCCAAATGTTTTATTATTTCAACAGGATAATGCACCATGTCTTCAGGCACAAGTTATCCAGTATTTGTTTGAGGAGAATTTTGGGGACATCAGAAGAATGGTGTGGCTACCAAAAATTTAAAGGGGTTAATAGAGAGGTCTATTTCCACACAGGATCTGTAATATACCAGGAAACTGTGAATAGCTCTTAAGATGGCAAACTCCATATCTCTGCCAAGGTCTCCTGACCACATGGCTGCACATTGCTGGACAATAGTGGGTACTATGAAATACTAGAAACCCATGAATTTTGGATATTAATAAATCAAGATCTATAAAATATAATATATTCTGCATTATGGCTTGACTAAAGAGAGCAATGAAAAAGTTTCCAAATTCAGATTATAAAGCAGTACTCCTCTTCAGAGTAATCCTCTTTGGAGATGACATCCATTCCACTTTTCAAAACAGTTGGTCATATTCATTTTCATTTTCAAGATCATCATCAACTTCTTGACTAAAATCTTATGGCACTTATGCAGATGATCAGTGTATTATCTGTGCAAATTAATATAAGTGTTACACACACAAGCACGCACACACACACACACACACACACACACACATATATATATATATATATAATATATATTATATATATATATATATATATATATATATATATATATATATATATATATATATAAACATTACAGGTAAAAAGTTTGGGTCCACCCAGCATTTCTTTAAAAAACATCTTAAAATGAGTTATTATTGTATTTTTTAAATTAAAAGATAAAATCTCAGTAACTGTAGTGTATTTGCTTTGATTTTGATAAAAAAATAAGCACATAAACATAAAAAATTATCAAACAACAACATCGTATTTGGATTTTGTCACCAAAACCACCAACTGCTTTAATTATTGCTTTACAAATTCTTGGCATTCTTTCTAACATGTTTTTTAAAAAGTATATATGGCAGAGCGCTACCCAAACATTCTTCAAGCACTGAAAAAGCTCACTCTTACTCTTTGGGTATTCTCTTTGAACTCTACTATCCAATTCATCTGATACTAATTCAATGGGAAAGAGGTCAGGAGATTGTGGCAACCAAGTCATAATTTCCAAATTTTTTTGACACTGAAGTAATTTTGCCATAATTTAGAAGATTGTTTCGGACCATTGTCCTGTTGAAAGGTAATTTTTTTTTACCAATTTTGTGTAAACCAGATGGTATAGCATGTCTTTGCAAAATTGAATGATATTGTTTTTCATGCTTCCCATGACCTGAATCAAATCTCCCCCAAAAACTATCTCACCATAACAGACCATGCTTAATAGTTGCAACCATATATTCATCATTCCTGGCTTTCTTCTCACATACACTCTTCTCTTACTACCAAGAAGTTCAAAGTTGGATTTGTCTGCCTACAGTACATTTTGCTACTTTTTCAATGTCCAGTTCTTATGCTCTTTTGCCCATAACATTCTTTTCTACTTAGGTTACATAACTGTGGTTTCTAGATGGCTATGAAACTCCTGAGTGCCACTGATCTAAGTTGATTCTTCACATTTAAGAGGGACATTGGTTGTCATCGAGAGGAATTAAATTCAGTTGACAACTCTGGAGCACTTTTCCTTCTATTTCTTTTACTCGGAATAATCCAGTGTTTACCTTTTTCAACAGCTGTGTCCCTTTTGGTGCTCCAGTTCTTTTTTCTATCAACTTGTGTGCCAATTCAAATTTGTCTTTTGAGAGTAAAAAAAATTTCAATCTTTGTCCTCATCTCAGTGCTTAGCTCCTTTGATTTTTCCATTTTGTGCAAATTACTTCAAAATTAAAAAAATAAATAAATAAAACTATGAAAATACTGTTGTAGTGGGACAATATTTTTTTTTCTTTAGAGACAGCTACATAAGTTTTGTTTACTACATTTAGAACCCGCGTTAACATTTAACAGTAGAAAATTTGGGTAATGGTGAAAAGAAAAATATAATGTTTCTCATACAAAATATTCCTAATTTAGTAAAATGTATTGAGGACAGACAAATCCAAATTTGAACTTTTTGGTAGTAAGCAGAGCCTGGAATAAAAGGCTGAAAAATAAAAGGAAATACACTGTAGTTATTGAAATACAAAAATATCTGGTTGGTTTGTTTGTTTAATGATATCTCAACTCTTTATGGGTCATTTAATGCCAAAGTTTCATTTTCTTGGGAGATTTGGTAATTTTATTTTTTTTTTTACTATAGAAATCTATTGCTGGTATTTTTAGGTTGGTGCAAAAATAATGTCGTTTTCTCACATAAACGACATTATTTTTGCACCAACCTAATATAAAAATGTAATTTAATACTTTCATACAGTTTTGATCCCAGTTTGGGGCATTCACTATTTATCCATAGCTGGGACCGTAACTGGTTCTACCATCCTTGGTCAGGGTGGAACTGAGAATGCGATCAATTAAGAGGTCATTCCACCCTCCTCAAAAACCCCTGATCAGAGGCCTTGCTGTCAGGTGTACTTTATTTTCATACCCGGGATGGACAAAAATATCTCATTTTAAGGTGTGCTTTAAAGAAATGCAGAGTACCCCAAACTTTTTGCCTATAGTATATATATATATATATATATATATATATATATATATTACTTCAAAACTTCAAAGGTTATATTAGTGGATACACAGTATTTAAAATAGATGGCACATTTTACTTATCAAAGTGGTGGATAGAAATAATACATACTGTTTAATAATTAAAAATAAGGTGTCTATTTCAAATTCAGAGTATCCTCTATAATAACCTTTGAACTAGAAAAAATGTCAAATTAAAAATAAATTGATTAATTCTTTAGAAATTGCCTTGTTTAAGTTTTGGATATGAAGCTGAGTAGATATGAAACTTTCAAGAAAAATAATCTGGGTGGAGAGGATGTGCTTCCTAAAATAGCTGAGGTAAAGCACACTGGATCAAATGGTAGTTTTACCTACAAAGCTGGGACATTCATTTAATCGCTGCCGGGGGCTGAGGCACATTTTTCTTGATTAAGATTCTGGGCTATATATATGATCGATTACGCATGAGATAGCTACAAAACCAAAACATTAGCTTGGAACTCAAGTTATGTTCTTAAATAGGCATGTCAGATCAGATGTAGACTTTTATATGGAATGTGATGCATGGCCTGAAACCTCTTCAGAAATAAAAATATCGAAACTGCCAACTGTATACAACCACTTTCTTAGACCTATTATTAAAAATGGCTTTGAGCAAGTGAAATCTATGGATCTTTACAAAGACTATCCTTCTTTGAATTTTGTGGACTCCTGGTGTTACAGAATCACAAACAAAGAACTGTATCAGATAAAAGAAATCACATCAC
The DNA here is from genome assembly GCA_963932145.1 of Acanthosepion lycidas. NCBI lineage: Eukaryota > Metazoa > Mollusca > Cephalopoda > Sepiida > Sepiidae > Acanthosepion > Acanthosepion lycidas. The sequence goes on from OZ010586.1 coordinate 75,669,638, forward strand.
TTGAGGACTACCAACAGTAGCAACAACTAAAATGGATGTCGCATGTACCTACAAGAGAAAATAATGGCATAATCAAGATAATGATGTACCACACCCCTTCAAATAAAAGATTAGGAAGGAAACCCCCATCAGTACTGGAAAGAGTGATAACAGTTTTTTATAGAATTAAATGATCTGTTAAGAAGTGTAAAAAAGGCTTTGAGCAAGGTAAGCCTGAGGATCTTGGCAAAGATCATCCTTTTTTGAACATTGTGAACTAGCAATACGGATTCACAGATAAAGAACTGTACCAAATAAAAGAAACCACATCACTTGAGGACTACCAACAGCAGAAACAACTAAAATGGATAACACATGTAACTTGAAGAGAAAATAATGACATAATCAAGATGTTGAAATCCCACACAACTTCAAAAAAAAAAAAAAAAAAAAATTAGGAAAGAAACCCCTATCAGTACTGGAAAGAGTGATAACAGCTACTGGACTTGAGAAGTTTTTATAGAATTAAATGATCTGTTAAGAAGTGTAAAAATAGCCCCTTTCATCTGTTAACATGAACAGTTATTTACAATGATTTTTTGCACCTGATGTGGATCAAATTCACTATGCGCTGGTAATAATCTTCAACATCAATTTGCTAACCATTACAACTTCATATTCTTCTTTTAGATGCTGTATTCTTTTTGGTTGTGGGCGATCATGGTTCTCCACAACTTGCTTATAAAAAAAATATATAATAAAAAGAAATGTAAAATTATATAAGGTAAATAAAAAAAAATTTATTAAAAGAAGAAAGGAGTTGTTTTTTTTATAAGTTTTGATTCATGTTTTTGCGATATAAGAGGGGAGCATTTGACTGCATTGAAAGAGAAAAGGATAGACTAGACTTCAGGAAAAGGCTGTCATTTGGCAGAAAGGATTGACCATCTCCTGTTTGTAAAGTTTGCCACTGCTACTGCTACTGCTAGAAAGAGCTAAACAAGGCTGAACTGGACAGAAACATTTGGGTTTTCACAGGCAATAAATGTGGCAAAATGTGAAAGAAGTTGGTTGTTTCTGGGATATGAAATAAAAGAAGTAGAAAAGACAAAGAGAAGAACTAGACAAAGAAGGAAAACATACAAGTAGAAAGAAGATTCTACAAAGATAAATATACGGTTTCTATGGTTATTTATGAAAATTTGTCATGAAAATTATAGTTATTAACTCAGATTTTGAATATATTATGAAAATAGGATATTTGTCTAATTTCTGAATTTCAGTTTGTAAGACTGAACTATCGTCTAAAATGAAAACAAATCAGAAACTCAGTGATGCCTGTGAAAAAGTCATTCATTTCAACTACTTTTGAGGGTCAAATGTATAGAAGTAAGTGAATATTTTGTTGATATTAGGTTGGTGCAAAAATAATGACGTAATAATGTCATTTTTTGACGTTAAAAAATACGTCAAAAAACGACATTATTACGTCATTATTTTTGCACCAACCTAATAATAACTATCGTTTTTTATGAGCCTAACAGAATTGTATTTAGAACTGTTATCTTGACTAAGTGTTTGGCACACAAAGAAAAATTTTCTTCTATCTTTTTTGTAAATTTTGTATTCTATATTATTGTTATGGTAATTTACCCACACACACATGAAATCTCCCAGCTATAAATAGGAGCAGGTACTGCCTTATGCAGAGGAAAATTTCTAGCAGTCAGTTCTGATAGTCAGACTGAACATTCTTGCTATAACACTCTTGTTTGCATATGTTTGCGTTACTGTTTCTGTTAATATATTTGTTTAACTCAATTCCTCTCTTTGTGTCTTTATTTCTGACCCTAAGAAGGTCACAACAATTATTATTATTTTTTATGTCATTTAATAAAGGTAAATTTCTTTTAAATCCCCCACCCCTGAGAGTAAGAGTTTTGTGTTTTTTTTTCATTGATGCCATTCAAAATACTTGGGGAAAGAGATCAGATATTCTCTCTTTCTCTTTTCATAAAGCCTTTTATCCTCTCTTTTGTAGCTCTTAGCAATGTTTGTCCCTTTAGTATCTCTCTCAGAATATGTTCTGCCATCTATTTACACAAGCTTGTTAGGTAGATTACATTACCTGTTGTTTCACTATACCTCACTTGTTTTCAATATGTTGTTAGAAAATTTCCTTACAGAAGAAGAGGTCATTTCAAATGAGGAAGATGGGTTCTACAGAGAGAGATGCTGAGAATACCATGGACTGAAGATGTGAACACCAAGGAAATTTTAAGGAAAATGGAAACACATAATGAGGAAAGTAGGCTCGGAGAATTTGATACACACAGAACATACTGAAGGCAAAATGAAGAGAGAGAAACAGAAATTAACTTAACTAATGTGTTTGTGCAAATGGATGGTGGATAGCATAGAAAGTTGTGGAGAGCCACATCCTGAAGGAACATGGCAATTAACAGAATAATAATGTCATGAGATTTTATACAATGCTTAAAAGTATTAAGTTCTTATATAAATTAAATGATCTACAAAGGAATTTAAAAAAGTTCCTTTGTTTTGTTAATATGAATATTAATTAAACTAAGTTGAGCTGTGGCTCCTGGTGAGGATTACTTGGGGAGGGTCATCTTTTATTTAGGAATACATATTAAAGTCAAACATGGCAGAGGGAAAGAGCAAGTGGCAGATCTACTGCATTAAATATACAGATGACATAGTGTTGATAGTAGACACAGAAAAGAAACTACAGGAACTTCTACAGATTGTAGTAAAGAAAAGTGACTAAAAAAAGGACTAAACATCAATTACAAGAAGACAGAATGCATGGTTGTCAGCAAAAGAAACTGAACATACAAATACAAATTGGAGATACCAAAATCAAGCAAGTACAATGATTTAAATATCTGGGTAGTATTTTAACAGAAGACAGAAAATGTGGCACTGAAATCCGAAGGCACATTGGATAACGAAAGATGCCTTTGAAAAGTAAAAGCAAGGTATTAACGAGCTTGCAGGGAAATTGTCTCATCCTTACTCCTAAGGCATCCTTCTGGAAGTGTCTTTTCATGAAAATTGACTTTCCCAGATGTCATAGCTCAGGACTCAGGATTGGACATTGGGGATCTGGGCAATGCAGAACTGAACAACATGGAAAAAAATTGTCAATGGAGTTCTGATCGACCATAGGGAGGTCGAAGGATGATGATGATTTTTCTGACGTCAATGAATACTCATTGTCACTTTCGTCTTGCTGGTTGTAGTAGATACTTTCTAATTGCAGATACAACTATAATATGCCATTGAACAATGATGGTGTCAGCTGCCTTCAAATATCAATCGCACTAATAGAACTTGCTTGAAAATATACATTTGAATAGTAATCTGTATAGTGATCCAAAAAGAGAAATGGTATAGTGAATAGAATAGAGAATAGTGGTCCATATAGTATAGAGGATAGACTAGAAAAGGTGATCTGAATAGTAATAGAGGATAGAATAGAAATAGCAGATCAATCAGACTTCCTATGTGTGTTTTAACTCTATGGACATGTGGTCGACTTAATTCAATAATGGGATCACCTGTGATTGCTCACTGGTGATCTATGTTCAAACTCAAGTGTCGGCAGCGACACTTTATTCCTATATAACATAATTAAAAACAGGAAAATTTCATTGAAAAGAAAGAAATGAGTACTGAAGTGTTATGTAATATCAGTCCTCCTATATGGCAGCGAATGCTGGACAATTTCATCACAAATGGTGAAGAGATTTGAGTCAAAAGAAATATGAATATGCAAACAATGATAAAGTCTTAAAGAAAAAGAAAACAAAAATGACACTAATATTAGCATCAGAAATATTCAAAATTTCTAGAGAACATAATGAGGAAAGTGAGCTTGGAAAATTTGATACTCATAGGACATTGAAGGCAAGAGGGATAGAGGAAATCAGTGCATAATCAACTTAATGAGCATGTGTAAATGCTTAGTAGAACAGGGATTAGGAGAGATAGTAAAAAGATAAAGTAAACTGATATCTACAAAGGATAGAAAGAGCCATGATCATTCATGCCCTGAACGGACATGCCACATATCTAATGAGAAGAATGTCATATCTAATGAGTTTGTGCAAATGCATGGTGAGAAATTAACTGAGAAGGATAGTAAAGGAACAAAGCATCGAAAATTATGAAGCACTATAATCGTCGACATGCTGAAGCATTAGTGGAAGCAGAAAAGACTGCTATGGCTACACAAGCATGATCAGACAGAATCCTTGAAACACATGCTTATCTTCTAGCTTGAAAAGTATTCATGGTTGATGCTTTGGGTGTAGAGAATATTATAATGTATAAATTCAAAAAAGAATCTTGTGGAAAAAAAAATGTGGCTTAATTTTGAGGATTTTCTTACTAAGATCTGGTTTACTACTGGAAAATATGTGACGAGTATAAAAAGAAAAAAATGTAGATGAAGACATTTCCAAAATCACATTTAAAAAAAAAAAAATGTTTACTGCAGAAAATGTTTTTGACTATCTTTCTTTCTTTCTTTTTTATCTTTTGCAAATGTTTTATTTTTTTAATGTATTTTTTCTTCTTTATTTATTTGTGATCAGATTTCATTTGGAAAACATCATGAACTCACATCAGATATTGATTATGCAAATCAATATCTAAAGATGAAGGAAGTGAATCAAAAATTTCAAGTTGATGTTTGAAACAATAATGTCTTTTTTTTCTGATGAAAAGGAACTTGCTGAAGCATAAATATCTTATACACAAAAGGAACTCTTGCTATTTATTTTGGTTGCCAATTGATATTTGATGCCCATAAAACTATAGATCAGTGAATTTAAATAGTTATTTTTATGTTGGTATAAGATGAGATATTATCATTATTATATGCCTTTCCATTTGAATGAGTACAATCATCTTGTTTGTTATACTTGCAAAATTTGGACTGTTGTACCCCGTGGCCTTTGTCTCTGCCATACTTGGTAAGCATGTATGATTGTCATCCTTCTTAATGATACCATAGCTCCACACCTGGTCAAAGGATTGGAACCAGATGGAAAGATCTGGTAGGCATTTATCAAGACACCATAAACTACCAGTACTTATACTTCATCTAATTTCCTAATACTTTCATATTAGATGTAATAGTCTTGTGGTACTATAATATATAACCTAGTCTTATATGCTGAATGGTTAAGACATTGGCAATTAAACTGGTTCCCCAATGAGCTTTTCTAGTGTAGAAAGTAGCTAGACATGCAGCAAGGTTAAAAACAAGACTCTCAAAGAGAAGATGAAACTTTGTATAGGGTTGCTTGTATCTAACACAGTATCTCTGCAAGGAGAGCTTCCTAGATTGTTCAAGAGCCAGGGTAAGGGGTTGTGATCTATCTGGATCCTACAAACATCATATATCTGGAAAGTGGTTTCACACAGATAACACTATTGCTGCAGGAGAGCAAAGTTGCTTGATTTTGTTTAGCAAAATATCAACATCTCTATTGGTTATTTAATGTTGAAATTAAATATTTTGAACTCAATTTTATTGTTCAACTACAGGTAACATGTATTGTTGTTAATTCTTCTATACATAGATATTGTTGGTAATTTTTTTATATAAAAATCTATTGATAATATTTTTTCTATAAAAATGTATTTTCAAACTTTCATAGTAATTTTTTTTGTTTGGGAGTTCACTATTTGCCCTAACATATGCTACCACTTCGGGTCAAGGTAGACCTGGGAAAACAGCAATCAAGGATGTGGCTCCTGATAAAAGGCCTTGCTGCTGCATGTAGTGAGAAAAGTTAACTCTGGTCACTGGATGTAGTATTCTTTGAAGTGGGTATTCATAAACTCATGTACGAATAGAGTAAGTGTATCAATCTTGATGGCATCTACCTTGAAAAGTACCATAGTAGTGCTGGTAGTATATATGTAATGTTTTATTTGTATATTAATAAACATGTTATATTAATAAATGTTTCTACCTTTTTTTCTCTAAAGATTCAGCACAAATAAATTTAGATTAGTCACTTAATACAAATATAAATCTGATATAGTGTATTCCATGGTACATTTCATTGCATTAACTATGGATAAGCTTACTAAGTCTTTGAAATTTTTAACCAAACCCTTTATTCAATTCACAGAGATAGATTATTCTTATTTTGCTTAAGGGAGATAACTAATATCAGTTAATATTCACCAGTCTTATTCACCTTTGTGTCACTTGTAACTTTATCCACTCAAATCAGTGTATTTGACTATTCAACACTGTTCAACACAGGGAATGAACTCACAACTATCAGAGAAAAAGGGGTGTTTTAATCAATGCTTGGACAAGAGACAATATGGCCTAGTTGAATAAAGCATTACTTAAAAAAAAAATAATGTTTTAATCTACCAGGCCATGATTTGAGGCTCACATTTCTTTTCAGCTTTTGAATTTGTATAAGGGAGATAAAGTGGACTTTCTGGACTAGATGATTGCAAGTGATGAAACAGTTCATTACATTACTCTGGAGACAAAGGTACATTCCAAGACCTGGAATCATCCATCATAGCTGAATCCCCAACAATTCCAAGCCCAGTAATCAGTTAAGAGATTGCTGGCAACTCTTCTGGGATGTGTAGTCAGACAGTTAATGCCATAAGATACTGAGAAACATTGGAAATTTTCAGGGATGATTTTGTCAAAAGAGAGCACTCTTATATAACATTGCTACACTGCACATGTTGAAAAGATTATCACTAGTGATATGGTTGTGAAGTTGTAGCCACCAAATTGCTCTGACCTGGCTTTTACAAATTATCATCTGTCTGGGTCTCACTGTTGTAGATCATTCTAAGTTAATGGTAGATCACATTATTCTGGAGACAAAAGTGTATTCTCTGGCCTAAAATCTTCTATCATCATTCACTCTTCTAAAAATTCAAAGTTCAATAGTCAAAAATTAATAACAACTCTTTATGTAATCAAGAGGTGTACTGCTCATGGATTTCATACTGAATATACAGAAATTTAATGCAGTCAGATACTGTGAAACATTGGAAACATTGAAGGAAGCTGTTCAGTGGAAACTTGCAATGGTGTCATCCTTCTGCATGACATCATTAATTCACACATGGCCAAAAAATTATATAGTTGCAATGCTTTATCTGATTTTATCTACCATATTCTCCTAATGACTCCGAGAGACTTTTACTTATTTGGGTCATAAAAACAATATATATATCTAAGAGGTGGTTCAACATAGATGATGATGTTACAGAAGTAGAAAATTGACACCAGTCACTTGATGAAGCATTTTTTGAAAATGGTATACATGAACTAATGTATACCTAATCAAGTGTATTTACTGGAAACATGTGCATAATATTTATTTGTATAATAATAAATATATTAGATTAGTAAACATTTGTAACTTATTTTTCAAAGATTAGCAAATATCCTGAAAATTTTACAACATAATCCCAAGATATTTCAAAATCAAACAATTCTTCTATAGACCATGTTCATTCAGGACTTTGGCAATCATGGTTCTAGACAATTTACTGTCCTTTCTAGCTCTTAATAAACTTTATTTTCTTGATATCTCTCCTAAACCCTCTTCTGCCATCCATTTATTCAAGCTTGCTAGGTGAGTTATGTATTACTTTTCACTTACCTTCATTATGTCCTGTGAGTACCAAATTTTCTAAGCCCCTTTTCCTTACAAATTTCAACTCTTTCTTCCAGATGTTAAATATAAGTGTCCTTTTTGTTTTGATCTTCTCTAAAACTTCATCATTGCTCACATATTCAGTCCATGATATTCTCAGCATCTTTCTATAGAATCATATATCTACAAAGTTTTTTAACAGTTGATAGAAAACTTGAGAGTGGAATCCAAAGGTGCATTGGAATAACAAAAACTGCCTTCCAAAAGCTAAACAAACAGGAAAATTTCACTTGAAACAGAGAAAAGAATGCTGAAATGCTATGTAATACCTTGTATATGGCAGCAAAATTCCCTGCAGATGAAGACTAGAGGCAACAGAGACATAGTTCACAAAAGGATACTGAAATACTATGGATGGAGTGTGAAAGCAATAATGAAATTTTATGGAAACAAAAAAATAACTTTTATTTTAGAATCAGAAAGATACAGCTTAAATTTCTGGGATACATAATGAGGAAAGAAGTCTTGGAAAATTTGACACTCACAGGTCATATTGAAGGCAAAAGAAATGAGAGGGAACAGTGAGTATTCTATTTAACCATCAAGTGTAAATGGATGGCAGAAAAGGGACTAGGAGAGATAGTGAAAGGACAAACCTATGAAGTGGTGAAGGGCCATGACTGACTATGTCCCTTTAGGACATAGCATATAGAAGTTTGTTTATACAAATTTTATTGTAAAAACATTGACTTGTATAATCAAATTTTACATAGATTTTTCATAATGATTTCCGTTGCACTAACTTGTTGTAGGTCAGTTCTCTTTTTGCATCAATGTATATATATATATATATATATATATATATATATATATATATATATATATATATACATACAGTATAACCCGAATATAAGAGAGTTAGCGGGACTGGATAAGAAGTCTCTTATATCCAGTTTTCTCTTATATCCTGGTTTGGTCTATTTTGTTTCGGTAAGTATAGCTCTAATTTGGGACCAGAGAAAATCTCTCTTATATCAGGCTTTCTCTTATATCCGGGTTACACTGTATATTGTTCATATATGTATATATATATATATATATATATATATATTCATATATGTATATATATATGTGTATATATATATATATTCATATATGTATATATATATATATATATATATATATATATATATGTATATATACATATATGTATATATATATATATATATATATATATATATACATATATATATATATACATATATGTATATATATATATATACATATATATATATATATATGTATATGTATATACATATATATATATGTATATACATATATATATATGTATATATATATATATATATATACATATATATATGTATATATATATATATGCATATATATGTATATATATATATGTATATATATATGTATATATATATATATATTGTTCAAAGTTTTACATATTTATATATATATATATATATATATATATATGAAGAATGTTATCTCTCTTTCTTTCTTTTCGTCATTCTCTGTATAATATTTATTCCCATTTTACTTTTTTCTTTCTTTTGGTCTCATCTTTCCTTCTCTGTTTTTCTATACAAATACACATAGGCAAACACACACACAACACCCATCCCCATACATATGGAATATACCATATCTCTCCTTTTCTTGTCTCTTCTAGATTTGTAATAATATTCTCCCAGATTCTTCTCCAAATTAAAATGAATAATTTTGAAAAACATGCATATAAACATGTATTTACAGCAACGTTTCATTTATGGAAACATGTATTGATAGTTAATCAGAAGGATTCAGACAGTCCTGGTCTTCATATCAACAAAAGGAAAAGAAAAAATGAAAACTTTGAGAAAATAAGTTAAACTAAGCCTATTTTTTCAAATGCTATTATTATTTTTATCATTATTACTTGTACAATCCTTATTACTGATTCATTTTTTTTTCTATTAGTTTTGTCAGATAAAACGTAAAATTAAAATACACTTTTTACTTGTTTACTTCATCATAATTCAACACTTGATTATTACATTCTGTGGTCTAGTCAAGTCTAAACATCAGGACTTTGAGTGTGGTCATCAATATTTGACCCTAACACAGATTTCTCAGTGTTGTTTATTCATGTCAGATGTTGACGTGAAGCATAATTGTCCTTTTTACATTTTATTCTTCATCATCTGAATCAAGTCTTGGTGTCAATATTAAGTGATGATGTGCGTTTTTTTATGGCAGTGGCAAATTTCTTTTTCTTCTGTGAAAGGTCAGTGGGCTTCATACTGAATAATCATTTTTTTGTGCCTAATAGAAAAGTAGAAAAAAAAGCTAATCAGTTAAGCATTGTGTCAAGTTAATCATTGAACCTTTCTTGTGGGTGACTTGAGCCTACATACTTATCTAACCTTCAGAAATACCGGAGTAAGAAAGAAATACAAAAGTTGAGAAAATCTAAAAAAGGGAAAAATACAAAAAGGAAAAGATGTCTGTGGCTCTATAAGTCAAGATATTGATAGAAATGGTTGTAAGCTTAAAAATGTACAGTGCAAAGTAGGCTGATGCTAGATCTGATAGGTATTTCAGAAATTTAATTTATAGACATATCTATGAGATAATGATATATAAAATTTTATATATCAAGAATAGTTCTGGAGGAAATATGTATAACAAAATGGAAAAAGTTTCTGCGTGACGCATTTCGTCCCTTAAGGCATCATCAGACTATATCCGTTTGGATTGATGTGATTATACAGGCACATGAATGAGAGATGCAGGTGATTTTAAATTTAGAAAAGTTTAATTTTTATGGATTTTGGTTATATAACGAAGCCAATTTCATTAAGGTTTTTTTTCTTTTCGTTTCCATCCATCTTTGCTATTAAATATTCCAAACTAGAACAACAGAAGATCTGCCAAGGACGGTGAAACATTGTAACCTGGACGTAAATTTACTGTGGATGAACTAGCGATTAAAGCACTTTCAAACGTTTTTTCTTAGTAAATTATTTTCTTTTTAAAATTAGAGTAGCATTTTTAACAGATTTTTCTTTTAATTTGAGTAGCATTTTTTATGTCAAAATTGTGGTCAGTTTCATCAAAGAGAGCGAGTAATGTGTTTAAGGTGTTGTTTTATAAAGCAACACATTCCCTATGTCTCACCTATGTATTCCCAGTGACAATTATTACAGGTGATATAATAAATTCGTCCTCCAACGTCATTTTTTGACGTATTTTTAACGTCACAAAACGACATTATTACGTCATTATTTTTGCACCAACCTAATATTTGTTTAGAGGTTTTTGGGGTGATTTCTGGCAAAACTATCCACTCTGAGGGCCTTAGAATTCCATAGAATTTAGTTGCTAAATACAAGTTTATTTTTATTAAATTAGTTTTACTTCAAAATAAAGCATATGCATTTAATATTTCTATAATACAATTCCTAAAGAAGTTTTATGTTAAGCTTGGACAAATTCTAATGTGTTGTTTTTTAAAATGTCGCTCTTGTGTTCATATAATCTTTTATTTAATCTTCCTGAGATTTCGCCAATATATTCATTTTGGTTGTCCTTGCTGGTAACAGAGTAAATATGAGATCAATAATAAGTAATAATATTTAATATCATAATTAAAATGATTAGATGGTGCTTAATGTAGAGCATTTAAATAAAAGGTATGATATCTGCTAATAAATTCAATAAATCTATCTTAACCCTGACATGTAAACATACCTCTTCAAATCTCATTGAACTTTCTATTTTTTCAATACATATATATATATATATATATATATATATATATATATATATATATATATATATATATATATGATAGGCAAAAAGTTTGAGGTCACCCTAAATTTCTTTAAAATACGTTTGATATTTTTATATTTTTTTTAAGTAAAAAATAAAATTCCAGTATGGCTGACACTCACCTCCAGGAGAGTGACTAATTGTACCTTCTTGGGTTAATATTCTTGACTGACAGGAAGTGGAAAGACTGCATTGAATCCATTACTATTTTAGTTTCTAAGAAAATTGGTTCACTGTGTTGTACGAGACAATTTTTCTCTCCAGAATCTATCTTACATATCTATAAATCTACCATTGGTACATACTTAGAATATTGCTGTCTCATATCTGCTACAGACTTAGAAATTCTTGATAAAATCCAAAGAAGAATCAGCAATATTATTGGTCATGACTTGATGTCATGGCTTCAGTCACTTTCCCATGGATGTAAAGTTGCCCCTCCCCACTGTGCCTTGTGGATTTCACCATTTTTTTCTAACATTTTCATTGTCATGTATGTTGATTTGGGAAATGAGTAATTCTTCCAGGAATGAAGATATTTGAAAAAAAAAAATCAGGGTGCTCAATATCAAGGATAGTGTTCATTTAAAATATAAAAGTGGACATTGAGGTCAACACTGAGGTCGACAGACTGTTTCATGCTTGAACACAATCTTTAAGACATATGTAAGTAGTAAAGAAGTTTTAGTATAATTGGAAACCAAAAGAACACTTATACTTAGAATCAGAAAGAGACAATTGAAATTTCTAGGTCACATACTGAGGAAAGATGGCTTGGAAAATCTGACACTCGCAGGATGTAGTGAAGGCAAATAAAGCCGAGGAAAGAGGCAAATAAGCTAATAAGCTTGTGCTATTGGTTATCAGAACAGAGATTAAGAAAGATAGCAGAAAGACAAAACTTACTAACAGCTAAAAAAGAAGTTGTGGAGAGCCATAATAGCCCACATCCTGAAGGGAACACAAGACATAGAAGAAGAAGTTGTTGGTATCTACACATGATTGCATGGTTAGGGCAATAGAGCTCTGATCATCAAGCCTGGATTCAAATCTCACAATGGTTGATTTTTCAAGGTGGTGACTTGATAATATCAGCCTGGGGCGATGATCCAAGTGTAGGGCACTGTTGGGAAGTGCTTGAAGGCCATAACCAGAACCTTGTAAATGAAATCGAGTAGACAAAACTGTTTCAGATGTTGTCAATACTTGAGTCAAAAATTGTGCAAACCTCAAAATGGCAAAATATTAATGTTCTTTCAAAGAAATCATTGGTCAAACAGATAAAGTAACTTAGTATGAAGTTCCTTCTTATTGATTATCTAAGAATTCAAGTGTTCTGGGTAAACTTGTAGCAGATCTGTTTTTTTCCCATTCACCAAATATTTGTAAGTGGTTTTGGTCACATCTGGCTGTCAAATGCAGATATTTACTCAAAAATTTAAAGGTGAAAAATATAGATAGCTAGGGAGAATTCAGAAAAATGTTTTGATGTTAAAAAAAATAATTTCTCAAAGGAGAACATACTAACAAAGTGTACAAATGTGTTACATGCCTTCTCCCCAACATTGAAAGGGAAATCTAGTAAAAATTACAAATATCTGTCTGTAGTCATATGGCCTGTATGTCATGTTGCAAGTAGTTGCATTTTCCCCATGAGTCAGGAAAGCATCTTCTCTTTATGGTGTCTACCTGCTAAATGTTTTCTATATGGTTTGGTCTTCACTGACTGGCCATTGAGGGTTACATGACCAGCCAAATGTGATGAATACTAATTTGGGATAGGGAAAGAAAGTTGACCTAACAATGGCTTTAAACAGTTTGAAAATGTTTCCTACTTCATTTGTGTTTAATGTAAAACCAAATATTCTCTATCATGCTTACCAGGTAAAAATTTGAGTTTGATGAATTTATACTCAGGCCACTTTTTAGTAGTTTTTTGTAGCATGAACAGGTGAATTTCTTTAGAAAATATCTTTTCAGTAGTGGGAAGAAAGATTTTCTGTCATTATATCCTTTATTCTCAAGCAGTGGTTATCAAACATTTTTTGCCCATGGACCACTTTTACTCTTAATTTTGTTTGGTGGACTCCCATAACCATTCAATGAAGAAAAAAAGCTTATTTTATTTTTTACTAACAAGTAAGTTTAGGAATTGTATTATCGAAATAGTAAATGCATATGATTTATTTTGAAGTAAAACTAATTTAATAAAAATAAACTCGTATTTAGTAACTAAATTATATGGCATTCTAAGGCTCTCAGAGTGGATAGTTTTGCCGTAAATTACCTCTGCTGCTGAAGATGTTAGTACTGTTAACCTTTCTTTTATATATAATTATTATATAATTTATTTATTGAATTAATTTTATTATTATTTTTTTATTATTTTATATTAATATATTAATATTTAATTTCATTTTATTAATATTTAAAATTAGCATTATAATTTATTAAATTAATTTATATAATAAATTATACTCTTTATATAATTTTCCTTTATATATATATATATATATATATATATAAACAGGTTCTTTTTACTGCTACATCAAGTCAAAATTGACTTAAATATAAGGATCATATTTCCCATTTTATTGTTAAATAAATTGTTTTAACAATAAAATGGGAAATATGATCCTTATATTTAAACCAATATATATATATATATATATATATATATATATATATATATATATATATATATATATATATATATATATGTGTGTGTGTGTAATCCTTCCATTACATATATATATATATATATATATATATATATATATCCTACTCAGTTTTTATTTAATTTTTACTATCAAAACATCTGGTAGAATAAAAGGGCAGTTATCCTACATTGCTTGATCTCATCTTCTGCTAGTTTTAAAGTTGTTTTTCTTATTTACTATTTTAATATGACAGAGATTATTATAGAAATTCCATTTCTCAGTTGTAACAACCATCCTGAAGTGAAATTGCTTAATGGACCACTAAAATATTACTGTAAACCTCAATTTACTCAATTTTTTTGTATAGACCCCCAGTAATATTATATGAACCTCCAGGGTCCATATGTATCCTAGTTGTAATTACCTTATTGTTTTTTTTTTTTTTATTTTACTATGAATTTATATTTAAGTTAATTGTCCTTATTAACTTTTTATGTGTATTTACTTGTGTTATATCCATTTCCCTTGCTGCACACTTCTTGATCTTTTCAAAAGCCTTGTTGGCCTGTGCTGTTCAAGTAAATGGTCTGTTGGTGCTGTTTAGCTCATGAATGGGAGTCATAATACTGGAGATTGTATCAAACCTGATCCCAAATCATGGCAGTGATCTCAAGAGAGGCCTGATGATGACAGCTGTTTGAATAATTAGGTGGAGTCAGGAATCTGGGTGATGTTACATTGAACTGAGGTCAAGGAGGTGGTGATGGGAAGGGCCTGTCATGGTGGTAACAATGAAAGCTGACATGTTTGTTAACAGCTGTCCTGGTACTATATCATTTGTTCATGAGCGGTTTTCTTTTAAGCAAATCTGTTAGCTCATAGGCTCATTGTTTTTTGATGGCAACGTTTATTATTGGCTATGACATTTTAGATTTTTGTATGGACTGGATGTGATACTCAGAGCCTCTGTGCAGAAAACGACCTTTTTTATTTTATGTTTTGCTTTCTTAGTGCTCACATCCAGCCCACATGTAGAGTGAATCAGAAAGCTATCTAATTGCAGTAGATCTTTCATATTAATTTCTAGATTTTTATTGCAGCTTTTACTCAGAACATCAATCTATGGCAGTGAATAGAGAATGCACAATTTAATGGTTGAAAATGTTTATAAAAATAAAATAAAGATAATAGTGTTATGTTTATAGTTGCTATAAACTCACTTTTTTAAGCAGCTAACTTAGAGTTAACAAGCCTACTAAAATAGACCATTAGACAATGTTTGTTAGAAACAAAAAAAGGAGTTTTGAACTCAGAAGGGTGCTGGAAATGTCATGTACCAAATATGTGATTAATGAGGTATTTTTTCTTTTTTAACTTATATATATAGAATCATAATATTAGTTGTAATTTCTAGGACACATAATGAGGAAAGATGATTGAAGAATTTGACACCCAGAGGACATCTTTACGGCAAGAGGGATAGAAGGAAATGGCAAGTAACTTACTTAATGAGCTTTTGTAAATGAATGGCAGAGCAGGGACAGGGGGGATAGTAAGAGGACAAATATTGCTAAGAACTACAAAGGATAGGAAGTTGTGGAGAACCATGATGAATCTACTTAATGACTTTGTGTAAATGGATGGCAGAACTGGGACTGCGAGTATATTAACGGGACAAACATTACTTAGAACTATAAAGGGTAGGAAGTTGTGGAGAGCCGTGATGAATCTACTTAATGACTTTGTGTAAATGGATGACAGAACTGGCACTGCGAGTATATTAACGGGACGAACATTACTTAGAACTATAAAGGGTAGGAAGTTGTGGAGAGCCATGATGAACCTACTTAACAAGCTTGCGTAAATGAATGGCAGAACTGGGACTGCGAGAGATCATAAGGGGACAATTGTTGTCTAGAATTACAAAGTATAGGAAATTGTGGAGAGCTATGATCAACTCAGAGCTTGGGTAGATTAATGGCAGAACAGGGACTGGAAGGAATAGTAAGGAGACAATTGTCTAGAATTACAAAGTATAGGAAATTGTGGAGAGCCATGATCAAGTCAGAGCTTGGGTAGATGGATGGCAGAATAGGGACTGGAAGGGATAGTGAGGAGACAATTGTTGTCTAGAATTACAAAGTATAGAAAATTATGGAGAGCCATGATCAACTCAGAGCTTGGGTAGGTGGATGGCAGAACAGGGTCTGGGAGGGATAATAAGGGGACAAATATTGCTCAGAGTTATGATGGATAGGAAGTCTTTGAGAGAGTAATGACAGTCACTGTCTTAAATGGATAGGACACACATAAAAATTTCAGTGTCTTTTTCCAAAAAGAAGCTGATGGGAACTTTTGCTCATTCTTAATATAGCAAGAATCCATACAAGATGCAGATTAACAATCACCTCTCCAATATTTGAGAGGTAGCATAGCTTTATTGAACTCCATCATCAACTTGTTAAAGCTTTGTTCTGTTTCTTTTGTATTTCTTGTTGAAATTAACAATAGAATACATCTAGATGAAAGGAAATATTGTCATGGTAGAAATATTCTAATTATAGGTTGATGTTGATTATTGCTATCAACAAAGCCCAAGAATGTGTTTGGGAAAATAGCTTGTTATTGTTTAAGGTGTTTTTTTCTTGACTGGATCAAAATAAAGCAAAATAAGAAAAAGTTTTTTTTGGCAGAGATTGAAAACCCCTGTTCCTAAAATGCTTTAAAGAAAAACCCAAAACAAAGGCCAAGTTTGTTCTCATATTTGAAAGGAGAGAAATTGACTGGAATTGTTCATTTTCCTTGAAGAACCTGAGAGAAACATTTCTGTCTTTTAGACACTTAAGTTTCTCAACAGGATGGCTGATGATCAAAGAGAAAAACCTTAAAAGAATATGGAAGTCAGAAAGGAAACAAAGAGTGGCAAGCCTTAAATACTTTGGCCAAAGTATCTTTTTAGTGCTGCTTTTGTTTTTTTTAGATTCCATTGGCTTGTGGAATCTGGAGCTGATCCATTAATCTTATTTTGAATTTTCCAGGAATATGCTATTTTAGAATTGGTCTGTCATGAAAAAAAGGACAAAAAAATGCTTTCTTTTCTGGACAAAGATAAAAAATAATCAACACCATCACCCTCAGCCTTACATACACAAAAGGATGTGTGTGTATGTTTATGTTTATGTTTATATATATATATATATATATATATGTATATATGTATGTATGTATGTATATATATATATATATATATATATATATATATATATATATATATATATATATATATATATATATGTATGTATATCTATATATATATCTATATATATATATATATATGTATATATATATATATGTATATATATATATGTATATATATATATATATATATATATATATATATAGATGTGTTTATATATATATATATATATATAGATGTGTTTATATACATATATATATATTTATATATATATATGTGTATGTGTTTATATACATATATATATGTATATCTATCTATATATATATATATATATATATATCCAAGGAATGAATGGATTTTTATTTTGAAGACATTTCTTCCTATTTTAAGCATTATATTCAATGGATAAACATATTTGAGTAGATGTTGTATAGTTTTTGGTTTAAACAGTATGAATTACATCTGGCAAGTATGTAATTATGGGGACACAGGTTTAAACCCTACTGGAAGGTACATTTTCTTTGTTAAGACTCTCAACCTCAAGCTGGTAGATATCATTCACACTGCTAGTATCCTCCCCTACCAAAAAAAAAACTACAAAAACAAACAATCAAGGCATCTACTCAAATATGTACCATTACTAAATATAATGTTTAAAATAATATATATATACTTATATAGAAGATTTAACATTTAAGAAACAGCAGATATTTTTATATATAGTGCTCAATATTAAAAATATTAAAACAATATTAAAAATAGAGCATTAATAATATTCTATAAAAAGATTACTTAAATTTGAATTTCAATTTTTTTGTTATTTTCCCCGATTTTGAAGTTTCTTGGTAATGACCATTCTTCAAGGGTTTCTGTTTCTTAAATGATATCCAGAACAACCTATCCCATCTAAATAATCTTAAAATAATCACAAACCCTTCCAAAACCATTATGAATATATTCAGATCCTCAAACACTAATCGTAATAACATTTCTGAAGCAGGCATTTATAAAATAAATTGCCAAAACTGTTCCTCCCAAAATATTGGAAAAACAAGCAGAAATTTAAAAAGATACATCTATGAGCACAAAAGAGATGTCACAAAAAACAACTTAATTAATGTGCTAGTCATACATAGAAATAAATTCAATCAATATATCAATTTTCATTTTATAAATGCTACACTCATAAAAAAGAAAATAGCTCACACAGAAGGAAAATCCTTGAGAGTACTGCCATTGAATATTATCCAAATATTAATCTGGGGCCAAGTTTTTTTCCAATATCGCCTTTCTTAACAAAATTAACAGAATTACTACTCTCCCAAGCCAACATACACAACAACTATATCAAGAAATCAAAAGAAAATGGTTGAATCCGTCAATACAATAATAAAAACAATATTTCTACACATGAAAGTACTTGACATAATTTTCAGTTGACAATATGAATACAATAGCATTTTTTTAAATTCTAATTTCTAAGGGCATTTCATTTGTTGATAATAGTTATTTTGTTTTCAATAAATTCATTTCATTTTTGCCATGAAAAAGTTCACACTGGACGAAACGCGTTGGCTAATAATACAGTTTTCCTTTTGTCTTTATACATATTGTCTTTTTCTACAGGTTAACTATAAGGAATTTTTCATATATATATATATATATATATATATATATATATATATATATATATATATATAACAAATTATTATGAAGAAATATTCAAAATCTCCCAAAATAATTCTAGCACTTACAGACCTATGGTTGATCCAGTTTCTAATGCTCTGGAGGAAGTGGCTTGGTGAAAGAAGACATTGCTCTTGGCATCTGGTCTTGTGGGTTATATATGCTTTGATGAATATCATCAATGGAATTAGCAGTAGCTGTGCTATATTGAGAGTAGTTAGTTTCCTCTTCATTACCAAGGCCCGCTGGCCTAGTGGTATGATGCTTGCATAGTATCGTAATGGTCTGGGTTTGATTCTTGGTAGTGGATGCACACTGCTGATGAATCCCAAAAAGGAAGAAAGGGTCATCGATTGCTTTCTGCATTCTTTTGAGGATTCTTGTTCTAGACTTGAATTATTATAAGAAATTATTCAAATCTCCCCCCCAAATTCTGTTACATATCTACCAAAATAAATTAATACATATAACAAAATAAAATAAAACACCAACAACCACTTTTTAGTTCAAGCTACCACCACTATAACTACATTTATGGTTTATCATTCTCCCGCAACCATTACTAATCACTTCTACCAATTTAGAATAACTATTAATTAATTATATTATCATTGTCTGCAATCCCTTACAACATTACTATCACATCATATCATATAGAACCGCTATAATTATTAACATAAACTACCCTCTCACCCAGCATATTAAATATTAAATATCACCATATAAAATAACCAATAAGGATTACAAACCAAAATTTCTACCTGTTACATATACACAGTCATCAAAAACAAATAAATAACCAGCTTTAAATATAACAAATAAACCCCCTTTTTTTCAAAAATTTAAAAATAAATATAAATAATAATAATTTTTACCTATCATAATTTTACACAAACCCCACCACATGTATATACATACATGCGAGGAAATATTATTCAGTGGAAAAATAAAAATATGACATGTATACATTAACGAGACATTCACGAGAATTTTTCGCTACACTTCCAGACTTTGAATTTCAACATACAAATGCGTATGTATAGACACAACACCACCTGTATACATACATATGTCATATCCGAAACTGCCCACATATGTTTATATATGTATGAGACCCGACGGACGACCAAGTGTGTATATGTGTCTGCGTACTTCTTTGGGCGTATGAACATACATCGATGTTTGCGTTAGTACGATGACACTACGACGACGTTTCCCCCTCCACTTCCACAATAACACCAATACACGCAATCTACATAAACCCAAAATTTAAAAAAAATTAATCAGTTTGTCTGACGATCGCAAAAGTGTGAAACCCAGGGTCACAAACTCACATCTATCCTACCAAATGTATATATATATATATATATATATATTTATGTTGCTGCATATCTTCATTTGAACACATTTCATTGAATAATATATACATCTAAAATATATCAATTTATTTTTATACTGATCCTTCCCAGTTCTCTAATCAGTTTTTGATGCTAATATAAAATTTATTAAGGAAAGCGCCAAAGTTTTTTTAACCCAAGTACTTTCACTCTTTTCCAAGTATATCTTCAGAGGTAATTTAAAAAGACAAACTTATTGCAACTATGATAAAAATGTGCATTCCATTGTGATGGTGATTTTTAAGAATAACACGAAAATGCACTGTTATAGTTATTTTTAAAATAATTCCTATCTTAACATCAAGAAACTGAATAGAGAACAAGAAAGGATCAGTACAAAAATAAATACACATGATATGTCTATATTATTCAATGAAACACACACAAGCACACACACACACACACACATACATATAAAAATGAACATAGAAGTCAACACTTAGAGGCGACAGTCTGTTTCATGCTAGATGCAATTGTAGCCAGACGATTGCATCTCGCATGAAACAGACTGTCCCCTCTAAGTGTTGGCTTCTATGTTCACTTTTGTATATACATACGCTCTATCTCTGATATTGAGCACTTTATCCCATAAATATAGCACATCTTAAGACTATATTTTTTCATATATATATATATATATATATATATATATATATATATATATATATATATATATATATATATATATATATGTATATATATATATATACACAGTTGTGGACTGAATTTTTCCTCCACTTCCATAATTCCAAATAAATCTGTAACATCTTAAATTTCCATGGAAACTTCATATTCACAAATGATAAAATCATTTTTTCACAAATGATAAAATCATTTTTTCACAAATGATAAAATCATTTTTTCACAAATGATAAAATAATGGATTTCAAAGAATGTGCACTGATGCCTACAATAAAATTTTTATTTTAATGTCAAACAATAATACAAAAACACCAAAAAGCATTTAACATAGGACAAAATTATTGGCCCCCTTGCCTCCATTACTGTGTAATCTTTATTCTTGATTATTGCCTTTGATCATTTTTGGTAGTCCCTTACATACACACTGTTAGGTATTTTGCTCCATTCTTCCTTAGCAATAACTTCTAGTTTGTCCAAATTCGAAAGACTTCTCTTATTTTTTCTTCAAATATGTTCATGAATTTTCAATAGGGTTTAAATCAAGGCTTTGTGTGGGGTACATCAATATCTTAATTTTGTTGTCGACTAAATATTTTGTAACAACTTGTGTCATGTGTTTTGGGTTATTGTCATGTTAGAATTCCAGTAATGCCCCAAAGACAGCATTCATGCACTTTGTTTTATATTATTGTTAAGAATAGCCAAATACTGCTCTTTATCCATAATACCCTGTACTCTCACTAGTTCTCCTGGTCCAGAAGAAGCAAAACATCCCCCCATAGCAGAATGCTTCCATTACTGTGGATACTTGTAGGAAGGGGTATATTTTGGATTGTGAGCTTCCTTCACCTTCTTTTATACATAATGGGAGAACATGTGAGCAAATAATTCTAGTTTGGTTTTCTCTGACCATAAAACAGAGTTCCAAAATTTATTCCCATATTCTAGATGGTTTCTAGTATAAACTAATCTGCATTTTAGCTGTTTAGCCTTAAGCAACGGAGATTTCCTTGAGCGACAAGCTCAAAGTTCGGCTTGATGAAAGCATCTAGTGAATGTCTTTGTTGATGCATTGATCTCTGATGTTTTTACATCATTGACAATGTCCTTTGTTGTTAAGTGAGAATTCTTGAGACATTTTAAAATTTTTCCTTTCCATTCTCTGAGAAATTATATATATATATATATATATATATATATATATATATATATGTATATACACACATACAGACATATGTATGTGTATATGCATCTATATGTCTTTCTTTCTTTCTCTTTATATATATATATATATATATGTATGTATGTATGTATAATGTTTTGAACAATAAAAAAAATTAAAATCTTCAGACACACTGGGTTATATATTAATATTCTTTCATTTTTATTATTTCAATTATATTCCTTGACTAGTTTCGGCCAACATAGCCATCATCAGGAGAAAAAAATTCTGCTTATTAGTAGCAGTGAACTACAGAAATGAATGACTTGATGAAGAAAATAAACATTACTGTAGTTTTCATTTGTTTTTTTATTTTTTATTTTTTTATAATGAATTTTGGTCAGTCCTTGTGTTGGTCAAACAGTCTCTTTTAAGTTGTTATTTAAGATAAGAGCTGGGTGAAATCATGCTGCTCTGAATTACTTTGGTCATTTTGACAGGTTTATTGGTTCTTGTAAAGGGGATGTGACTCTGTTAAGTGTGTGTTATTTGGTTCCTAGAAAGTGAGTGAATATGATGTGTGTAAGTGTGTATATTACTATGGGTGAGTGTTATCATTTGGCTTATTAGGGAGTGAGTGAGTACGATGTGTGTAAGTGTGTATATTAGTATGGGTGTGTGTATAAGTATGAGGCCTATATATATATAATAAATATATATAAGGAAGACAAAAGGAAAACTTATCTAAGCTGATGCCTGTCATCCTCTGATGGACTTTATCAAGCCAAATGTAAGGATTTTATTTTGCAACAAGTATTTATAAACAAAAGTAAGAATGTTGTTAGTCTTACTAAATTTTAAATGCTTTTACATATTCATCAAGCTAAATGAAAAGTAAATTATGGAAGATGCTAAGTGACATAATTTAATGCCAAATAAACAAAAGTGTGTAAATGATGTTGCCGTTGATCTTTTTTCATATAATGTAATTAATATTTATGTTATTTTAGTTTAAGATTAAATTATGTATTATATATTTCAAATAAATTTCGAACGTAGTTCCAATATGGATCAGAATGATAAGATAGTCAATAAGCAAAGTTTATACTGTCGTTCTTGTATGTTTTTTTTTTTTTATAAATGTGTGTAATGAGTATCCAAATGATTTAGTTAGAAAATACAAGAAGATTCTGGTGTTTTCTTACCTCAAATTTTTGTTGAATACTAAAAGATAAATTTTACTATTATGACCTGAAAAAAGAAAAAGAAACAAAATTTTCATTGATGCTGTGTGTATGAACTGCTTGTTTAATAGTGAGAATGTCATGTGTCCATGTTTTGTTTTTTTAAGTGTGTGTAGAGAAGAAACGTGGTGTCAATTCTCATGAGTGAACTAATAATAATTATAATTGCTATAATTATTTAATTACAATTATTTTTTTACATTAAAATTAATCTTTATTTATTTACTTTTTATGAACATGACACAGTGACAATGTAATTAATTTTTTTATTAATGTAGTTCTTTATGAACACAACAGTAGTGTTCCACATAAATTAGCTGGCACACTAGCCAAAATTTTAACGTCACTTCTTGGTACAATTAGCTCCTTTCATATAAAATAACACTGGTAATCTTTTACATAAATAAAAAAAATATACAGACATAAAAAGAAATATATGAGCAATTTAGATATAAAATCTTTATATAGTAATATTTCCTTATAGAAATGACTAAATTTACTAAAATCACACTTAACAAAAACAAAAATAAAATTACATCTTCCTACACATAAGATCATAATAATGTACCATTTAATCACTAATCAATGTTTTTTCATCTTCAATAACAATTTTCATAAAAATTGCTTTTTACTGATGGAATCTACTCTTAGTGGTATTTTGGCCTGTCTATTTTTGGAACTTCTATAAAGTGATCCTTTCAAAAATATTTTACTAGAAATTCTTCCTATAGTTACTATACAATTGTTACAATACAATAGTTTCATCTTAGAAATATAGATGGTTATTAAGTTTGTTGACAAGATCAGGTAAAACTGTTTTAGATACATAAATAATTCTCTATTATCCATACACGTTTCATTAAATAATATAGACAAGTGTTGTCTATTTATTTTATGTAAATTTTTTTTCGTAACTTCTCATAAGTTTAATAACATTATCGTTGAAAGAAGAAAGAATTTC
>OZ010586.1:75699086-75814086 GCA_963932145.1 Acanthosepion lycidas
CATGCATGCAACAAACTATTTTAACAGATAAAATATTTAATCCTTGGAAATGGCTAAATGTATAGCTGGAAGTGCTCGAATAAAATGAACATTTGAACAGTTTTTGTATAATTTATCATTTGAAAAGAAAAAATTATTAAATTACATGAGAAATTGTGTAAAAAAAACTAAATAAAAGCACCTTGTCTGTCATATTCAAATATATATATATATATATATATATATATATATATATATATATATATATATATATATATATATATATATATATATATGTATATATATATATGTATATTATTTTAGTGGGTACTTATATTTATTTATTAAACAGTATATTAAATCTGATATGCTCTGACCAATTGAGCTACAAAAAACCAGTCAGACAAGGCCTGAATTGTACCTTTAAGTGAAACTTCTTTTGTCATAGATCTTCTGAAATTTTCAAATCTCCTTCTAGCCAGAGAGAGGCAGATTTGAATCTTTCTGGAGAGTGCATATTTTCTCTAATTAGATTATGCAAATATTCATGCCCATAGATGAAAATAAATAAATATACAGTTTAATAAATAAACAGTCTACTCATATACAAGTATTTACTAAAAATGACATTTAAAGTGATAAAAAGCTGCCAGATTAACAAAAAAATTCATTCTAAAAATTATTTTTGTTTACATTCGGATATGAAAAATTGCCTTTATGAAAATTTCATGAGATCTAAGATGAGAGAAGTTTTGCGTAAAAGTATAATTAGTGCCTTGTCTAACTGATTGGTTCTTTTGGTTGGTCAGAGCCTATTGGATTTAACAATAACTCCCTCTGCCTCTGAGGGACACAGGTTTGAATCCTGCTAGAGAGTGTATATTTTTCTTTAATAAGATTTCTCAAACATTCAGCCTTGTAGATGAAAATAAATATGCTGTTTAATAAATAAATGGTGAATCTACTCAGATATGAGTATCCAATAGAAATAACATTTAAAGTGATAAAAATCTGTCGGATTAATAAAAAATCTATTGTAAATACAAAATTTAAGATATAAGTAAAGTATATTGTAAAATGATTTTCCTTTTGTCTTTATTCATATATATATATATATATATATATATATATATATATATATATATATATATATATATATATATTAGTTAATAGGTATTATTTTCCAACATGAAGATTCTTTATTATTATATACATATATATATAGAGAGAGAGAGAGAGTGAAAGAGAGAAGGTAATAGATCAATAGATAAAGAGAGAAAGTCAAAGTCAAAGAAAAAGTAAGACAAAAGAAAAATAAGTAAGCAAGTTAGATATTTTACATACAAAAATGTAGACTAATGTATATGCTTATATGTTAGCTTACCTATTTACCTATATACGTATATATACAAAATTATATATATATATATATATATATATAAATATGTGTGTGTGTGTGAGTGAGTGAGTGTGTGTGTGTCTATGTGTACACAGCTACCCACATATAGCTATACATGTCCTACTGATACTTGTTCTAATAATTTCATATGCTTTTTGTTCTCTGCTATATTCCAGTATAATAAAGGCCAAGAAAAAAAAAACATACATAGCGAAAGAATTCCTCACACTCAGGTGGGTGCCAACAGGAAAATGTGGTTGTTTCTTGCCAAAGACAATTTGGCAAAGGAAAATGGGAAATGGTGTCTGAAGTGGAAAAAGATGGCGATTTCTTTTCTTGGGATGTGGCAGGAAACATAGGCACAAGGTAAAAAAGGAAACTGCGACAAAAATGATTGTTATAAGATTTTATTTCAGATGAGATGAAAAAAGTGATAATCATGATTTTGCAGCCACAGTTGGCAATGCTGTTTTCTATTGAGAAGATGAGGAAAAGGCATAAAACATCTTTTCATTTTTATATTTAAATATGGATACGACTTGCATCATATAAAAATACAATAAACTTATCTAAGCTGATATGAAAACAAAAATAAGCAATATGATGCCAAGTCAGGAATGCAAGAAGAAAATAGAGAATTTAAAAAAAAAAATTAGAATAATTGTTTTCTGTATCTGAAGCTAAATATCATAACCTTTTATGACGAGATATATTTTATATGAAAATTATTTGTCTATATGAAACCATATAATTATATGCAAATTATTAACATTAAATATGAATACTTGAAAGCATACAAACTATACAAATTATTTCTATTAAATGACAATGCTAGTAACCATTTCACTGTATGCAAATTATTAGCATTAGAGGTAAATACTTGAAACAATATAACTATGCAAATTATTTGTATCAAATAAGAATACTTGAAACCATATAATAACTATAATGCAAATTATTAGCATTAGATGTGAATACTCAAAACCATATTACTGCATGTAAGTTATTAGCATTATATGATAATACTTCAAAGCATATAACCATATGCAAATTGTTATCATGAATGAGAATACTAGTAACCATATCGCTGTATGCAAATTATTAGCATAAGATTTGAATACTTTAAACCATATAACAATGCAAATTTCTTCTATTAAATGAGAATACTTGAAACCATTTAGCTACATGCAAATTATTAGCATTAGATGTGAATACTTGAAAACATATAATTCTGTAAATTCTTTGTATTAAATGGGAATACTTGAAACCATATAATTGTATGCAAATCATTTTGATTAAATAGGAATAACTGAAACTATATAACTGTATGCAAATTATTTGTATTACATGGGAATACTTGAAACAATATTACTCTATGCAAATTATTAGCATTAAATGTGAATACTTGAAACCATATAACTGTGTAGAGTAGTTGTATTAGAAATACGTTAAACTGTGATGGTTGAGTCGTGAGTGAACATTTGACTTTGTAAATATATTCAATTTGTCGACAAAGACAACTGGAAGGAAAAGAAGAAAGTGGAAAAGGCCAAACATTTTTATATAACAGAAGTTATTGAGTTGTTTTAAAAAAACTGTTTCACTTTTTGTCTTTATTGTACTTTCTTTTGATGATAGTTTTTATACAACAGAAAATAGAAGGGATACAGGAAGATTTCTTACCGACTGTTCTTATTGCTTTGATTTGGGCTGTTACATCCATCTGCAGATTGTACTATCACATTGATTCTCTATTTGATTGATCATCCTTTTACTTATATCTGGCACACAGATGTAGTAGTAAACACAAAATGTGCATATATATTTAACAGAAAAATACTCAGCTCGATTTGAATGAGTGTCAATTAGTGAGGATAAAATTTCTAATAATGTAATAACTACACATGCTTAAAAACTTGAAAATTTGCCAATTTATCATTTGAGATTTGTTTTAAATGCTGTGTAAAATTTATCTTTCTTCATAAATTATAAGTTAATTAACTGTTATTTTAATCTGGTATCCACTTAGTAGGAATATCATATCTAATCAATAATTTTCAATTAAGGATGTTTTATTTTCTCTGAAAATAATTATTCAAATATATCTAATAATATATCAGTTATAATTTTAATTTGAATCTGTCTAATTTCCTAGTTTAACAAAATTTTAATTTATACTGTTTTTAAAGTTTTTCTTCATAAAGTTTGAAAACTGTATAAATGTATGCAAATCATTTGTATTAACTAGGAATAACTGAAAACCATTGTATGCAAATTATTTGTATTAAATGGGAATACTTGAAACCCTATAATTGTATGCAAATCATTTTGATTAAATAGGAATAACTGAAACTATATATTTGTATGCAAATTATTTTGTATTAAATGGGAATACTTGAAACCATATATTTGTATGCAAAACTTTTTTTTAAGCATTTCCCTTCAAGCAAGACAAGAGTGTCACTAGCATGAAACGGATTACAGAGAGTGAGAGCCAAATTATTGAAGGGTGTTTCAGGAAAGGATATAGAGAAGGAACAAGATTAGGCAGATTAAGGCATCAGAAGATGTCAGTTGACATTATGTTTGAATATTTGAAGATTATAGGTATTAGGAAAGCAAATAAGAGGAAGGGAGTCCCACTGACAGGAAGTGCAAGAGAAGAAGCTGTTGGTGTAGAAGAGGTGGTTACATTTAATTGTTTCGACAGTAAAAGGGTGGGACTGCGATGTCAACCTAGTAGCACACTTAAATTAATGCAGATGGAGTACCAGTGAAAGTAGGTCATTAGAGCAGTTGCAATCATTTTGATTAAATAGGAATAACTTCTGGAATATAAAAATGTTTGGAATTTACCACTTTCTTCTTTTCCTTCCTGTTGCTTTTTGGAACAAATTGAATATATTTATAAGGTATGCAAATTCTTTGTATTAAATGGGAATACGTGAAGCCAGGTAAATGTATGCAAATCATTTTGATTAAATAGGAATAACTGAAACTATATAACTATATGCAAGTTATTTCTATTAAGACTTCTTACTGGAAACTATAATTGCTTAAAAAAAAACCCAAAGTCTAATTTCATCACTAAATAACAATAATTGACATGGCTTAAATCAAAATAAACAAAATAAATTATAATATTTTCTGTGTATTGATATTTATCAAGTCCTCAAAATGGGGTCGGGGGGGGGGTCAAAGTTCCATTGCAAGTCAGTTTTAGAAATTCACATACTTACCTTAGCTTCAAACACCTGACTAGGATTAATCTCTACAAATGACCACAAAAGTAGAAAAATTTAAATGCAGTATCAATTGCCAGCTTCTGCCTTCTTGAATTCTCTTCATCTTCTGTCCTTTCCTCAATCCTCCCTATTCTCAATACTCTTTTTCACTTTCACTCCCTGTAACGCCCTGTGAACTAGTGGCATTCCCACCTTGCTTGGGTGAAATGATTAAAAAAAAAAACTCCATTGAAGAAAAGTAATGTTGTGCATGTGTCCTGGGATTATTGTGATATTATTCATTTGGAGTACAATGAAAGTACAATGAAAGTACAATGAAAGACTAAATGCACATTTATACATCCAGCAGCTGAAATGTGTCTATAAAAGCTTTGTTGAAAAGTGGCTTGCAATCAGCAATAGGAAAAATTTTAAGGATGCATTTAGTAAGAATAACACAGGAAAAATAATTTGGAACAAGACAAAAAAGGAAGAACATTTTTGTTAAAGCAAGATAACTTTTTGTGATGATTAAGGATTATGTTTTTTTTCATGATTATAAAGTTTAAAATGGACATAGGTAATAATGGCTCTCCACATCTTTTTTCTTTGATATTTGTGAATTGACATTGGGATAGATAAATGAATGGTTTCTTATAGGAATTTTGAAGTCGGAGTTCTTCTTCAAGAGTAATAGTCTCCCAGAGCTGAAGAACTCAGGCTACCCTGCTATTTAACCCACAGTTGTTGGTAAAAAAGATGGATATGTATATTTTTCATGGGAATTAGTGTAAAAATGAATGCAACTTACTAGGCTGGTATTTGAACTCTTAATGTTGATTACACTGTAAATAATGCAATCCAAACATCCAAAGGGATATTATAATGATATCAAATGACAAATGACAAGCATCCAAAGGGATATTATAATGATATCAAATGACAAATGACAAGCATCCAAAGGGATATTATAATGATATCAAATGACAAATGGTATAATGCAATCCAAACATCCAAAGGGATATTATAATGATATCAAATAACAAATGACAAGCATCCAAAGGGATATTATAATGATATCAAATGACAAATGGTATAATGCAATCCAAACACCCAAAGGGATATTATAATGATATCAAATGACAAATGACAAACATCCAAAGGGATATTATAATGATATCAAATGACAAATGGTATAATGCAATCCAAACATCCAAAGGGATATTATAATGATATCAAATGACAAATGGTATAATGCAATCCAAACATCCAAAGGGATATTATAATGATATCAAATGACAAATGGTATAACATTCAATAGCAACAGTTCAAACTTTTGATACAATTTTCACAGCTAGTATTTAACCACACACAATTTTTCCTTAACTTAGACAATGCCAAATATGCAAATTAAACTAATAGATTAGAATAGTAAAGGGCAATAATGACTGATTTGTTTTTATGGCATATCATCCATTTTCAAGTTACTTAAAGCCAGAAAATATATTTAAATTGTGAAAATTTTTGGAGATAGTAATGATTTACTGATAAAACCCATAAAATAACTGACCCATAACCCATAACTAATGAACCCATAACTGTTGGTGGTCAGATGAGCTGGATTCATACCTTTCCTAAGGCTATTTGCATGTACATGAATATAACAAAACTGACTGGAATTGGAACTAGGCTCTCCAATTTCCAATTTTGAGCCATTATCCATTACACCACCTGCACATCCAAGCTTACAGCACTAGGTGTTTCCAAGTGGTCACCCATCTAGGTACTGAACAGGTTCGATGTTGCTTAACTGGTGATTGTATGAGAACCAGTGTTTCAACATGATATGACTGTAAGCCTTAAAAATGCAATAAGGTGAAAAGGGGGAATATTTTGTTAAAGAATAATACATTTTTGTGGAGATAATAAATTTTTTTCATCATGATTTTAAACTCTAACTGGATTAGATTTTCTTTAAAAATGTTAATAAGTATGTTTTCTTTTGTAATGTATATAGTACCATGGCATGACCTTAGTATGTCATTGTAACACAGTATTGGTGTTATTGTATTTTGTTTTTCTGGATTATTAGTTATATGAATTTAACACTGATTTATTTGGTGTCTTCATTTTGTTATTGTCAGGATGTTTTGGTCATAGTAGTTGTATGTTCAAAATACAAATGCCTTTTCTATGTTCTTTCAACAAATTTATGCAAATGAAAGATTTCTGCCTAAATAAACAATTATATTCATCAATAAATGACTATTTTCTTTAGTTAAAGAGTTTTGTGTTGTCTGCAAAGCAGGACAATTGACAACAAAGGGTTAACTGTAGGCAATTAGAATTGCATTTTTCACAAACAGAAGTTCCCTGACCAGCTACAATATACTCTTGGTGGGTCATTTCACATTAAACAGATTGCAAGTTGTATGTGTGCAGATGTAAACAATTTCCTTCACCATCCATCTTTTCTCTAGCCCATTTCAACAATAGCCAAAGAAATACTGAAAAGAAAGCAGCCATGTTTGATGAGATTTCCATTTGAGGACGGATCCGAGGAGTTCTTGCTTTATTTGACTTGACTAAGCGGTTCCTCATCAAGTTAAGTATTCATTTTTAGAAACTTTTGTGTGTAGCTAGGCTAGTCTTTTTGGTGATCCAATCTGCATAGACTTATGAAGATCTTTGCCAGTTTAACAAATATGACTTACATTGTTTTACTTGATTCAGATAATTTTTATTAGAAACTATAAAGTTTTGTGACATCAATAAAATATTAACCAAAAGTTTCTTTTAGCTACAGAGCTTAAATTCAGAGAGATGAACAGTGTGTTTTTTTTCTAGTGGTGTTCACTATGTACAAGGCTTGGGAGCCACTTGAGATAGAACGTTACAGAGTAAAAGGCACAGTTTAAGTAGATATGTGGGGAAGATAATGAGTAACCCTAGACTTGTCCAGGTTGAAATTGTAATAATCAAGGAAGAATCCTCTTGTGAGTCAGTTCTGCAAAACAATGGTTAATAGGAAGAAGATTCTTGAGTGGAACTTATATCTTACCAATGGAATACAAAGGGAATTAAGGTGATTTGCTACAATGTGAGTAGCATGGTGAGTCTTAGAACTGGTAGAACTAAAGAATGTAGTTCTTCTGAGCACTTTTCATGGAAATAGTGATAGAGCAATGAGCGGTTTACAAAATTTCATCTGTAAGAACAGGGTTATAGGGTAAAAAATAATTCCTCACTCACAAGGATTCAGACAAGTGGTTGATGGGAAGAAGCTGGTTGAGTGCAACTTACATTTCACCAGTGGAATATGAAGGGAATGGGGGTGCTAAAAGAGAGAAAATTGCGATAGAAAAAAATATTAATAAAAACTTCTAGTTAGCTAAAGTACTAAATTTCAGAGAGCTGACAAGTGCATGGTGACATTAATAAAATATTAACCAAAAAGCTACTTTAATTTTATAAGTTACTCAAAAATTGTAATTTTTACAATAATTTAGTATTTTGTTACTTGTGATGCATGCCAACAACAACATTAGAGACGATAAACTGCATCTGGCAGAAAAAGCATCTGATTGATAGATTAGAGGTTTTGAGGAGCATAGAACCACCTCTAAACTGCTGTTGTTGAAAGGTCCACTATGACCTGGGTTGGTAGCATTGGTTAGTGTCCCAGCTATGGGCAAATAGACAACCACCCAAATAAAAATAGACAGTACATTTTTATAATAAAGAAATAAAACTTTATAGCAAAATGACAATCAATGCAACACTACAAAAAATATAAAAAGGTATTTCTATAGTAAAATTACCCACACATTTTATGATCTACAAACCATATATCTAAAAAAATATACCTTTACTCTGAAGTATAAAATTATGCACAAAATATCTGTAGTTGAAAGCATAGAATTATGTACAAAATATCTAGATTTCGACATTAAATAACCCATAGAGGTTGATATGCCGCTAAACAAAATCAAACCAATCAACAACACCAAATAAACAAAATGCAAGAAGAAAAACATTATTATTAAGATTCAGTTACTATAAATTTAATATATGATTCTATGAGGGAAAATCTAGGCTTGTCATTTTCTATTAAATGGACAGCAGGTTGTTGTAAAGGGTGGAAAGAACAGCAAAAAAGAAAAAGAAAAGTCAATATTAAATATTGAAACTTTAAAAGTGCCCTCAACTGCAGTTATGTATTATAAATGCTTTTAATGTCATTTATTAGAAATACCCATTCATTCAGGACTTTCTTTAGTTCATGTTGCAAATATATTTATTTGTTCCATTATTTACTTAATTTATTACTTCATCTTTTTTTTCTTCTCTTTGAAAGATTTGCTTTTAATATTTGTTTCAGCTTTTCATTGAACAATTTCTGCATCTTTCACAGATGTTTGCAAGCTTTTAAACTGTTGATAGTTTCCAGCAAACTTTATTTTCAGTCAACAAAAATCTATTTTCTTTTGCTATGTAAAGAATGTTATATAACCATAAAATGTTTCAGACCATGATGCAATGGAGGTTCATGGTTAACTGCACTACTTATGAAAAAATGATCAATGTATGTCAATTTATACTTCAATAATGCATATTCATTGTTGTGTATACCTTTAAAAGTCATCCACAAGGCTATAAACATTCTGTGAGTAACTCACCCTGGTAGTAGTTTGGTTTGTGTGGAATCTTGAACACAGTTGTGCTAGAAAGTCAACATTTTGATTATATCATTATTTTAGTTACATGTGCTGCACATTTTTCTTGTTGTTGGTGTTGGAAGTCTTCAGGTAATTTTTGTTTTTATTATTTACTAAAGCTCTTTCTTTGTGATTTTGTAGCATCAGTCTATAGGATCTGATGAAGGCTTTTCTGCTTTAAAACAGAAAGTATTCATTTGATTGAAGCCAATTTAATCAATGATTTTAGAAAATGGATGTTTATGGATGATAGTTTTGACATTTCAGAATGAGTTGGATGCCATACATGACATCTGCATGAGTCTAGATCTGATGAAGATATTTAAGTACATAATTTGATTTCTCAGATTAATATTTTGGTTTTTTAGTTATCTTACAATGTTAGACAAAAGTACTCTTAGCACAACATATCCTATGTACTTCTTTATCTCAATACAAAATTTGTTATAACTGATTCATATTGTGAGGTATCTTAAGTGTTTAGAATTTAAAATTTAAGACTATGACCAAATTTGGTATAAATAATAAATATCTTTATGATCATTAGCATTATGTTAAAGAAGAAGAAGAAAGGTGAAGGAAGAGGAGAATCTGAATGAGGGAGAAGGTAAAATATGAGGATGAAGAGGGGAGGTTAATGAAGCAGATGGGAAAAGAAGAAGTAGAACATGAGAAGGAAAGGAAGAGGAGAAGCAGATGATGATGAAGGAGATAGGAGAGAAGTCAATTAAATAACAACAACAACAAAGAAATTGGAGGAGTGAGAGGAAAAGGTGAAGAAGATGTAGAAATAGAGGAGTTAGAGGGTAAGGAGAAGGAAATGGAGAAAGAGAAGAAAGTGGTTGAAGATGAGGAAAAGCTTAGGAAGATGAAGAAGGAGACAGGTAAAGGGGAGAAGCAGAAGTATAAGAAGAAGATGAAGAAAGAGGATGAGGAAGTGGTAAGGTTGAAGAAGAAGAAGAAGAAGAAGAAGAAGAAGAAGAAGGAGGAGGAGGG
Source organism: Acanthosepion lycidas (assembly GCA_963932145.1). NCBI lineage: Eukaryota > Metazoa > Mollusca > Cephalopoda > Sepiida > Sepiidae > Acanthosepion > Acanthosepion lycidas. The sequence goes on from OZ010586.1 coordinate 75,709,403, forward strand.
GAAGGCGATGATGATGATGGGGAGGAGGAGGAGGGGAGGAGGAGGAGGAGGAGGAGGGGAAGAGTTAAGAATAGTGGAAAAAGAAAATAAGAATAGAAAGATGAAGAAGACAAAGAAGCATAACAAAAGTAAAAAGAAATGAAAGGAGAAGAAAGAGAGGGGGAAAGGCAAGAGAGCAAGGGCGATACGGTGGAAGAGAGAGGAAGAGAGAGATGAAGGGCAAGGGAGAGAGAGTGTGAGACTGAAGAGGCAGAATAAAATTATTGTTTTGAAGAAACCAAAATCATTGGGAGGAATTCATCTTACTTTAATTTTCTTTGTTGTCAGAATAATTGAGTTTCAGGAGCCTTGTTTGAATGAGTCCATCCATCAATGGGAGAGGCTCCTTGCCGTGGGGAGTTGAAGTTGGGGCAGGCATCTCAAAAAAAAATAAAAAAATAGTAGCCAAGTTAGACAGATTGAGAAGCACTAACAAAATAAAACATGACCATCTTCTAAATCCCCCACACTGTATTGCATGATACGTCCCTTGCTGTGCCATGTGCCAAAATACTTTACAGGGACAATTTATATACAGAGCTGTGATGGGTTTTGGTGATATACACTCCCATAATAGGGAAAGCTCACACACACACATACACACACATACATTGTAGTAAAGAATGACATACACATACATATATTGTTTTACACACACACACACACACACACACACACACACACAGACTTCTTGTAACTTCTTTTTTGATACAGATGAGCAAGATAAAGTTGTCAACTTGCCCCAATCAGATTTTCATAAGAGTTGTATTGGTTCTTTAACTAACTATTTGATTGTTCGGTGTTACCTGTTGATCAAAAACAAAACTTTCTCAAAAATAAATACACCTCCAGAAAGATTTTATCACACATCCTATGACCTTTCTTTTGGGAACTTGTCTTACTGGACAGAACTTTACTGATTAAATGACAAAGGTTTCAAAAACTGACATAACTCAAGCCATACAGCTACCATAATTATCTGTATATAATACACACCTTTTGTTTAGATTTTTAAGACTAAATGTTAGGGGTGCCTATTATACACTAGAACTAAATATTAAGGTTTTCTTTTCATGTCACCATATTCAACAGTTAGAGAAAATGTCATACCTAAACTAACTTCAATGTCATACTCATCATCCACAAAGTCATTTTGTCTTTCTTGCACAAAAATGATCTCATCATCCAGTGTGTTCATAATGCAACATGTCTGTTTGCTTGTAATTTTCTTTCTCAAAGTGTGAACATATTTTCACCATAAGTTTGTGGTATTTTTATGTTGAAAGTGTCTGTTTATTTGCTCTGAATATTGGATTTTTATATTAACTTTCATCCAATACAAGGTTCGAGAGATACTCAATGTAGAGGGTTACTGTTAAAATGCTGATGATGAATGGGGCATGTGAGATGAATGATCGAGGTGGTGAAGATTATGGGGATAAGGAGGATAGATAACAATTCGACCTTGACTTGATGAAGTAAAAAATGTAGTTTTTAGGGAAGCATCCAAACAGGAGTATGTTCCACAAAGTAGCAGTTCTTGGGCAAGAATAAGTGCGTATATTTTGTGTTTCAAAACATAATGCAAAAAATATAAATTCTTACTAGTAGCCCTGATGAAAATTTGATGGTCCTTCTATATGAATTTTCTGATGAATCCTATTTCATAATTTAATGATTGATAAGCACCTTGTGAGTTTTATGACTATAGCATTCCCCACTGTATCATTAAAATTATGAAATTAAAGTTATCCTGAATGGCCACTCTTCTTGATCCTTTTGTACTAATGAAGGTGTTCCCCAGGGGTTTATACTTGGTCCTACTTTGTTTTGAATTTTCATTAATGACCTTCCTGATGGTAACAACTTTCAACTTGGTATCTATACTGATGACACGACCATTTACTCCTGTCTTGATAATAAGTCTCATCAGTTTGATAATGTTAAATTTGGTGACTGATGTCAAAAACGATCTACAGTCTGTTGTTAACTGGGTCAAGCAGTGGCATGTTAATTTTCATCCCACCCTAAAAAAAAAAACTGCTTTCTGCCTTCCATCAGCATGGCTGATGCTAACCTCCAGGAGAGAGAGAGATAGAGAGAGACTCATTGCATCTTCTCAAGCTAATGTTCTTGACTGACATGAAGTGGACAGACTATATTGAATCCATTGCTAGGTCAGCTGCTAAAAAGTTGATTCAGTGTGTTGTGCCAGACAATTTTTCTCTCCAGAATCTAACTTACATATCTATATGTAAACAATTCATCCATGCTTAGAATATTGCTGCCACATATGGTCCAGTGCTCCTGCAATATATTTAGGGATTCTTGATAAAACCCAAAAAAGACTTAGCAATATTATCAGTCCTGACCTGGCATCTCAGCTTCAGTCACTTTCCCACTGCCATAAAGTTACTTCCCTGTGCCTTTTTTACAAATACTTTCATTGACAAATTGACAAGGTTTTCCATTTCACTGAAGCAGACTTAAATGTATTAAATATATTTTTTTATTACATCTATCTTCGCAATCAAAACAGAATGGTCTATTATTTATTGGGTACAATGTACATGTTAATTAACTTACTTAACTAAAAGAGAAACATGATTTAGAATGAGCCAATTTTAGCCAATACAAAATGGATAAAAAGTTGAAGAAATGTTAAATTTTCATTATCATCTATGTGCTGAGTTCCTTCAGGATGTGAGCGATCATGGCTCTCCACAACTCCTCACTCAGTAAGGAGAAAAACATTTGAAACAGGTGCCACCTGAATGTAATCCAGCTATTGATAGAAAAACTAATTAAGCTGCTACAAATTCTAAAAAAGTTAGTATGTATTATTATTGTGGGATCTTACCCATAATAATAATAATGGACTATTCCATACTTAATAAATACTGCACCTCAGTCAGTAGGTGAGAATCAGTAGTTCAAGTCGAGTCAAGAGTCGAGTCAGAGGCAGTCCGAAACAGAGTCGCGTTCAGACAATTACTGCAAGACATTGGAATAGTGATACTAGTCGAGACTACATTGTTCTCTCTACTAAACCTGATTGTTTATATTAACACTTCTACTCTGTATATATTCCTGTTTGTAATATATCTGTGTTATTCCATACCTGTGTTCGAGTTCTTCTTTATTGGTTCTACCTTGGACTATCACCATGGTACAAGGAACTAGACCATAACAAGTGGCGACGAAAATTCGAATTCATTCGGTGGAAGAAAAAAATTTTTTTTCGCCACAGTATAACAATTATACACAGAGATTTTTACAGAATCTCGTAGCCTAAAGTTGGAGTTGTGTGTCATATATTTTGGTACATTATATTCTTATCCATTCCCCACTAGTGTCTCATGATGTTCACATACAAAAATGAAGAATGCTAGACATTCAAGACAAAAAATGATGGGAAGAAATGCAATGAAATATTTTATGAGCAGATAATAAAAGTTGTGTTTGTTATAGCATTGGTAGCCTTAATGCTCATCTTTAAGACCTGTTTAATCCTTTAGAGATTTTGATCCGCACAGGGTTCCTATAATCATGTATGACATATAATTCTACATTATTCAGGCATAAAACAGGCACCCTTTCTGTTTTTTAAATGCACACAAAATACACCGGGACATTTCTTCCACTGTTTACATTATTTGGACTATTGTCCTCATCTTTGTTGCCATATTTATCACAATGTTTTGGCCGTTGTATGCTCTTCCTTCTTCAGGTGGTTGGAATGTCGAACTGAACCCTTTATTTCGCTCGCTGGGGTAGACTGTTCTAGTTCTAAGTGCCATGTCTAATGGATGTCAGTTATCAGTTATCTCCTGTTAATTCCCCTCTGCAAGTTCTCCACTGTCTTAACCAGGTATTGAACTCACAACTCTTTGGGCTGTGAGTTCAATACCTGGTTAAGATATGGACACATTTCTTCTAATCATGCTTCATTTTCAACTTCCTGTTCTCTTTCATTCTTTAATTTTTTTTAATTGTGATGTTCACCCTATACAAGGCCTGAGAGCCACTAGAGGGTTACAGAGTAAGCGGTAGAGTTTATGCAGTTAGGCGGGGAAGAGGTTAAGATGGTAGTGATTAGAGAAGCATCCTCTTGGGAGTAGGTTCCACAAAGCAGCAGTTCAGGGGAAGAACCTGCTTGAGTGGAATTTACATCTCACCAATGGAATATGAAGGGAAAGGGAGTGATACGTTACAATGTGCGTAGCATGGCAGGTCTTATAATATATGAAGGTTAGAACTAAAGAATGCAATTCATCTGAGCCCTTTCCATGGTAATAGGAATAGAATAGTCAGAGATGTGCGTTATTTTGTCCGTGAAGAAATGGGTTGTAGGGTGAAAGATAATTTGTTACCCACAATGTTGGGAACATTATGACAGCATAACAGAGAACGGAGAAGAATATAATATACGTTAATTATTTGTGTATAATACGCCCTCTCTGTTCAATGCCTGTTTAGTCTGTTGTGTCTTTTTTATTACATACACCCAGTGAGGATCAAATTCGCTAGACAAGTAGACTGGTCTGCATGATGAGTCTGCAGAGAAAGAAAAAGAGATGGAACAAGTAATAAAACACCTTTATTTCAAATCACCTGACTACTTTCAACTTGAGGAAAATGCAGAGAAAAAGGATTTAGGCATGAATGCTTGAATGGAATGAATCTTTACTAACCACTTATACATTTGTCCCCTGGCCAAATCCATTCCAAGACCTGTTGACCTGTTCTTAATTGGTCATGTGATTCTGCAACATGTTGTATCTTTCTTTAGCTGTGTCAGCCATGATGTGATTCTGTTTCCTAATACCTTATTGCTGACAATATTACAGTGCTCTACTAATGTGAATTTGTGTTAGACGAATTGAAGTTGAGTAAACAGTTTTTCCATTATGTGAAGATTAACAAGTTCATGAAACTGGATAATATATCATAGTTTAGCAAGTTGAATCATCACCAAGGGCTCTCCTATTGTGCTCTTGTGCCTTACTATCTTGGATACCTTGATATGGTGGAGTGGTTGAATAGCTAATCTTGCATGCCTCCATCCATTCTCTGCTTGATTCTTTTGTCAAATCTCCTATTTGACTATGCTCTGAAAAATAAAGAAATCTGTCCCACATCTACATAGTGTTGATTCATATATTCTTCTTTTCTTTTAATGTCCTGTGTCCTTTCATGACGTAGGCAATTATGGCCCGTCACTTCCCCCTATCTCTTGTGGCTCTCAAAAGGTTTTGAGTTTCTGCCAACTCCTCCAGACCACGCTCCACCATCTACCTGCCCAAGTCTGCTAGGTATGTCATGCGTTGTTTTCCCTTGTCTCTTTTTCCCTCTATTCGTCCGATGAGTATCAGATTCTCCAGGCCCTCCTTTCTTATCATGTGTCCCAGAAATTTCATCTGCCTTATGGTAAGCATACACTTCCTCCTTGTTTTTATCCTCTCCATGACCTCATCATTGCTCACATGCTTGGTCCATGATATCCTTCTGTAGAACCACATCTCTGCCGCCTCGAGTATCTTCTTCATCCTTGAGTATACCGTCCAGCATTCGCTGCTGTATAGGAGAACAGCTGTCATATAGCAGTTCAGTACTCTTTTCTTTGTTACCATAGAAATCCTTCCATTTCACAGTACTCTGCCCAGATTTTGGAATGCATTCTTGGTCATCCCAATCCATCTTCGGATCTCAGCATCACACCTCCATCAAAACATTTCGCAGATGCATAAACTTCTGTACATGTTTGATTTTAGTGTCCCCAACCTGCAAATCACATCTTGGGCAGATCCTTTTACTGATGGACATGCATTCTGTCTTCTTGTAGTTTATGGTTAGTCCTTTCTTCTTGCTCTCCTTTGCTATGTTCTGTGAGAGATTTTGTAGTTTCTTTTCTGTGTCTTTCATATGTTCACACTGTCTATATACGTAACAGTTAAACAGAGATGTATGAATTGATTATATATAACTCCTATTGTTTATTGTAGACACATTAAATAAGTATTATTACATATAGTCTAAAATACTTGCACAAAACGGAAACATGAACTTTAGACAGTTTATTCATAATTTCAGTTCTAAAGTACAATATCTCATTTTGAAATTGTAAAACATAATAAAAAATTAAATAGACTTTGTCAGTTGAATTTAACAAAAGGTCTTACTACTTAAATACATAGGGAGGGAATGCTGAAAATTTCTTGTCCTGGCCCATTTTATTTGAGAATTGTTTCTTAGTTGGTTGGGCAAGAACTTTTGAACATATATATATATATATGTTTTTTTTGAATATATATATATCTTTAATCAATTCAAATCAAGGCAATAATGCTCATAAGATGCAAAGGACTACTGAAAGTGAAAGAGAAAGAAAAGACTTTAGAAGGAAGCCAATCCTAAACAGGAAGCAAAGGATAAACGTCTACACTTGTTCAAATGACCAGGGAAGTGTGTGCACCAGATGATAGATGAACCTGTCTACTCCTATTAAGGAAAAAATAAAATAAAAAATAAATAAATATTAAATAAAATTTCAGGTTTTAGGTGGTGATGTTAAAAGTATAGAGTTGAGGTACACTTTAGAAGGAACCAGAAACCCAATCCTAAACAGCAAAAAGGGATAAACTTCTAATCCTGTTCAAAAGACCAAGTGGGTGTGATCTTCAACTATTAAGAATCAAGCCTGCATTCATGCTGTTACTGCCTGAAGTGTCAATTTTCTTCTTTGCTTTTTTTTCTTTTTACTTGTTTTCTTTTTACTTTTTCCATTCTTCACTCAGTACCAAATCTTCAGTATATAATAATAATAATAATAGTAATAAAATTAAGTTAAATAAAATCAGAAGGGAAGCAATGGGATAGTACAATATTTGGGAAAATATATGTACAAATAACTCACTATTTAATCTTAATTTTTTTCATTGATAGTTTATGCTACCAAAAGATGCAAGCAAAATATACACTGACATTCAAAAATAAATACTAAAATGAAATCTGGTACGGGACAAAAATACCAAAAATAAAAAATTCAGACAAAATAAAATAAATTAAAATAAGAAAACAAATATGAGAAAACTTTCCTGTTTCTCTTCTTTTGAAACTGACCAGATTGAGTTCCTTTTTTGTATTTTGATATATATATATATATATATATATATATATATATATATATATATATATATATATATATAGTTTATATGTTTTAATAAAAACAGACCACTTTAAGGTTCCATGTAATAAGTTATTTCACCACAACCCCTTTAACAGGGCTATGGATCATCAGACTTTACTTCCAAAGGTAGAAATGAAAAATGAAATGGACCTCATCAAGCATATGTAAAATTAAGGAAGAGCTCTCCCACCTTACTTCCCCACTTCATTAATTTTAAGTCACCTAGATAGGTATGAAGTAGTGTGACTGATGTAATTATTTATGAGTTTGGTTTGATCTGGAACTTAACTGGTAAATAATTTTGGTTATTTGTAGTTTTGATTTTACTGGTGTGTTGCTATTTTTGAGGATAAGGTTAGGTGTTTTATATTTTTGTAACTGATAATTTAATTTTTTGTTTGGCTCAACTAGAGTTATGATATGTCTAAGTGAATATTCATCTTGCTTATAATTGATGTGTATTTGGCTTTTGTAGAAGATATTTATGTTATTGTTTTAGTCTATAATCTGGTGGTTGATGAGGTAGTTAGGAAAACCATTGTTAACTCGTGTCTGTTTTGCATTGTTGAGTTCTTTAAGGAAAAGTAGATGAGAGGATGAATTATGCTCTCTTTAGGAAAATTTTTTATAACTGCTATTTTGTATTTAAGTGGGCATTGACTCTTAAAATTAAGGTGGCAAGAGTTTCTGGCTTTTTATATACAATGAGATGGTAAAAGTGTTGTTACTGTATTCTATGAATTTGATTTTATTATTTTGACAATAACAGAAATATCTTCTATAAAGGCCAACTGCATGGCAGCAAGATGAATCTTCACTTATTGCTGTTGTTAAATCTTTTTTTTGTTTATCTATCTATCTATCTATCTATCTATCTATCTATATATATATATATATATATGTATATATGTATATATATATATATATATATATATATATATATATATATATATATGTATATATATTTAATTTCTATTAACAGCAAATTAAAATAAAATAATAAATAATAATTATATTTTAGGGTAATATATGTTGGCTTAGGAAAGCAGTATATCTTTTTGGAAATATATTAGGAAAGCAGTATATCTTTATGGACTATATATATATATATATATATATATACAGGTATAAATGTGGATATAAATATATATATATATATATATATAAATGTGGGTATAAATATATATATATATATATATATATATATATATATATATATATATATAGGTATAAATGTGGATATAAATATATATATATATAAATGTGGGTATAAATATATATATATATATATATATATATATATATATATATATATATATATATATATATATATATAAATGTGGCATAAATGTGGATATAAACCAAATAATTAGATATTAGCAACTGTACATATGTGGATTAGCATGCATGCACAGGTAAGTGAATAAATATTTACTTAATTTAAAAATAAGGTGTAAACAAAAGAGTGCTCAGTGTAGTTAGACAGAGCTAAGTAGTATATATTAATAAATATACATATACCTACATTCAAAATGCAACTTAAAGTTTTGTGGTCCTACCAACTCATCAAGCATGAACTATTATGATTCATGCTTGATGTATTGTTAGAACGATAATAGTTTGCTCTTGATGCGTTGGTAGAACCACAAAACTTTAAGTTGCATTTCAAACGTAGGAATATGTATATTTATTAATATATATATATATATATATATATATATATATATATATATAATCGACTCTCCCGTCGAGATTCGACGTATGAGGGTCAAGCAGATCAGTTTCCAGGAAACCGACAGCCCGACACCGGCACATGAGATTTGATTATAGTGGTGAAGGCCTCGTGCAGGACCATCCACACTTTTTGGAGGAACAAATACAGAGACCTGGTGCACCGAATGCCACAAGGTTCCCAAACGACCCTCCGCAGGTTTTGAATTCAGAGTTGTCCTTCTCCTAGACCAGTTGCCATCCAAGGCTATAGAACCCAGTCTGTCCTGCTATTTTACCCATAGCTGGAGAGAGAGAAAGAGGATTCACCTTTCCCAAGGTTATTAGCACGTAAGTGAATGTAATGGATTCGACTGGAATTCGAACTCGGCTCTCCGATTCCTCAATCCAAGCCGATATACATTACTCCACCGTGCCTCATATATATATATATATATATATATATATATATATATATATGTATATATATTATCCCATAAACTAATGAAGAAAATTAACTTTAATTTACACAAGAAACATTTGTATTTATTTGTTAACATAATATTTTTTGTATTTTGCATTTAATTTATTCTTGCATTTAATTCTGTGGTGAATTTTGATCATACAGATCCAACATTATACAGTGAAAATTTCAGATCAAATTTAGTTACAAACTATGTGTTAGTCTATGCACTTATTGATCCACATCAATATTATATTTCTTTATAACAGAATCATTATTTTGTTGATAGGTAATAAGTTACTTTTTGACAGTGAAGTCAATGAGCTTCAAGAGATTGTAGGAATAGTGTTTTGAAGAAAGGCATGAATCCACATCTCCCTGCACTATATCCAATCACTAGATATCAAGATAGTTCAGAGAAAGAGAGAGAAAGAGAGAGAGAAAAAGAGAGGATACTTGGACAAAGCACTCTCCAATAACTACGTTGCCATTCAAGCAGCAATAAGAGTAAATAACTGCTATACCCATTGTCAGCCTTGGCAGGGGTAACAATACCAAAGAGTTGGCCCTTAATTAAGCCCTGTTCTCCAAGTTTTTAATATGGCTGGCACGAAGTGAAAATAGATGAATATAGGGTGTGGAGAGTAATAGGTGTGGAGAGCAATATGTGCAGAGAGTCTGAAGTGAGGAGAGCAGATTTGATGGAAAGTTGAAGATAGTAAAGAGGTATTCGGGAAAGCCTTAAAGCAATAATCTGCACAGCTGAAGAAAGCAATGAAAACTATAGCCACTCCCGCTCTACCCTGAACGACTCAAGAAGGTAAAGAGGATTCATAGAAATATGCCCCAACTGGTTGTTCGTGAAATATCCTCTGCTCTTCTTCTCACTCAATTTCCCCAGGCTCGTCTAATTTGTTGAGTTCAGAGATTGAAATGTCAGCCACAGTTGAGTTCTTTTCATTCTGAAGTAACTGTCAGCTGCAGAATAATGTGCAATATGCAGGCAGTTCGGAAAGCACCAAGAAGATTTATCATGTTCGCTTGTTTTATTGTCATTTCATAGATAATGAATACGTGTAATCATAAGGATATTATAGTGATGGCTCAGTGGTTGAAAATGTGGACTGGCAAACAAGAGGACTGAGTTTCAAATCTGATGTAGCTAGAGGAAATAGATTATTAAAGTAAATCCACCCACCAAAGAAGTCCCAAATATCTATGTGAATATGTATGAAACGTGCTGAAAAGTTCTCAGCCCTACCTATAATTTGGTCATATGACTAAATATTAGATTTTTTTTTCTAACTTTTCTAACTTCCAAGAAGGAGAACTTGAGTCTACTATACTTAGTACAATATAAACGGTTGTTCCTTTAAAAAACGTTTTGCATAAAATGAAAGAATATACACATATTTAATTCTTCTTTTCCTTCAGGATGGTGACAATCACGGCTCTCCACACTTTTTTGTCCTTTGTAATTATTAACAAATTTTGTCTTTTTGTTATCTCTGTAAAATCTGTTCAGTCATCCATTTACTCAAGTTCACTATGTAGGTTATGCATTGTTTTCCTCTTGCCTTCAATCTGTCCTGTGAGTATCAAATTTTCCAAGTCCTCTTTCCTTATTATGTAACCTAGAAATTTCAACTGTCTCTTTTTGATGTTAAGTATAAATTTCTTTTTTGTTTATATTTTTTCTAAAGTATCGTCCTTGCTCACATGTTCAGTCCATCCTTAGCATTCTTCTGTAGAGTTACATCTCTGTTTCATGTCTCTTCATTTGTGAGGAGATTGTCCAGCATTAACTGCTATATGGAAGTACTGATATGTGAATATAAAATGAATTCAGTAAATATACAAAAATAGAAATGGGCATAAGACAAGGATATGTTTTTGCATTGAATTAATTAAACCTATAGAGTGAGGCAATTCTGAGAGAATTAGAAGTTCTATGAAGATTCAGCATTGGTAGACACAATTTTAATGCCATAAGATAGTGCTGAGAACAAACACATTGCTGAGAACAAACACAGAAGAGAAACTACAAGAACTCCTACAGAAGGTAGTGAAAGAAAGTGAGAAGAAAGGACTATGCATAGCTGCAAGAAAGCATGGTTGTTAGCAAAAGAAACAGTCCATTATGCAAATTAAAAAGTGAAGATACCAAAATCAAACAAATACAACAATTTGAATATCTGTGACACTGAAATCTAAATACGCATTGGGATAGCAAAAGATGACTTTTAAAAGCTGAAAAAAAATGTTTTTTTTATCTTTTTTCCCTGCTCTTTGGACTGTCATAGGTAAAACTGCTCTCTCCCATGCCAAATGTCTTATGGATTGAGTTGGATCTTTTCTAATTGAACTCTTTAGCTCTAATTTGAAATGATGATCCCTCTTCCTGTTGTGACCTCCTGATCCAGTTTTCCTCTTTACTGTTCCTTTTTTTTTAAACTTATTTACCATTCTCTTGATGGTTCTTCAATGGATTTGAAGATGGAAGACAGAGAATGAATGTTGGTACCATTACAGAAGGTCTGAATAATCTTTTTCCTCTCACAATTGCTCATTTGGGAAACTGGGGCTGACATAAAATGATTTTAACCTGTTCTATTTCTAGCTGAATAGTTCAGTGTTTTTTTTGTGATTCTTACAAAAAATGGTGTCAAGATGGCTAAATGTCTTATCTGAAAACCTTGAAAAAAGGAACTAAATTAGTTTAGTGTTTTTTTTAGATATTAAACATTTTGTGGGAAGGACAGTTATGCTGTTACACGATTTGAACAATTTTACTGTTACACGCGGTACATACATACATATATATATATATATATATATATATATATATGTGTGTGTGTGTATATATATATATATATATATATATTAGGTTGGTGCAAAAATAATATCGTTTTTGACGTATTTTTTAACGTCAAAAAACGAAATTATTTTTGCACCAACCTAATATATAATATATATAAGAAAAAAGGAAAACTTTACAAATGTGTTTCGTCCCCTGAGATTCTTTATCAAAATAATGTGGAAATTTTTATCTTGTGTCTTGCATTTATACACAGAAGTAAGTTGAAGAAAAATACTTTTAATTTCTTAAGTTTGAGAATGCTGAAAAATATACTTAAAGCTAGCTGTGTAAGTAAAGGTAAATTATGGAGGCTGCTAAGTGATGTTGTTTATTGCCTGATCACCAATAGTGAGTAAATGTTGTTGAATATTTATTTATTTTTTAAGTAATTATTATTCATTATTTTAATTTTATTTTGTTTAAATATTTTTGTTTATTTATTTTAAAGGTTTTAAGTTAAAGGATTTCTTTTAAATTTTCATGGTCATTTATATTGACTGGGGAAAGATGTAGATAGATAGATAGATAGATAGATAGATAGATAGATAGATAGAAATAAACTAAGATAGGTACATAGATAAATAAGTAGATATAGACTCAGATAGCTAACTAGGAAGCTAGATAGAAAGAGACTTAGATAGATAGATAGATAGATAGATAGATAGATAGATAGATAGATAGATAGATAGATAGATAGATAGATAGATAGATATGCAGATTTGGTTGTGGACCAACAAAAATTATTTATTTAAGATTTTTTAAATTTAATTTTTCGTGGTTTGACCCATTTTTCTAGTTTCCGGGGAGAATTTGAACATGAATTATCTGATGCCTGCACTTTCAATTTTCATAAGCCATTATGAAATAAGAATGTTATTTTTGTATTGATAATGCTGTGGTTATGTGTATATCTTGTGTTTTTCTCTGGTTGGTTCTAAATTTTCACTTCCACGTGTGGCATGTCGGATTTCCAAGTATCACATCTTCATATTTTTACTTTGTGGTATCGTTTTTTTTTTGTTTTTATTTCTTGAGATACTTGCGATAGCGAAGATGTCTTCCAAAAGTTAAGCAAAGTATTTAGGAACAGGAAAATTTCGTTAGAAACAAAGAAAAGAGTATTGAACTTGTATGCAATATCGGTCCTCCTATATAGCAGGAAATACAGAATGATAGCCCTATAGATGAAGAAAAGACTTGAGACAACAGAAATGTGACTCTATAGAAGGATTCAGTGAATCCAATAAACTCAAAATATGAGTAACGAGGAACTTTTAGGGAAAATGGAAACAAAAAGTACACTTATACTTAGAGACAATTGAAATCTCTTGGGTATATAATGAGGAAACAGGGCTTGGAGAATTTGACACTCACGGGAAAAGAGGAATGCAGCTGCACGTGTGTAAAGATCTTGAGTAAATGGTTGACGGAACAGGGATTAGTAGTATAGTGGTACTAATGTTAATTGAAAACGATTAACATGAGCGCTACAAAATAAAGAAATTTTCATTTCCCTTTTCTTTTTAAAACACAAGAACTAGATGATAAAATCTTGAACTATGGGCATCTGAACATAATCGTCCCTTCCATCTCATAGGCAGGAAGAGTTTTGGTCGACATTCGTCATAGAGCCTTCAACAAAATTAGCCCTTGGCGTTCAAGGATAAACGCAAAATGTTACCAATCTCGATGTTTTACGAACAAATACTTATACCGGATCGGCCGTCACCTGGGTCAACAAAGGCTTTTTACCTCAGAGAGTAACTAATCTGGGACTGAAAAATCTGCCACTGGAACAAACTGTTCCAACAACGAAGAGACATCTGGTTACCAAACTCGGACTGTTTCCAACCTTGGGCCAAGTGACTCAATGCCAAATCAATTAATAAAAAGAAAGAAAACGAAATGGACTCACGAAAAGTATCAACAAGTCATGATATCCTTTTTCTCAACAGAGAAATACAGGATATCAGATGTGAGATATCGATACTAGATGAGATTTCAAGAAACCAGATATCTCATTAGAGAAATACAGGTTATCAGATGTGAGATATCGATACTAGATGAGATCACAAGAAACCAAATATCTCAATAGAGAAATACAGGATATCAGACGCGAGTATCGATACTAGATGAGATCACAAGAAACCAAATATCTCAATAGAGAAATATTGGATATCAGATGTGAGATATCGATACTAGATGAGATCGCAAGAAACCAAATATCTTAATAGAGAAATGCAGAATATCAAATGGAAATATAAAATTAAATCCCTAAATGAAATTCCAGCAAAATAATTAAAAAGAACGCAAAAGCAATCGACCAGATACAGAAATGATGTCAAGATAACCCGCTTCACGATCAATATTATGTCCGTACCAAACAAACTGATGTGGACAAACCTTGAACCCATCAATAGCTACGTAGTGCAAGGTTAAAAACTGAAGCCGAAGATTTTATTCGTGATGCACAGGACCAATGTTTGCTAACTAGAAATTGCCAAGCACATATACTGAAAACTATGTTAGCCCAAAATGCAAAATCTGTGATGAGTATCCAGAAACAACTGACTATTTTGTATCAGGTTGCACGTTATTGGCACCATATGAATATAAAACCCAGCATGACAGAATGGGCGAATATCTACATTGGAAAATCTGGAATTATGAACACCACCCAGACCTGGTTACGGAGATAGACCTATAACAATTTTATAGGACTTACAATACACACAGACAGAATAATCAAAGCTAATCGTCTAGCATCCTGATTAGACACCGAAAAGACAAAATGTGCCTTCTTATTGACATGGCAGTCCAATCCTGTAATGTGTCTTTGAAGATCTTCGATTTCAAAGGCACATGAAGGACATCAACAATTCCAGCTGTAGTTGGAGCCTTCGGATTGATTGGAAAACATTCCAAAAGACTTATTGAAGAGATTCCTGGTAGCTCATGCCTTAAAGAGATACAAAAAGTAATTCTCACAAGTACAGCTCTCACCTTACGAAGGACTTTATCCATGCAAAATATTTGGGATTTTGTTTCCAAAATGCTCAGTGGAAAATGTCATGATACCATTTCTGATTGTATGTATCTGGTCGGGACCCGGAAAGAAATGAGTATAGATCAGAAATAAAATAAAATGATGTTAACACCACCACCACCACCACCACCACCAACAACAACAACAACAACAATTATAATAATAATAATAATAATAATAATAATAATAATAATAATAATAGTAAATTGACATTCCTGTAGATTGTTATGTGTCTTTGAAGATTTTATCAAAATACAAGGATCCTTGAAGTGAAAATTTTGAAAATGTGGCATATAAGGATATCAATAATTCCAGTTGTAGTTAGATCCCTCGGTTTGATTGGAAAAGGTTCCGATAGACACATTGAAGGGATCCCTGGTAGCCCATGCCTTAAAGAAATGCAAAAAAAATTGTACTCAAAAGTACAGCCGACACCTTACGAAGGGTTTTGTCTATGAGAAATGTGGGTGATGTTTGATTGTCTCTTTTTATTTATTTACAAAAATACTCGTTGAAAATATCATGATGCCATTTCTGATCTTAGGTCTCTGGTTGGGACCCGGAAGGAAATGCGTACACAACTCAAATCAAAGGAAATAATAATAATAGTAATTCATATAAAATATTTAATATATTATTTTCTGGCGCATTCAAGCTCTGTTAAACTGTTTTACCCATAACGTCACTTATGATAGACGTATTATAACTGAATATGAATTATAGCGTCCCCCTACCAAAAAAAAAAAAAAACAAAGTAAAAAAAGGGAAACGAATACTAGGATGGAACTAACACATCCTGTCTATTATTCTTTGCTTTGGTGCTAATGTGACAGTCGAAATGAATCGAACGAAAACAGAAGAAAAACCTGAAACTTGGATACTTTTCCACAATTTTGGAAAAATTAGAAAAAGAGAATAAAAAATGAACAGACAGACCTTGTCAGTTAAATTAAAAAAAAACAAAAAAAAATAAACTTGTTTA
Source organism: Acanthosepion lycidas (assembly GCA_963932145.1). Classification (NCBI taxonomy): domain Eukaryota; kingdom Metazoa; phylum Mollusca; class Cephalopoda; order Sepiida; family Sepiidae; genus Acanthosepion; species Acanthosepion lycidas. The sequence continues at coordinate 75,725,692 of OZ010586.1, forward strand.
AATACATTCTTGCTGCGTAATTAATGCTTGTATAGATTTAAAAGAAGAGATAAATTAAGCTGTAGACATTACAAATTCCAGTTTGATATCCAACCTTTTGAATAATCTATTTTCCACGACCCCACCAATAAAAGCAATTTTTCTGCAAAAGAGAGATATAAAAAAATTGAAGGCGCCCGTGTATTCTAGAGAGATCAACGGTGTCGACAACATTTCGAAATTATTTTTCTTTTAAATCACAGAACTGGTTAAGCTAATTTAAAGAATTATTATTATTATTATTATTATTATTATTATTGCTTTTCTTTGCTTGTTTTCTTATTTTAGCATTTGTCCCTGTGGAAAAATGCATTTTACTTTCAAGACTTTAAACTATGACTTTTTCGACAATAGGAATTTTTTTCTGACTTTAACTGTCAAGTCAAAACCCCCCAAAAAACTTAGAAATAAAATATGAAGAAAAAATAGATCCCGCTCAACGGAAAAAAGGTGAAAGATAAAGTATTCTAGAATTTGAATTCGATTTCAACATGATAGCAAAAGATGATTTTTTTTATGAAATCTATTCTAGCTTAAAAGTTTAGCTTGTATTTTTTTTCCATCTATTTCTCTTTTTCTGTATGTGCATTTTGTTAGAAGAAACGATTCATTAATCTTTCAATCACTTTTTTTTTTAATTTCTTTTATACCCGACGATTTCTTTCTTTCTATCCCCTCTTATTTTTTCGCATCCTCTTTCTCTTCATACGAAGTATTTATTGTTAACGACAACGTCCTTTTTTTATACTTCTGTTTTTGTCTTCCATTTTTCTCCTCTCAATCTTTTTTATTTTTATTTTTGCTGCTACTCACCTTTAATTTCTCTCTGTGTTCCTTATCTTCTATTTCCCCATTTTGTTCTTATTTACTTCCTTTCAATCAATACTTACTACATTTTCTATTCTTGTCAAATATATATTTTGGTGTTTTTCCAACCAAATCTGAAACTTCTACTTTGCATCTACCCCTCTCCTTTTTATTCTTCACTTCTTGTTTTCCGTTTTCCCTCAGCTTATTATTTTTCTTCTTTTTTCATTTGCTGTTTGATAAAATCATTAACTAATTCTTTCACCTTAGACGTAAGCTAAAGGATTTTTTCTTCGTAAGAAGGTTATTGGGAGAGCATTTCTTTTCTAAGTATGTGAGCAGTACAAATTAAACACCATCTTTTCCGTACACCATAATTGTGTGCGCGCTTAACTTCCTTATAATATTCCCTGGTCTTCTCTTTTTTTTGCTTTCCTTTCATTATTAGTAGATGTGGGTTGAGGTGGGTCATCACACGGAATTTTCCGCTAAAGGGGTTCATTTTCTTTTCATAGTTTGAAGGAACAATAGCAGTAGCAGCTGCTGCTTGCCTCCTCCTTATTCTTCTTCTTCTTCTTCACTGTAGTAAATATGCACTTTCTGTTTGCACAGATTGGGATTTTAAGTGATACGTAACAACATGTACATTGTTTGTATTTTCTTTGCATTGTAATTTTGCAGGATACTCTTTTATGAGCAATTCCACACATTGCAATTAAAAAAAATATTTTGTAAACAGTGGCTCACAGGGATCGCATTGTGTTTGTCTGTGCCTTTTTTATTGTGTCCAGGATTTCAATTATTTAGAGGTATAACAGTAGTCTAAAGTGTCTAATGATATAATAGTACTAGTAGTAGTAGTTGTTGTCGTTGTCGTCGTCATCATCATCAGTTTTACTCCATTTTATCATCGATGTATTTTATTGTGATATTCGTATATAATATATATATATATATATATATATATATATATATATATACCGAGTGTAACAGCAAAATTGTCCAAATCCTGTAACAGCATAATTGTCCATCCCACAAAATGTTTAATATAAAAAAAAAAACAACAACCCCCCACCCAAAAAAAAAAACACAAAACTATTTGTTTCTTTTTTCCAGACTTTCAGAAAGGAGATTTAGTCATCTTGATACCATTTTTCGTAGGAATCACTGAAAATCAATTTGAGGTATTCAGCTAAAAATTGAACAGGTTAAAATCGTTTTGTGTTAGTCCCATTGTCTTGCCAACTGAGCAATGGTGAAAGGAAAACTAATGGTACCATCATTCATAATCTGGCTTTCATTTTCAAAGTCCATTCAAGAACCATCAAGTGAACGGTGAATAAGTTTAAAAAAGAAGGAACAGTAAGGAGGAAAACTGGATCAGGAGGTCACAACAGGAAGAGGGATCATCATTTCAACTTAGAACTAAAGAGATCAATTAGAAAAGATCCAACTCAGTTCATAAGACGTTTGGCAGGTGAGAGAGGAGTTTCCAAAGAGCAATGAAAAAAACTTGAAAATAAAATCGTACGTGAAACGTGTGAGGCACCTTGTTACTCCAGGACAAAAAGAAGGTTAGAGAGAGCGAAGATCATCTTGAATAAGTTGGAAAATGATTCTGGAATAATATATATATTTGAACTTTGTTTCAATACGTCATGAGTTTCCGATCATTAATGATGAACATGTCATTTTCTTTTATGGTCGATTCCATCACGATTCTTCTGTGAAACTTAGTGAATAATTATACATTCTTATTGCTCAAAATAGAGTCCAATGGTTTTATGAAAACCTCGGAGATTTCCAGTAAGATATCTTTAACCATTTCTAAGATACAACGTTTCAGAGCTTAATCTAGCAATTGGACAATTTTGCTGTTACACCCGGTAGATACGTAAATAATTTATGTAGATTTTTTATATTTTATCCTTCATCAATTTTTTTTCAGAATTCTCTATAAAAAAATTTACAAAAAACTACAATTTCCTAGAAAAAAAAAAAAAATGCTTTTGATAATATTTTGGTATTATTATTATTATAAAAAAAAATTCTTTTTAACATTTTTTTAAGGTAAATCCCCTGAAGCAAGGCGGGAGCGCCACTAGCATGCAAAGGTTTACAGAGGATTGAGAACAAGAGTAAAGAGGCGTGTTTGAGGAAAGGATACAGAGGAGGACGATGAATAAGCTCAGGGTGTCAGATGTCGATTGACATTACACTTGAGTATTTGAAGATTATACTCATCGGGGAAGCAAGTAAGGGGAAAGAAGTTCCACAAACGGGAAGTACGGGAGAAGAAGCTCTTTGAGAAGAAGCTCTTTGAGGCGGTTACATTTAACCGTTTCGACAATGAAAGGGTGGGACCGAGATGTCAGCCTGGTAGCTCATTTAAATTCATGCAGTCCGGGAACCTGAGACAGCAGCTCGTCGTAACAGTTACCGTGAAAATATTTGTAGAGGAGATAGAGGGAGGCCACAGCACGTCTGTGGGATAGAGATTGTAGACTAGATGCTAGATCAGATCAGATCATCTTGCATATTCGTCTCTGGATTTTGTCAAGGACCTCAAGACGTACAGTGGGAGCACCAGACCATATATGACAGCAATATTCCATGCAAGGACGGATGGTTGATTTATAGATTTGAAGGATGGACTCAGACGAGAAAAACCTTCTAACATAGAGAACCAACTTTCCTTGTAGTAGATAAAGCTATAGATTCAATGTAGTTGTTCCACTTCAGGTCAGTAGACAGCGTGAGACCAAGTAGGCGCAGAGAGACCCTCTCGGGGAGTTTGGCATTAGCCATCCTGATGGGAAGCAGAGAGGATTCTCTATGGTGGGTAAAGGAGAGCAGTTTCGTTTTGGATGCATTAAAGTTTACAAGCCATTTCCTGACCCAGTCAACCACAGATTGGAGGCCCTTTTCGAGATCAGCAGCCAGGTTTGTTGTGTCAACGATTTGTTTCATAATCACATTCCGCGTCCAAACCAATGATCTAGGTCAAGCAAATTATGTGATGTTGCACCAGCGACTTTGTTGATTTGTTCTTGAGTTCCTTTCTTTATCAAACCCAAAGCTCCAACTACAGCTGGAAAAGTTTTTAAGTACCACATTTTTCTATTTCCATCTATTTCCTTAGTTTTCCAAAAAAACCTTAGAAGAGATGTTTTTGTCACTTGTTATTCTCTGTTGAGTATAATACCTAACGGGGTCATTAGCCAGCGCGCCAACAAAGTGATGCTGGGAGACAAATACATATGCACATCTTACTTATCCTCATAATATGCATCCCTTCATCGATCCCCATAAACCCTTGCAACATTCCTATTCAGTAACAATCTACTTTGAGTGGCACTTAGGCCTTGTACTGGGTGAACATTAATATAATATAAACGATAGGCACGGCCGTTATCATATTTTATTTTTTTTGAGCTTACATAGAAACGTTTAGTATATTATATATAAATGACCAAAACTGTACTTTTGGAAAATAAATATATAGTTAGAATAATTAAATATGTTCGTTTTAGAGTAAATAAACATTGTGCAGCATAAAAACTTACATAAAACTAGTTTTTATTTTTCAAATACGTATCACCCCATGCAAGGCAGTAAAGCCAATAAGACACAAGGGTCTACAGGGTTTGGAAGAATTAGAAACAGAAACATTAATGAGCGGAAAGAGAAAAGAACAATCAGGAGGACAGTAGATAGCGATTAACATTGAATTATATTTTTGCAGATTAAAGAAGGCTGAAAAGCTTGCAGCCGAAAGGGAGTTCCACAAGTTATAAGTCTGAGAAAAGAAACTGTCAGCATAGAACTTACGGACACATTTAACAAGATCAACTGTAAATTGATGAGATTTCGACACCAATCTAATATTGCGCTGAAATTAAAAAGTCTACGCACCATAGCGAAGAGCTCATTAGAACAATTATCATGAAAATATTTATAGAAAAGGCACAGAGAGACAAACTTTAAGGCAGTGGGTAAGTGACTGAAGCCGAGTCGCCAGATCAAGGCTAGTAAACTTGTTGATTCTTCTTTGGATTTTATCAAGAAGCTCAAGCTAAATAGCAGGGGCACCGGACCATATGTGGCAGCAATATTCTAAGCATGTACAAATGGTAGACTTATAGATATGCAAGATAGATTCCGAAAAGAAAAATTGTCTCACACGTCACAGTGAACCGACTTTTTTAGTAGTTGGCCCAGCAATGGATTCCATATTGTCTTTCCACTTCATGTCAGCTGAGAACGTTAGCCCGAGAAGGCACAACGAGTCACTTTCCAGTTTTATATAAAATTTCAACTTCTTAAGTAGCTTTATTATTAAGTACAGTGTAACCCGGATATAAGAGAGTTATCGGGACCGGAGAAGAAGTCTCTTATATCCGGGTTTCTATTATATCCGAGTTTGGTCTATTTTGTTTAGTTAAGTATGGGAATAATTTGGGACCAGAGAAAATCTCTCTTATATCCGGGTTACACTGTAGTAGGAAAAATAAAGCAAAAAAGAATTTTTTTTTAAAGCATTACGCCCCGAGTAAGGCGTGAAGCCACTAGGATGCAGAATATTTGGAGCAAGAGCAGATAGGAATGATAGAAGAGGAGAGGGATAGTGGAGAGATCAAGGTAACTGGAGATGTTGATATAATTCCAATAAGAATTCTGAGAATTTTAAAACGGAAAAGTCTCTTCTCTTATGCCCGCGCGCTGGTTATAAAAGATGTCTGTTTTTATGCAAGTGAGGAAAAGTGTAGCCTCTCGACCATAGGCAGTCACAAAATATAAAAATAAAATTTTCAAAAATGCCAGTTGATAAAACGCACACGTACACTTTCTTTTATGTTTCCAAATACCCATTTAACACCAAAGAAACTTCGTCCTAGGTATGGCGATAAACTACATCCGCCGCCTGGGTAAGACGATAAACTACTTCTAACAGTAAGGCTTCTGATCAGGAGGTTTTGAGGAGCGTGAAACCGCCTCTTAATAGTTGATATTTCCAGGTCCGCCCTGACCCGGGGTGGTGGCACCTGTTGGGGTCCCAGCTGTGTGCAGATGATTAACTCCCAAACTCGGGTCGGAGCGCTGTGAAAGTGTAGAGGTGGTTTTTAATGTCAGAAATGCTTTGTAAAAAAAAAAAAAAAAAAAAAAATTACCAGCGAAGGAAAATTCTTACCAGAAATATTACCAAAAATAGATTTTTAGAAAATTTTTAGATTTTTTGTATTTACTTCATGGGAATTACGCCCCACCTAGTAGGCGAACAGGCCTGTCAGGTGGCGCTATTTCAACTTCGAACAAAAAACTATTATCCCTCAACAAACTTTTTAGATAGAGATAGAATTTGAACTTTTCACACACATACAAAACAAAATAAGAAAAATGAACATATATTTTCAGTTAAGGGTTTTATTTATTCTCTGTCAATTTCCAATTGGAGTTCTGCTTTAAATATTGTTCTCTTATAAGCATCTTGGCTAACGGCCGTATGACGTTGAAACATCGGTTCCCGTCCGATAACCGAAGTTAAACAATGCTGAACCTTATCAGTACACAGATGGGTGACCGCTGGGGAATACTAGGTACTGTAAGGTAGGTGAATATAATCTCGCTGCTAATACTTTATTTTACTGTAAGGTCCAGCCTGTACAAGGCCTGGGGGTCTCTCGAGGTAGGGGGTTAAGTTAAGGGGCAGTCTATACGGATAGGAGGGAAGATAACTATTAACTCTAAACTTGAACAGGTTTTGATTTTAGTGATCAGGGAAACATTCTCTTGGGAGCCTGTTCCATAGAGCAGTGGTTCGTGGGAAGAAGCTGTTGAGTGGATGGAATACGTAGGGTATGTTGTTAGTTTGCTACAATGTAAGTGGCATGGCGGGTTCTCGCCGTGAGGATTAGGCCTGGCGGAAACAAGGAATGTAGTTCGTCCGAGCACTTTCTATGAAAGTGAGAGGCTCACCACACCCCGCCAATGACAGAGAGGTTAGAGGCTCGGAGAGAGGACCTCGATATTCGGAGGTACTTTTGGACTGACAGGTCGTAAAACATAATTGGAATAAATAAGGGCTGAAAACAATTGAGTTTGTTTTCTATTAGTTCTGTTCTCACCACAAAGAGCCTTTTTTTCGTCAATTCTCGAAAAGAGAAAAAAAAAATCGACAATATATATTGTTTTTGAAATTGTCAAGAAATACCTATGCAAGTCCTGTAAACTTCCGTGACGTAGAGAGACAGACTCACCAGACTAGGCGTTGGTGCCGTGGTTTCTAGTAAGATTCTATTTTCCTTAAAAGGAAAAATAGAAACTTCCCTTTCTGTTCGATATCTGTAGCCGTGCGGTCTAAGGCAGACCGGATTAAACAGTATATTCTCCGGCAAATGGGGGCTGCTGGTTCGGACTCTACTGCAAAGAAAATTTGAGTGTACGGGCCGCTATATGCTTCTTAATGTAAAACCTGGGTCTTACTTTTAAAAACGGGTATCCACTAAAAATGAAGACCTTAAAAAAAAAAAAAAATTAAATACTCACATGTGAGAACCCAATAATTGTAAGGACTTAACAAAATGCCATGTTTTTTTACGGTCCGGGCAAATTAGTGATAATTTACTGGATATAAAGTGAGGGATCGGTTTTATAGTTTTTAAGTAAAAAAAATTCGAATGAATGAAAATGGACATACTAATTATATATATATATATATATATATATATATATATATATATATATATATATATATATATATATATATATATATATATATATATATATATATATATATATATATATATATATATATATATATATATATATATATATATATATATATATATATATATATATATATATATATATATATATATATATATATATATATATATATATATATATATATATATATATATATATATATATATATATATATATATATATATATATATATATATATATATATATATATTAAGAAATGGACAAAGTCCGACAATTTAAAGACATTTTTTATGTTTAACGCCGGGCTAAATGCCGGTTCCGTATAGGATGCAGGTTCGAATCCTGTCAAAGGACGAATATTTTCTATGAAAATTTCTCGGACATTCAGGCCGGTAAATGTTATTTAATACTGTTTATTATAAACAGAGCTTTTACTTAAATACTTGCATCTATAAAAAGAACGTTAAACATAAAAAATGTCTTTAATATATATATATATATATTATATATATATATATATATATATATATATATATATATATATATATATATATATATATATATGTATGGCTCACACGTGAAAATCTCATACGAATAATGACTTAGACAAAATTGGTGTTGTTTTCGACAGCATGAAAAAATAATATGAGTATCAGATTTTACTGGATATAAATTGGAGGATCCGTTTTCTGTTGTTATTATGCAATAAACTGATCCCCCACAAATCACTTCACATGAATATAATAATTGTAAAATAAATATTTCTAAGGGCTTATATCTGAAAACATTCTCTCTATATATAAAATCTCTCCAAAGGGCTTTACAAAATATGCCATCATTTTTGAGCGCCTAGTTATAATATAATAATCTACAGAACAGTAGGAGATTGATTTCGTATTGCTATTAAGTAATGAAATAATCGGATAATCCCCAATAGAATTAAGACGAATTAATAATAATAATAATAATGATAATAATGATGATGATGATGTAGTAGTAAAATATATATTTAAAAGAATCACATGTGACAAACTTTTAAAATTAGTAAGGATGTAATAAATGCCATATATCATCTTCTTTTTATGGCGCGGTTGAAATAATTTTAATATATAGATAACTTCTTAGTATGGGATTTTTGAAAACATGTCCTTTGAAAATGCAGCATGTATTCCGAAAAAAAATAGATGGGGAAACTGTCTTCTTAAATTGAAATGCTGCTTTTGGGTGAATCGCCTTTTGCCTGTTTTTTTTTGTTGTTTTTTTTTTGTTAATTACTTCTTTTTTCTTTCTTTTTTTTCCTTTTTTTTTGACATTTTTTTTTTCATTTCTTATTCGGGGATCCTTCTATTTTCCTTTTGTTCACGATTCTTAAACAAGCGAATCTTTATTGAACTTCCCAACTCCTTTTCGTCATGCAACCGATTCAAAGGGAAGTCTTTCACGCGCAATGGTGCTTTTCCCAATTCTGAAAAGGCCGATCATTTCATCATATTCACTTGCGACAAGTCAGTGATCAGACCCTCTTCTTTCGCGATCAGTGTCAAGTTAAGAAATCCTATTGAAATTAACATTTCATTGGCTCGTTCCACCGTTGGTTATCGTTCCTGACAGCTGATGGGAAGGCAAGCAGGGGAGGGGAACCCTCAGTGAACCGTGAGTGCCTTTATTGTGTGTTTGTCGTTTTTGCTGATCCTGTTTCTCCACTGTTTTTTTCTCGATTGGTGAGATTCATATGCGGTGAGCAGAGGCAGAAGCACTCATCCACCCAGAACCACACCCACCCAGAACCACACCCATACAATTATTCATGGTTTGGGCTACTCGGAAAGATGCAATTCACGTTGTCTCTTTAAAGTTTATTGTTCTCAAGTTTTCAGATCCTTTTTCTCCCTAATATTTGGCTTTTTGTTGTTATTCACGTTTTTCATCTTATTCTCTGAGGTCTCCTGTCTTCGCTAAGCGAATAAAGTTTCCGGATCATACATACCTCGTTCGAATTTGTCACCGGCAGATCCTCATCAACACAGATGTTAGAATGGTATTATTGGGCGGGGTAAGCAAACATGCGAAGCTTTAATTAAAGTATTTCTCTATTGTAGATGCGTTCATAGGGAGTTCATCCTTTTCTGCCCAGTCCGTTCCTAAAGGACCTGAAATAGGTTTTCCTTTGTTCTTTTTTTATTGCTTATTATTATTGATTGACTGCAACAGCACGATTTACAGTGAGAGAAAATACCTCTTTTAACGACTAATATGTGAAATTTGATGTATAATAGAACTCTACTAGTAGAGTCCCTACTTTAACAAGTGTTCGTTTAAATCAGTGGTTCTCAACATTTTTTTTTTATTTATACACCCCTTACATTTGATTGATGATTTTTTTAATGAACCCCCCACTAGCCGTTTACTTTAACAAAAGCTTATTTTACAATACCCGGGACAAATAAACAGTGGTATTTCCATATAAACTTCAAACAAAGCAGTTAAATAAAATAAACTTTTATTTCGGAAAAAAAACAAAACGTTCAAGGGTTTGCTTTTTAATCTGATTAAGGGTGCATCCGTTCACTTGTACAGGTAAATGGGGGTACCGACGTCGGAAAATAATGATTTTATTTAATTTCTTGTACTGGCATTTACTATTAACAACTCAGCATAATTAATAATGAAAACTAATAAAAATAAGTGGGAAATTCAACATGCACCACGGAATGGAAAGGGAAATTAATAGAAGTGGCTATTTCGAGTTCATAATAATTAATAGAAGTGGCTATTTCGAGTTCATAATAATTAATAGAAGTAGCTATTTCGAGTTCATAATAATTAATAGAAGTGGCTATTTCGAGTTCATAATAATTAATAGAAGTAGCTATTTCGAGTTCATAATAATTAATAGAAGTGGCTATTTCGAGTTCATAAATATGTGTGGATCATTTAATAAGTAAATCTTAGTAATTTTCTAAATAAAGCTCAAAAATATATATCAATTATATAATTTATTAGAACTAAAATATAGAGGTCAACAGTCTGGTAACACTGTGGCCCCTTTCACTAAATTTGTGCCCCAATCCAAATCACAATTTTTTTTCTGTGGACGCCATGAAATTAATCACGCTTCTCTTGTGGGCAAGTGACCCCGCCCCCGTTAAGAACTACTGGTTTAAATATATATTTTGACGTCTCTGGATGCGCATACGCAGACATTCGTAAACAAACTACACTAACTCTAATAACATCGACAGGAAATGTTTTTAATACCATGTCCCCTCAGGACACTAGGTGATCATGGCTCTTCTCAGCTTCCTTTTCTTTATTATCGGGTAATTGCTATGCATTCTCGGGAAAGGTAGTGCAGTGGGTTCCCGTTGTCTTCTCCATGGATTGGTATTCAGAATTTTCCTTCTTTTAGACTGCCGCTGAAGGCTTGAGATCTCAGTCTACTCTTTTATTTAATCCATAGCTAGGTGTTGGGGAAAAGAGACGAATTCATGTCTTTCCACAAAGAATTTGCGCGAAACTGAACGCAACAGACTCGAGTAGCCGATTCCACTTCTGTTTAATGAAAGAATATTTAAATAAAGACAATTTTCTTCTGACTCCAATATTGCGATGGAACCGGGTCTTATAGTGGAATTAAAAAGAGGAATTAGCAAAGAGATTCTTCTTATTCAGGACGCAGGCGATCATGGCCCTCCACAATTTCCTGTCCCTTCTCTCATTTCTTTATCTGTAAAACCTGTTCTACGATAGCCAAGCACAAAAAATAAAATATCTAAGAAGTTTTCTAATAGAGGAAGGAAAGTGTGATACTGAATTCCGAAGATGCATTAGGATAACCAACCAAAGATGCCCTTCAAAAGCTAAGCAAAGAATTAAGAAATAGAAAAACTTCGCTAAAGGAAAAGAGTACTAAACTGCTACGTGATATCTGTCCTATATGGTAGTGAATGATGGACAATCTCTTCAAGGATAAAGACGAGACTTGAAGCACCAGAAATGTGGTCCTACAGAAGGATGCTGAGAATACCATGGACCGGACGTCTGAGGAACGACAAAGTTTTAGAAAAAATGGAAACAAAAAGGAAACTTATACTTGATATCAGGGAGAGATAATTGAAATTTCTGGATCATGTAATGACGAAGGAGGGCTCGAAAAATTTGATACTCACAGGACAAATTGAGGGCAAAAGGGACAGAAGAAAAACACCCATAACATACTTGAGCTTGAGATGATGGATGGCGGAACAGGGTTTAGCAGAGAGATAGACAAACAGAATTAAAAAAAATTGGAAGACAAAAATAAAAATGCTGTAGGCAAGCCGACTGAATTTTTTGGATAGGGTTCCAGGAAATACAGACTCCTTCACACCTCACTACAAATCTTGAAGGCAGCGCCTTGTTATGCATACGAAACACTGGCCAGGGTCGTCTATTGCCACCCACTTTTCCTAAAAATTTAGTAGGAGGTTAAATTTAGCAGATGACAAGGGAGAAGTCGGAAGAACGGGAATGAAGGTTTTACTTTCTAGAAAGGGAAGAAATAATTCACCTGCCTTCTCTCCGACCCTGAAAAGGAAAGCTAGTTGATGTTACAACAGCAGTTTTTATTCACAAGTATAGTAAGCTGTAAAACGACATTAGGAAGCTTGTTTTACAGCTGATATAATGCCAAGTGTTGTTATACACCTTCGTGTATGTAGTTACTGCCTCGTGTACACATTATTGCCTTGTATATATATATTAATCACATTTTCTACTGTATTAAATCTAATGCATATGCTTGTTGCGTTACCTTGGTATATATTCTTTTACATTGACTTCCGTACGCGTCTTACTTTATTGCGTTTTATAAAAGAAAAGAAAATTTATCAAGAAAATGGAATTCAGTAAAATAATTGGTTTATATATATATATATATATATATATATATATATATATATATATATATATATATATATATATATATACATACATAAAAGGAGAGAGAGAGAGAGAGAGTTCGGATTAAATTAACAGTGTATTTGATGAAAAAATCTATATTGTTTTGCCGACACGGGGGAAATTTTCTGCTTTGTTGATTAGGATAAATTCGATTGGTCTGAAAATAACAAATGAAATTTTAAATTACGTTAATCTAAACTGCAAGATTTCAAAACCAAACGGGAACGGGCAAAAGTGAATACAGTTTCTTGAGAAATTACTACTGAATATTGTAATCTCGAGAGACTTTGAAGTCAACTAGAATGGCAAACTAATCCGTTTTGCAGATCCCAGCTCAGGTACATTTTGCATTTCGCCAACATTCACAGAGCCAACCCGAAGCTTATGCTGAAATCGAACCCCAGAACTTGCTAAGTAGCTGGGAAAGAGTTCACCATCTAGTTTGATCAGTCGTTGAACAAGGCCAGTACGATCAAAACCATAGTCAAACTATCGAAGCCTTCCAAAACGATTTGTCAAAATTCAGCCACAAAGAATTTCGTGATGTGGTTTTCAGGCATTTTCCAACGGTGTCACGTGCTGGAATCGTCTCCCCAGGAAGATACTATCAAGAAGTCACCTCAAGATTCAATGCCATGTCTCATGGGCGGAACTCTAACTTTCTAACAACTCGACCACTCGCCAGAAGTATTATACCGGGTGTAACAGCAAAATTGTCCAATTATTAGATTAAGCTTTGAACTGTTGTATCTTAGAAATGATTAAATATATATTACTGATATTCTCCGAGGTTTTATAACACTATTAGACTCTGCTTTGAGCAATAAGAATGTATTTAGCTCTAAGTTGAAAGGATGATCCCTTTTGCTGTTGTGACCTTCTGATCTATTTTTTTCTTCTTTTTTGGACTTATTCACCGTTCTCTTGAGGGTTCTAGCCGTCCTGGGTATGACGATAACTACATCCACGTCCTGGGTAATAAAACTACGATAAACTACGTCCAACAGTAAGTAGATCAGGAGGTTTTGAGGAGCGTGGAACCACCTCATAATTGATGGTGTTCCCACGTCCACCCTGACCCGTGGTGGTAGCACCCGTTAGGGTCTCAGCTATGGGCAAATAGTTAACCCCCAAACTGGGGTCAAAACATTATGAAAGTGTAAAAATAGGTTTTAATACCAGAAATACTTTGTAAAAAAATATTACCAGCAATACATTTTTGGATAAAAAAAAACAAAAACAAAAAACGAAAAAAATAACAGCATTACCAGCTATACATTTTTTGAAAAAAATATTGCCAGCAATGCATATTTGAAAGAAAATTATTACCAGAAATAGATTTTTGAAGAAAAAAAATTACCAGAAATAGATTTGTTGTAGAAAAAATATTACCAGCAAAAAACATTTGTCGGCATTAAATAACCCATTGGGTAGATATGACGTAAAAGAAATCAAACCATACCAAACTTGATGTTTCTTGAATGGAATGGAAAGATAGAAGCCAGAATATGAATGTTGGTATCGTTACTGAAGCCTGAATGATCTTTGTTGTCACAACATTGCTCATTTGGGAAGACATAGTGGGGCTGGCACAAAACGATTTTAATCGGTTTATTTCTAGCTGAATAAGTCAAAGGGTTTTCAGTGATTCTTACGACAAATAGTGTCCCAATGGCTGAATGTCTTATCTGAAAATATGGAAAAAAGAAACTCAATTAGTTTAGTGTTTTTTTTTTTTTTAGATATTAAACATTTTGTGGGATGGACAATTATCCACTGCTGTTACACGAATTGGACAATTTCGCTGTTACACACAGTAATACATAATATATTAGGTTGGTGCAAAAATAATGACGTTTTTGACGTTAAAAAAATACGTCAAAAAACGTCATTATTTTTGTACCAAACTAATAAAACAAAGAAATACGGGATGCGACAGAAATACCTCCCACAAAATGGAAAGACATTAGTGGTGATGGTGCCTACATCTAGCTAATGTCTTACCATTATGTGAGAGGTATTTCTGGGAGCTATATGTGTGAGATATTTCTGCTGCTCCCTTTATTTAAAGGAAAAAGATATAGAAAGAGGAAGTACAATTCTCCTGAAAGAGAATGAAGTAACTCAAGACTGTAATAAAACTAAACTGAGAAGTAAATATCCCACTTATTCAGTTGTTAATTTCTTCAGTAAAAATTATTTAATAAATGAAATTAAACTTATTTCTTAATTATAAATAATTTACAGATTTCATTTTATTTTATCATTTCACATTAAGCGTTACAGTGTAACCCGGATATAAGAGAAACCCGGATATAAGAGGGATTTTAGTACCATACTTACCTAAACAATATAGAACATACCCGGATATAAGAGAAACCCGGATATAAGAGACTTCGTCTCCGGTCCCGACATCTCTCTTATATCCGGGTTACACTGTATTTAACAATAACATTAGGTACTAAATAAAAAAATAAAGATTTATGTATTTTATGAAATAAAAATAATGCATTTTAAAAAACATTAAAATATTGTGTACTTTTCTCTTCTGATTAGAAAGTGAAAGTTTGTGATAATTTTATATTTTTTGTTTGACGGTAAAAAAAAAAGACATTGCTGGAGGGTGAGAAACAATTTGTTGTAAAAATTACATTGCTTGATTTCATTCATGAAACTGAATAATCTTCTAAGTAAATAAACGGTAAATTATATTTGCCTGTCCGTGTGTCTTAAATTCCTTTTACTCGGGCCACCCTTGCTCTACATAGACATATTATACCTTTTTGGAATGAGGATGATCCCACAATTGAAAATCTTCACTTTATCTGGTGCTTGAACATCCAGCATTTGGGATTTGTGCTCGGATGAGGAGGGAACAGTTAAAAATTGAAATTTTAAAATAAGTGAAAAAAAAAAAAATTTTGAAAGATTTTAATTTAAAGTTAAACAAAACTTTGTGAATGTAACAGTTTAAAATATCTCCCAAACTTTTTGAATTGAGGAAATCAATTTTATTTCTTCAAAATGCCAAGGGATCAAAGTTAAAGGGAAAGGTTTCATGACATGACGTTTTGAAATTCTGTAGAGTTTGTGATTTGAAGAACTCAACACAATTAAAATTCCACGGTGTTTGGGATTTAAAGAACACAATTTCGGCCTGAATTGGAATATCCGCTTCAATTGGAATTTCGATCAAAATCGTAGTTTCGGTCTAAATCGGACTTTGCGGCCAAATCGGTCGACTGGCCGGAATTGAATTTATAGCCCCAATCATAGTTAAAGTGAGATTTTGAAGTTCCATGGAGTGAATTGAAAAATTCAAAGTTATTTCTTTAAAATTATCTTTGCTGTTTTCTAAGCTGGACCAAAGGTCCCTTTATTTTGGGGCCGGATGCCTAATTAGCCCTCCACAGGGCTCTTATTTTATACTAGCGTGCGGACTGGCACGCTAGTATAAAATAAATAAAGGATACAGCATAAAAGCCACCCCCCACACACTCACATAATGGCATGGTGTCTTCATCTAGCTAATGCTTGACTATTATGTGGGAGGTATTTCTGGGATGTATATGTGGGAGGTATTTCTTCCGCACCCCGTATTTAGAAAAAAAGAAAGATATCGAAAGAGAAAGTACGATCCCCCCACCCAAAGAGATTTTTGTATTCATATTTTGTGTAATGAAGTAATAATGCAAGACCGTAATAAAACTAAACTGAAGTTTTTCATTATGTAAAGAATGCCCACACATCAGTGAAACAGATTTAACAAAGAAGAGGAGCTCATTACGCAAACAAAAGATGGAGGTTAGGCAAGTCCACGACATCCAGTAAAGCGAATTTTTCAATTAATTTCTATATAATTTGCGCCCAAAATGATATATTAGAAAAAAAATCCTTAAATAAAATTTGGATATATTTTTTGTATTATTTTTTAAGAGATTATTTATGTTTGAATCATTAAAAAAAAACCCGAAACGATTATTTCCGTTGAACGCCCTTATATTAATTAACCAAATACTTCATTCATTTGGAATCTTTATGAAGGTAACATTATTCCTTTGTTTTCGTTGATTTATTGCAGTAAAGATTTCTTTAAAGACTTTTTTCCTTAAGACAACAAAGAACAATCTGAAACGCCCTCTTGACTGTGCCTCCTTTTCGATTATTTCAAGCGGGAAAATAATGGACATGTCAGGGAGGCATTTGTTCAGGACTGTCAATGAGGGTGAACGCACGAGGGAGCAATAATTCGTGTGATGATGATTAATGCTTTTCCGACGGACTAGGTACAGACGTTTCTGAAGAAAAGGTGCGCGTGTTTTTAAGCGATTACAATTATCAAGAGCATCGGGCTAAAATGAACCACTTGGCATAGGCTTTAAAATTATCACCTGCCCTCTGTTTATTCCCTCCTTTTCTTTAGTGCCCTGTAGAGCATAAGGCCTCAGACTCACCACAACACTTAGGTGTTGCTGCTAGGTGGTATCTGTATCAAGTAGGTTTCTATTGTATAGATTTACCAGCTCTACACCTGGAAGGTTTTGAATTCAGAGTTGTCTTTTTCATAGACTGGTTATCAATCAAGGCTAAAAAACAACAACAAACAAAAAAAAAAAAAACAAACCCCAAAACAGTCCGACCTTCCATTTACCCGCAAATTGGTGAAGAGATAGATTCATGGCTTTTAAGGACATTCTTCTTTGATGTGCTTCATTTCACAACTTTGTGTTCTTTGTAGGTTCAAGGACATTAGCATAAGATAAATGCAACCGGCTCAGTCAGAACTCGTTTTACCGATTCCATTATCGGAGCCAATAACCGTTACGATAACCACGTATCCAAGACACGATATTACTCCTTTACCTTAGAGCCATTAGATTCTACTGCAGAGAATAGCGTCTCACCATGCCAAGCTGCTTTCTGGAGCAAGAAGATTTTCAATGTATGAAGTTACCAGTCCTCAGTTTTGAATTTAAAGTTCTCTTTCTGCGAAACAGGTTGGCAAACAGCGCTCGAGAATTCAGTCCGGCCTGCTATTAAACCTTCGTTGGGAAGGAAAGATGTGGATTCATGCCTTTCCCAAAGATATTTGTGCAAAAGTGAACCAATAGCGCCGATAGCTACGCGTACATCCACCATTGTTTATTAAGGTCACTAAATCCTCAAGGATATACGAATTTCTGTTCGTGTTGTTTGCTTCCTTTGCGCGCCATAGATTTCTTTCTAGTACCCCGAATCGACAATTTATATATATATATTAGTTATTTTTATTGATATAATTTATTTAAGTAGATGCTCTGCTTTTAATTAAACAGTATTAATTACATTTTCCGACCTGAATGTTCGAGAAATTTCGAAGAAAATATGCGTTCTCCGACAGGAATCGAACCTGTATGCTTATACGGAAACCCTCATTTGATCCGACGTGCTATACCATTTAGCTACAGTGAAGCGTCTGGTTAGCAAAGTCCAAATTACTGTTTTTAAACACACAATCTTCGACGATTTTTATCGATTGATCATATCGTCGAAGATTGTGCCGCTAAGTGTAATTAATACTGTTTAATTAAAAACAGAGCATTTACTTAAATAAATTATATCTATAAAAATAGCGTATAAACAGAAAATATGTACTATGTATCACACACACACACACACACACACACACACACATATATATATGCGTGTGTATTCATTTTAAGAATAAAACCTGTCTCTTTCGACTTAATTCTAAGAATTTAAGACTTTAGAATACATTTTTTAATCATTATACCACAAGCAAGGCGGAATACTACCAGTACGCAGGGGTTTACAGGGAGTGAAACTGAAAGAGAAGACTGAGAATAGGGAGGATTCAGGAAAGGAGAGAAGATGAACAGAATTCAAGAAGACAGAACATGGACATTGACATTGCATTTAAATTTTTGAAGATTCTAGTTATTAGGGAAGAAAGTAAACGGAAAGAGGTTCCACAGGTGAGAAGTGCGGGTAAAGAAACCGTTGGAGTAGAAGTGGTGGTAGCATTTAGCTATTTCACCAGTAAAAGTGTGAGACCTAGGTGCCAATCTAGTAGCACGCTTAAAGTCGGTACACTAGGGGAAAAATACTCTTCAGAGTAGTTGCCATGGAAATATTTGTAGAAAAGACAGAGGGAAGCCATATTCTCATGTTGGTGAGAAAGTGAATGAAGTCGAGATGTCTGTAAAGTGCTCCATCGAATCTCTGCATTAGGTGTCGCTGATTAAGGTGAATGAAGAAATGCGTCACAAAATACAGTACATCGACCCTTGTTGCGTATACGACTGCATAACCACAGGCCATTCAGAAAGTCATCGTTAATCAATATCTATGCGGAAATCATTTTTAACGGGCAAACATAATGTCTGAAGTAGACAAGCTTGTATCAATGGCAGCACGTCGTAAAATTCGAGGAGTCTCCCTTTCTCCTGAAAAAAAATCGAAGGCATGTACGTTTTTTTTTTTTTTTGTTATTGTGGGGAAGCAGCATTTAATTTTTTCTATATGTGTGATTGTGCGCAGTGTGTATAGGAATTATATTAGTATCGGAGTTTGTGTTTTCTGAATACAAATCAACATGTGTCATTGCACCAATGTCAAAATAGGTTTGTTCGGAAGAACGTTTCATTTAGAATGAAGTTATTTTATTTTCGAAGAGATTTTTCTTACAAAATGATAAGAAACAATAAGGACATATAAGTAGCATCCGAAAGAGACGGTTGAAAGTTCTACGACACATAACGAGACAAGATGGCTTGGAAAATTTGACACTCACAGAATATATTGAAGGCAAGAGGGACAGAGAAAAACATCACATAGCCAACCTAATGGGAAAGGCAAAATGACAAAAATTACTAAGAGCTACAAGGGACAGGAAATTGTGGAGAGCCGGGAACAACAAAGTCCTGAATATTTACTTAAACAGAAGGAGTAAGGTTGGTGGAACGATTTTCAGAGAAGAGTTTTGTTAGTGTTTAGAATATTAGAAGGAATTACTTTTGCCTTTTTAGTTCTTTTTTTCTTTCTTTCAAGCGAGTGGGGACATAATTAAGAACTTGAAATTTTAAAAAAATGTCCCGAAGAAAAAATACAGGAATTTTAGAAAAAAAACCCAAAACAAAACAAAAACAATCTATTAGGTTGGTGCAAAAATAATGACGTAATAATGTCGTTTTTTGACGTTAAAAAATACATAAAAAAATGACATTATTACGTCATTATTTTTGCACCAACCTAATAGCTACCCACGAAATCCCCTCACAGACATAATCATTTCTGTTGTAGTTATCTTTCTTAGTCATAAATGATGAGGCAAAATTTCCCGCCTTTTTATGGCAAAAAGTAGTTCAATGATTTTAACAGTACTGCCAATGTGATTGGTAATGGTGAGATAAGCTGTTTCCTTATAAGGAATTATTCGCTATTCATTGGCTGAACATTTAGCGTTACTGTCAGTTGAAATTTAAGAAATCTTTCTCTTAAAACGGTTTTTCTGGAAAATAGGCTCCCCAAGTCCACTGTTATAGCTCTCTCTATTATTGAAGTGAGTTTCCTTCTTAACGCCTAGTCTGGAGGTTAACAAGAAAATGCTCTTGGGTTATGGATTAAATAGTAAAACTTGAATTTGTCAAGAAATCATTGCTGTTCTCAAAAATTGTTAAGAAAGTATTCCGTCACAAAAATAATTATTTTTACAAACCAAAATATACTTCAGGATATAAGGAGTTGATAATCCGTAAAAAAATTAATCAATTGATTAATTAATCGCTCCTTCCTAGCCTTTTAGTTGAGGTAGTTGTCTGTCTCAGTTGGTTTTGATATTAACTAAGCTAAGCCTAAAAAATATCAATAAACATTGATTTATTGCTCAAAATTAGCTGTATCTGTGAATTTCTAAAACATCTAATATAAACAGTCCAGGATGTTCAGATGAACACCATTCTATAGTTCTACCAGTTCAAACCTTTACAACTAGGATTCGCCATGCTACCTTCATGGATTCGAATCCCCTATATTTTCTCCGTATTCCATTTGTAAGGAAGAAGTTCCATTCAGAGAACTTTTACTGAGAACTGCTACTTTGCGGAACAAACTTCCTCATGAATGCTTCCCTGAACATTACAAATTTTACAAGCTCTTCAAGCCTAGGGTCAATCGCTATCTATCCTCCATATCCTCATTCACTTTATTTTTCCTGTTTTTACTTTCATATCGTACACCTCATTCACTAAACCTCTACCATGAGGCTCTTGAAGCTTGTATAGCGTAAACTTTAGTAAGAAAAAATGATTGATTAATTTGTTTTCTATGGCTGATCGACCCATTGCTGGTTGCCGTCCTGGGTATGGTGATAAACTACATCCGCGTCCTGGGTATGACGATAAACTACGTCCAACAGCAAGGCCTCTGATCACGAGGTTTTGAGAAGTGTGGAGCCACCTTTTAATTGCTAGTGTTCCCAGGTCCACCGTGACCCGCGGTGGTAGCACCTGTTAGGGCTTCCAGCTATGGGCAAATAGTTAACCCCCAAACTGGAGTAAAAACACTATAAAAGTGTAAAAATAGGTTTAATACCAGAAATACTTTGTAAAAAATTATTACCAGCAATAAATTTTTGAAGAAAAAATATTACCAGCAATATGAAAATATTAAAATTTAATTGTAAGAACAAATTTTGTTCTAATAAACAAAAGCAAGAAAATTCAATATATTTTTGAAAAAAAAATATTACCAGCAATACGTTTAAAAAAAAAAATATTACCAGCAATACGTTTAAAAAAAAAAAATATTACCAGCAATACGTTTAAAAAAAAAAAAATATTACCAGCAATACGTTTAAAAAAAAAAAAAATATTACCAGCAATACGTTTAAAAAAAAAAAAATATTACCAGAAATACGTTTAAAAAAAAAAAAATATTACCAGCAATACGTTTAAAAAAAAAAAATATTACCAGCAATACGTTTAAAAAAAAAAAAATATTACCAGCAATACGTTTAAAAAAAAAAAATATTACCAGCAATACGTTTAAAAAAAAAAAATATTACCAGCAATACGTTTAAAAAAAAAAAAATATTACCAGCAATACGTTTAAAAAAAAAAAATATTACCAGCAATACGTTTAAAAAAAAAAAAAATTACCAGCAATACGTTAAAAAAAAAAAATATTACCAGCAATACGTTTAAAAAAAAAAAATATTACCAGCAATACGTTTAAAAAAAAAAAATATTACCAGCAATACGTTTAAAAAAAAAAAATATTACCAGCAATACGTTTAAAAAAAAAAATATTACCAGCAATACGTTTAAAAAAAAAAAAATATTACCAGCAATACGTTTAAAAAAAGAAAAAAATATTACCAGCAATACGTTTAAAAAAAGAAAAAAATATTACCAGCAATACGTTTAAAAAAAAAAAAATATTACCAGCAATACGTTTAAAAAAAAAAAAATATTACCAACAATACGTTTAAAAAAAAAAAAATATTACCAGCAATACGTTTAAAAAAAGAAAAAAATATTACCAGCAATACGTTTAAAAAAAGAAAAAAATATTACCAGCAATACGTTTAAAAAAAAAAAATATTACCAGCAATACATTTCCAGCTATACATTTTTGAGGAAAAAATATTACCAGAAATAGATTTTTGACAAAACAAAATATTACCAGGAAAAAAAAAATTGTCGGCATTAAATAACCCATTGAGGTTGATATAAAATAAAACAAACGAAACCTATGATTGTTTAAAGCCAGAAAATATTTTTAGATTATAAGAATTTGTTTTTGAGATAATTATAAGATAAGCAGTGTTGGAGGTGGTGGATTCATATCTTTCCAAGGGTATTTGTACGTAAGTGAATATAAACCAGACTGGAATTGAAACTCGACTCTCCGATTAACAATTCCGAGCAATTATCAATTACACCAGCCACACATCTAAGCACCTAATATTCCTAAGTGGCCACCCATCATAGGTAATGGCCAGGCTCGACGTTGTTTATCTTCGGCGATTGTACGGGCACCAGTTTCTCATTGTGACATAACCGTAAGCCCGGAACAAAAAAAGAAAAGGAAATGTTCAATAACTTACCAATGTGAGATGATGATAAAAATATTGTTTTAGTGCGAGAATAATCTATAGATTTTTTGCAGGGTGACAAAATGTAATTAAAGCGATAAAAACGGATAAAACATGAAGAAAAAATTGTATAAAAGACGTAGCAAGAAAAATATGACTACCATAAATTAGTCATATCGAAACACTATTAAGAAAAAAAGCTGTTACATTCCTAAGTATAACAAGGCCTCTGATCGGGAGTTTGGAGTTTCTGAGAAAGATGAAACCACCTCTTAATTGCTGTTGTTCCCAGATCCACTCTGACCCGGGGGTGGTAGCACTTCTTGTTTGTGTCCCAGCTATGGTTAATTAGTGAAATCCCCAAACAAAAACAAAACAAAATATGAAATTGTAAAAATACATTTTTATAGTAAAGTTACCAACGTAGTTGGTAACTTTACTATAAAAAAATACTTTACTATATATTAATGTTACGTTGTTTATTATCGTAATTCTAACATAAGATACGCAGATGACACAATACTGATAGCAGACACGGAAAAGAAACTACTTAAACCTCTTACAGAAGGTAGCGAGTGAAAGCAAGAAGAAGGGACTAACCATAAACTACAAGAAAACAGAATACATGGTCATCAGTAAAGGGATGCGCCTGAAATGCGATTTGCAAGTCGGGGACAGTAAAAATCAAGCATGTTGCAGAAGTTTATATCTGTAGTTGACGGCATAAAATTATGTTCAAAATATTTACATTTCAGCATTAAATAACCCACGAAGATTGATATGCCACTAAACTAAATCAACCAAACCAAACTAACCCAAACAAAAAAGCATTTAAACCGGTTTATTGGTTCTCTATCGTCAAGGTAGAGTGATTAAAATGAACACCAAAGACCAAATGTTATATTCATTTTATTTTAATCGACAATCTCATACTTGCAAATTCCGTCTTCTCCGTTGTTTATTATTATACTTCAATGCTCTGCGGCTAAAGTTATATTTGAAACTAAAATATGGGTTATTTCCCGCAAGCATAGAACATACTTCACAAGAAGTAATTACTTAGAACTTATCTTTGACCGGCTAAGAGAGGAAGCGGCTTCCATTTACAAACTATTTCCCCGGAGAAAGCTTTGCCTTGGAAGATGAAAACGGTATCATTGCATTTCGCCTGGTGTTCAGTTCACAAGATTCACTTCAGCAAGAATTGACCAATTAAGTTCATCTTTATAGCACTTGGGTGTCACAGAAATATATACAGCGGAAGTTGATAGTGTTACTACCAGAACCAAATGTCTGAGCTGATGGTGAGTGCGTGAATTATCTTCAACTCAAATCTCCCCATAAGAGGTTTTCGTTGAGTGTAATCATTTATGGGTTAGTAACGTTTACAAAAGGTGAATCGAAATAGCGAAAGATACCTTCTAGAAACTAAACAAATTATTAAGAAATAGAAAAAAAAATCGTTAGAAACAAAATAAAGGATGTTATGTCTTGCCTATCATCTTTTATAGGAGTTAATGCTGGACAACGTCTTTACAGGGGGAAGAGGAGACTTCAGGCAACAAATATGTAGTTATACAGAAGGATGCTAAGAATACTATGGCCTGAAGATGTGAGTAACGAGGAAGTTTTAAAGAAAATGGAAACTAGAAAGACGATTATACTTAAAAACAGAAAGAGATATTTGAAATCTATGGGAAACATTAGAAGAAAGAAAGCTTGGGGAATTTAACACTTGCATAATATAAAGAAGGATGAAGTCAGCGAGTAAGCTCCCTAGTAACTATGTTTGAATGGATTGCAGAGGTATAGTAAAGATTCAAAAGTTGCTTGGAGGTATAAGAGACTGGAATGCGCTAACGGCCAGAAGGGACACGTCAGATAAATGATAGGTATAGTATTTTGTCGTTTAACATTTTCATCATAAAAAATGGAACATATGATTCCATTCAAAATATTCCAGATGTTGAAATGAATAACTGATCAACCACTTTCTTTATACATTCTCCATATAACAGATGGAGGGTACGGTGGAGTAATGGATAGCGGCTCGGATTGTGGAATCGCAGAGCCATTTTCGAATAATAGCCTTGAGAAAGGTAGGAATCCTCTTCCTCTTCTCCCAGCAATGGGTAAATAGCAGGACAGACCGGGTTCTATAGCCTTAGCTAGCAACTGGTCTACCGCAGAAAGAAATGGCAACCTACTGTGGGAAAAAAATCTGGCTCGTCAGTCATGTATTGAAAGATACATGATCGCTTAAGCGTATATCACGCATGGCACATAACTGACTGATTGATATAACACACATAAATCTATAATATATGTGTTAAAAATAATAGTGAAATTTTTTTTTCAACTTTGTGTATAAAATTGCATGGGTGAAGCATCCAAGACACATAGAAAAGCGGTTTAAAACATTGATTAATTAATATCTGTTTTTCTAACAGTTGTGTGTTCATCTTGGGGATTTTTTACGGCTGCTTCTGTAGAAAAAAACCCTGACTACCCCACTTATATACATTTTAATTCAATCGAAATAAATGAAAGTTTTAAATGCGTATAAAAGAATTTATGATTATTCATATTAAATGCATTCGATTGAAGTGCGTTTTTCTTACCATAGTCAAAGCCTTTTTCACGATTATAAGTCTACCGAGTACAAGATGTCGAAATGAAACGTAAAATAACATTGAAATTTTTCTGACTTTACATTTTCACATAACACGCATAAATTTATAACACACACACACACGCACAGACACATACATACATACATATATATATATATGAACATATAAATATTTTACTTTCAATTCATTCTGAAGATTTGGCTTGGATTAATTTCAGAAAAGGCTATATGAATTTCTTTCTTTCGAGCCATTCTGATAATGAAAAGAGGATTTGCCTTTAATTCGATACAGTGTAACCCTGATATAAGAGACCCGGATATAAGAGAAACCCGGATATAAGAGATATTTTATCTGGTTCCAAATTAGAGCCATACTTACCTAAACAAAATAGACCAAACCCTGTAATAAGAGAAACCCGGATATAAGAGACTTCGTCTCCGGTCCCGACAACTCTCTTATATCCGGGTTACACTGTACAAAAAAACAAAACTGGTGAAATATATTAACAACTTTCGACATGAACTAAGAATTATAAAGAAAATATACAGGATAAATGTTAACGGCTTTTTAAAAAGTCACTCATTTTTTTCTTTAATCACGAGAGACCACAGCTTAGTGAAAAAGAACTATGATTCATTATTTAAGAACACACACACACACACACATACATACACACACACACACACACACACACATACACACACACACACATACACACACACACACACATACACACATACATACATTTCTTTCTTTCGTTTTTGAATCTGATGAAGCCTAGAAAAGCGAAACGCGTAATCATATCTCTCTTCAATCAAATTTATATTCAATGAAACGTTTTGCCATTTGTCAAATTTTTTAAAAACTGTCGTGATTCTCTATCCTATTTTAAACACACACGCACACACACACACACACGTATATATATATATATATATATATATATATATATATATATATATATATATATATATATATATATATATATATATATATATATAGTAAAGAAAGATTGTCCATGTATGTTTCTTATATATAAATATAGTAGGCCGATGAAAGAAATTCGAGTGATAAAAAATAACAATAATAATAACATTGGCATGATGAAAAAAAAAAAGATTTTTTTAAAATCGACAATTCCGATTTTTAACAACTTTTCTCATTATGCTTCTATTGGGTCTAAATATTATTAGTCTTATTATCAATATTATTATTTAATTGTTTTTTATCTCTCGAATTTCTTTCATCGGCTTATTGCACACATGCACACACACACACATACACACACACGCACACGCACTCACCCTCACGCATACACACATATATAAATTTATGTAAAAATAGATCAGATATAACTACAATATACCTGTAAAAGGACAATATGAATAAAGACTAAAAGAAAACTCTGATAGGCTTTCACATAATCAAAGCAAATGGTATTTATTTTTGTTTCAATACAAAAAATATGGCACAAGGCCAAAAGTGCGGATGAGGAAGGCTGGTCATCATCTGTCTTATTTCAAACTTAGCTGGCCACAATCACTGACCCAAACAAACTGTACAAGATTTCTTGCATCAAAATACTACATTCTTACTTCCCATTCTTATTACAAACACCATAATACCTCTAAGTCTGTATAAAGTCCTAACTAGTCCCCATATATACAATTTGTCTCTGAGGGTAGGGAATAAAATAAAACTTTTAAAAACATGAAACTACATTGAATATTGAATTGAATAAGAAATAAATTTCTTATCTTGTTTTGTTAAAATTGCCTGTGTGTTTGCTCATCATTATCACCCTTCATTAATTTTCTGAGCGTGGGTAAATGAACTGACCATTTTAACCCCTAAGCCCCACGCCACTATAAATTACTCATGGGAAAAGGAAGCCATGTATTTTATTTATTTATTTATTCTCTTTCGGCCAAAGTTCTACTGAATCTTTTCTTGTAAGAGATGTAGAATCAAAGTAGTTTTGGGCACGGGATAATGGACAGACTGGTTCACTCTTATTAGTGAGTAGTGTGTTTGACCCTCGTTTGATGATCGATACAAAATTCGGCATTCAATAAATCTTAACAAAGATTATTATGCAAAACCACCCAACTTAGTAAAAAGAAATTTATATTTCTAGGTTATAACTTCTGTGCGTCCACGTAACAGAACACTTTCCCGTCTTTAGCTCACAAGTGCTAGAATTGTTATCTTTCTGTCGAGGCACTAATTCCTATTCCTCAGTGTGTCAGTCCATGATTGCTTCAACTCTTGGTGAATTCGCGTTTGAACGCGCAACACAAACTAAGTTCCCAATGGGATTTTCCCAGCCAGCCTATTCACTACGAAGAGAGTAGTGGTTTCACAATACAAAGAAGAAAAAGCAGTTTCGTAATTCTAACATAAGATACGCAGATGACACAGTACTGATAGCACCCACGGAAAAGAAACTACTTAAACCTCTTACAGAAGGTAGCGAGTGAAAACAAGAAGAAGGGACTAACCATAAACTACAAGAAAACAGAATGCATGATCATCAGTAAAATGATTCACCCCAAATGTGATTTGAAGGCCGGGGACACTAAAAATCAAGCATGTTGCAGAAGCTTAAATATCTGGGAAGTATTTTGATGGAGGACGGTAGGTACGACGCTGAGATCCGAATACAGATTGGGATGACCAAGGATGCATTCCAAAAGCGAGGCTTTTTTCTTTAAAAAAAAAGTGTACTGAGCTGCTACGTGACATCTGTCCTCCTATACGACAGTGAATGCGGGGCTGTCTCCTCAAAGATGAAGAAGGCAGCGGAGATGTGGTTCTACAGAAGGATGCTAAGGATATCATGGAGTGAGCGTGTGAGCAACGAAGAGGTCTTGGAGAGGATGCAAACAATGAGGAAGCTTATGCTTAACATAAGGAAGAGGCAGATGAAATTTCTGGGACACGTAATGAGAAAGGAAGGCCTGGGGAATCTGATACTCACAGGTCAAATAGAGGGGAAAAGAGACAAGGGAAAGCAACGCATGTCATACCTGGGGGGCTTAAGTAAGTGGATGGCAGAACGTGGTCTTGGGAAGTTGGCAGAGGCACGATACTTATTGAGAGCTACAAGGATAGGGGGAAGTGGAGAGCCATGATCGCCCACACCCTGAAAGGACACGGCACATAAAAAGAAAAGAAGTCAGAATACGTTATAAGCGCAGGTACAACTTTCGATATCCCGTTGAAGTGTAGCGTAAGTAGTTGCTGTTTTGCCTCTGTCAATCATTTTGTTTTTTATCGATGCATCAGTAAACAGATAGCAAGAGACCCCGTTCAGTATCAGATTTAGTTGTTCTTTGCCTCGGACGGGATTCACAATCATGAGTCTCATTTATAGCTATATTTCTTTTATTTTTGTTCCTATTATTCGGTGGTTAAGTGAATTTTCCAGCGTTATTCTTTACGAGAATTCCGGGACGTATATATATATATATATATATATATATATATATATATATATACGGTGCTGTTCGATAAAAATGACTCACCTGAATTTTTACTTAAAATTTTTTTCGCCTATTGTTTTTGGGGTCAAACTAATTTTTAATCTTACTAATATAAAGACCCCTTCCCGACCACCTAGTAAAAAAGTTTACTCACCCTAAGGTATTCTATTGATAATTATAATTTTGGATATAAAAGAGATTTAGGGAAAAACTCTGTGCAAAAAAAGTGACACACTTATTTTCTGCAATTAGTAATCAATAGAAACATAACCAAACAGCTTTCAATAAAGAATAATAAAGGTATAATTTATTTATAATAGGTAATATAGTTCGAAATATTTTTAAAATCTATGGGTCCTCCTTTATTTTGAATAACCTTTTCAACTCTTTTTGTCATTGACTTGATTAGGCTCTGGCAATCTCATCTCCAAGCATTGAATTCCATTCGGATATGAAATTCACAATCAAATCCTCTTTGTTGCTCAACTGCTTTCTCGAAAGCCTGTACTTTATAATGCTCCATAAGTTTTTTATGGGGTTGAGGTCAGGAGATTGGGGCGGCCATGTCATAACATAAACCTGCTTCTCATCAAAGTATTCCTTCATCAATTTTGATTTGTGACATGGAGCATTATCTTGCATAAAAATGAGCTTGGTGAGGTCGATTTGCACCCTTTCAGCAGAAGGGAGCAGACAAGACTCTAAAATGCTCGCTCCTGAGGGTCTTTTCATTAGGTTTTAAGAAACCAGTTCCATGAAAAGAAAAGCATCCCCAGAACATTATACTGAACGGATGCTTGACAGTACTTACTGCTAAATTCAAAGAGCTTTCAAAGCTTCTTCGGATTTTAGATCGCTTATCCTTTGAATTTAGCCCAACTTTCGTTTCATCGGAGAAGAGAATATTTAGTAAAAAAAATCAGATGAGTCACTTTTATCGAACAGCACTGCATATATATATATATATATATATATATATATATATATATATATATATATCCCGCATTTTATGCTGCTTTATATATGACCATTAGAGTTTTGTTGAAGGTATTATTTGGAGATATTAGGGTCTTTGGGTTATTAAATGTACCTTAAACATAACAGCAGAGGGTGTGTCCCTGGAATTCAAAGTTTTCTTTCTTGACTAGTTGCATTACTGTTGTGTCCAAGTAATTGGTTAAGAAATAACAAAACAAGAGGTTGCAGATAAATAGTGTATTGAACGATTTGGGAGTGTGTGTCGGTTGATTAGCGTTCAGTCTATAATACTGTTAATATTTACCCCCTCCCCCACGAGGGATGTATATAGCACAAGGCCGAGTTTACCGTGGGTTCTCCGAGCCCGTAGGCTTGGCCAAAAATATTCCCATAGAACCCGCATAAACAGGTCCGGGCCTGTCTACCTCCCTGGACGAAACTTTGCCCTTCGACAAAGCCTCGACCGGGTTCCGAACTTCTCTGCTTTGCTGTTTGATGCTTTTGGAATTTAAAGTAAACTGGCCGATACACAAAGCAAAAGCGTCCAGCCTGTCTTGTTATTTAACCGATAGATGCAGGAAGACTGATTTATAATTTTTTCAATAGAAATGATGATAAGTGAAAGTAAGGGACATCGTTAGAATTCGAACTCGGTACGCCGATTCTACTTTTTGCGATGGTAGCCGTTACGCTGTCCGCACATCGAAAGTAAAATTACATCGTGGTTTTAGATCAATGGAAGGATATGAACCTGAGAGCAATAGGTCGACCACATCAATCTAATAATGGAAACATACTCTATTTTATTTTTTCATTAGTTCGGGAAAAAGGTCCGTAGCATTTTGTTCAAGTGAATTTCAAACACACAATATTTAGATACATGTACACAGATTTATTCAGTCACACACATGCCATTCTATTTCACTAGTATTCGCCATCTTTGAAGTAGCTTCATGATTCCATCCTTACAGAACTTGGAATGTTTCTCAGCAATGAACTGATCTGATTGTTTTTACAGACTTCCAGAGAATTAAAATTTTCCTATTATTATACAAAATTATTATTCTTCCTAGTATTCTTGAAAAATTTAAATGCAACGTCAATCGCCATTTTCTCTCTTCTAGAACCCCGTTCCTCTTTTGTCCTTTCCTCAACCCTCCCTATTCTCAGTCTTCTCTTTCACTTTCACTCCCTGTCACCATCAACGTGCTAGTAACCTCACTGCTTTGCTTGGGGAGAAATGATTAAACAAAGTGAAGAGAATTTTGTAGGGATTGTCATAGACGGTAATCTTGAAGTGGGAGGAAACGTTTGTACGGCAATTGTAGTAGGACATGCCTGACAAACTGTACCAGTTTCTGCGTGGTCTGCAAAAAGACGTGAGATCTAGCGCTGTCAGGAAGACGACGCCTTTCCGATTGAACAGTTCTGGATTCTTTTAATCGATTGCTACTTTTAATCCATTCACCTGGGAACAGTATTTATCTGTATTCAACGTCTGATTTTGCAGAAAGTTATGGTAATACACAATACCCGTTCAAAACCACCAGATACACAGCAACGTCTTCAGGTGCAGACCAAATTTTGGTATGGTTAACGGTGGCACATTTCGTTTCTCCACAGGACCTCTTTGCTCACACTATTACAAATAATGACTTTCTTCATCGCCAACGATTGTTTTTTTCATCTTTTGAAATACGTCGTCTTCTCATTTTTTAAATGGGTCGTTTTTATTGTGTTTGAGCAGATAATCGTAGATGGAAATTGTGTTAAATTTGTTTTCCGTTAAATCGTGAGGGATCGAAATATAGTAGCGATTCATGTATCTAGGTTTTTTCAAATGCCTTACAAAGCTAATATGAAGTATGTGAAGTATACTTGCGAGGTCCCGTGCCATGTGACCCGGATTACTTTAAATCCCCGTTTCCATTTGGTCGTCATCAACAACTACAGGAACCTTCTCGGTCTTCCAGATTTAAAAAAAAAAAAAACACTAACAAACAGTGCTCCCTGCTATGGCACCATCCCAATAAATGACACATATTTTTTTGCAGTTTGTCCAGCGTGTTATTATTACTGGAAATAAAAGAAAATGCATTACATTGTCACTATTAATATATAAAAAAAAGTTTGAAATGAAATCATGTCTTCTAACATGGCATATTGAAAAACGATATGAAGTTTTATTCCAACCCAATATATTACGTATTTTATTATTAGTTTGTTGAAGTATACCCGAATTCTATCGGCCTGGGTATGACAATAAACTACATCCAGCAGCAATTCTTCTGATCGGGAGATTGGAGGTTTGAGGCATGTGGAACCACGTCTTAATTGCTGTTATTCCCAGGCCTACCCTTACCCGGGGTGGTAGCATAATTAAGGGTCCAAGCTATGAGCAAATAGGGTACTCCTAAGCAAAAATCTACAATACATTTTTATAATAAAATTAGCAGCAACACATTTTTATTGCAAAATAACAATCAGTACAACACTAAAATAATGTAAAATACATTTTTATAGTAAAATTACCAACAATAAATGTTATGATCTACAATATATATATCTAAAAAAAACATACCTTTACTCTGAAAGTATAAAATTATTTACAGAATATCTGTAGTTGAATTGCGTACTAAATATTTAGATTTCGGAATTAAATAACCCATAGAGGTATTGATATGCCGCCAAGCAAAATCAGCCAACGAACTAGAATTTTATGATCTTTTATGCTTTCGGTAAAACAAGGCAGCATAGTTTATCCTTCATTAGACAAAAAGTTCTTCGATAAACACTTTCGACCTGTTTATCATCCATAAGATTTTTTTCTTCTGATGATTAGAAAAATAAGATGGTCTAAAATTGGGTCTACGTCGAAACACTCCTTTGACCTTTTCGAATACAACGATCAAGGAGACTGCTCGTTTCAAACTGCACTCGCAAACTTTCCATTCTCTGGGGTTATCTAGGAAATCATGTAACGAATGTCTTCTTTAAACATTGAACGATAAAGATTTCCCCACAGTCTGGGCGTCTAATCTTAGGCTGGAAGCTGAATCAGTTTGCGAAATAAGCGCTACTTCCTAACGTGAGATATTACAATCTTAACTGATATGCAGAACATCGTCAATATTATTCAAACTACCATTCTACCATTTAAAATTTGCAAATTATAATTTACTGAACACCTGATTCAATGTAAAAGAATGCACATAAGTAGACAAAGTATGTATCTTAAAATAGATAAGCAACATAAGTGGTTGTTTGTAATTATGAGCCGTGTCCCTTAAAGACGTGGGCGATCATAGATTTCCACTACTTCCTATCTTTTGTAGCACTTAATAAAATTAGTCTTGGCACCGTCCATCGCAATCCCTCGTGTAAAAGGACGGAAGACCAGACTCACTTCTGCCATCCATTTACTCAAGTTCCTTAAGTAGGTTACTCGCTTTCAGTGTGTCCTGTGGGTGTCAAATTCTCCAAACTCGCTTTCCTTATGTGTCCTAGAAATTTCTTTTGGAATCTAAGTATAAACGTCCACTTTGTTTCAATTTTCTTTAAAACTTCCACGTTACACACATGTTCACTCCATCGTATTGTCAGTATCGTTTTATCCATCGTCACTAAGTTTACAGTAGTCACTAGGTTTAAAGTAGTCACTAAGTTTACAGTAGTCACGAAGTAGTCACTAGGTTTACAGTAGTCACTAAGCTTACAGTAGTCAAAAGTTTACAGTAGTCACTAGGTAGCCACTAAGTTTATAGTAGTTACTAAGTACTCACTAAGTTTACAGGAGTCATTAAGTCAACAGTAGTCACTATTTTTACAGTATCCAGTAAGTAGCCTGCTCTTCTTTGTAGTATTGTTCCAGTTGAGCTAGCTTTGTTAACGAGTTTTAATGAACAACAGTTTTCATATCTCTCTAGAGGTTTTCTATCATATTCGGATCCAGATTCCGATTTGCCCAGTCTAAATCTTTCACTTTTATTCTGCCCAAACTTGATGAATGCTTGGGATCATTGTCCAGCTGAGATGTCAACATCTATCTAAATTCCAGACTTCTTGAAAACTTGTATCAGTTTTATTTCAGAATTTCAACGTATTTGGCACTGTTCATAGTACATTCAAGATGCGGAATAATAGTCCCATTGAATTGTTCCTCCACCTCCATGTTTTACTGTTAGTATAGTATAGCCTGATCATAATTTGTATTGCGTCTGTGTCAAACATGTCGAGATTCAGTACCAAAAGTTTGATTTTATTTTCATCTGACCAGATAACACTTTTCCACATAGCTAGAGAGTTTTTAGAGATTTACCGGCTTACTCTAGAAAAGTTTCGAGGTATTTTATCCCAAAAGTAACTTTTTTCTTCCCACATGCCAATAAAGAATTTCTCGTGTAAATTGTTAGATATTGTGGAGTTGCATATGACGAAAAAACTTTTCCAAAATGACAGAAAGGTTGGTCTTGGCTTACCGGACAAAGTTGAACTTGGGTCTTGCTGTTATGTTAGAGGAATCTCTTGCTCATTTTTTGCTATCTGATCACAGACACTACATTCTTTTAGTGAACTGGCTATGGAATTATAAATTATTTTGTCTGTGTATTTCTCTGTAACATTCTTCCTTTTGATGATATCACTTAGTATATATATATATATATATATATATATATATATATATATATATATATATATATAAAAGTGAACATAGAAGTCAACACTTAGAGACGACAGTCTGTTTCATGCTAGATGCAATCGTCAGGCCTCCTGAGGATTGCATATAGCATGAAACAGACAGTCGCCTCTAAGTGTTGACTTCTATGTTCACTTTTATATTTACACACGCTCTATCTCTGATATTGAGCACTTTATCCCATAACTATAGCACATCTTAAGACTATATTTCTTCATATATATATATATATATATATATATATATATATATATATATATAGCTGGCCACTCGTATTCGAGGATACCCCTCTACTAGGCTAGCCAATCGCTTTTGCAGACGCTTGATTAGGCACATTTGTGTTTGTTCAACACCTACAGCGCCGACCTGCAGTTTATGCTGCAACTATGGGAAAGAAAGAGAGTGTTATCTGGGGTGATCAACAATTTGAACAAGGTCAACATACTCAAAACCTCGGTCACGATGACTTGTGACTTCGTACTAGTACAGCTATCGATGGCCCCAAGGGTTCCGTCTAGCCATTTCCACTCATATGGCTTGGGTCAACCCGTGGTATTGTTTTCAGACACCTACCAAAGGTGCCGCACTCTGTGATCGACCCCTACAGTCCGATAACATCAGGAAGTCGCCTTCCTAATAAATCGATCGTGGTGAGATTTGAACCCGGGTCTCATGATAAGAATGAGAACGTTCTAACCACGTGACCAATCATTTAGTAATACACAGTTAAAAGCAGAAACAATTTTTATTATAAGTATTGAGTTAAAATTACTAGGCGCTTTTTCTCACAAACTGTATTTTTCCAATTGGTGTAAATACTTTAAAAGTGGAATTTAATAATTTTACTGGTGATTTTTTAAGTTTTTACTTAAAATGTCTATGTATAAATTTTAGCGATCACTCTGTATGTTGTGCACTGGAAATTAGTATGAAAAAATTGTTGGTATAAAGACATTAGTGCAAGCGAAATTAGTGGGTTAGTGTTAAAGTTATGTTTGGTTGGTGTATTTGCAACCTCTTAGATTTTCTAGAAAACTCTCTTGTAGATTATTGAAGCAGATTTTATTCACTACGTGAACAGTGTCATAAATTTCAGCCCCCCGCCCCAAGCTGCATGAGATTTTACTGTATTGACAATAAGGACAAAATGTCAGACCCTGATAGCTAAGAATTGAACTTCACTCCAGTGAATTTCATTCATCGAATGAACAAATTAAAATCATGGAAATACTGTAAGAATTTAATAAAAAGAGTACAAATGACAGGATATTTCTCTATATTAATTATTAATATCCAGTTAAATGTAATTCTATTGTACTGCCAACCCAGAAAATGTGTCAGACCCTGACAGCTGAGATCTGGATTTCACGTCACATTGGATTTCACATTGAATAAATAAATTCAGGACTACTGAAACCCATAGAAATGTTTTTTTTTCTCTAAATCTAATCAAACCGATACCATTGGGGATTATTTAATAACATTACTTTGTAACATTCAGTTAAAAGTTACAATTTCATATTTTTGAAAACTTTGATAAATCACATGTGTTTGATTGTCTTCTTAAAAATTGTTTTTGTTAGGAGTGTGGATATTTTTGCAACCCACTGTGAGCAGCACAAAATTTATATTTGGCGAGATTCTAACTTAGGTAATGCTTGCAGGCTCCTTGTTGAAATTTTTACGCAAGAATTTAAAAATCCTCCATCTACCAAAAAAATTTCTAAAATCTTTAAATGCTCCTAGGGATTGTAGGCCCCTAAGCTGCAGTTTGTTTGGTTTGTGCCTTGCATCTATTATTATTTTAGGGCTACTACTCCTTTATTCATCTAATTTTTACACATTTTTAATACTACTACTACTACTACTATTACTAAGAATAGTAGTTTTAAGCTGTCTGAATTTTCAGTATTAATCTTTTACTGGTTTTTATTTCATCTTATTGGTTTATCTTAAAACTCAGATACTTACGAATTAAAACTTTTAAAATAAGTAGAGTGATCAAGAAGTAAAATTATTCTCGGTGGCCAAATCGTTAAGCGGGATGTTTAAATCACACAGGTTCTCATGGATAAGCAATGCGAGTTCAAATCTTGTTAGTGGTTACTTTCGATTCACATTGCTTATAGAATCCAATGGGCCGAATGCTGGACGAAAAAGCAGCAATAAGTTTCAAGTACACAAGTCCAAGCTTAATATAATCAATAAATTGTGTCTTTTATGTGAAGTAAGCTGTCATGCCACGTGGATATCTTAGAATTTACAAACCGAATGTGATAAATGCGTAAAGATAACATTTGAAAATGACTCTAACGAGGTTGTGATCACAGATAGAAGATCGTCACAAAATATTAGGTTCCTGATAACGGTGGGTTCGCTCAATAGAGTCAAGTCGACATTTGTGGATTTTAATACCGCTGAATGATTATCAGTTTAATTATGTCAATTTATTTATGTTATTTGTACTTATAAGGAAGATTAAGACAACTTACACATTTCTAATTAAAAAAAAAAAAAAAAAAGATTTAGCTTTAGAAAACCGTGAAGAGCTAAAATTATCGAAAAGAAATTAAATTTTGCATTTAACATATTTAGACGTCTTATGGGGGGTGGGTTTTCAATGCCAAAAATGGATTGGTTCCCCGCTCCCATAAAAAAACCCTGTAAGTCTAGATCCTGATTTTCTGATAAATACAAGGAACGTTATGTTTTTAAAACTGACATTCGATTTCCGGTGTGTGGCGGCAAAAGCGGATAATGATCAATTTGATGTATTGAAGAAACTGAGTAAGTTTTAAATATCTTAATTTTTCTTACATTTTGAAGATTTAAATTGTTTTAATATTTGAAAATCTTATTTGAATTTTGTTTCGTAGAACCCTGAAATAAAGATCATTATTTTTACAGGCCATTTATAGAAAAGAGTATCAAGATAAATCTATCCATCAATTACCATTCATCTCAACGAGATTCCAAAGACTTTCCTAGCAAAAAAAAAAAAAAAAAAAAAAAATGTGCGAATTTTGATTAACTTCAAACGATGATAACTTAGCAAATACTTGAGTTCGGATAAAGACAAGTTCTGAAATTCTAAAGCTGTCTACTTTTAGATAAAATATAGAATATATCATTTTGATCCAAAATGCTTCATGTCTACTTGCGAGGAGCGAGGTATATTGTTCACGTCATTGCTTTCTGTCACATCCAGTGTCTTTTGTAAAGGATTATTCCACAATATATCAGATTTTATTATACAAGTTAATGCTTTCGCAATATCACAATGTTTTCATTATCCAATATTTGTAACATTTTCAGGGCACGCTTATTTGATAAATACAAGATACACATATTAGCTTATATAATCTCTTTTTATTAGAAATTTTTACAATAACTTATTTTCTGGTGTGAAATTTTATTATTTGTTGTGGTGTCGTTCCTCTAAAGAGTCTAAGTAGAACTCTTCTGCCCACTATAAAATTAGTAGGAGAGGAGGCCTTGGGGAAAAGTCGAACGGATTTGTGCGCACTGTGCTGTCGAACTCTCTACCTTGAGCTGAGAGGAACCCCTGACGAGGCTTTGCCAAAGGGCAAAGTTTCGTCCGGGGAGGTAGACAGACCCTGAACCCATTTATGCGGACTCAAAGGGGATATTTTGGTCCGAGCCGACGGACTCGGAGAACCCAGGGTAAACACGTGGAGGTGGAGGGGCTGTTAAATATTAACAGTCGAACAGATCTGTTCGCACTGTACTGTCGAACTCTCTGCCTTGAGCAGAGAGGAACCAGGACGACGCTTTGTCGAAGGGCAGAGTTTCGTCTGGATCCGTTTATGCGGGTTCTAAGTGAATATTTTTGGCCGAGCCTACGGGCTCGGAGAACCCACGGTAAACTCGGCCTTGTGCCACATACATCTCTCGTGGTGGGGCTGTTAAATATAACAGTCGGATAGATTGAACGCTGGGTCAACCGACACACATTTACTAGTCGTGTAATACTCTTCTGTTGTACTTACTGTTAATATATATCTGCAACACTTGTTTTGTTATTTATTTAACCATTTACTTGGTCACAACAATATATATATATATATATATATATATATATATATATATATATATATATAATGTTTCACTAAACTGAGTCATCATTACGAAGTGTGGTCAAATGCTTGAACTGCACAACATGAATTTTGTCAAATTTATGTTCAACGACAACCACATTTGCGCAAGAGTATTCGTACATCTGAAATATAATAATTGTTTTGATCAATACACTATATGCACTAGACTTCAAAAGTTTGAAGTCACCCCCAGAATTAGCATGGGATGAACTTTGCAGAAGAGTGAAAAAATATGAAAAAGAGCTCTTAGAGTCATTGAAAAAAGAATGGAATCAATTATCAAAATTATACTTTGAGAAACTTTTGCAACGAATGCCAAAAATTATGCTTTTTTAAATGTAAAATTGAAAAAATTAGAAAAACCATTTAAAACCACAACCCCTGAAGACTGGAAAACTTACCAAGAAACTTCAAAGTTGGAATAAAATTATATTTAAAAGTTAAGTAATCTTTTCATCTAATATCATTAACGCTATATTTTTTAATATTGTTTTAATATTTTTAATATTGAGTACTATATATAAAAATATCTGCCGTTTCTTAATTCTTATATATATATATATATATATATATATATATATATATATATATATAATGTTTCACTAAACTGAGTCATCATTACGAAGTGTGGTCAAATGCTTGAACTGCACAACATGAATTTTGTCAAATTTATGTTCAACGACAACCACATTTGCGCAAGAGTATTCGTACATCTGAAATATAATAATTGTTTTGATCAATACACTATATACACTAGACTTCAAAAGTTTGAAGTCACCCCCAGAATTAGCATGGGATGAACTTTGCAGAAGAGTGAAAAAATATGAAAAAGAGCTCTTAGAGTCATTGAAAAAAGAATGGAATCAATTATCAAAATTATACTTTGAGAAACTTTTGCAACGAATGCCAAAAATTATGCTTTTTTCAATGTAAAATTGAAAAAATTAGAAAAACCATTTAAAACCACAACCCATGAAGACTGGAAAACTTACCAAGAAACTTCAAAGTTGGAATAAAATTATATTTAAAAGTTAAGTAATCTTTTCATCTAATATCATTAACGCTATATTTTTTAATATTGTTTTAATATTTTTAATATTGAGTACTATATATAAAAATATCTGCCGTTTCTTAATTCTTATATATATATATATATATATATATATATATATATATATATATATATATATATATATATATATATAAACCTACAATATCCATATAATTCCATCCATAACGCAAGAAAAAAGGTATATAAGATATACAACCGAAACAAAACTAATAACATAATCCACAATAATAAATTACATGAAAACA
This sequence comes from Acanthosepion lycidas, assembly GCA_963932145.1. Classification (NCBI taxonomy): domain Eukaryota; kingdom Metazoa; phylum Mollusca; class Cephalopoda; order Sepiida; family Sepiidae; genus Acanthosepion; species Acanthosepion lycidas. Next base: position 75,765,528 of record OZ010586.1, read on the forward strand.
GATGCATAATACTACCGACCAACTCTGTCACGTCCGCTATCCAGAATAACCTATTCCATCTCAATAATCTTAAAATAATCACAAACATTTCCAAAACCATTATGGATATACTAAGATCTTCAAACACTAATATTTCTGAAACAGGCATTTATAAAATAAATTGCCAAAACTGTTCCTCCCAATATATTGGAAAAAATAAGCAGAAATTAAAAAAAAAAAAAAAATAAATAAAATAAAACCCCACAAAAAACGCATTTATGAGCACAAATGAAACCTAAAAAAAAACAAAAAAAACAAAAAAAAAACAAAACAAACTTAACTAATGCAGTAGTCATATACAGAAATAAATTCCACAACAATTTTGATTTTAAAAATGCTACACTCATAAAAAAAGAAAACAACTCACACAGAAGGAAAATCCTCGAGAGTGCCGCCATTGAATATTATTATAATATTAATCTATGTCCAGGCTTTTTCCCAATATCACCTTAATAGAATTACTACTCTCCCAAGCCAACGTACACAACTGTATCAATAAATCAAAAGAAAATGTTTGTCAATACAACAATAAAAACAATATTTCTACACGTGATAATACTTGACGTAATTTTCAGTTGACAATATGAATGCAATAGCGTTTTCTAAATTCTTCTAGTTGCTAAGGACATTTTGTTTGTTGTTAATAGTTACTTTGTTTTCAATAAATTAATTTCGTTTTTGCTTCGAAAATGTCCACATTGGATGAAATGCGTCGGCTAATAATACAGTTTTCCTATTGTCTTTTACCTTTATACATATTGTCTTTTTCTACAGGTTAACTTTCAGAAATTTTTCGTATATATATTTATATATATATATATGTATTCGTTGCAAAATATCGTGCCCGATTGGAAAATTCAAACATTTATTAGTAAAGTACAAAATCTCTATTGTTTTAACAACAATCTCGAATCATTCTACAAGATTGTTAACATTTTCGCAGAAACTTCGTGTTTTTTGTTGGAAGAATTTTGTGAATTTGTTTCAACAGACTGAACAAATCTTTTGTCATTTAAATTGTTCTGTAGAGACTGGAACAAATGAAAATCCAAACGGTCCAAGACAGAACAATAAGGAATGTGCTGATTGGCTTCCAGTTTCAACTCTTTAAGCTTCTGCAAGGTCTGTATTACATCGTCGTGGTGAAAACTGACACCTATTCGGTTTGACAAAATCAGCCGTCGGTAGTTCGACCGGACCGTGGTTGATCGTTTAGGTTAAGACCCCACTGACGAAATTTGCCAAGTCACTTTCTGACCGTCCGAAGATATGGAGCACGATCCAAATAAACCTTCTGAATATTTTTTGTCGTAGTTCCGACGCTTACATCTTTCAGAAATTCATAGAAGAAAAGTGCAACTTTTTATCCTCTATCTTTAAGGCATCTATTTGTGGACAAAAATGTCAACATTCAACAGAGTCTGCTAGCAACTGAACGATGCAAGATTTCAATGAAGAACACACCGGAAATCGATACAAAAACAAACATGAGTGTCAAGTTTCGATCATTTTATATTAACAATGAAAATCAGGTACGAATTTTTGCAACCTGATATAAATACTGATATTCAAGCTTTTAATTTCAAATATATAAAGATTGCCAGAGGTTATAAGATATAACCTGTATAAAAGTCCGTATCAACTCTAGATATTAATTTAATAGGAATTTTGTGTAAAGAGATGTATATGAGAACGGTAAACGGCACTTTATTGATGATCAAATTTTCGTTTATTTTTAGCAGAAATATTCTACGCCTTTTAAGAGAAAAAATATACGGTAACTATACTGAGCAGACCTTAGTTACAGTTTCGGTGAGATAACGCATAATCTGATGTGATAAACAGTTTGAATAAGGCATATACGATGAAATCTTTGCTCACAATGACTTGTGACTTTATACTAGAAGAAACATCAACAGCTTCCATACAATTCTACCCAATTTCACTCACTAGACTTGAGTTAACCTGGGGTATAAATTTCAGGCACTTTTCAAAGATGCCGCACGCTAGGATCACATCCCAGTCTGCTAACATCAAGTAAATCACCTTCCCGAAAAAAAAAATCACCCATGGTAAGATTTGAAACCGGGTTTCATGTTCGGAAAGCGAAAGTTCCAACTACCCAACCGAAACGCTATACAGCTTATTTACGTCATGACTATAGCAGCTGTTCTGATGAGTTACATCCATTTGTTGCACCAGCTCAGATCTTCACAGCTAGGGCTCGCCATGCCTGGTTCATAGTGGCAAACATCTCCCATTCCTATTGTGTTCATTTGATGAAAGCAATTTCCCCTCAGACAGCTTTTTTCCAAGAACCTTGTGGAACAAACTCCCGAGAGAATACTTCCCTGACAGCTACAATCTTGGTCTCTTTAAGTCCAGGGTCAAATGATATTTGCCCCACTTGTCCTCACAATACTCTCTTACTCCCCACTTCAACCTCCCTTGTCAAAATCTGACACAGTGAACTTCTACCTTGAATGGCTTCTGAGCCTTACATTCCGTGAACTCACAGCAGAAATAAGTAACTAAGCCTGTTTATTATTAGGGGAGGACCGATGGGTGCACCATTGTTGGAAGAATTCGGAAATCCGAGTTTGAATTCCAATGGAATCCGTTACATACACTTGCTCAAATAACATCGGAAAAGTATGAATCTATCTCTTCTCCCTCCCAGCTATGGATTAAAAAGTAGGATTTGTATCTGTAAAAATGTTTGTTATTCTAAAACAAATGTTAATGCAATATTCACTCGCAAAAAATAGAATTATTCTTACAATCTAAAAAACATGTTTCGGCTTTAAATAACCGATTAAGTGTTGGTAAGCCGTAAAAAATAAATCATTCATTCAAAGAACCATTGTTGGGCTGTGCTTACGGCATCAGTTAGGGTTAATCTGGCCAGGGAAATAATATTTGTATATCTAATGAGACAGTTACTGTTAATTAAAATCGGTAGTTTTTTATTCATCCAAACTGAACATAGATTTTGAAATGAAGATAGAAACGCCTCAGTCTGTGTTCTTATCTGCTCGTGAATTCCCAACTTACTGACAAAGTAATACGTGTCTGTTCACAATTCTGACTTTCAGCAAATGAGATGCAATTTTCAATAAGGAGTGACACTTTACAATTTTTTTAACATTGAAATAATGCGCATTCTTCATTTTTAAATAAAAAAAACACGCAAATATTTAATATTGAGACAAAAAAGAAAAGGAACATTTTGAACGGAAATTCTTTTATAGGATTTGTTATTCCAAATCTTGGTAAACTGTTTTTAATTTAGTAAAAAAAATTAGTACCCCCCCAAAAAAAAATCAAACATGGAAATAATATTTGAAGGTCGTTTGGATATTTCTAAAAAGCTTTAGGCATTCTGATTGGATGCATTAATTCGCTTGCCGTGTGAATTTAACTTCGAAATGTTCGAGAAAGGAATTTTCAAGTATTTTCTGCTTGTGACTGAATCGTTGTGTAAAGAAGAGAAAGCATTTAGTTAGAAAATAATTCAATCGTGACTAATGTATTCTTTCTCTCTTTCTTTATTATTTTGTTTCTTTCTTACTTTCTTAAATTCTATCAATGTTCTTTCTTTCATAAGTTATTTCTTTATTCTTTCTTTCTTTCTTTCTTTCTTTCTTTCTTTCTTTCTTTCTTTCTTAAGTCCTTTTAATTCTTTCTTTCGTTTTTCTTTCTTAAGTTCTTGCTTTCTTAAGTTGTTGCTTAAGTTTTTCTTAATTTCTTTCATAAAGTCTTTCTTTTCTTTCTTTCTTTCTTTCTTTCTTTCTTAAATTCTTCATTTGTTAAATTCATTCTTTTTTAATAGTTTTTCTTAAGTTCTTTCTATTTTGAAGATTAGTTCTTTTTTGTAAATTCTTAAAATCCTTTTTTGTTAAATTCTCAATTTCTTTCTTACTTTCTTTGTTAAATTCTTCTTCTTAAATTCTTTCTTAGATGCTTAGATTCTGTATTTTTTTTGTTTTTTATATCTTTTTTATTAATTTCTTTCTTGGATACATTTTGTCAAACTCTTTCTTTTTTCTCTCTTTCTTAATGTATCGTTTGCTAAATTCTTTCTGAAATGGTTTTTTTTCGAAATCCTTTCTTAAATTGAGAGTCTCTCCTATGGTCAATGAAATGTAAAATTCATCTCATGTAAAAGTTTCAGCTATAAACACCAACTAACCCATTGAGAAGTAATTACCTCCATCCCATCCCTGAGAGATTTTATTTTATTTTATCGGACATTTAAATATGTATATAAAAAATTCCAAGATGCAATCTTTTATTGTCTATATGTTTATTTACTTTCCCACTGATTTTAATGAAAAAAGCCTTTCATCAATTTCATTACTAAATAGTTACCAAAATAAAAAAGAAATAACGTTAATCTAATTCCGTGCTATGTAAATAAACCATTACCAATAAAGTCATGTATAAAATTTGTTAATATCTTTTCTTTTTTTTTTGTCTCAATATTAAGCTACTCCATTGTCTTTCACAAGAATAGATGGTAATTCATAGATAATAAAGTAATATGTATATCACCCCCGTCCTGAAGTGGATACTGCATTAAAAGATATTATAGAACGTTAATTGGCGCTGCAAAATCGGTTAAAGTAGACATTCAAACGGGAATCACTATAAAGTAAAATACACGTGAAACAAAATAATTATGCCTTAGAAAAAAGATTACTTGAAAGATAATAAGCATGTCATATCAAATAAGCAGCGTGCCGGAGCGGGTGAAAGAAATAATTTAATCGTACCGACACATGTATTCGATACCCAAGAGTGCGTATAATAAGCTGGAACAAAATAATTGTGCTGCAGAGAAAATTATTTGAAAATTAACAAGTGGAACCGTTTTCAGTAAGCATCGTGCAGAGGAGGGCAAGAACTGAAGGAACTCATTTAATAATGCCGGAACTTTTATTTGGTAAACAATAGGACTTAAGTAATGCAATAATATACGATTGTGCGGCACAGTTTGCTGTATATATTTGAGTTATGCATTGCACTAAACTCGTTCAGAAATATTTAAACTGACTGTCAGTTCAACCAAATTCTGAGATCAATGGTTAAAACTGGCTTCTAGCGGATCAAACGTGTAGGTGTTAACTAAGGCCATACTTGTCCGAAACGCGTCGGAACAGGAGCTACTCAATCACAAACAGCGGATTGTAATAAAAAGAAGAATCCACATCACTTGAGGATTTTCAACAGCAGCAAAAGCTAAAACGGCTAACACAGGTAACTCGAAGAGAAAACAATGGCATAAATATGTTGGCGTTTCTCACTACTTGAAGTAAAAGATTAGGAAGGAAACCGCCATCAGTACTAGCTATTGGACTTGAGAAATCTATTTTCTTGAAAAAGATTAATAAATTTCTACCGAAAATAGCATTGACTGCTCGGTCAATGAGTGCTGAATATTTCCTTATAAGGAAATATTAATTTTACTATTACTGTTACATCAGTGATCCTGATATCTGCCCCACACTAATATAGAAAAAACAAAAGTTTAAATGGTAAATACGAGTTTAAATGGCAAAGAATACGTACTGTAAGTAATGAATTATTACTGTAAGTATAGAAATCGATACATTTTTATAGTAAAATGACCAACAATACCTATTTATATTAAGATGATCAACAATACATTTTATAGCAAATGACCAACAATACATTTTATAGCCAAATGACCAAGTTACATTTTATTTATAGTTGAAGGTATACAATTCAACCAAATAAAAAATCCGTTTTTATAGTAAAAATACCAGCAATACATTTTTATAGTAAAAAAAATCAACAGTACTTATTTATAGAAAAATGATCAGTGATATATATTTTTAAATAAACTCATCAGCAATACATTTTATCTGTAGTTGAAGGCATGCAATTGCATTCAAAATATATTTAGTTGAAGCCATAAAATTGTGTTAAAAATATTTAGATTTCGTCATTAAACCATAAAGGTTGACATAGCTCCAAACAAAATTAAACAACCAATCAATTAATCCAATTTTGATTTCCTCAGTATTGCTCATTTAGCATTATCTCATACTAGATATACTTTTTGCCCAGTTATTTCGCCATGAGTGATGATTTTTTGTTTAGTAGAGACTTTTATGCTTCAATGCATTCAGGTTGGATACTGATAACCTAACCAGATCTCTTTGAATCTCTTTTGTTTAATTTCAGTCTTTTTTCCTATCGAAAGCAATTCCTAACATCCGCGTGGCTTTTCAAGTTTACTAAAAGAGATAACGTTGATATACTAAGTTCTTGGAGATTTCATGTTAACGCATTCTTGTTGGCGTTTGAAGCCCTCGGAAATATCTCAACTTTCAATAGTATAAATCCGCTTTCTCAGGTCAATGGTTAAATTGGTTTCGAGCGAATGAATCCTGTATGGCATTTTGAGGACCATCTTTCTTCAAACCTTGTGTACTGGCGATTCAGAATCACAGACAAAGAACAGTACAGACAGAAATCACATCAATTGAGGAGCTTCAAAACTGGTAACAGCTAAAATGGACAGTGCATGTAACTCGAAGAGAAAGTATTAACATAATTAGCATGTTGACGTTCCTAAACAAAAAGAGAAAAAAAGAAAGCCTCCATCAATGCTGGAAACATTGATAACAGTGGACATGAAAAACTTATATTTTTGAAAAGTTATTTTATAGAAATATTTTATGAATTTCAACTGACAGTAGCACTGTATGTTCGCTCAGTGGATGACAAATGTTTCCTTATAAGAAAATTATCATTACCATTCATACACTTTTCTAATTACACTTTTTCGATGATCAAATTTGATACATGAAGATGAAGTCTACTATTTAAGCTAATGCCAGGTATTTGGTTTATTTTTTAAATACTAAATTTCAACGAATATGAGGTTACTGTAATGTTGAATGAGATGTGTGTTATGAATGAAAGAGGAAGTTGTAAAAAGTGAAAAATAGGCGGATAAGAAGGATAGCTAAGGAGAAAATCTTAAATAGAAATATTTATCATGCTTAATTCGCATGCATAACTTAATCTGGAGTTATCCAGTGCCACAACTTTTGCATGGGCTATTTCCTGGCCACCATGAATTTTGATATACATCCACTAAAGACGCAATGCTAACGTGAATGCAAAAACTTGCGCTGAAACCATACTGCCTTTGAAAGTACACTGTCGAAAACTTTGAAAAAACTGTCGACAAATATATATGAACACTAAAATTGCTCATAGCCAAGTGATATGGTTAAAATAATCTATATATATGAGAAATATGAATTGCAGCTTGTATCTTCTTTATTATTCAAATATTTGCAGTAACTTTTTTTTGAGAATTGTTCATTGTATTGTAAATAATTATATTGGTATAATTATTCATATTTATTTTGTAATTATGATAATATGATAAAATTCTAGATATCGTCTGGACGATATATACTCTAAAGAGTGATCGGAAGATAAGGTTGGAAATCGGAGGAATAAACGGAAGGCAGAGTTAGAAATCGAAAGAATGATCGGAAGATAGTACTGGAAACCGAAAAAGTGAGTGGAAGATTGGTATTGGAAATCGGAAGAACGAAAGGATAATAGTTTTGGAAATCGGAAGAACGAACGGATGATAGTTTTGGAAATCGGAAGAACGAACGGATGATAGCTTTGGAAATCGGAAGAACGAACGGATAATAGTGTGTGGGAGTCGTAAGAATGGTTGGATGATAGCGTTTGAAATCGGACAAATGTTCAAATGAACAGCAAGAGCAGATAAATAGCAAGAGAGATCGGATGATAGTGTTGGAAATTGGAAGAATGGTTGGATGATAGCGTTTGAAATCGGACAAATGTTCAGATGAACAGTAAGAGCAGATGAATAGCAAGAGAAATCGGATGATAGTGTTAGAAACTGGAAGAAATATCGGATGCTAGTGTTGGAAATTTGAAGAATTATTGGATGATATCGATGGAAACCGAAAGAGTGATGGTAAGACAGCCTCGGAAATCGGAAAAATGATTGGAGCATGGTGTTGGGAATCGGAAGAATGATTGGATGAAAGCGTTGGAAATCGGAAAGGTAAACGGAAGATAGCGTTGTCAAAACATGGTTAAAGTAAAATCAAAACGAAGAAATCAAACCAAGGAAATTTAAATCAATTGAAATTAGCTGAAAGAGAAGCAACAATCAGAAAAAATGTATTTAGAAGTATGGCAGAACTATGTATGAATGAATAGGTGGAGTGAACTGATTAGGTGTTCAGATGCGATCACATCCAATCATCAACATCAATTGATGATGATGAGGATGATGAATCTACAATTCTCCTGACTATTGCATCGGCATGATCAAAGATAGGATTCTTAATTTCCATAAAAGAGGAAAGCAAATGCATTGTTTGATTTCTGCGATTTTTTGAGGATTACCAAAAATATCAAGATATTCTTAGTAGTTCAGAGAGAGAGAAGGAGAGGGGTAGAGGGAGAGGAAGGGAAGGGAGGGGAGGGAGAGAGAGAGAGAGAGGGAGGTGGAGAGAGTGGGGGACGTTGGTGGCCATTTATCTGTCTTGATGATAGTAAGCAAATTATTAGGTTGGTGAAAAAATAATGACGTAATAATGTCGTTTTTTGACGTATTTTTAACGTCAAAAAACGACATTATTACGTCATTATTTTTGCACCAACCTAATACATTACGAACACATTGTCTTATGGCATCTTGTTTAATATCTTCTCAAAATGTCTTACCTCATGTTGTTACCGTAAACCTTGTAGTTTAATCTGCAGTTCTTCACTCAAGATAGACTGCGCTGTCTGCTGGCTGATTTTGCTTCTCTTTAAATCACAGTCCCCAAACTTTTAGACCACTGATCTTTTCATGGAATTTTGGAATTATTCAACGACAACCGGGTATGTACAGAAAATAGCAATAATAATATTTTTTTTAATTAAGGTTAGAAATTCCTTTGTATTTTTCCTTCCTTATTGTGTCGAGATAAAATACACCTTAGCTTCAAATTTTGTTATATACTTTTTCAATTTCTATGTCTATTCTTAGAAATGTTTGTACGTATAATAATAATAATAATAATAATAATAATAATAATAATAAAAAAATTGACCAAATTGATTTGTGTCAGGTTGCACAGCCACTGAATATAAAACTCGACTTGATAGAGTGTGCCAATGTCTGAATTGAAAAATATGCAATCTTTTACGGGAAGGAAACTGCAAGAATCTAGAATGAACATCACCCAGACCCGGTTAAAGTCATAGAACCTGTAACAATTTTATGGAAATTTACAATACTCACAGGCAGATCGATCAAATCTAATTGCCCAGACGTCGTGATCAAATACCATGAAAACAGAATGTGCTTTCTGGCAGTCTCTGAAGATTGTAATTTATCTTTTAAAATCTTCAATCAAAATACAAGGATCTTGAAGTGGAAATCTAAAAAAATGCGGCTTATGAGAACATCAATAATTCCACTTGTCATTAGAGTTCTCAGATTGAATGTAAAAGGTTCCGATACATTCATCGGAAGGATTCCTGATAGCTCATGCCTTAACGAAATAAGAAATAAAAAAAAACAAACTTTACTCACAAGTAGAGCTCACAAATTACCAAGAGCTTTACCTATGTAAAATGTCTGTGATATTAGTTTTTTTTTTTTGTTTTCTTTTTAACGAAGATGATCAATAGGAAAAATTCATGAAGACATTTTTGATTTTAGGTCTTTGGTTGGGACTTGCTGGGAACTATATATGCAACATAAATCCAAGGAAGAAATAATAATAATAATAATAATAATAATAATAATAATAATAATAATAACAATAATAATAATAATAATAATAATAATAATAATAATAATAATAATAATATTATTATCAGCGCGAAGCGAAATCGATATGATAAAGTAATTGTCAATTCCACGGTCCTTTCATTAGTTGCATAGTATGTGCTTCGCTAGGGCTATATAGGCTTTTGAATTCAGAGTTTTCCTTCTCCTAGACTGGTTTCCACCCAAGGCGGAACAATCTAATTTACCCTACTGTTTAAATCTTAACCAGTGGAATCATGGATTTATACCATTAATATTTTCGCGAAAATGAATGCAGCGAAATTCGACTGGAATACGAATTCGGATCTCCGATTTCTGGTTCCGAGTCTTATCTACTACACTATCCACACGTCCTTATTTTTTTCATTAGTATTATTTAAAAAAATAATAGTGAGAAAAACTTCATAAAAATATAGGCAATGGTAAAGATAAAAAAAAATCACTATGCCTTTTTATTGAATTAGTTGGCATCTTCGATGGGAAAGATGCGTTTGGTAAGCAGTAGCAAGGGCATTTGATAATTGGCTGGAAATTGGCGAATCTTAGTCGTAAATCACCACAATTTATTTATCGACCTCCATTTGATCCCTAGGAATTCATCGACTCCCTGCATAATCTCACCCAACTCCAGGAGTCAATATCGACCATTTAGGGAATCCCGGCTTTAAATTTGGAAAATATGTCAAGTGTCAATTAGACAGAATTTGAAAGAGTATTTCATCATAAAACGATTTTTGCAAGCAAGACCAAATCAATATATTATGAACAATTTTGTTGATTTTCTCCGATTGGTTTTGATTTTCTTCATAAAATGCAGCTTATATTATTTTCGATTTTATAACGCAAATCAGTATTTTCTGAATAAAATCGGTTATTAACCAACCGATATCGATAATACTTTCCGGATATATTCATATGGTCAATCGTTTCAGTGAATCTCACCTTATAATAATGTTTCCTTATTAGAAATATTATAAGATTGATTTATTTGAGAAGAATATTAGAATTATCTATACATTATACGGAGAGCAAATCACTTGCATGGAGATAGAAAAAGAATTAAGTAAATATATACCAAAATATAAAGGTGCGTAAGACAAGTACGTGTCTTCTCACCGGCCTTATTCAACCTTTACAGTGAAGCAATACTTAGAGAATTAGAAGTCCGAAACTTTAAAGAACTGTACCAAATAACACAATCTATACACTTGAGGAATTTCAAAAGCAAAAACTGCTAAAATACATATCATATGTAACGTGAAGAAAAACATAATGATACAAACAAGATATTATCATTCAAAACTATTTCAATATTGGAAAGAGCGATAACAGCTACTGGAGTTGAGGAACCTATTTTCCTGAAAAATTGTTTTAAGAGAAAGATTTTTATATATTTCAACCGATAATTAGAATCTTGACCAAAAGTTTAAGACCACCTAGCAAAATAGTAATATTTCTTTATTATTGCAGGATATTGCATCGAACAGTTTTAGTTAACGTAAACACTGCAATATTGCACCATCACCAAATTTGTTTCATGGATCGATTTATTTTTAACGGCTTCTCAACATTTTGTTGGTTATTGAAAAACGGAATATTTTAGATTGTAAGAATTGTTTGGAGATAATGCTTTACAAATGCATGTCCTACTAATTAACCCATAGATGGGGATAGAAGAGGCGGATTCATAGCTTCTCCACGGGTAATTGTGCGTAAGTGAATATAACAAACGGGTAAAAGAATATGGAATTCGTCTCACCGATTTCAAATTCCGAGTCATTATCCATTAAACTACACAAGCATCCAAGCTTACAAAACCAGTCATTTCCAAGCGGTCAGTCATCTAGGTACTGACCAAGGTCGTCGCTGCTTAACTTTGCTGATCGTACGAAAACCAGAGTTTCAATGTGATATGACAGTTATCCCCCTCAAGTTTGAAAACGTTGTATGTTTGGGCTGATTTGAAAGCTGTGAAGTAGCACTAAGGAATAGTTTTCATGTGATTTTCATTTGTTAAAAATATGCCAAAATGAACACTTTCTGTCTGTTCATAATACTCATGCCAAGTAACAAGCTCTTGTGCTGGCCAGAAGAAAAATGGAAAAAAAAAACAACCCTTAAAGATGATTATATAATCATTTCATGATATACGGCACGTTCATGCAAATAATTTCTTGTTGCTCTGCTTCTCAGGTCTACTATCGTGAGTCGTACGACTTTTTCTTTCAGACTGGTCACTGAATTTCAACTAATATTATACAGACCTGCCCGAATACGTAGATTGACAATCGAAATGAAAAAGAAGTGCCTGTCATTTGACAAAAAGAATGAATATAGCACAGAGGGACAATAAAACGATGTTGTTCTCTAATGATTCCACACTGCAGTAGTTTCTTTTACGTTAGCATTATGTAAGAATGGCCCGAGGATCGAGATATCATAAAAAGTATTTAATACAAACAATGAAACACCCCCTTCGCCAACAAGATGAGTTTTGGAATAGCTGGTTTATAATTGCTGGCCTTTGAAACAAACCAAACACTAAATGCCCCAAAATATCTGGAACTATTGCAGGATAAACAAGGCATTCTCATATATATATATATATATATATATATATATATATATATATATATATATATATATATATATATATATATATATATATATATATATATATAGTTGCAACATATTTATGTATGATGGTGTCACAATGCAAAGTAAGTGCAAGAATGTCTTAAGGAGGTCAAGATCACTTCGTTGTAATAGCTTGTCCTTAATCCTTGCCGACAAAGACAGACAAACAGGCAGCAAATGTCAGGGCTCTTATGGACGCTTTGAATGACGTCTGGACCACTGGAACTTCAGTAGAATATTTTAAGAATCTCGGGACCAGCATGTCCTGTCGTATTGAAGCGGTTAACACTCTTGTTAACACTCTCGTTAATCTCCTTGTGATGCTTTCAAAAGTGTGCTTTTGCTTGCTTTCATATCTTGAGCTAAGGTTATTAATATTCTGTTTCCGTTTACATTCGTGACACCAGCTTCCTCAACTAGTTACTTGACGAAAAATCTGTTTTTCTTTATTATTACTTAAAAAAAAATCTTTTTGTGACATTTTTAAAACTATTTTAAAAATCTTTTTCTCTTCTGGTTCTTTTCTTATCTTGTCAATATTTGTGATTTTCGTTTTGCCTTTATGATCGCCATTCCAATTTTTGGCAATGTGGTGTTACCATCAGTCAATAAGTTTACAATGAATTGTTTCTCTTTTGAGTTTAAATCTTTTTACGATCAATCGCATTCGTTACATATTTGAATTTTTTTTAAAAAAAAAGACAGAAATAGCCCTAAAAAAACTCTCATACTATCAAATATGTTAGTGCAGATATTTCGAATAAAGCAGAGATGAGTTGAAATTCCTTCTAACCAGTCCGCCATGTTGGCAAATAATTTTGGAATGACTGTGAAAGATAGATATAAAGATATGAACTCTCCGATATATATATATATTATTTATTACAATGAATCATTCATACAAAAAGTAAATTAGTAAAGTTAATTATATAAAATGTCGAATTCACTTCGCTAAATTTTAAAGATGCATTAACCCACTAACCACTCGATGAATGGTTAAGTAGAAACACTGTATTAGGTATATATATATATATATATATATATATATATATGGAAAGGGAGGGAGAGATTTGAAGACTGGGACAAGGGATATAGACGTCTGTGCAAGCTGATAGATAGATACATACATAACATACATACATATATATAAAAATAAGGACTCTAAATATACGTAGAGATATTGGGATCAGTGCACACTTATATATATATATATAGAGAGAGAGAGAGAGAATGAGAGAGAGAGAGATGAGGACACTGACATACATGGTTAGGTATTAGGATCTGAGCAGACTGATATATATATATATATATATATATATATATATATATATATATATATATATATATATATATAGATATGGTTCTTAGCAGACTGATATAGATAGATAGATAGATAGATAGATATGGATACTGAAATAGATGGTGAGATATTGGGATCTGAGTACACTGAGATAGATAGATAGATAGAGGATCAGCAGACTGAAATGGCTAAATTGATAGATCGATATATATATATATGAGCAGATTGATGCACACACGCATATATATATATATATATATATATATATATATATATATATATATATATATATATATATATATATATATATATATATATACACTTTTCTGTTTTCGAGTTCGTAAGCAAATACAAATGCTGGTAGAAAAAAAAAACTTATGAAATCTTATTTTATGAAACCCTTTTGCACGCTCCGAAAGAAAAACAATTACTTTTCACATGTCAAGAAATAATCTTGATGAAACTGGGCTGCGAAGGAATGATACGTACCACGCAACTCGGTAACATTTCAAAATATCTGTGTGGACAATGGAGATAACAAAGACGAATAGGACAGCTGCAGAGCTGGAAGCTCCCAAAGCAGTGCTGTCACATTGAGACATGACACTGTCCAAGGACCACTACAGTGACAAAGACAAACACTAAGATTGAGATGACAGTCATGGGAAGGGCTTAGCCAAGAAGACGAGGAACTGTCATGCAACTAATAGATTTCCAAGACACAGCGGACGCGTTTATTTCCGCATAGAACCCAAGCCTATATACAATTGTCAGGGCCGCTAAGTTTTTTTTTTTTTTTTAAGCTTTTCTTGTTCTTTTACTGTGTTTGGAAAAATCGCTTTTGAGCTGTTTGCGTTAAGAATCGTCATTATATATTTCGCATCAGGCAGCCATCAACGAGGACTTTTCTTCACAGTATCCTCGATTATTTTTATGTACTTATTGAATATATTCGCCTCAGCGGAAACTGATGGTTTACACCGGACATTAGGCAGCAGCAAATTTTATTTTGTTGCTTTCGAGTTCGAATTTCAGTCTGATTCGTTCAGAAATTTAAACGCAAACCCTAACAAAAAACAAAAAAATAAATAAAAATAAAAATAAGGATTACTTTAGAGGAATTGGTAAGATGATGAAAGAGAGAGGCGTAAATATTTAAAAAAAATGTCGAAGACATACATTAAGACATGTAGAGGCATGAGTTAATTTCAATGGCGCTGTCAGGTCGGTGGGGCAGGTAGTGGAATTTGGGTTTTTTAAACGAGACAAAACTTATCCTACTAGTTGGGTGGGGGATTTTTTTTTAGGTACAGTTCGCCATCTGGAAATTTTCACAACTATATTTTTCCTATTTACATTTTTTTTTTCAAATTTGCTTGTAAAAGTCCGAAATCCACTAACTCGAACAGAGCGAGAAAAACTCCTGGTCAGTTTACCACATAGGTAAAACTGCAATCAAATGTAGTGCTATCGAGAATTAACATTAAATTAATATGCAGATCAGATAAATAATGTAGGTGCACGTACGTGAGTATGTGTGCGGGCACACACAAAAACATACATATATACCGGGTGTCCAAATCGTGTAACACCACGGGATAATTGTCCACCCTACAAAATGTTTACTATCTAAAATACCACTAAACTAATTGAGTTTCTTTTTTCCAGGTTTTCCGATAAGACATTTAGCCATCTTGACACCATTTGTTATACGAATAACTGAAAAACACTTTGAGTTATTCAGCTAGAAAGAAAACAGGTTAATATCGTTTTTTGTCAGCCCCACTATGTCTTTCCAACTGAGCAATGGTGAGAGGAAAAAGATCATTCGTCTATTTAAGAACGATCCAGAGAATGTGAACAAGTTTTAAAAAGAGGGAACAGTAGCGAGGAAAACTGGATCAGGAGGTCACGACAGCAAGTGGGGTCATCATTTCAAGTTCTAGCTAAATACATGCTTATTGTTCAAAGTAGTTTTAAAACCTCGGAGAATTTCTGTAAGATATCTTTAATCATATCTAAGATACAACAGCTCAAAGCTTAATCAAAGAATTGGACAATTTTGCTGCTACACGATTTGGACAATTTTGCTGTTACACCCGGTGTGTGTGTGTGTGTGTGTGCGCGTATACATATATATATATATATATATATATATATATATATATATATATATATCTTACGCGCAAATATCCTTGGGAAAGGTATGAATCCATCTCTTCTTCCCCCAGCTATGGGTTGAATAGTAGAACAGACTATGAACTATAGCCTTGGTTGTCAACCACTATACCACGGCAACCTACTGCTGGAAAATCTTCTGCCTAGTCAGTCAGAGTTTGAAAGAGAAGTAATCGCCTAAATATGTATCACGAATGGCACTTAACTGACTGATTGGGTGAATAACAGCATTAAAAAGAACAAATAAAAAACAGCAAGTACTTGTGTTTCTACTAAGTCATCAGACCACGTCAGTAGCGTACCCACTTGGGATCAAACTCACTCTGCTAAACTAACTATATGATAAGCAGCCTTCTAGTTTTTGTTTATTCTTTTCGGGTTAAACTCCAATATAAATAATGCTGATTTGAACATAAAAACCGTACCCAGTGAACTGATGTGGTATTTACAATATGCCCCCGTCTAGTCGTTGACTTATAATCAAGAATGCTCTTCTTATTGTCTTTATTTAGCTTTTGTCAGTAATGCTGGTTTCTTTTGGCTCCCCATTCTTTCCTGTATTTTCAATTTCGAAAATCTGACAGCGAAATCGGAAGTGGGCATTCTAATAGCAAAAATGTCTCTCAAAATCTCTGCAAAGTATTAAGAAACCGAAAATATCGTTAGAAACAAAGAAAAGAGCGTTGAAATGCTACATATAATCAATTCATCTATATAAGAGTTAATACTGGATAATTTCCTAATTGTTTCTATAGGAATAGGATGATAATACTATGGACAAAGCATGTAAATAATGAGGAAGTTTTAAGGAAAATGGAGCAAAAGATCTATTCAAATCAAGTAAGACAGAGAAAAACGGAGAATCGCCTAACTAATGAACCAAAGAGTTGTGAGTTTAAAGACCTACAGCAGAGGAGAACAGATTTTTTTGAGTTAAAGGGAAATAACTGATACTGGGATATCCGCAAGATACATGGCACGTTGAATTAGTGACATGGTACAGAAAATCTACGAAATAAAGGGTTTAGTTTGAAATTCCAATCAGAAGAAGTCCGGAGCGCACAACGGCCGAAACGTCGTGAATATGGCAACAAAGTGTAAACAAAAAAGAAAACAACAATAACAAAAAAAAAAAAAAAAAAAATTAAAACTCACTGGATTAGTGGATTAAAGCGTTTGAGGATTTGGTGACATACTTGTACTAACCGAGCAGTAAGTACTAAATAAAAAGTAGATTAAATAAAGTGTTCAGTTCAGAATTCCCTGCAGATCGATATATTACACAAGTCTCTATATTGTCACGTGGTCACAGCGCTTGCCAGCCTAAAGAGAAAGATTTTCTCACCAAATATTGACGTAATTGGGGATGTCCTCAATTTCAGCATACGTTAACAATATATATATATATATATATATATATATATATATATATATATATATATATATAAAAGAAAGAGGTTGTAGTGGTTCCAACGAGAGAAAAGTATGTATATTAAAAAGAAGAGAAGAGAGGTGCCGTAAACGTTTTTGGTTGTAATGTGGATTTATTTAGAAAAAATATTATGTTTTGTTTTACATAATTTTACTACACGTGTTTCTGGTCTCGTGACCGTCTTCAGGTAAAAGCGGATATTTTCACATATTATTAAAAATAATTAATTTTTTCACTGGGGAAGTTTATATAAAATTTTATCTAACAACAAATAAGTTATCTGCAAAAACAATAGCAGGACAAAAGAATGACTATGGAAATATATACAGTAATCAGTGATCGACAGAGATCGAAGGCATAAAAATGAATGGGGTCGAATCAACGAAGTTCCTCTCTTTCCTTTGTGAAATGGTGTATGCAAACTTTGGTGGTGTTATGGAGGCGAGAGTGAAGCAAATGATATCTTATCTTGATTCCTCTTCTTCTTCTTATTATTATTATTGAAATCTCTCCCTTTTTTTTACATCTCTTTGCTTCTTTTCAATTTTATTTTTATTCAGTTTTTATATTCTCTCATTTTGAGATCAGTTTCTCTGTCTCTCTCCTTGATTTTTCTTACTTCGTATTTGCACCGCGTCTCTTTCGGTGCGTTATTGCATAATACAAGCAATCCCCTCGTTTAAATCTCCGTTAGGTCAGTTTTTTACAGTTTTTTTCGCCAAGACGTTATCTTGAGGACCTTTCGTTAAGTTGTCCGGGAGGTTTAATTCTTCCCCTACATCCTCCATCGACCAAGACATTGCGTATCGTCATTCGTTTTTCGCAAACAACATAGTGTAAAATGTTTTATAAATTATTAATTTTATAGTATTACTAAGTGAATTTCAAAGACAATATTTCGAGAGATGTACACCGATGTATTCAACCTTGTGCATGCCTTTTTGTTCCATTAGATTTTTAGAACGAGCCCACAGCGTTGTTGCTGTCATAGTTCAGTGGTTCAGAGCGCTAGCCTCGTAAAAAAAGCAGTTGTGAGTTCAAGCCTCACTGATGGCATGGAGTAATATTAATTTAAAATCATTTAGATCTTGTTAATTTTGTAGTTTTTTTTTAAGCGTATCACCCCAAGCAAGGCGGGAAGTCACTAGGACGCATGGGGTTACAGAAAATTTGGAGCAAGATCAGATAGGAGTGATAGAAGAAAGGATGGGGAGAAGGGCAGTGGATAGAGCAAGGCGATTGACATTACATTTGAATAGCTGGAGATTTGGCCGGAAGGTTTAATTTTTCCTCCGTCGACCGGGACATTGCGTATCGCAATCAACAGTCACCGACATCATTTTCGCCACGTGTGTCCCTTCTTTTCGCTTGCTGTTTCAAATTTCTCGTGACTCCTTCTGCTATTCTCTCTACTTTTCATCGTTGCCGCTATTTTATCCAGGTTCCGCCTCAGCGCTGAGAAAGGGAAATGTCAAATCGTTCGCCATCGGCCCGTGTCAGCTGACCCGGACTGTGTGCATATTAATCAGCCTCACTTTGTCCTTCTCACCTCCTACCTACGTTGCAAAATGCACCTGAGGAAGACCGCTGTGAAAAACGTTGCGATGACGATAACAATAGTCCGAATATAAATAGTGTATAAATAGCCAAGAATTTATCTATCATATTTGATATGTCCCGGAAGTATTGTTCGAAGTAGCAAAGTAGTTTGGGACTACTGTAACCGGGTAGGACAATCTAGCAAGTAACCGTCGTAGTGGTAGGCAACAGGCGAAGACAATAGGCGTAGTCTGTACACCTCCATATCAGTCTGTATTTATGGCTGACACCAGACAATCATATTACTGTGAGGGGGAACCCAGGTGTATGCCTATTCATTACATCAATATTCATCTTTAATAATTTTTAATATTTGAAAGACTGGTTGTTCCAAGAATTGGTGTTAAAGTTTTCTCTATCGTTAATCTTTAAAGAGCACTTCTAATTCTGCATATGGTTTATCGCATTGGTATTATAGAGTGGTCTTTAAGTAATTTTGACTATGATTAGGTCGCGTCATTAATTAATCACTTTATTAAATTTTTAGCTTTCAGAAATTATTCAGTGTTCCTCGATTTGGTTTTGGTCTTGTTTGTTTAACGGCATATTGACTCCTTATGGGTCATTTAATACCAACATTTTATTTTCTTGTGAGTTTTGGTAATTTTTTTCCAATATCTTATTTTTATTTTCATATCTTCTTTTTTTTACCATAAAATGTATTGCTTGTAATTTTTATATTTTCATGTTTTAATCCCACTTTGGAGGTTAACTATTTGCTGGGAACCTAACTGATGTTATTACCCTGGATCAAGGTTGACATGGGAACCACAGCAATTAAGAAATGGTTCAACGCTCTTCAAAACCTCTAAACAGAGGCCTTGCTGCTGGATGTAGTTTCTTGTCATACCCAGGACCACAGTGTTCATCGACTTTTTTTTTTTTTTTCTAAACGTTTATATCATGTATCTATTTTTTCGCCGTTCACATTGGTATTCATGGGATCATCTCTCCTTTGTCCAAGACGATGATGGAAATTTGCTTATTTTTAGGCTAGATATTCTAATCTTTTAATATGGCTCTGTCGTAGCGTTTTTTTTCATTGTTTATTCATAAAGTTGCAGTGATTAACCGTTGAATTAAACTTCCTAAAACAGAATACAATAGCAAGAAGTAATTCATGATTGAACAAATTAAGAGAGTTGGATTCCTGCTTTTTTCCAGGCGTACTTGTGTCATGAAGTTGATGTGCTGATTAATAGTAAACGTCTCGTAAAAATATTGTCCTCCTCCCCTCCTACCACCCTTCGCCCCTTTATTTCACCCTTCGACCCCTGGACTTTACATTTTCATCTATGTATGATAGACAGCCAACTCCTCTATGGAGCTGTTATTTATATAGCCATCGATATGAGGCAACGATATATAAATTTTTATACATCAAGAACAATACTGGGAGAAAATATATGATAAAAGTAGAAAAAAGTTTTCCTGTAAGGCGTTTCGTTTTGTAGGACTTTATCGGACTAAATTTGTTATGTCGGTGCGACTATACATGTACACGAACGAGGGATGCTGGGAATTAATTTTAAAAAAAATTTAGTCCATTGAAGTCCAAAAGGATGAAATGCGTCACGCTAAAACTTTTTCCCCACTTTGTCATATATTCTCCCCCAATATCTATCAGTTCAACGGTTTTTCTCGTCCGCGCACATATCAGGCGCAGCTAGACTCACAGGGGTCCACCTCTAGGGGTCACCTTTGACAACAGATGAATCGCGATTCTCTACTCCCGGATGGGGTCATCTCGGGTTAACTCATTTGGCTTCTGGTTCATTTGATCTGTTTTGAAATTCCGTGCAAAGCCTATCCCAGCGTAATACTACACTTAGTTTGGCATAAGGACACGAATATAATGAATCCTTATCCGCGCAGTGGTTTGAATCCATTTATGTATGTCTAGGTGTGTGGTGTGCGAATGTGTCAAACAAAGAGAGAGACAGAAAGAGAGACGTGGTGACCGGAAACTTCTCATTTTTTAGATGTATTTTGTGAGAGAAACAGTTTCATTGTAGGCGCATGCGCGTGTAGGGTTTTGCAAACAGAGTCCAGAGTAAAGAAATAAAAGAACAAAAAGGTTGGGAAAGAAAATAGCCTAACCACGGTGAATACCCACAGTAACGATCCCTTCCTTTATCAGAGATGTCAGCATAATCACGCCGCCTCTCCTGATTTGTCGTCTTCTTTCTGGCACAATAAGAAGGCCCGCAAAAAAAGATCCTGACAATTCGTACATAGACGAGGAAGAAAATGCATTGAAATATGTGCATCTTTCGAAATCTTTGCACGTACACGTATCCATATTTACCAAATGACGGGGTCCTTTTCCACGGAGGTTTCAGAACGGTAATTCCATTTCCATGAATAGTTCTGTGAAATCGTCATTAGCGTCAATACTTCGACATTTTTTTTTTCCAAAGAATTTACTTCATTTGTTTCTTTTCTCCTTGAAATGATATTTTTGAATCTACAAGCTTGACTGTGATCTCGTTCGGACCTTTTTCTATTTTCCGATATTTAAAAGAAAATCATCTCGCCACACGCCACACGCAGATAAAGTCACAAAGACGCAAGGGCGGGAGGGGGGGGTTTGTTGAGTGTTAAAGAATATGAGAAAAAAGCACTGTTAAGCAGCGATAACAATACAAGAACAAGAATTAAGATGACTGAAGTTAACGATTGACATTGCATTTAAATTTTTGAAGCTCAAAATTGAGTGAGAAGCAAGAAGCTGGAAAAGAGTTCCACAGTACGTAACACTTCAGCACTCTTTATCTTTGTTTCAAAAAAATTTCCGTTGGGGCCTCAGACTCACCACGGAGGCCGACATCAAGTTTCTTGAGGCAGTAGTGCTTTCCTGGGTCAAGAGTGTGGCTGTTGGAAGACCCTATGTCTGGCGACAGAACTCTGCACTATGCCACACAAGAAAGAGAACCCAGACATAGCTGTTAGACAATTTCTGCGACTACAACACGCCTTATATCTGGTCACCTAACTCCCCAGAAGGCAAGAATTATGGCAGCATTCACCAACTTAAATAAGGAGGTTGTCAAAGAGAGTTGCAAGAGGTTCGAAAGTCATCTGGAGGTCGTGGTTGAAGCCAATGGCAATTTTATTGAATAAATTGACACTTTAGTATTTCAAGATATTACTTTTTGTAATTATGTAATTTTGTTAAAAAGTGATGTCAGTGTTATTTTCATTTTTGTGTAGACAATAACTTATCTATTGCACCATCTATCTATCTATCTATCTATCTATATATATATATATATATATATATATATATGAGGATATGAATGTTCATCAGGTAGTTGAAAGGTCAGTCAAAACATATAGAGGGCACAAAGTATCATTCTGGCAAAAAGTAAGCTAGTAATATTCAAGAAGATTTTTTTTAAGTGTTTTAAATGAATATTGTTTATATTGTGATTAGATTGTTATGGTATAAGGTAGATTATGACACTTTGTGTCCTCCATATGTTTTGACAGAACTTTCAACCACTTCATGAACATTCATGAACGTTCTCAAATTTAAAACCTTCATAAACCAATGACATCCTCGCTTTGGTATATTAGGTTGGTGCAAAAATAATGACGTAATAATGTCGTTTTTTGACGTATTTTTTAACGTCAAAAAACGACATTAGTACGTCATTATTTTTGCACCAACCTAATATAAACACGTGCAAGGAAATAAATTCTAGTTTGCCTTGATAAACTCCCTCAGAGAACAAAACGCATCGGCTATTTATTCATATATATATATATATATATATATATATATATATATATATATATATATATATATATATCCAAGGATATAATTGGTGTTTTTTAAAGATCTGAATAGCTATTATAACGTTACTTCGTTGTCAAGCTCTTTGAATTTTCGCATACTTGTATTTTGATTGGTCATTCTAGCTTTTGTAACAACGTTTTCCCCTTGTGAAGAATCGTTAATTAATTTGAAACTTCTAAAACCATTTATTTTACATTCAACATCATCACTTGATAAGACACCGGAGGTGTTGAAACAAAATGGCTATTTTTGTAGTGACTTTATAACATATTTATGTTATAATTATATATATATATATGTATATATATATATATATATATATATATATATATATATATGTGTGTGTGTGTGTGTGTGTAAAAATATATAGGAAAGAACTTGTTAGGTAAATAATCCAAAGTTCTTTAGTATTTTTGTTATTATTTTTAAAAAATAGTGCTCGATACAAAAGTAGAGCATAAATATAATTATTTATTTAAAAATATGATTCCAACGCTACATAGTGTTGGAATCATATTTTTAAATATATATATATATATATATATATATATATATATATATATATATATATATATATCGCTCACTCTCACTTTCTCTAAGAGAGAGAGAGAGAGAGAGAGAGAGAGAGAGAGAGCGAGAGAAAGAGAGAGAGAGAGAGGAGGGAAATTGGTTGAACTACATCAATAACGGTTTAATTTCTGGTGCATCGAGTAAGTTATTAATTGTTTACAAGAATAAAACCTCAATTTCCTCGAACTATTCCCTTTTATGCTAAAAGAAAATTTAGCTTCTCTGTCGTTTTCCTTTTATTGTCAGTGTAGCTTATGAAGAGTTACGTTTTCCTAGTGTCGTTATCTCTATAAACTGACACTATTCACTTATTTATATATGTGGGTGTGTACATTGTTGGACGGTGTTTAAAGGCGAAACAACCCTTTATATTGACTTGCAATATTAAAACCAGCCCGGCCAGGCAGTTATTAGATTTTCAGCCTTCTCTGCTGCTCCTTTTGTTTTTAATATAAGAAAAGAAAATGAAAGTAAAACTCTAATTTTGTATTGCTTCTTGTATTTTCCCGCGGTTCCCGGAAGCTACCGAACTATTTAAAAACTCTTCTTGTAAATCAAAAAGGGGACAAACAAGTATCTTTAAATCAGAACCATGTCACTTGGGATTGTCGTTTATTTGCATGGAAAAGAAGGAAACAAAAAAAAATATTAGAGTCGTGTTCACTAATCTAAGGAAGACATAAGTGACCCTTCAATGTCACAATAGCCCGCACATGACATTGCTTAAATCTTAGTTCAAACGGATGGAGGGCGAACAAAAAGAAATAATGTAATTTTCTTCCATGAACAAACAATGCACGCAGATGTGGTTTGGGATGAGAAAATTGAGAAGATGTTGGAGAAACGAAGTTGGGAAAGAAAAATAAAAGAAGGAAAAAACCAAAAAAAAAAAAAAAAAAAGAAGAGAAAAAAATGAAGAAGAAATTATGAAAAAGAAACAAAAGATAATTACGTAGAGAAGAAAAAGAAAAAAAAAGGATAAGAAAAATAAAAGGATAAGAAAAGGCAAAATGAATGAAAATGGTGTAATACCGAAGTAAAGAGAAGAAATCAGAAAAAGAAGAAAAAAACAATTAAAGAATGAAAATTTAAACCATATAAAAAAACATAAATGAAAAATTAAAAAAAATATAGAAGAAAAATAAAGTACAGAAGAAAAAAGAAAAGAAGGAAGAAGAGAACAAAAGAGAGTAGAATATGGGAAAAGGAGAAAAAAACAAAACACGGGCATTGAAAGAAATGTGACGTCGAAAATGTATATATATGCGAAGGGAAGGTGTGAGAGAAATATAAGACAAGCTGTTTACAGTTTTACACCTAAAACCTTAAATGTACAGAGACGCCCAGCTTTAAATTTAAATTATGGCGCCTGTGTATCGAGATATTTAACTTAACCGATATCATTCGGCATTTTAGTTTATTTTGCTGTTCTTATTCTTTTTGTCGCTATGGTTTTAATTATTCACTCTCGTGTAGTCATGTGTGACTGAAGCGGCTAGCTGCGAGGGAGAGATTACGGAGGGCGATGTCTACGCGGTTTTGAAGAAGGTTGGCAGAGGCAAGTCGCCCGGTCTGGATGGTTTGCCCTATGAATTGTACTTGAGGCTGTCGCACATCTTTGTTCCAATTTTGACTGCAGTGTTCAACAACTGGTTTCGGTCGGGGTCCATCCCCAACCGGATCACCAGGGGTGTGATCACTCTGTTGAAAAAGGGCAAAGGTGGTGGGGGGAACCTAGACGATTACAGGCCCATAACTCTGCTAAACACAGACTTAAAGATTATGGCCAAGATCCTGCAGGAGCGTTTGCAGTCAGTTGCCGAGTCTCTGTTGGGACCTGAGCAGACTTGTTTTGTGAGGGGCCGAACAATTCAGAGCAACCTGCATCTGATCCGCACGATCATAGAGGGTGTAAAAGACGACGAAGAAGCCGCGCTGATCAATTTGGATCAGTCCAAGGCATTTGATAGGGTCGACCATCGCTACCTTGCAGCTGTCCTGCAGGCCGCTGGATTCGCACCCAACTTCTGCCGCTGGATTAGCCTCCTGTATCGCTCCCCCAGTGCGGTGGTACAGGTGAATGGAAGGCTGTCGGACGCGTTCGTGCTGTCTAGGTCGGTTCGTCAGGGTTGTCCGCTGTCGCCTTTCCTTTATGCTTTGGCATTGGAGCCTCTCCTTCGCCGGCTGAAGGACGAGACCGGCAGTCCGGCCCTACGTGGAATTGCCGTTCCTGGAGGGTCTCGAGCCAGGGTTTCCGCGTACGCCGATGACGTATCTGCTTTCGTGTCGTCCCGCAACGACATTGAGGTGGTACAGAAGGCGCTTGATCGGTACGAGAAGGTGACAGGGGCCAAAATAAACCGCGACAAGTCGTCCGGCTTGCGGTTAGGTGCCTGAAAGGGGGTCGCTCTTCCGGGCTGCGTCGGTTGGACAGACGGTCCTGTCCGCATTCTTGGAGTGTGGTTTGGGCCTGACCTCCAGCTGGAGAAGAATTGGTCTGAAGTACGAGCAAAGGTCGATTCCGCCGGTCAGACTTGGAATCAACGGAGGTTGTCCGTGAAGGGCAGGGTGGAGGTGTGTGCTACATACATTTTCCCCCTGATTCTTTATCGATTGTCCGTACTTCCTCTCTGTAAGACTCACAAGAAGGCGCTCGAGCAATCGCTATCCTCCATTTTATGGAGGGGACGCGGGAATCGGGTCGACAGACGAGTCTGCACTAAACGTCCGTGTCATGGGGGCTGGGAATGCCGCACCTGCAGAGTCACATCCGTGCCTCTAGGT
This sequence comes from Acanthosepion lycidas, assembly GCA_963932145.1. Taxonomy (NCBI): domain Eukaryota; kingdom Metazoa; phylum Mollusca; class Cephalopoda; order Sepiida; family Sepiidae; genus Acanthosepion; species Acanthosepion lycidas. The sequence goes on from OZ010586.1 coordinate 75,791,725, forward strand.
TGGCTTTCCTACGCCGTGCATTGACTGGAGGAGATCCGATTCTGGAGGAGATTGTTAGGGACGCGTTCCCTGGCCTTACCATCAGTCCCCCCATCTCGCGGTTTGAGCGCGGTCGTAAACCCCGGGATCAATCGGTTTTCCCTCGCGAGTGTCGGTCGGCCTTGAGGGCCGTTCCCCGGTCCAGTGACCTTTCTCGGCCTAGGAAGGTCTTCTATCGTGAATTAGTGGAGAGGCCCGCGAAGGATCTCCTACGAGATACGCTCGGCTTGTCGGAGGAGGAGTATTGCTCCTACTGGTCTTGGGCGCCAGCGGCGGATTACCTCAGTAACCCTGAGTTTTCGCTTAGCTGGCGATTGGCTCGGAATCGGCTGCCTCTCAACGACAAGGCTTTCATATGGGGCTTGGCGGATTTGCCAGACTGTGAACGGTGTGGCCTTGGCTTAGAAGAAACGGCTGCGCACGCCTTCTACCATTGCCCCCAGGTCCGCCCCTTATGGGACCATGTCGGCGAGCTGACGGCTCGTCTCGCTCCCGAACAGCTTGTGTCCATTGATCGCGCATACGCGTGTGACAATGTGTCGCCCCCGTATTCCGGGATGAAACGGATGGTGTTTCTGACGCTGATGGCCACGGCTCGAATGGTGATTTGGACGACGCGAAAGGAGGAAGTCTTGCGAGGCAATCGTCTTTCTCATTCGGATCTGATTCGATTCTTTGAGCATCAGCTCAAGATGACGATTAGATCGGATAGAAAACGATTGCATTCGACAGTCTTCAGCGAAAGGTGGGTAAAAGAAGCGAGCTTGCTTCGTGTGAACGGGGCTAGCCTTGATTTTCTCTTCTAGGTCAACCTTTTGCACATCGGGGTGGCTTCCTGTGGAACCCTCCCTTTGGTTAGGTTAGACAAGCTTCAGTGTACCTAGTTAATGTGAGTAAGTGTTGTTCCTGGCCTGCATCCCGGCCGTTCTTTGGTTATGATCCAAGTCGAGATTCCCATCCTCCCCAGTTTGTTTTGACCCCCGCCCCATTTTCATCTCGACTGGGTCAGTTTTATATTTTCCCATTCCAGCCTAATATTTTATACTTTTTCCCACTCCCTTTGCGAGAGCGTCTCTTGATTTTGTCCCCTGGGCAGAATACAGCGGCCTACTGTTTTATGGGTTGGACGGTCCCTACTAACATCAATTATGTTTAGTTTGTATTTGTGTTTATTTTAAGTTTATTATTGGGTTCATTTCCTTCCCCTCTCATTTTATCATTATTAGAATTGTATATATATATATATATATCATCATTAGAATTTTCATGGTATGGGGCGCGATTTTGGTAGGTCTCCCTTGAGAGCACGTGGTATTATGGTGGTTGAAGGATTGTTTGGTGATGGATGAGTTCTTTTGGTGAATGTGTAAAATGTAATGTACGAATGGGTCGCGAATCTGATTAGCTAGGTATAAGATAGTTAGTGTTGACCAGCCTCTACCCCTCCCCTTTATTGGCCTCGTGCCACAATTTGTACTTTTTGTACCAATAAATACCAGTCATGTGTGACGTCATGAGATGCGGTGCGATTTTCGCTTCTAGCGTCTTATATGCGCGTGTTTATCGTTGCTTAGAAATCTTCTATGTAAACATTGACAGACTATCATCACTGTCGTGTCAGTATATTGTTTAATATGTTGTAATTGACATCTTTGATAATGGCTTAAGTAAGCCGAAAGCTTAGATTGTATTAAAAAAATTTTGGATCAATACTGTGAATTTCTTTCTTCTTTCAACGATAATGTTATTAAACTTATCAGAAGTTACGAAAAAATTTTACATAAAATAAATAGACAAAACTTGTCTATATTATTTAATGAAACGTGTATATATATATATATATATATATATATATATATATATATATATATATATATATATATATATATATATAACATTAAAGTCAATGCCCAGAGGTGACAGTCTGTTTCCATGTCTTTACGATTGCGTTAAGCAAGAAACAAACTGACTCTGGGCGTTGACTTCAATGTCCACTTTTATATTTACATACGATATATCCCTGATATTGATCATTTTAACCCATAAATATAGCATAGCTTAAAACTAGATTTTATCATATGTAATGCGGATAAATCAAATAACTTCATATTAGCAACCGTATATACATGAGTTAACATGCATACACAGGTAAGCGAATAAATATTTACTCAATTTAATATAAGGTGTAAACAAAATAGTGCTCAATGTGGCTAGATAGAGCTAAGAAGTATTAGGTTGGTGCAAAAATAATGTCGTTTTTTTCACGTATTTTTTTACGTCAAAAGACGACATTATTTTTGCACCAACCTAATATATATTAATAAATACACAATATATCTACGTTCGAAGTGCAACGTTTCGTTGTTCTACCAACTCATCAGGCATGAATTATTACTTTTGATTTAAAAGAAAAAATATATTGGCTCTTATGGGAGGAAGGATAAATTAAATGCAGAGTCAAAGATAAAATTTAATATAAACGTAATATAATATTGGGGTGTAAATACAAAATGTTGAGTGTAGGTAGGTGGCTATTGTAAAAAAAGTCAAAAAAAAAAAATTACAAAAAAAGGGGCAGAATAGTAAATTGCAATTTCGTCGCCAAAGCTACACCCTTTTCCGGCCGCGGCGACCAATGCAACCTGTGTTCGCTAGAAAAAAAGATTCATCCTCAAAAATATTAATGACCGAAATCTACTTAATAAACGATATGAACTAATGTTAGTTTGTAATCATATGAAAACATTTCTCTTAAAATATTTTAATTCTGGATAAATATATTATCCAAATATCACATGAAGTTCCCATATTTTAGGTTTCAAATTGTTTACCGTCACCCACTTGAAGCATTTTAATGTCTGTTATGACTTAACGAGTTAACCGGCGTTCCTCTTTTAAACTTTAAGCTTGCCTTTTTTACAATAGCCCCCTAACTATACTCTACATTCTCTATTTACACCCCAATATTATATTAAGTTTATATTAAATTCGATCTTTGAATCTGCGTATTTTTAGTTAAAATTTTATTAAAAATAAGACTTACTGATATTCAAACGGCCCTTTTAAGAAATCTTTGTGTATAAAATTACAAATAAAAATGCCAAAACCTTTTTTTATCATTGAAAATCCCAGACGACACGCGAAAAACGGATATCATTGTTTGTGAGTAGCCACCCCTACCCTAACGTAACCTGATTTTGAAAGTAACTTATATTTGATACATAAATTGTCTATAGAAATTAAAACCCAACCACCTCTTCTCAAAATAATTGAATTTCCCGTAACTTAAACTTAAAATATTAAGATTGTGCTTATAAATTAAGTAAATTTCTTAATAGGTTATTTCAAAAATCGCTTGAGAACGGAACGCAGCTATGGATATTAAGTTTAATTTTATAATTAAATTAAAAAATTTAGTTTCTCTTTTGAAACATGGTAATTCCTATGTAGCGATGGAACCATATTTTTAAAATAGAATATAATTACAATATTATGTTCTACTGTTTTGTATCGAGCACTGTTTTTTTAAAAATTAAAAATAATTACTATGAACACCAAATTGTAAATCTTACTGCTCCACAATGTCATGTTACACATTTTTTTTTGCCAGAATCTATCTCCCAAATTTATATGGCTACAATTTGTCCGTGCATCAAATATTAGGGCCACATTTGGTATATCGCTTTTGATGCATCTCGAGAATCAAGAAAGAATATGCAGCTCACCTGGCATCCCGTTTTCAACCACTTTTCCACTGCCGTTAGGTGACTTCCTTTTATATTTCCTATAAATATTTTTCACCGTAATTGTTCTGATGACCTTTCATCGTTGGTATCTCGGCTTCCCGAATTGAAGTGAAGTATTAGATTAGAAGGCCTTTTAATTTAACTACTAAAGTTGTTAATTTTAAGCAGACATTCTACGCCTATAGTTTTCGCTTGAGGAACTCCTTTCTGACTAACAACGACGATATTCAAACATTTAAATGCTATTATTATTTTAAAATGCTATAAGCATTCAGATTCCTTGATTTATAATCGGTGAGATATATGCTGATATGAATAACGAGAAGGAAAATTAGAACGAAACGGATACTGTTGCATAGAACGAGAAAGGGACTGCTGAAACTTTTGGTACACAATGAGGAAAGAGGGTTTGGGGAATCTTTACGCTCATAGCACATTTAAAATAAGAGACAAAGAGGAAAACAGCAAGTAACGTACCAAAAGAGCTTCTGTAAGTGGATAGTAGAATAGACTAGGAGTGATAGTAAAATAACAAGAGCTATAAAGGTTAGGTAGCTGTGAAGAACCATGATAGGCGATGTCATGAAAGGACACGGTACAGAGAAGAAGAATTGCCATGAATTCTTGAGAAAGATAGTGAAATATTTTCCCGTTGTCGTCACCGCGCTTTTATTAGGTTGGTGCAAAAATAATGTCGTTTTCTCACATAGTAACATATGTGAGAAAACGACATTATTTTTGCACCAACCTAATAATTTCATAGACTAGACAACCATACTATTTAATCCGTCATTTAGTGTTGGTGGAGAAAAATGGGTTCATGCTTTTCCGAATTCTATAAGTGTGAAGTAAATGCAACTGAATTTGAAAACGATTCGGAATTTCGGAATTGATAACCGTTATACCACCAGTACATTGAATAATAAATATGGTAATAATAATAATAATAGTAATAATTGTATTAGGTTGGTGCAAAAATAATAACGTAATAATGTCGTTTTTTGACGTATTTTTTAACGTCGAAAAACGACATTATTACGTCATTATTTTTGCACCAACCTAATAGAACTGTTAGCCGTAATCGGGGTGATGCTGATGTCTTTAATAGTAGTTTAATTAATATTAGGCTGGTGCAAAAATAATATCGTTTTTGACGTATTTTTTAACGTCAAAAAACGATATTATTTTTGCTCCAACCTAATAGTTTTTACATCTTACTTATCTAAAAACCTACCATTCGTCCATGCTTAGAATATGCTGCCCTGCTATTTACCTTGAGCTCCTTGATAAAATCCAAACAAGAATTAGCAATATTATTGGTCCTAATCTGATAGCTCGGCTTCAGTCGCTTTCTCACCAACGTAAGATTGTCTCTCTGTTTCTTTTCTATGAATATTTCCATGGTAATTGTTCGGATGAGCTCTTTTTGAATTTAAGCGCTGTACTAGACTGGCGGCGAGATCTCATCAATTGACAATTGAGCTGGCTAGATGTAACCGTAAGTTCTATGCTAACAGTTTCTTTTCTCGCTTGTGGAAATCCCTTCCGGCTCCACGCTTTCCAACCAAATTTAATCTGCAAAAATTTAAAGGCAGTGTCAATCGCTATCTACTGCCCAACCCCCAGATTACGCTTTCCTCTTCCCTTATTAATGTTTCTGTTCCTAATTCTTCCACGCTCTTTATATTAGTGGCTTTACTGCCTTGCATGGGGTGATACCGATTAAAAAAATTTACAAAGAAAGTCACTCAACAAAACTGAATCATACAATAAAACTGATTTTTTTTTTTTTACTTTATTGAAACTTTAACAAGAAAGTAAGAATACATTAAAAAATGATGCATCTTTACATGACTCATATAGCTGTTGGTGGACCCTATAACATTATGCATACTGTAAATTAAATTTTAAAAAGTCTGTTTTGCGATTAAAAGACGTGAAGTGTTTTCGAGTAAATCAGTTTTTTATTAAATTTAGCGGGAAAGAATAATCGACTCTTCTTTACTGTCCTCTGCTTTCTACTACTACTACTACTACTACTACTACTGCTGTTACTTTGCATGAGTTAACTTTGATACGTCTTCGCTATTCCTTCATCAGCACTTGGCCAGGAGAAACGCTCACACACTGCCATGGCTTCTTTTATTCTCGCTTGGCTCCCATTAATATTTGGCACAGCTCAGGGTTTTCTTTCAAATTACTGGATGGAATTGGATAAAACTGCCAAAAAGCCGTTTTTCCGCGAAGCTCACAGTTCCATTTTACCTCGAAGTTAATATTTATGCTTCGTGGGTATCGAAGAACATATAAAATCTTCTATTAAATGCTAAAGGCAACTATAAATCAGCGCTAGGCTTAGAACTCGGAATCCATTCACATTTTCTAAAGTTTGAAACGGAAGAACTTTTTTTTTTAGAACTGATTGTTTTGATAAAACAAATTATTTTTTTTTAAATTTCTTATATGAAGCATTGCCAATCAATATTATAAAAATGATATTAAGACTATTATGTGCCATGTCAATTAAGGATGTAGGTGGTTATGGTTTTTCACAAATTCCAGTCTATTAATTTTTTTTAGTTATTCCTCAAATTTTACTATCCATCTTTGTCCTTTTTTCTACTGACACAAACTCAATAAGTAGGTTTGCTCGTTGTGTCCTCCTTTTTCTCTTGTCTTCACTATATCATGTAAGTTTCTCCAAGACCTCTTTCCTCGTTATGCAACCCCCGAAATTTTAACTATTCCTTCTCATTGTAAGCAAATGTCCCCTGTTAGTTCATATTTCCTTTAAATCTTCCTCGTTACACACATGTGGTTGATCAACATTTCTGCCGTTTCATGTTTCTTGCTTTCTTAGCAGATTATCAAACATTAACTTCTATATTGGGGATTGTATATTACATAGCAGTTCAGTACCCGTTTCTTTATTTCTAATGAAATTTTCTTACCTCTTAATATTAGGTTGGTGCAAAATAATGACGTAATAATGTCGTTTTTTGACGTATTTTTTAACGTCAAAAAACGACACTATTACGTCATTATTTTTGCACCAACCTAATACTTTGCTTTGTTTCTGTAAGACACCTTTCCTACTTCATGAATATATGTGACATGTTTTCCATCATCTGTTACTGCACTAACCAGATGGTAAAATTTATTCAACTCCTGGATGGTAAAATTTATCCAACTCCTGGATTTTGACATCTCCAGTATGTAGTTCACATTCAAGTTGACTCTTTTGCTGAGAGACATGCATTCTGTCTTCTAACAGTTAATAGTTTTTCTTCTTGCTTTCTTTCCATTACTACCCCATATAAAAGTTCTTTCAGTCTCTCTTCTGAGTCAACCAAAAGTCTCAACAAAGTGTCTTATACATATGTTGTTAATATTTAGCTCATATCTTCGGTGTTTCTTTTTGTGATACCAGCTTCTTATAGTTTATAGTCCTTTCTTCTTGCTTGTCTAAGAGTTCTTTCAGTTTCTTTTCTGGGTCTGCCAGCAACATTGTTCTAACCTAGTACGAGGATTTAGAAAATACAACTTTATTTGCTTTATTTATAGATGACAGAACTTGCTTTATTCTTTTCAGTGTTATGAACTTCTCGCTTGTGGAACTCTCTTTCGGCTCCATGCTTTCCATTCAACTTTGATCTTCAAAAATTTAAATGCAATGTCAATCGTTAGCTATTGTCTTCCTGATTACACTTCTATTGTTATCGATCCTTAATAACGTTTCTGTTTTCCACTTCTTTTGCACCCATAAAACCCCTGTAACTCCCGGCGTCTTAGTGGCTTTAAGCCTTGATTGGGGTGATTTCGATTAAAAAGTTGTGCAAAATCTTGATAAGTAAAAAGCTGACATGAAGCGGAAAGATTATATTGAATCAGTTGCTAGAGATGCTGCTAGGGAAGTTGTTTCACAGTGATGTGCTAGACAATGTTTCTCCCCAGAATCTATCTTACATGTCTATTAGTCTACTATTCGTTCATGCTTATAGTATTGCTGGTACATATGGTCTGCTGTTCCTGATTTATATTAAGAGATTCTTTATAAAATCCACAAAAGAATCAGCAATAGTATTGGTCCTGACCTGGCATTTCGACTTCAGTCACTTTCCCAATGCCATAATGTAGCTTTCTTGTACCTTTTCTTACAATTAATAGTCTTTTCTTATTGATTTCCTTGACTGTTCTTAAAGTTTTCCTTCTGAGTTTGTCAACAACACAGTATCATCTACTTATTCATGCTGTTAAGATGATGTCCACCAATAATAAATCCTGGTACTAGAAACATAATATGTGTTAGTCATTTGATGCATCCTGGTACAAGATGCATCATATGTATTAGATATTTTACATTGTTTGATTTGTTTTTATGGCTTATCAACCTCTTGCAGGTTATTTAAAATCAGAAAATATTTTTAGACTGTAAGAATTTTTGGAGATTCTAATATTTTGCAGATTAACATACAAGTCCTACTAATTAATCCATAGCATGGGGAGAAGAAGTGGATTCATGCCTTTCCTAAAGGTATTTGTGCGTAAGTGAATATAACAAATTCCGAATGGAATTGAAACTTGGCCCTCCGATTTCCAATTCCGAGACTTTAGCCATTACATCCATACCTGCAACATCTAGTATTCTCAAGCGGTCATCCATCTAGATACTGACCAGGCTCGACATTGCTTAACAACGGTAGTTATCTTCTACCGCCGAAAATATAGACATATCTCTGTATCCTATGACCTACTGGCCGGGCCTCAGTACGAAAAGCGAATGCAGTCAGCTTTCCTTTGCTATCCTATCTAAGAGTTGTGCGGCTTCACTTTTGAGTCATCCATCAGGTGAGTGTGTATCTTATCTAGTTAAGATTATGTCCGCCAATAATAAATTCTAAGAGATCGTTTACTTCTCTAACGATTATCTGGGTTAGATAAATCCGATGAGAAAGGCCCCCTTGTCTTATTTCTATTTTTGTCCATTCACTCAATCCGTTGCATATCCGCATGCAGGTTTTTGTTCCCATCAAAACTTACGTATTTACTCGAATTTCTTTCCGATGTAAATACTTTGCTAGAATTTGAATTATGTTTTTCTGTCTAACTTATCAAATGTTTTTGCGTAAAAGATGAAACATGGGCATCGGTGTTTCTGCATTTGTATTACTCTGATAGCATTCTGATCATTAAAGACTCTATTTCTTGTTCCAATGTCTTGAACAAAACAACTCTGTTCTTGCCCAACTTCCGGTCTAGACGTTATCAAGAACATCATTATTAACAATACGAAAATCTTTCTTTAAATCTGATTATTTTATTCCTTTTTGAAAGAATCTAAGCCAATATTCACATTGTCGATTAAATAAAAACAGGCCAGTTATGACGCTGTAAGTATTCGAGTGATTTCTTTCTAGCATTACAATGGATATTGTAAATTCAACAGATGATCTCGTGGATTCGTTTTTTTTTTAATCATTTCACATCAAACAGTGCGATAAAGGGGTTACTGAGTGCGAGAAAAACTTATTGAGGAGAAAGGAGACCATAAAAGAAAAGAGTTCAAAGAGACAGAAGATAGTAATTGACGCTGCATGTAAATTTTTGAAAATCGTAGTTGGCAGGAAAACAAGAAACTGGTGGAGAATTCAGCAGCGTGAGATAAGAGAGTTAGGACCTGCAGTTACATCTACATTTCAACCGTCAATAAACATCGATCTTTTGTGCATTTAATTCGATAATAAAATGTTCTGTGTCATTCTTATGTTATTACAATATATTTATGAGATAGGGAACGATCTTTTAAGCTTTATTGACAGTTTGGTGTAAGATCATTTTTACTGTTTGCATTTACGTGGTTTGTTAGAATTATATAAAGTCTTTGTCCACAGCCTCTTGTCTGTGTTTTCCGTTACCGGCTGTACTCATAATGAGGCTACGTGTCTGGCATAGCTATCGAGACTCTTATTCACTCCAGACCAAGTGGAACTCCTATATACGAACCAGCTTCTATTTCATCGGCAGATATGGCAATTATGGGAGAGTGGTTTGCTCATATGTTAATTCCATTTCTCTCTTTCCTTATTAAGCATCGTGACGAAACATTCTTTTTAAGATACCTGTTGATATCAGAGCGTAAGAAAGTTTACCTTTTCCAAGAAAAGAATTTAAACCTGGTGTGCCGTTTCAGTGCCGATAAGGTTACGCAGCACCCACTCCTTCATTAAGACCTTCATTTATACATTAATATGCAGATTCTTGGAGAGAACCATCCTTATTCAAACCAGACTTGTGCTACAGAATCACACAGAACTGTACCGAATAAAAGAAACCCAACCACTTGAAAAGTTTCAATAGAAGGAACAACTAAAATGTATGGAACATGTCACTGGAAGAGAAAATAATGTCATAGTCAAAATGCTGGTGTTCCACACTACGTCACGCTTATGGCCATATCATCTTGAAAACCCGGTTCTCGTCCGAACATCGAAGTTAAGCAACATCGAACACGATCAGTAACTGCATGGGTGACCGCTTGGGAATACCAGGTTCTGTAAGCTCGAATGTGGATAACGACTCGGAATTGGAAATCGGAGAGCCGTGTTCCAATTCCAGTCGAGTTACCCTTGGGAAAAATATCTCCTCCCCGACAGCTATGGGTTAATTAGTAAGACTTGTATCAGAACATCATTATTATCCCCCACATAAAAATTCTTAAAATCGAAAAATATTTTCTGGCTTTAAATAACCTGCTAAAGGTTGATAAGCTGTAAAAGCCTAATCAGTCAACCAATCAATTCACAATACTTAAAAATATTTAGGAAGGAAGCCCCCAACAATACTGGAATGAGTGATAAGAATTAGTGGTCTGGAAAAACTCATTTTCCTGAAAAAATTTTTTAATAGAAGCATCTTATAAATTTCAACCGAGAGTAGCACTGGCTGCTCGGTTAATGACTGTCAAATGGTTCTTTATAAGGAAACAATTAATATTAGAATTACCATTTCCATGACAAATATATCCTACACGTAATTATTAAGAATTTGGTTAAGTCGATTGCTACCGTTAAAAAAGATTTGTTTTTTACGGTCTCTTTCCCACTTTCGGAAGTTTGCGTCCCTTTGTCTTTTCTATAAATACTTTCGCACGAGCTCTTTGCTATGGTACCTAGACTTTTTTAATTTAAGCATAGTACTAGATTGGTGACGAAGTCTCATCAATTTACAGTTGAGCTGGCTAGATGGAACCGTAAATTCTATGCTAATAGTTTCTTTTATCGCACTTCTCGCTTGTGGAAATCTGTTCAGGCTCCATGCTTTCCAGCGTTAATCTGCTATCTACTGTCCTTTTGATTACTCTTCCTCTGTACTCGCTCCCTAGCAAAGTTCCTGTTTCTAACTCTTCCACACCCAGTAACCTCTTGTGTCTTAGTGGCTTTATTGCATTGCTTGGGGTGAAATCGATAAAAACAAAACAAAAAAAAAACTAATTACCTTTCCACAATGGAAATAGTAATAAAAAGATAACTGCATTTATCTGGTTTATAAGAACCTGTCGAATTCTTTGTCCAGAATAATTTCTCTCTGTTTTTCTATAAAAACCATCTCGCTTTTTAGCTATTATGACGTGTGAGGGCTTCCTTACTTGCCTCGATTCAGAAGCAGCAGCGGAAATAATCAACAGGAATAACCGGAAGTTCCAGATGTCATAAAAAACCCTGATAGAGCCCTATTCCGCCACTTTTCACCCTTCCTGTTCAGCGGGCTCTTTCTCACGTTCATCTTATGCATTTTCTATGTTCCAATTCGGCGGCCTCTACATTCAAGGCCCGCCGCAAAAGACGAGGTCTGTCATGGCAGCTTGACATCAGTTTTCGCGTTTCTGCCGCGGGAACCGATGGAGAAATCTCCCTTCAAGACACCTGTAAAGGAAGACTACACACGACCCATGCTGCAAGAGACGAGGCCTGTCCTAGCAGTTTCACTCTCAGATTTCTCGTTCCTACCGTGGGGATATGCGGATAACTCTCCAAACAAATCAACTACTATACCCAAATACTCTGTTAATTGGGGAACCCCATTTTCTTCCCACAAATATTACCTTTTCAATCAGAAATAAATGCTGTTGAATAGTTATTTTAAAGGGTTGGGTTTTTGTTTATTCCACTCACACTGCCCAGCATAAAACAGACATAGGCGGGAAAAAATTCTCCACATTTTGGTAACTGTTGTATTCTCATTGAGGTTCCTTGTTGAATAGGTTAAATAATTTCTGTGAGAAAACACATTTTTGTCTTATTTCTCTTTCTATTTTTGTTGTCTTCATTGAACTCCTTCCTTATCCGTATTCAAACTGTCTGTTACCAGTAGAGATGTTATGGATTAATCGAATGCGTATAAAGCAAGTATTTTTAGTATTACAAATAGATATTTTGGTCGTAGTTTATCAACTGCTTTTTTTTTCTTGTAATCGATGAAACTTAGGTCTTGTTCCAGTGTCTACGGGTGCATATAAATAAAGTTGGCGACACATCAAGCGTTCAATGAAAATAAAATAATGGTGATATGTTGAGTTTTCGAAGAGCAGTAGGCAGTAGGCTGCCTGGTTTCACCAATAAGACACCTGTGGCGTTAAGACAGAATATGAAAAGATTGATGCACGTTCAAGTACTGCCGGAATCTTATAACGTTTGACGGGCTGGTAGTAAGTAAAATTACCATTAAAGACTTATCATTCGTCAAGTTACTAACGAATATTTGAATGTTTCATGAAATTAATTCTTGTTTGGGGTTATGATTCTGCTTCTTGCTGCCCAGTAGTTCATTCCATTCAGTCAGTTATGTGCTATGCGTGATACACGCTTAAGCGATCAATGTATCTTTCGATACATGACTGACGAGGCAGATTTTTTTCAGCAGTAGATTGCCATTTCTTTCTGCAGTTGACCAGTTGCCATCCAAGTCTATAGAACCTGGTCTGTCGTACTATTTACCCATATCTGGAGGGATAAGAAGAGGATTCATACCTTTCCCAAAGGTATTAGCACGTAAGTGAATTCAGTGGATGCAACTGGAATTCGAACTCGGTTATCCGTTTCAGCAATCGAAGCGGCTATTCATTACTCCACCGTACATTGCAGAAAAAGAAAACCAGGACGTAGTCATCTATGGCTATCTAAAACTTCCTACCTTTAAGTAATGTCTGTCTCCTTACTATGTTTCTCGGTCTCTCTTCTGCCATCCATTTACACAAGCATTTTAGGCAAACTTCTCTCTGGATTGTTCTTCTCCTCTTGCTTTAATTATTTATCATGTGGGTATCAGATTCTCCCAACATTTTCCCAGAAATTTCGACTGTCTCTGATTTTAATTATAAGTATTTTTTTTGTTTCCATTTTTCATGTTCCGTTTACAGTATTCTCAGCAGGGCCAGTGGAAATTTTGAGATCTGCAGCAATGAGGGACATTTTTTTGCTCAGCCAAATCGTGAGTCGGTTTCCACCAAATATACCCCTGTGTTGTATATGATCTTGTGAGAAATAAATAAATACTATGAATTCTAATGTACATGTCTGGGTCATTCAAGATTATGAAGGAAAGAGAATGCTAAGAAAGTTTTCTCTAAAATAATATTAGCACCATGTTTTCTGTACTACCAAATCGAATAAGACTGTAGTGATGATGAATTCACTCCTGAAAATAATTTTTAAAGAACTGAAGGGTTATATTTTTTAATCCGACATATATTTAATACTTCTTTATTTTTTGATTACTTATTTTTGGTGGTTATCCATATTTGAGCAGAAGCACATTTTTTTTTTAATTTCTGAAAGTGTAAAATATTCCCGGCATGCATTTGTAAGTTCATTTTAATTTGTATAATGATGGAATGTGCTGATCAGGAGATACAATTTATTGCTTGATAACAGAGTTCCCAATATAGTTTTGATTTAACTTTCTTTCGGCATATACATACATACATACATACATATATATACATACATACATATATATACATACATACATATATATATATATATATGTGTGTGTGTGTGATATATCTGATAAAAAGGGAAAGATGTTACACTTATAAACATTTCCTATTTTTCCTTATCCTAATATTCTGTCAGATTCCACTCCATATTTGATATCATTGGAATATATATAAAATACATATAAATATGTATTTGACACAAATCTCTCTCTCCCTCCCCCTATATCTATCTATCTATCTATCTATCTATATATATATATATATATATATATATATATATATATATATATATATATATATATATATATATATATATATAATTATTAAGAAAACGAAGACTTTAAAAGGTTGTGACGATACTTTATTTCATTAGAACCGATATTTCTGTTCTAACTCATCAGACCGAACATCGCCACACAAAGAAATGTATATATATATATATATATATATATATATATATATATATATATACGGGAGAGTCGTATTCGACGTATGAGGGTCAAGCAGCTCAGTTCCTAGTAACCGATAGCCAGACGCCAGCACATATGATTTGATTATAGGGGTGAATACTTTGTGCAGAACCAACCACACCTTTTGAAGGACCGAAAACAATGACCTGGTGCACTACGTGCAAGAAGATCCCCAAACGACCCTCCGCAAGTTTTGAATTCAGAGTTGTCCTTCTCCTATCCAGTTGCCACCCAAGGCTATAGAACCCAGTCTATCCTGCCATTTTCCCATAACTGGAGGAAGAAGAAGAGGATTAATACCTTTCCTAAGTGTACTAGCACGTAAGTGAATGTAATGGATTCGACTGGAATTCGAACTCGGCTCTCTGAATATTGGTATCAATATTGATCGAAAATGGGTTGAAATCGTAAAGAAACAGTTGAAATCTCTATGTAACATTATGAGGAAAGGAGAATATGACCCACACAGGACATAATGAAGGCAAGAAAGATAGTGGAAAGCAACGAATAAACTCCATAACGTGTTTGCGTAATAGATGATAAAACAGACTGGGGAAAAGGCAAACCCTACTCAGAGCTACAAAGGACAGGAAGTTGTGAAGAGCCATAATCACACACGCCCTGAAGTGACACGGCACATAGAATAAGAGGAGGAGCAGAAGGAGGGAGAATTATTATTATTATTATTACTTCGGTTGAAGTGGTTCACTGTATTTCTTGACATATCAAACTGTCTTAGCGCACGATATTTTGGTGACATGAGTTACCAAGAGACAAAACGTTCAAGAAATTCTAGACATTTTCACAGAACCAATTAGAGTTTGGTAAATTTCATCAGATTTAATGAGATGGACATTAGCAATAGCCGAGACGTTTGCATTGTAGATTATTAAAGTCTCAAAGGGGTTTGCGAAATCTAATAACGTTTTCTTAGTTCTATTACTGTTTTTTCTGAAATGAAATTTACGAAATAAACATTTATTCCGTATAAAACAGTAAATATAATAGACAATTTGCAAAAATATATAACTTTTAAAATGTTAACCCTTCCATGAATTTATGGACGTTGCATTCAAGGTTGCATTTGTTAAGTTTCTGGGCTTTTGGAGAGTATTCTTCAAAAGGTCGAACATAGATATTTGAAACTTAATTGAAGGCCGATCGAGTGTCAGTTGAAGATGAGCGTACATGGTCATCAAAGACTAATAAAACACGAGAAAATGTGGACCGTTAAATTAAATTCAAGGTGCAATAGATACATTTTCGACTAAATTAAGCAAACATTAAAATAACTCTGACATCTCATTTTAACAGATATGTTTACCAAAATTAAACAAAAATATTTTAAATATTTTTAGTCAATTTATTCAATAAAATTACTATTGGCTTCTACCTCGACCTCCGGATGACTTCGGAATCTCCTGCAACTCTTCTTGACGGTCTCCTTGTTTAAGTTGGCGAATGCTACCATAATCCTTGTCTTCATTTCATTTTTGGTATTACAAGGAGTTTTGTTGGTCTCTCGCTCAACTGCGCCCCAAACATAATGATCAAAGGGTTTATATTCTGGGGAGTTAGGTGGCCAGATGTAAGGGGTGATGTAGCCGCAGATATTGTCTGACAGACATGACTGAGTTCTATGCTTGTGTGGCATAGTGCAGAGTCCAGGTGGTTGTTTTTAGGCGTGGATGTGTGTGTATATAAGAACTCATAGGTATATAGTGAGACATAGGTATGTAGATATAGATAGGGGTTTAGGA
Organism: Acanthosepion lycidas; assembly: GCA_963932145.1. Lineage (NCBI taxonomy): Eukaryota > Metazoa > Mollusca > Cephalopoda > Sepiida > Sepiidae > Acanthosepion > Acanthosepion lycidas. The sequence goes on from OZ010586.1 coordinate 75,807,734, forward strand.
CATGTGTAGAAGTGTATATGAGTATGGATATATAAAAGATTGTAAAAGAAGGACCTAATTTTCTCCTAGTGACATTTTATCCAACTCTCCTCTAATATTCTCCAATTGGAGGTGAGTTTTAAATAGCACGAAGGTAAAGTTTAAATTGGCAATTTAATTCAAATTGAAATATACTACCCTATTATTGATGATAAAATTATTTAAATTGGAATAACCGTTGATAATTGGGTACCTAAAAACAATCACGATTTTATTTAATGAACAAAAATCAAACGAATAGATGTCAACTTAACAATCAATAAGATAAAAGTTTAGAAAAAAAAAAGATTACTAAATATAAAATGGATTACTCTTGCAATGTACTGTCTATGAGTTTTTCCAATCGACTGTTTCATAGAAAATACCCAAAACTCCAACGAACTTCAAATTAAATTCTTCGTAGATTGTTTAGACATTTAGATTTACATCAAACCGTAACCTCCCAAATATGCCCGTTAAAGTAACGCGAATTAACAGCGTCTAAGAATTTGAATGAAACCTGTCCTCGTGGAATGTAATTTATTAGGGTTGCTGTAGCTTCTTCCTTTAATGTCGGTCTTCACCTCTTACCCATCTATATATAGAGACAAGACGCATTAGGCTTAAGCAACGTCTAGCCGACAGACAGTGGGGTTAAGAATAAGGAATTGAAATGGTACACCTAACCCACTCATATCTTATCTTCTCTCCCACCTTACTTCCTCACTTCGTTAATTTTACATATGCTTGATGAGGTCCATCAAAAACGTGTGAATTTCTTTTCATTTTTCATTTCAACCTTTGGAAGTAAAGTCTGATGATCCATAGCTCTGTTAAAGGGGTTGTGGTGAAATAACTTATTACATGTAACCTTAAAGTGGTCTGTTTTTATTCATATATATATATATATATATATATATATATATATATATATATATATATGCGGAGAAAGTTTTCGTTCTGATGAGAGGAACATCTCAGTGTTCACGAAATAAAAATTATAATCGAAATGAATAATTAAAATCTCCGTCTTCTTATTATCATTATAATGCTCTGTTTTCTACATTGAGCTCTCCCTGGATTTATATCCTCCTCGGAATTATGCCTTCCAGTCACAAGCTGGTAAAACGCATAATCCCCCCCCCCACACACACACATACACAATACTACAAAAGTTATTTGATTGGGCACTTCTTGAAATAGACGCCATAATTTTATTTATTTATTAAACGGTGTGTAATACATCTGTCGGCCAGCGCATTGATGAAGTCAAAGTCTTCTTCTTTGATCATTGCTATCCACAACTTCAAGTCCTTATTACCTCTTAGTACATTTTAGCATTTTGCTATCATCATTCTTAAATACTTTTCTGCCATCCATTTTATCAAGTCCACTTCTATTCCTCCTGCCTTCAAACCGTTCGTATCGAATTTTCTAAGCCCCCTTTCCTCATTATGCGCCCTAGTATCTTCCTGGTGTTAAGCATAAATGTCTTTTCTTTCCATTTTCTACAAAACTTCGTCTCCATTTTTGTCAGTAATAAAAATATCGGATTAAAAATAAATCCATTAATTCCTTAGAAATATATATATATATATATATATATATATGAGTGTGTGTATATGAGTGTGTGTATGTGTGTGTGTGTATATATGTGTATATATATGTGTGTATATATATATATATATATGTATGTATATATATATGTGTATATATATATATGTATATTCATGAATTATTCATACAAAAAACACATCTATTTTCGTTGTCCACTTATTACTGAGAGTAAAAACAAGAACAAAATCTCTTTCCATACCTCAGGATGTCTGTAGGAACAGACGAAAGCTTGTAAAAGTAATAAGACCTAATGCAACTGAAATTTATAAAACAGGATCTTTTCATTCATAAACAGGTTCGGGGTTTTTGTATATTATTTGAATTGTTCGCGAAGATGGATTTCTCGCCATTTAAATCATTAACCTTTGTATTTGTTTTTTGTATGAATAATTAATGAATAACCAGATGTTCTCAACAATAAATAAGTTGAAAAGATATTAAAAATATAATTATCCAATACATATCACGTGAGGATTTCAATAAATATATTAGATTTATCATTTATTCTAAAAGGTTTTTTTTAAAAATCTTAGTTACTACTGCTAAGTTGTGGGCCATGAAAATACCCCTCGGCAAAAACAATGTCGTTTAGGAATCCTCATAATTGAAATTCCAATTTCAATAATAATAATAATAAAAAAATTAAATACTTGAATTGGCAACACATCCACCACACTCTCTCGTAGATTGACTTGTCACTTGTCGAAAGCTGATGCAACTATAGATCATAACACCACAATCAACCAAAATGCAACTATTAACAGTAATATTAGTAAATAATACCAAAATATTATTTAGTACTTAGTACAAAAGAATAAACCGTGTTAAATAAAATTATGTTATACTAAAGAGGACAATATTTTAAAGTGTTATTGAAATTTTTTATATGCATATAAAAATTAATTATACGTGACATCCATACGCATATATTTGGGTTAAGTTGAATTCTAGCTTTCAAAAACTGCCAGTATGTGGCCATCAAAATCTTGTCTACAATATTGACAACATCCAATTCTTGATAATGACATTTATGTGTACAGTACTAGGACATATTGGTGAAACAGGTTATGGAAGTGGGAAATACTTGCTTATCTTGAAAATCATCATTCGAGACAATGAATTTAAGCATAATCTCTCAGCAAGGAGAGAAACACAAAACTACCTCACCAGCCAAGTAGGCTATAAATATGGACTTATATGTGTTGAGCCCGCGATTTAAAATTTATCTGGAGACATACAAAATTATTAAGAAACTAGAATATATTATGTGATTAGCCAAAAATTTCGTTAATTTTTGTCACTATATGGCATTAGAAACGCTAAAAAATATTTCCATTCAAAATATAATTTAGATTGCTTTTCATGTGACATCAGGCCATATTTTAAAAATTTATCGTAATTGATGTATTTTGTTAAATGATTAGAACAGTAAATATAGAAATGCATAAGCATTATTGTCAACATATTATGGTTTTTAGTATAAGAAATATAAAAAATCAGCTCAAATGTAAATTTTCAAAAATCCGTTTTTTTCAGATAAAAATGAAACCTCTGGCTCTTAACGAGGACCACTTTTTAAATCTTGTTGACTAGCACTACAGAAGCACAAAGAAAGAAGCGTAACAAATAACAAAGACCACATCTCTTGAGGACTACCGGCAACAGCAACAATTACATAATCAAGATGATGACATTCCACACCACCTCAAGCAAAAAGTTAGGAAGGAAATCTCCAACAATACTTGAAAAGGTGCAACAACAGTGGATTGGAGAAAGCCATTTTTATGAACAATTGTTTTTTTTTTTATAAATTTAAACCAAAACTAGCCCCAGGTACTCGGTCAATGAATACCAAATGTTTTCTCATAAGGAAACAGCTAATATTACCATTTCAATTACCACCCTACCACCGGTTTCCCCAAAGACGAAGCCTCACGAGACTCTTACTGCTCTATCCCTATTTCCACGGCATTTTTTCTGACGATCTACATACCTCAGCCCTACTAGCTCAGACCTTTATAATTAAGACCATCTATGCCACGCACAGAAATGTGAACCATCCACATTCCCTTCGTATTCAATTAGTAAGATGTAAATTTCCTTCATACACCTTCCCAAGGACTGCGGTTTTGTGAAACAGAATTCTGGCAGGGTGTTGTCCCAATCACTATAATCTTGAACTTTTCCTGCTTCAAGGTTAACTGTTATCTTACTTGTATAAACTTAACTTTTTCCCCTTTTTTACGCTCATGCAACACCATACAGTAACGCTATAACTTGAGAGGCTCTTGGGCCTTGTATTTGGTGAAAATTAGTATAAGAATAACGATAAAGGACTAATGAAACAAGTGTGTTGTTTTGTAAAAGATCAACTATTAGCTGTGGTATTTCTTGGTCGTGAGAGAAGACTAGTAGCATAAACCCGATGAAGACTACTACAGGGTAGCGATAATATTCTATTGACTTTGAAAAAATACATGGTCGCTGCATTAAGTATTTGAGCATATTTCTGAGTAATAGAGTGCGCAGCAGAATTAGACAGTAAATAGGACAAGAACAAAGCGAATTCGTTAAAGACACTGGAACAAGGAATGCGATATTTAAAAATAGCAATGCAGATAGATACAAAAGGATATATACTGATGTTTTATAGATTATGTAAAAGCGTTTGAGAAAGTAGGTCGCAAAGAACTGTTGGAATTGCTTGGTATATATGTATAGCTAGCCACTCGTATTCGAGGATACTCGTCTACTAGGCCGGCTAGACGCTTGCTCAGGCGCATTTATGTTTATTCAACACCCAAAGAGCCCACCTGTGGTTTATACTGCAAATATGCTGAGCAGACCCTTAGTTACAGTTTGTGGAGACAAAAAACGTGTTATCTAACGTGATCAACAATTTGAACAAGGCCAGCACGCTCAAGCCCTCGGTCACGATGACTTCGTGCTAGCACAGCTATCGACGTCACCCAAGGGTTCCGTCTACCCAATTTCACTGACAAGGCTTGGGTCAACCCGTAGTATGGATTTCAGGCACTTTCCAAAGTTTCTGCATGCTGGGATCGACCCCTCCAGTCCGATAACATCAGGAAGTCTCCTTCCTGACAAATCGACCATGGTGAAATTCGAACCCGGGTCTCACAATGCGAACGTTATAACCACTCGGCCACGTGCCTATTGTTATGTATTGATATATTTGGGCAAGATATTAGATTATATCCGGAACCTTTTAGTATACTGGAAGCAAAGCGCCTGCATGCGGATAGAAAATGAATTCAGTAAATATGTAAATATAGAAAATGGTGTAAGACAAGGATATGACTTCTCATCTGATTTATTCAAACTATACAGTGAGGTGATTCGGAAGGAATTAGAAGCCCTACCAGGATTCATTATTGTCGGCCAGCCTCTTGACAACATAAGATATGCAGATGACAGTGTTCTGATAGCAAACCCAGAAAGGAAAGTACAAGAACTCCTGCTGAAGGTGGCGAAGGAAACTGAGAAGAAATGACTAAACATCATTTACAAGAAGTCTTAATACATGATTGTTAGCAAAAGGAACAGCTCAACATGCAAATTACAAATTGAGGATACCAAAATCAAATAAGTATAACAGAGGACGAAAAGGGTGACATCGGAATCCGAAGACGTATTGTGATAGCGAGAGATGCCTTCCGAAAGCGAAGTAAAGTATTAACAGGAAAATGTCATTAGAGTACTGAACTGTTACGTTATATAAGTCATCTTATATGGCAGTGAATGCTGGACAATCTCCTCAGAGATGAAGAATAGACTTGAGTCAATAGAAATGTAGTTCTATAGAAGGGTGCTGAGAATATTATGGACCAAACATGTGTGCAAAGACGGTTTTATATTTAACATTGGGAAGAGACAGTTGAAATTTTTAGGGCACATAATGAGGAAGAAGGGCTTGGAAAATCTGCTATTCACAAGACAGATTGAAAGAAAGAGGGATATAGGAAAACAGCGCATAACCTGTCTAGCGAGCTTAAGTAAAGGGATGGTCGAAAAGATTTGAGGGAATTTATAAAAAAAAAACAAAACATTATTCGGACTATTGTCCTCATCTTTGTCGTTATATTTATTACAACGTTTGGACTGTTGTACACTCCGGCCTTCTTCAGGTGGCTGGAATCTCGAACTGAACCCTTTATTTCGCTCACTGGGGTAGACTGTTCTAGTTCCACGTGCCATGTTTAATGGATGTCAGTTACCATTTATCTCCTGTTAATTTCCCTCTGAGAATTCTCCACTGCCTTAACCGGGTATTGAACTCACACTCTTTGGGTCGTGTCACTGGATCTAACCAACGCTTTTATCCACTGTGCCATGTGTCCTTGAGGACAGTGGATAAAGGCGTTTGTTAGATCGACATTCCAACTACCTGAAGAAGGCCAGAGAGTACAACTGCCGAAACATTGTGATAAATATGGCGACAAAGATGAGGACAATAGTCCGAATAATGTAAATAATGTACATAATACGTCATCTCAGAAATATAGGCAGATACTGAATTATTAAGATGTACAAGAGAAAGGAAATTATGGTGAGAAATGATCGCCAACGTCCTGAAATTCCACGGCAAAAAAGACTTAATTGTTCGATTTATTTCAAATGTTCTTGAATTATTGAAATTGAAACCTTTTATTAAATGATTTGGCGAGAATTCTCTTCCACTAAATCTTTCAATTATT
>OZ010586.1:75819086-76074086 GCA_963932145.1 Acanthosepion lycidas
AGAGAGAGAATGAGAGAGATTAACAATGGAGAAAAGAAGAAAAAAATTAGGACGAGAGAGAGAGAGAGAGAGAGAGAGGAGAGAAAGAGCGAAGACACTTCAGAGAAAAGAATAAAAATCAATAAAAATTGAAAAATGCAAGTGGAAAAACTTTGCGAGAAATATAATTTGAAATGACAGAAAAGAAGAAAATATAGCAAAAGAAAAAAGAATTTTTAAATAAGTTAATATTTAAATATATATATATATATATATATATATATATATATATATATATATATATATATATATATATATCAGGGAAGGAGCTTATGTAATTATAAATATAAAAGTGGAACCTAAAGTCAACACCAAGCCAAAACAGTTTATTTCATGTGTGAACGCAATCTTCAGGCCATGTGTTTTTGTTTTAAATAAATGTCTGATTCCACAGAACTTGTAAATATTTTTAAACAGAAGAAACCACATATTTTTTCTAAAAGGTAATTTTTTTTTCGGAAAACACTTCATTAGAATAACAATTGGAGAATAGTAAAATATTAACGAGAATTGCGGATTGATAGACAAAGTGGGAGGAAACGAGTAACCACGTCTAAAATAAAATTGTATTTTACTTAAAATTGTATTTATTTAGAATTGTATTTTAATTGTAACTCTAACATTATTATCATGTGTCTTTATAATCTTAAGATTATCGGTGCAACTATAACTTAGTTTTAGGTTGTTTCTGTTAAATATTTTACTAAGAGATTTACTTGTAAGGAAACATTTATCAATTAAATGGAGGAATTTCTGGCCTATTTTAGTACTGTCTAATTGGTTAAATGGGGGGGGTGTACCAATTGAGTTTCTTATTCCTATTCCTTTTCTTTAGATCAATATTATCATATTTTGTATATTTGATTTCAGCGTACTTGTAACCATATATATATATATATATATATATATATATATATATATATATATATATATATATATATATATTGGACTCTCTCATCACAGTCGACAATTGACACATGCTTTCGTGAGTGGACAGCAAGGTCTGCTTTACTGTGTGCAACAAACCCACATTGGCAGGTAAAACTATCATTGAGAGGAGCAGCATGTTGCCAAATTGATTTAATATTTGCACGCAGGTGATCCCGATGTCTAAGTTGGCCTCTCTCAAACCTTCGGATAGATGAGAAGTAGGACAGGTACCAGCTCCTTCCTGCTGACTCTTTGTTTTCCCAGTAAGAAACGTGGATGCTGCATCACTTTAGATTGTCTTTGAGTGTATTTTTAAAACGCAAGAGTAGCCTTCCAACTGACGTTCTTGTTAAAAGATGGTCAAAGAGTTATTTTGGAAGTCTGCTATCGCTCATACGACAAAGAAGAACTGCCCACCTGAGATGAATTTTCATTAGGATGGTTTCAATATCTATCATGTTGCATTTAGTCAGAACGATGCTGTTTCTAAACATTTAACTTTTGCTTGCAGATGATATGTAGGCTTTTTAGTTTGGTTAGTTTTACTTAGCGTCATTTAGTATCTATGGTTTTATTTAATACTGAAATCTAAATATCTTATACGTAATTTATATTTATAACTTGAGATATTTTGTACATAATTTTATACTTTCAGAGTAAAGTTATGTTTTTTTCGCTATATATTTTGTAGATCATAAAATGTATTGTTGGTAATTTTACTATAAACATGTATTTTAATGTTGCATTGATTGTCATTTTGTGAAAAAAATGTACTGTTGGTCATTTTATTATAAAAATATACTGTTGAGTTTGGTTTATGGGTTTCTTATTTTTCCAAAGTTCGGACCATAATAGCTGTTACGACACGGGGAGAGGGTGGATCTGGCAACAACAACAATTAAGAAGTGGTTCCACACTCTTCAAAATCTCCAATCTCTCGATCAGAGGCTTTGCTGTCGGGTGTGGCTTATTGTCATATCCAGGACGAGGTACGTAGGACGAGGTAGGTGGAAAACATCAAGTTGATTAATGTGTCCAAAATTCTGCACCATAGGTTACGGATATATATATATATATATATATATATATATATATATATATATATATATATATATTATATATATATATATATATATATATATATATATATATATATATATATATACCGAGTGTAACAGCAAAATTGTCCGAATCCTGTAACAGCATAATCCCACAAGTGTCTAATATCTAAAAAACACACTGAACTAATTCAGTTTCGTTTTTACAGGTCTTCAGAAAAGACGTTTAGCTATCTTGACACCAATTTTCGCATGAGTCACTAAAAAACCCTTTGAGTTATTCAGCTAAAAAGAGAGCAGGTTAAAATTGTTTTGTCTTCCCAACTGAGCAATGGTGTGAGGAAAAGATCATTCAGGCCTTCAGTAATGGTACCATCATTCATAGTCTGGTTTCCATCTTCAAAGTCCGTTTAAGAACCATCAAGAGAAGGGCGAATAAGTTTGAAAAAAGAGAACAGTAAAGAGGAAAACTGGATCGGCAGGTTACAGCAGGAAGAGAGATTATCATTTCAATTTAGAGCTAAAGAGATCAATTAGAAAAGATACAACTAAATCCACAAAACGTTTGGCACTTGGAAAATTCAGGAAATTCAGCTATGACAGTCCAAAGAGCATCTTGAATAAGTTTCAAAATGATCCTGGTATAATATATATATATATATATATATATAGATAGATAGATAGATAGATTTGAACTTTATTTCAATATTTCATGATATTCCGATCCTTAACTATGACTAATTAAATCTATCACAATTCTTCTGTTAAATTTGTGGAGTAATTATATATTCTTATTGCTCAAATAGTCCAAAAGTGTTATAAAAACTTCGAAGAATTCCAATAATATATATCTAATCATTTCTAAGGTACAACGGTTCAGAGCTTAATCTAACAGTTATACAATTTTGTTGTTATACAATTTGAACAATTTTGCTGTTACCCTCAGTATCTCTCTCTCTCTTTATATATATATATATATATTTGTGCATTTAGGCAGCAAATTCTCTTTTAGGCATGTCTGATTGATTAAATTACAGACATTCTGTCTGCTAATTTTTAATAAAATCTGTTCATACTCATGAATAACCTTCCGGATATTGATGTTAGAGGATGTGAGTATGAACGGATTTTATCAAAAATTAGCAGCCATAATGTCTGTAATTTATTCAATCAGACATATATATATATATATTGTGTGTATTTAGGCCTCATTTTTTCATTGATACATGTTTCATTAAATAATATAGACAAGTGTTGTCTATTTATTTTATGTAAATTCTTTTCATAACGTCTGATAAGCTAAATAACATTATTATTAAACGAAGAAAGAAAATCACAATATTGATGCATATTTTACAATCCAATCTAAGCTTTCGGCTTAATTAAGCCATTATCAAAGATGACAATTACAGTACAATATATTGTGAAAAATAGTCTGAACATTGCTGTCTAACAAGATGCGTGTGTTCTTACGTGTCCGTGACGCCTCACATCACATGTATAAAATATAAGTATTATATAAGTATAAAATATAAGTATTATATTATATAAGTATAAAATATAAGCATTATATAATCTTAAATGTATCAAACTGCGAAATTTTACCTCAAACTTTGCGGTAATTCCCGCAAGAGAAAGACGATATTATTGATATGCCTCAGATAAAGAAAGTTCCTGACCTTGGAAAAGGCTGACGTACAAAGACTTCATTCAACATTGCCAATATTAATTCGTCAAATCCGAAGTCCATAATGTTCTTCAAACAAATATTGTCAGAGTAAAGTGTTCAGATAACAATGAGTCTCACCTCACTGCAACTTGCATATTTCAAGAGCTTTTGATCTCCTTTTTATTTATCACCATCGGTGTGCATTGTTAGATGCGAGTTTAATAAAGATTCTAGACGATACAGTGTATCTTTTGCCAACACTTGACCTTCCACTAGTCGCCTTTCAATCCTTTACGACTTGCGCCATTCCAATTTGCCCTGGAAAGAATTTATCATGGTGTTTATATAAAAGTTGAGGAATAAAATCTCTGCAGTAATTTGTTATGGACAGTGAGTGTGGGAAAGCATTGGTACTAGCTTGGCCTGATATTTAACGTTATAACCTTACGTAAAGAAACATGAAGAGGTTAGGCTAGCTAATCTGCTTACGCTAAAAGGGAGCGACTTCAGTAACTTTAATAAGCGTGACATACTTTTAAGTTGAAATAAGTTGCTTCAAATGTTTCTTAAGCACATTACCTTCTTTTCGGACTGTCACGACGTCAGCCCTCGCACTTGACGGTGCAGCTCAATAGAAAAAAAAAAGCATAGTACAGAAAGCCAAAATGTCTAAGATTAAATGTTTTAGAACAGTGGTCTCCAACCTTCTTTATACCACGGACTGACTTCATGACAATCTTTCCGTGGACCGGTAGTGACATATATGTGTAATTCAAGTACATTTTGATAAAGAGGGCAATAATAAATAGACCAATTTATTAAAAGGAAGAAATAGTGTATAATCTTTAGACTCTCATGTCTGGTCTCCAGTCTGACCACACCCTTGCGTGCTTAGTTTTCCAGAATCAATATTCAAGTATTATCACATCAATATCAACTCATCGTAGAATCAATATAGAATCTGAAAATTATCAGAAAATTAGTTGAAAATTATTACAAATAAATAAAGATATATATTAATTGTAAAATGTATTAGGTTGGTGCAAAAATAATGACGTAATAATGTCGTTTTTTGACGTATTTTTTTAACGTCGGAAAACGACATTATTACGTCATTATTTTTGCACCAACCTAATACTTACAGGTATAATAGGTAGCAAAGGTAGACATAAAATATACATTAATTATAAAATATACTTACAGTTTTAACAGGTATTATTGAATGGATGAATATTGACTATTCAAACAAATCTTTATGTCCTAGATTCAATTTGTCTGTTATATAATTTTAAACAAATTAATTATTTCTTTGCGAACCAGTAGCAAATCATCTAAGATCAGGTGGTTGGAGACCACTGTTTCAGAAAATTAAAATTAAGGCAAACGTCATCATCATCATCATCATCATCATCATCATCATCATCATCATCATCATTATGAGTAAGAGTATCAGTCCCATGGTCGAATGAATATTTACCCAATACCAGATGAGTCACTGCGCAGCTGGGCAACTAATCAGTTCCCTCCGCATATCTGGGCTGAAAGCCGGAAGGTTTATCGTATCGTATCGTGTCTTAGCCAAGTGGCACTGATTCTTTTCTACAGCCAATGATCTCAAACTTGAAGGCACGGATTGGCCACAGTCTGTTCATCCGTTCCGTCTAGAAAGCACTTCTTTCAGTCATACTGTGTCCCCAACGCACTTACTGCATACATAACTATTTCTTATTGCTATGAACGTTATGTTTTAGTGTGTACTAAATGGGTTTAGTTATCATTTGTGAATTTTTTCTTAAACAGTGAAAATAATAGCAACCGGAAGTTTTACTAAAGAATGTTGGCAGGAATCAGCTCTGTATCCCTTTATCTATCAAGGAAACCGCTTCTAAAATCGAAATGTGCCGTTACCAATTAAGCCACATATGTTACTTTGATATATATATATATATATATATATATATTGATAGACTGATATTGTTTGATAGCTTGGTAGGTTTTATTCAGCGGCTTATGAACACCGCTGTGGTTTATTTATTGCTGATATCTAAATATTTTGAACACAATTTTATGGCTTCAAATAAATATTTTGAATGAAGTTGTACGTCTTTAACTACAGATAAAATATATTGTTGATTATGTATTGTCGTTTTTTTTTATATAAAAATGTATTGCTGATACAATTAAAATGTATTTTCATTCTTTCATATTGTTTTTTTTTTTTTGGTCGGGGGCTCTATTTTTCCAAAACTGGGACCCCAACAGGTCCTACCACATCGGGTCAGGCTGGAACAACAGCAATTAACAGGTGCTTCCACGCATCTCGAAACCTCCAATCTCCCGATCAGAGGCGTCGCCGCAGGATGTAATTCATCGTCATACCCAGGACGGTTACAATTATTACACGAAGCACAAATCATACAACATTTCACCAAATTTAACGAGTGTGAAAGAATATTAGAAAAAGAAAACCTTATTAAGGAGCGAAAACGATAAAATAATAAGAATTAAGAAAATAGAAAATAATGATTGACATTGCATTTAAAATTTTGAAGATAAAATTTAACTCGAAAATAGATTGAAAGAGACTTCCACAAGCGATAAGGGCGAGGGAACAAACTGGAAACAAATTGAACAAATTTCAACTGGAAAAATGACGAGACCTAGCTGACAATCTAGTAATGCGCTTAAATTAATAAAGACAAGGTAACAAAGAGGAAAGTTACCATGAAAATCACCAATCTCTAGATCAGAGGCCTTACTGCCGGATTTAGTTTATCGTCATATTCAGGACTTTAAATCTATAGTAATTATAGCAAGAATTATATATATATATATATATATATATATATATATATATATATATATATATGAAGAAATATAGCCTTAGGGTGTGCTATATTTATGTGATAAAGTGCTCAATATCAGAGATAGAGCGCATGTGGCTTGTTGACTGTGTCTAGCATGCAACACTCTGTCGCCTGTGTTGACTTCGATTTTCACTAAATATATATATATATATATATATATATATATATATATATATATATATATATATATATATATATATAAAATCCAACCCCAAAACATCAGGGACAAAAAAAACTTTATTATCACTTCAAGTTTCACGATCTGAAGCGATCTCTTGTACATGATTCATTTGAGGATCGCTTGAAATCACACTGAAGTTTTGTGACTCTTACGTTTTTGTACTAGATTCAGGCTCTCTTCTGGATAAGTTTATTTCTGGAAATTTCTCGATTACTGAGGATTTTTAATTAATTTAATGCAGGTCTCTTTATGGTTTTTACTTCTTTACATTTTCTTTTTCTCTGGCGACTTTTGATAGGTTTTTTGAATTTTTGCATTTGTTGATTTCAAGCTTCGTTAATTCTGTTTATATATATATATATATATATATATATATATATATATATATATATATATGTGTGTGTGTGTGTCTCTTCTTATATTCTTATATATATATATATATATATTTGTTTTCTTATATATAAATCCTTCTTATATATATATATATTTGTCTTCTTATATATAAGTTCTTTTTATATTCTTATATATATATATATATATATATATATATATATATATATATATATATATATATATATGTCTGCTTATATATGTCAGTTCTTTCTTCTCTCTATATCTCAATATTTTGAATTTGTAGTTCTGATAAATTGGATAAATGGAATATTAGTGTTTGAGTCTTTTATATTATATTATATAAAGAAAACAGACTTGCTTCAAATTATTAAGATACAAAGTATTTAATAGTCATAGGTTCGTTTCATGTTGTGCGCTTCTGTGTGTGTTTCAGCTCGAAACGAGACAAACACAAACGTCATGAGCCCAGATGACATTCTATAATCGATGTCATATTGCTTACTAGAGGGATCGTATAGATCCTCTGCTCACATATCTCATGGGAAATAATGAACGCTGAACTGACCTGCTTGATATGCGTATAGTATCCCCTTTATTGAATGTAGATGCATTATGAGCCAGCAACGTTTAATTCTAGACAGACATGTCTAGTTACGATCACTAAGGTCCCTCTGTTCCCGGTTTAACGCGAATGTTTTTCATCACATATCACAAATATGACACAATACAACGAGGGCCCGTTCGCACACAGATAATTTAAATTTGAGATATACAGAGAGGAAAGAACTGACAAAGGAGACGAAAAGAGATTGTATTTGGGAACTATTTCATTATTGCATGAATTTTGGCAGCCATTTCATTATTGTATTCTATTTTAAACAGTGTCTCCAAAGAATGAACTGTCTTAAGGTTCAATCCGGACTGAGATAGATTGAAATGAACTTGGTTTTCCTCTGCAGTTGTCAGTGATTATTTAGTCAGATGACTCATTGCTTTTTATTCATTAGTTTTTTGATCGGAAGTAAATAACAAATCTCAGGGCTATGAATTATGAGTCAAGAATCAAAGGTACAACTAGGGTTGAATGGTAAGAAATGGTGTCAATACTTAGTCATCTCTTCTGTCCGACAGAGTGTCGTTTATAGTACATTTCAGTATTTAATTGGGGAAAAACTGGAAAAGAGGGAATTTGGATTTCTCGTGACATTTCACTTGAAAGCCGAACACAACGTAGCAACATTGTCTCTTCACAGTGGAATAATGGATAGCGGCTCGGACTGAGGAATATGAGAGCCGAGTTCGAATTCCATTCGAATCGATTACATTCACTTACGTGCTAATACCCTTGGGAAAAGTATGAATCTTTCTCTTCTCCCCTCCCACTATAGGTAAATAGCTGGACAGACCGGGTTCTTTCGCCTTTGATAGCAACTAGTCTACTGTAGATAGAAATAGCAACTTGGAAAAAAACTGCCTCGTCAGTCATGGATCGATAGATGCATGATCGCCTAAGCTTGTATCACGCATGGTACATAACTGAGTTCCACGTGCTACACATTTTTGTTGTTGGAGGTGATGAGGTTTTTTTATTATTTGGTTAAGCGTTTCATTCGTGATTGTGTAGCGTCTGTCTATAGGGATTGATGAAGTATCGTCTTAGTTATGATTTAGATAATTAATTCGTTTGGAGCCATTGTTAACCATTGACGCCAAAAAAATAAAAAAATAAAAAGGAAGAAGAAACGATTGTATAGAAATAATCATTAAGATATTTCTAACAGATTTGGATGCAAAGCTTGTATTTATAAGAAATCTAGATGTGACGAAGCTATCTATTTAATAACTTGACTAGGGTTTTATAAGGAGGGCATAATGGAAAAAAGAAGCAAACATCTCGAGTTATGATCACTACAGTTCCGGTGGGGACTAATGCATTTCATCACGTATTCTCAGTACAAACATGAGACAATAGAATTGGGTACTCCGATCATTTAAATTTGGGATATATAGAGAGAAAAAAACCCACAAAAGAAACAAATCGAGATGAATTTGGCAATCATCTCACTATGGCAGGTTAGCAATATATTCATTCATTTTAAATGAAGTCTTCAAATTAATGATATCATAAGATTCAACCCGGGCTGCAGCAGCGTAAAACTAATTGCCTGCTTTTTTCATGTTACGTAATTGACTATTTTGTCCGATCATTTGCTAATATTTATTCTTTATATCAGTGCAGTCAGTTAGTAATTAAGTATTTGACCGTTATGTATTGAACTAGCTAAGGTAGATCTAAGGTTGAATGGCAAGAAATTGCATCAAGATCGATTTCTGAAGGAACTAACTCCGTTCAGCTCAGCATAGTTGCAATATAAACCACAGTTTGGCTCTGTGGGTGTTGAACTGACAGAAAATGTGCGTAAGCAGGCGCTTGCAATGAGGATTAGCTAGTCGACAAGTATCCTTGGATTCGAGTGGCTGTCATTTACGTCGAAAGTGTACTGTTCTTTGTTAAACAGAAAAAGGTGTCATACAACTCTCTGGTAGAATGTCAATTCAGTTAGTTATGTGCCATGCATGATACACGCTTAGGCGATCATGTATCTTTTGATACATAACTGACGAGGCAGATTTTTTCCCGCAGTGCCATTTATTTCTGCGGTAGACTAGATGCCATCAAAGGCGAAACAACCCGGTCTGTCCTGCTTTTTACCCATAACTGCGGGGAGAAGAAGAGGATTCATACCTTTCCCAAAAGTGTTAGCACGTAAGTGAGCGTAATGGAACCGACTGGAATTCGAACTCGGCTCTCCGATTCCTCAATCCGAGCCGCTATCCAAATGTCAATTACTTTCCGAATAACCTAATATTTAAAAAAATATTTAACTTACATTTGTTTTAATATTAATTCTGGTGAAACGTAATTCCTTTCCGAACAGATTAAAATGACCAATAAAAAATAACTCGTTAATATTTCTTTATAATTGTCACATTTCGCGCTTCTGAGTTATACAATATTTCCGAAAAAGGTCCAAATAAAACTAATGCATTTAAATTTGGTTCATTGATATGTGATTTGTTTGTTTTGTTTAACGGCATATCAACGCCTTATGGGTCATTTAATGCCGAAATTTAATTTTCCCGGGAACTTTGAAGTAATAAAAAAATGTGATATATCTTATTCTGCTTTCACAAGTGAATACATGGTAGATAATACTCAGCTTTCGTGCATATACATGCTTGTGTGGACATAATTACTGGAGGCGATGATACGTGTTTTATGTTGTAGTTTTATTAAAGTTATATTTTGGAACAGAGTTTTCTTTCTTTAAGAAATTGTAGGATATTATATGGATTAATGTCTTGAAAGAGTTCTTTCATGTTGGCTGTTTGGTTGAATTTGTTCAGTGGCATATCAACCTCTATGAGTTGTTCAAAGCCCAAATCTAAACATTTTGAACATGATTTTATGACTTCAACTACTGATAAAATGCATGGTAATTTTTATATATTGCTGGTATTTCTACTATAAAAAGTATTTTTGTACTTTCATTGGACTACCCGTGACCCGTTGGGTCACTGACAGTTCAGGTCATAAATTTTCATTTGATTTCAACATTAAAAATATTGTCTGGAGAAAGCTGAAATAAATATACTTACTGTATAAACAACCCGTATTTTTAAATCTTTTTCACTTAAAATATTTGTTTAAAATCAGATTAACTTAAATATCTTTTAATATGCCAAGAAATATATTTAAGTTATATTCATTTGAAAATGTGTTTTAAATATGCCAAAAAATATCTTTTAAATATTTAAAATTTTGTTTGTTTAAAGAAAGCTGAAATATAAATAATTACTCTACAAACAACTAGACGAAACAGCAAATCGGAATCTCTTTGTGCCTGTCTTTAACTTAAAATATTTTAATTAAAAATATTGCCTGTTTAAAGAAAGTTAAAATGAAAATACTGTACAAACAACTCGTATTTTTAAAGCTTACTCACTTAAATCAGATTAGCTTAAACCATTATGCGCCGGACGGACGCACGACGTGAACAATCAGAGAGAGGTGGAAAGAGAGAGGTGTTGGGAAAAGAGAGGTAGAAAGAGAGAGAGTGGTGGGAAGAGAGAGGTGGAAGGAAGGTTAAAGGAAGGTTAAATCATTATGCACCAGAAGCACCACATACAGACGAATCACAGACTTTTAGCATTATATAGATAGATAGTGTTTTGTTTGGGGAGGGAGTCATTATTTACCCATAACTGGGACCCTAACAGGTGTTACCACTCAGGCTCAGGATGAACCTGGGAACAACAGCAGTTAAGAGTTGTTTCCACGCACCTCAAAACCTCCAATCTCCCGCTCAGAGGCCTTGCTCCCGGATGTAGCTTATTGTCATACGTATGTAAAATAAGCCATGTGACTTTAGAATTGAAAATTCTGGAGACTACTCTTTTAAAGATTTCTCAGATATTTGGTTTGGGAAATCATCGGTGGACAGGTGATGGGAGTTCATTTGCAGTTTGGTAAATAAGACATTTATCAGAATCGAACGTCAGTTTTCTGCTGCCACCAGTGGTACAGTTTTTATCCTGATGGGGTGTCGAACACTGCATTTGATCAAACCACGCACCAAAGTGTTAACCTAGAAGTTAGGAAATAAAATGAACAACATTTCTGTTTAGCCAGTCGATCTGAAACAACGTGCCGATCGTGCGCATTTCCCCTGTGAGAGTTAACGAATCGACTAACTTTCTCTATGTCAGTCTGCATCTTAAAGCGTTCACGTTACACTTTACGATACGTTACGCAAGAGATTTACGTTCATGAATGCAATTCCTATTTTCTCTTACCACACAAGGTCCGTCCAGAACGTATAGAATTCTTTTGGACTATATCGAAAACCGGTTGCGCAGCATCTATGCATCTTTTTCTTTAAATAATTTCACTCTAAGCAGGCAGAAATGTAACTAACACACAGGTGGTTACAGGGAGTGAAAGTGAAAGTGAAAGAGAAAACTGAGAATATAGAAGATTAAGAAAAGGACAGAAGATGAACGGGATTCAAAATACTCTCCCATGTGGTTACTCATCTGTTAGTTATAGTGATTTAATTTAAACACTACAACACGTCGAAGTGCCCCTCATTTGGTAGTTATATTCCATTAAGTGATTTTGTGTACTGTGTGACCGTTGTATTTCGGTTGACCAGATCAGCGATTGTCGTGCATGGTTTTTATTTGGCTTTATTTATTTTTAATGTTGATTATAGTTTATTGGGCACACGGTCCTGGCGGTAGAGAACGATGTTAATTGAAGGGTTGAGTGAATAGAATAAGCCTAATTAAATAGAAAAGTGGTGCCATCTCATTACAATATTTTGCCAAGTACTCTTCAGGGCTGACTGCGTGTTGTAGCGGTTAGCAAGCTTGTCTCGCTAGTTCAATTACGAATATTGAGTTCGATCCTCATAGGGTTCTCCATACTTTCGGCTTTGTGCCACATCTAAGTTACGCATAGACAATCACCACCCCAAGTCTCACTGAACAATCGGATTATCGTAATTGAAGTATTATTGCCAGAAATAATAAATAAATTGAAAATAGCATGATTAAAATGTCCTGGGGTCGATGATGGACTCTTCAAATAAGCTAACTGAATTAATTTTCAAAAACTTAACTGGGAAGTCAAACTATGCTTGTTCTCTCAGAGATATATGCCATTTTTATTTCTTTGAATTTTTACTGGATATCTCGACTTTTACTAAGCACAAACTCTTGAGTAGCATCTAATGAGGATGCTCTGATCAACAGTTGCATAATATCGAGGTTTTTGCAGTACCATGTCGAACGTGGAAAGGTGCCACATTATGCTTAAGCCTGCACCAATTCGCACCTCGCACATATTTCCTTAGACGACCGACAGCTACTACTACTCTCGGCTTTTTCCGAACCTAAAGAACACAAAATGACGATAAGAAACCAACAAAATAAAACCAAATTAGCCCGACAAAAATCACTTTTCTCGGCTATTTATTTAAAAATTCTTGGGAAAATCTAAAGAAGAATATTTAATGTTATTGGTCATCACCTGGCATCACGGCTTGATAAAATCGGACCAGTGAGGAATATCATTGGTCATGATCTTACATCACGGGTTCAGTCACTTTCCCACCGCCGTAAAGTTATCTCCCTGTGCTTTTTCTATAAATACTTTCATGGTAATGTGCTCTTCGCTATGGTACCCAGAATTAATGAATATAAGTGCAGTACTAGACTGGAGACGAGTTTTCATCGATATACAGTTGAGTTGGTTAGATGTGACCATAAGTTCTATACTATGGGTTTTATTTATTTATTTATTTTGTTTGCACTTCTCACTTGCGGAAATCTCTTCCGGATTCATGCTTTCCAGCCAAATTTAATTCTCAAAAATTTAAATGCAATGTAATTCGCTTGATTACTCTTCTTTTGTAATCACTTCTTAGTGGTGTTTCTGTTTTCTAATTTTCCCACACCCTGTAACCCTTTGTGTCTCAGTGACTTTAATGCCCTGCTTGGAGTGAATTTGATTAAAAAAAAATAGCTCAATGGACAGAAGATTGTGTGAAGCCAATCTTTAAAGCAGAGTGTTTTCCTTCCTATAGAATCAGCATACTACCTTTTGTCTCGGCACGAACACTAACGTGAGGGGAGGATAGGGTAGGGTAGTCTAGTAGACGGCGACCAATGACGGTGTCGAGCAGCCTCATTACATTGCTAATATTCGATGAGACGAGTCACTAGTCGACAGCGAGTCGCGTATAGAATTATTCCCTCAAGGCTTCTCTTTCTTTTCCTCTTTCGGTTAGTGTTTCAAAGATTACCAAAGATTGGACTGAAATTGGTCGAAGTATTGTATAACGGCGATTTCCCTAATTGGACAGGCTCGACTGACACTTAACTGAAAACCAAGATATTTCGATTCGAAATCAAACTAATGGTGCTGTCATAATGTTACTACAATACTGACGAAATTTTCTTCTCTTGAACAAACCTGTAGCACTATTTAAAGTAAACGAGAACTATCATAAATCCGAAGTTACACGTATCTTAAGTGTCACTAATGATAGTAATAAGACGAACGATTCGGCTTTAACAGAAAGATATACTCACTCTCACGAAACCGGTTAGTGACGATCACGAGACCCATAACCAAGGGTCGTAGGGGAACCACGCGTACTGCAACCAACGTAGCATGTTGTGTTTCCTTGGCAAGACAGCCTGACGGAGACCAATCTTCTTCAGGCTGGTTTTGAATTAAGAGGGTTTCATTCTCTTAGAATGTTTGCTACTTAATACTATAGGAACCAGTCTATCCTGCTGTTTACACAGAAGTAGAGGAGAGAAAAGATGTATTCATAACTTCCCCAAGGGTATTAGTAAATGTAATGAACTCGATTGGAATTCGAACTCGGCTCTCTAATTCCTCAGTCGGAGCAACTATCCATTACCTCATATGCCTATATTTAATTACGCTGCTGTATTTAATTAGCATTTCGGACTTGCAAGAAGAGATAATTGAGAAAGTGTGTATGGTTGTCAGTAAGAGGAACAACCCCAGACGCAAACAACGAATTGGAGACACCAAAATCAAGTAAGTACATGAATTGAAATATTTTTAATCGAATTCACCCCAAACAAGGCAGTAAAATCACTAAGACACAAGGTGTTACTAGATGTGGAAGAATTAGAAAACAAAAACATTACTAAGGCATGATAATAATAGAAGAGTAATCATGAAAACTGCAGATAGCGGTTGATATTGCTTTTAAACTCTTGAAGGTTAAAGTTGGCTGGAAAGCTTGTATCTGGAAGGGACTTCCACAAGCGAGAAGTGCAAGAAAAGAAACTGTTTGCATAGAACTTACAGTTAAATCTAGCCAACTCAAGTGTAAATTGATAAGACCACGTCGCCAATATATTTTTGCGCTTATATTCATAAATTCTGGGTACCATAGCGAAGAGCTCATCTAAAAAATTACCATGAAAGCATTTATAGAAAAGCCATAGAGAGGCTGGGAATTGTTTTAACAGAGTTCAGAAAATGTGACATCGAAATCCGAACGATAATAGGAATATCAAAAGTTACCTTCCAAAAGCTAAGCAAAGAAACAGGAAAATTTCATTACAAAGAAAAGAATGATCAACCGTTATGTAATAACGGTCGTCCTATATGTCACTGTGTTCTGGACAATGTTAAAACTCGGGGAGCATAAGAAACTTGATACAACAGAAATTTGAGTCTACAGAAGAAACCTGAGAATATCATAGAGTGAACATGTGAATAACGAGGAAGTTTAGAGGAAAATAAAAGCAAAGAAGGACGCTTCTACTTAAAATCAGCAAGAAACAGTTGAAAGTTCACAGAAACATAACAAGGAAAATATTATTGGAGAATTTGACATTCACATGTGTTATGGTCCAGGTTAGGACCAAGGAAGAACAACACGAACACAAGAGTAGAAATAACGAAGGTATATTACATGAAATAATAATACAAGCTGTGGAAGATGTATGATTGTCAGTCTGGTTTGGAGTGAACTACTATCTACTATCGGCTCGACTCGACACGATTCGATATTTACTTGTCCCCCACGTGGGAAAGATGTGTCGCATGGCCGAGTTTTACGTGGATTTTCCGAGCCCGTAGGCTCGGCCAAAAAATGCCCGTAGAAACTGCAAAAACAGAATCGGGTTGGTCAACCTCCCCGAACGAGACTCTGCCCTTCGGTGGAGCATCGTCCGGGTTCCTCTCTGCTCAGAGGCAGAGAGTACGACCGTCAAGCCGAGGAGCTCAGCTCGATTCGGTATCTCACCACCCAGCCACGAGGGTTGCATGTGGCACAAGGCCGAGTTTAACGTGGGTTTCCCAAGCCCGTAGGCTCGGCCAAAAAATGCCCGTAAAACCCGTATAAGCGGGATCGGGTTGGTCAACCTCCCCGAACGAGACTCTGCCCTTCGGCGGAGCCTCGTCCCGGTTCCTCTCTGCTCAGAGGCAGAGAGTTCGACCATCAAGCCGAGAAGCTCGTCTCGATTCGAACCTCTCTCTTGAGAGGCGTGGTATACATAGTGTTAGGAAGAGTTCATACAATAGTTATAGGTAAGGACCTATGATAGCATGATATATTGAAGGCAAGAGGTATAAACCGAATAACCTGTGAAAAACTTGTGTAAATGGATGTCAGAACATGGAAAACTTCCTATTTTTCATTCATTCATTCATTCATCCCTTCTTTCGTTCGTTCGTTTTTTTTTCTTTCCTTGTTTCTTCACTCTTCTTGTTCCAATTGTATCATTTCTTTTTTCTTTCATACCATTGTCTATGTTTCTCATTTATGTTTTTACTAAGTATGACCTAGACTGGCACAAAGCTGAAAATAGGGTGCACTCAATAGAGGCCAACCTCAATTCACTAGCAGCCATCTGCGTGACTTTCTTGCTGTTCATTACTTCACTCGTGGCGCCATTACATAGAAACATACGGACATAAACACACACACACACACACACACACACACACACACACATATATATATATGAATGCAAAAATTCGGACATAAATAAAATATATCTGTAAAAGACAGTACAACTAAAGACAAGAAAGAAAACAATTATAATTATATCACTTAGCGTCCTCCGTAGTTAGCTTTAGGAATATTTTAGAGTTTTATTAAATTTAAAAAATTACCGATACTTTTAACTTTTGTTTACAAATACATATTGCAAAATAAAATCCTTATATTTACATTGATACAGTACGTCAGGGGAGGACACGCGTTGGTAAAGAAAAGTTTTGCTTTTATTCATATATATATATATATATATATATATATATATCCTCAGACAGACTGTTTCGTTGTATCACAGCTCATAAGTACGGCTAGACATCCTATCGCTTCAAGCCGGGACCGAAATCTCGCTGATTTGGCAGCAATCGGAGATTCTAACCCCTAGGCTATCGACACCCGGCAAAGAGAAAAGCGAATTTTTATGTATTTAGTTTTTCATAAACATGCCAGTGACCTAGATAACTCAATCCAATTTGGAGCGTCTTGCATTATCAGCAGTAATAATGACTATTTAGAAATTCACGCTTTTCTTTCCACAGCGCTTGACCGATTTAATTATTTTTTGGGGAGCTAATATCTATCTATCTATCTATCTATCTATCTATCAATCTATCTATCAGTCTGTTCATATCTATCTGTCTATCTGTATGTGTTGAGCATGACTATGTGAGTCTGCACAGAATCATACGTGTTTCATGATTCTAAGTTAGGCGGTGAACTTTTTAGCAAACCCTTGAATTGCTTGCTTTCATCTTCCCATCCTCATTGTCGGGAACCATGGATAATTGCGCCAATGCTCTCTCCTGTCTCCTTCCCCCTCGACACGACCTTGTACTCGACCAGCGTCTCCCTATCTAATCTCTTATGTCAACAGTCCAGTGTCATGGCCAAAGTATTGCAGCTTTCGCTTTCCTATGATCACAGCCAACAGCATATCTGTTCCGATCACCGATTTATTTGTTTTGTGGCACCGTGGCTCTCTCCCCGTTGTAGCATGTTGTCTCGAATGGCATCAGTTTGTTAACATTGGCAGCTTTAAGTGTCCAGGTTTTTTCCCCATACAATGTCACCGACTACATTTACCCCTTCAAGAGCTTCCACAGTGTGATAAGGGACCTAAATGCATATACTGCTGCCCTTAACCGAACCCAGATAGTACCCGGGAAGATGCTTACCGGGTACTTAAATTCTTCCACTATATATATATATATATATATATATATATATATATATATATATGTATGTGTGTGTGTATAAGACTATCCCTTCGTATTCGACGTATGAGGGTCAGGCAGCTCAGCGCCTAGGAACCGACAGCCCGACACCAGCACATGTGATTTGATTATAATGGTGAAGGTTTTGTGCAGAACGATCCACATTTTTTGAAGGGCCGAATACAGAGACCTGATGCACTACGTGCCACAAAGTCCCCAATTGAGCGTCCGCAGGTTTTGAATTCAGAGTTGTCCTTCTCCATCCAAGGTTATAGAACCCAGTCGAGCTGGAGGGAAAAGAAGAGGATTCCCAAAGGTAAGTCAATGTAATAGATTCGACTGGAATTCGAACTCGGCTCTCTGATTAATCAATCTAACCAGCTATCCATTATTCCACCGTGCCTCCTGTCGCTATATGTATTGTTTAGTGTTTGCTATATTATGTGAACAAAGGAAAAATATGGAAGTTTATAAATATAGATAATGTTGGCATAAAAATAATCACTGAATGGTGAGTATAATTTCGCCTCTGCATGTGATCACACGATGATGTATCATCCTTTTCTTCACTTAGTATATATATATATATATATATATATATATATATATATATATATATATATATATATATATATATATATATATTATAGCAAGGAATAAGCGGAATGGAAAGGACATAATTATGAAAGCTAAGAACTAAAACAAACAACCGGTTTCGTCCCAGTACTCCTCAGGTTTGATACACTGGGATTATTTATTCATAAACTTAAAAACAAAAAACTATTCAATGAGGGGGGAGGGCAAAAAAAAAATTATATGATGGAAAGAACTAGAGCCCAATCACATTCAAACCCAACAAGCAATCTCTCTGCCTGCTTACAGAGAGACGGCCTGCGGGATTTGATGTAAATGGACTCAAGAACCTTTAAATGATATGCGGAGTGTGACTTCGCAAGAATGGAAAAACAGTCAACACTCAAACCAGCAACACATTCCCTGCTAGTTATACACAAACAGAAATAAATATATTATTTAATAAAAATATGCTTATACTGATAAAATCCGATTAATAATATATATATATATATATATATATATATATATATATATATATATATATATACTCATTAAAGAAAAATATCCAGCCGGTGAGTACATATTTATTCTTCTAAAATATTTCTTCAGTATTTAGGTTAGCAGATTAAAACAAATACATGTACTGTCTAATAAAAATAAACGGATTGTCTATTCAAAGGTGAATAGTCTCTAAAAATAACAGTTAAAATGATAATATATAAATATATATACGCGCGTGCACATGTGTGTGTGTGTGTGAGTGTATCTGTGTATTTCCTAAAGAAAACCCTCTTCTCAAATGGAATGGCAAGAGTAATGAATTTTTTTTCTTCAAATTGACTATTCTGTTTTTGAAATCATTTCCTAAACAAAGTTATCGCATTCTGTTCTTTTGGCTGGGATCAATCGTGCCTTGTCTTCGGGAGACTTGGCCCTCTTTCCTGGCGATCTATCTTCGTGTCACCGCACTAACTTGGTAGGATTAGAGGTACTTACCCTTCCGTCTGCGACGAAAGCTTCTTGGATATAGGAAGTTTTGCCTTTGTCCTCATGTATGTATTGGGGACACCAGATTAAACTGTTCTTTTCTCGCAGGGGAGCAATCAAAGGAAATCTACTCGTAGCCGTTATTAAAAGTTGTGCGGAGCATTTAGTTTAAAGTAGCAGAGGTACACAACGTTAGTTGGGAACCAATTTTGTCTCAGTAAAAAGAGAAATAGACGAACACTTCATTTTCTTTGTACAGATTATAAAAATGGCTAAGGGAAGTAACTACACATTAATTTAATGCCAAAAATTGATTTACCTCGTTTAACGTTACATTTCCGCGCGGGAATAAATAATTAACTTCCATGGGAAATAACTTCTTTGACTTTATATTTGAACTTTCATAACTTTCAGGGTTGACATAGGGTAACTTTATATCTTTTTTATGTGCATTATATCTTCAGGACGAAGACGATCATGGCCCACCACAACTTCCTGTTCCTTGTACCACTTAATATGCTTTGTCTTTTTGTTATTTCTCCCAAACCCTGTTCTACAATCTATTTACTTAAGCTCATCAAGTATGTTACGCGCTGATTTCCTCTGTCCCTCTTTCCTTCAATCAGGTCTGTGAGTACCAGGTTTTCTAATTGCTTCTTCCTCATTACGTGTCCTAGAAATGTCAAATGTCTCTTCCTGGTGTTAAGTGTAAGTTTCCTTTCTGTTCCCATTTTCTCTAAAACCTCGTCGTTGCTCACATGTTCGGTCCATAGCATCCCAGCATCTTTCCATAGAACCACACTTCCCCTCAATATAGCCTTTATCCCAAGATTCGTTGACATGCATCCGTTAGTTCCTGAGTCTATGGCGTACAGACAGACAGACACTTTATTTTATTCATATATAAAAAAGAAAAATAAATAAAACATTAAAAAAATATACATAAATAAAAATTTAAATAAAAGAAAAATATTTAAAGAAAAAAAGAGAAAATTACTTTTTTTATTTTTTTGAATTCTTTAATTATCAGAAAATTCGATACTGAAATAATTTCATTAAACGCTTCCATTTTGTTATCAACTCAGACGCCGTTGACTGCAAAGCACAATCTCAGAACCTAAATCTTGTTCAGAAGAAATAAATGCATTTAAAACCTTCCTTTCTTAAGCTGCTTTCACGCCGGTTTGACATGCATCGTATTGAAATGTGTCGTTTGGCAGTGGATACTTTGCTGAGAATCGCAGACAAGATTGTCTGACGTTTATAGTAAGTAAACAGAAGCAACTAGCAATAGAGCTTAGTTGATACTAATCTTTATTGACTTTGTAAAATCCAAGTCGACTGTGGAAACAGAGCAACACTGAGTTGCAAAGAGAAGACAAATAAGGAATTGAGATCTTATTATTAAAGTTCGACGCCGCTACTCACAATAAGTAAATATTTATCGCTCATATTTCTAATAATGTTTATTTTAATTTTATATGTTATAATACTGCTAATTAAAATGTTGATTCTACGTTAAAAGAGCTTCGTTAATTTATTTTACAAACGTGTATTACCATCGATGAAAGCGCGGGAAATGAATCGTTCTCGGTGCGAAAAATGGAATTCGAAAGCCAGACTCATATTCTGGACTAATCAGTTGGACTTCCTTTCGCACTAAAGGCCGTTGAGAGAATCGTAATGGTTATAAATGGGCATTTAATTTTAGTCACTTGTGTTATTATTACTTTATCAGTTGATATCGAACATTTTTATTGCAGAAACCGATTCCTGGAAAAACGTTATCTTTGAGAAATACCCTGGTCGGCCATTTTTGGTGAAATATAATCTTTCCCTTACACACACACACACACACACACACAGACAGATACGCACGTGTGTGTATGCGTGAGTATCGCACCTCGAATGTAATGGTGCTTACTTTTATATTGTTGGCCTACGAGGGGATTGTTCATGGGAAAGAAGTAGGTTTTTAACTTCAGCCTCAAATCATATCCCACACCAGCTATGGATTAAATATTAAGGTAGACTTGGATATCTAACTTCGGTTCGTAGCCACTCTAGGAGAAATACTATTCTGAATTCAAAGCCGTAGAGAATGAAATGGGAAACTATTTCGTTATCTTTCCTCACAAGTCATGGCATATCACAGGTAATAAGGAAACAGAATCCATAGAGGGCCATAATCATCTAACTCCTTTTAAAAAATTGATCTTAAATTTTTTTCAAGAGTACAATTTGATGAAAAAAAAATCAATGCATCAGTAGAAAAATAGATAAGAATAAAGTGGTTGAATGAAGTGAGGCTCCCCAATCTCAGATGACACAGTCATCAGAGAATTATCCACTTAAAGTTAAAGTAGAGTGAAGGATGCATTTGGTGAACAGGATTTGTCTGGCAATAAAAATACATTTTGCGCATAAAACAATGTGCTATACCTGAAAGGCAGAACATCTTTTACGTGAAATTCTTTGTTTTTGTTGAGGATCAATAATGGAGGGTTGTAGGGAAGGTTACCTTAATGAAAATGTTTAATTCCTATCACATTTTGGATTTCATTTCTCAGAATATTTCTCGCTTTTTATACACGAATAAAAACGAATAAGTTCTTAAATATATTGATATATAAATTATTTGTCACAGCAAGCTTATTTTTCAAATAATTTTCTTCCAGATTATTAAAACTTGTATACTGTTCAATACAGAAATATAAATTTGGAATAATAATGGCTCAAGGATCGAGCATCAGATAATGAACACAAAGAAAAATGTTCTGTTTGTTAAGATGGCGTCAATCCGAAGAAATACAATGCATCTGAATTTTACTGACACATATCAACTACAGCAGCGAGACTTGGGGCCTCTATTCCAAACAGGAGAGACACCCCAGCGCCTTTAAACTTCGCTGTTTGAGACGAATTCTGATCAGCAATTGATCCTACCGGGTTACCAATGCCGTAGTTCTCACCCGTGCCCAGTTAACAAGCCTATACGCCCATCTCCAACAGCGGCTTTTCTGCTGGTTTTGACGTGTATACCGTATGCTGGATGACAGGATTCCGAAGGTCCTGTACGGGGAACTGGCCACCCTGAAGAGGACGCGAGGGCGACCTCATCTTCGACGTCTGCAAAAGAGACATGAGGCTAATGGACATGGACATCGAGAGGTGGGAGGACGTCGTCAAAAGCCGCTCACGCTGGAGACGCTATTTACACCGAGTAGAAGAGAAACGAAGGCTTGCCGCCGGGAATACGTGTGCTAGACGGAAAGGAAGCAACAAAACGACATTGAGGGAGAGTATCTTCATATGCGATCCTTGCAACCGAGACTGTTACCCCCGTGAGGGCCTTGTACAGCCATAACAGATGCTGCAGCGCTACTAGCAGCTGAGGCATAACTCTTCGGACGTTTTCTCTAGACCGAAGGATGTCACATACATATCAACACAACTGATCCTTCTACTTCTATGTGCCGTGTTCCACCAGGACGTGGATGATCATGGCTCTCCATGACTACCTGTCATTTGTAGCTCTTAGTAACGTTTGTCTTTTTGTTATACCTCCTAATTAATGTTCCTGCCGATTTACACACGCTCGTTATGTAGATCATGCGCTGTGCCTATTGCTTTCAATATGTCCCGTGAGTGTCAAATTCGCCATTCCTTCTTTCCTCATTACGTGCCCTAGAAATGTCAACTGTTGCTTTCTGATTAGAAATAGAAGTGTTCTTTTTGCATCCATTTTCCTTAGAACTTCGTTGTTATACATATGTTTGGTTCATTGTATTCTCAGAAGCTTTTTGTAGAATTATTTTTCTGCTGCTTCAATTCTTTTCTTCATCTGTGAGAAGATTGTCCAACATTCACTGCTAGAGAAGAGGATTGATTTTTGCATAACAGTTTAGTACTCATTTCTTTGTTTCTAATGAAATTTTTCTGTTTCTTAATACATTGCTTATGTTTTTCAAGGCATCTTTCGCTACTCGAACGTGCGTTTCAATTTCGGTGTCTCATCAAGGAAAAGAATAATGAGCTATTACGTGACATCTGTCCTTCTTTTCGATAGCGAATGTTGGATGATTTCCTCAAAGAGAAAAAAAGAGACAATAGGCGATGGAGATGTGGTTTTGCAGAAGGGTGCTAAGGATATTATGAAGAGAGCGTGTGAGCAACGTTAAGGTCTTAGAGAGGAAGCAAATATGGAGGAGGCTTATACGTAACATCAGAAAGATGTAGCTGAAGTTTATGGGACACAGGAAGGATGTCTGGAGAATCTGATACTCACATGTCGAATAGGCAGAAAAAGAGACAACGGAAAACGATGCATGGCATATGAGGTAGCAGGGGGAAGGAACTTATTGAGAGCTGCAAGGGATAGAGAGAGGTGGAGAGCCATGATCGCCAACGTCCTGAAAGGACATGGTTCATAAAAAGAAAGAAAGATTTTGTATTCTCTGATAGAAAACTTCCCAGATATTTAGATTTTAGTAGTTGCTTGAATTTTGGCATCTTCAGTTCGTACTTGGGTTGTTCATTTTGCCGAAAACATTAATTTCTGTTTTCTTCAAATTGATGTTTAGCTATTTCTTTTCGCTTTCTTTAACTACCTTCTGTAAGAGGTCTTGAAGTTTCCTTTCTGTGTCTGCTTTCAACCCAATGCCATCTGCCTACCTTCTCTTCTTAAAAATGTGTTTGTTGTCTTTGTTTAGCGGCATATCAACCTCTATGAGTTATTTAATGCCGAAATCTAAATAATTTTTATTTTTATTTTTGGAGATATTAGGTTGGTGCAAAAATAATGACGTAATAATGTCGTTTTTTGACGTATTTTTTAACGTCAAAAAACGATATTTTTACGTCATTATTTTTGCACCAACCTAATAATAATGGTTTTGGTGGCACAGGTCTTGCTAATTAACACATATCCGGGTGGGGGTAGGGGGATTCATACCATTCCCAATGGTATTTGCCCGTAAGTGAATATAATGAACCCAACTGGAATTGGAACTCGGCTTTCTGATTAAAAATTACGAGCCATTATCCATTACTCCACCCGCACACCCAAGCTTACAGCACCCCGTATTCCCAAGCGGTACTGACCAGGCTCAACGTTGCTTAACTTCGCTGATCGTACGGAAACCGGTGTTTCAATGTGGTGTCGCCGTAAGCCGACTCGATCGGGCAAGTTCGGAGAGAAGCCACATCCATGTTATTTATCAGGTTTATTAAAATTATTATAAATTTTACTGGTGGAACATTTATTTGAACCCTGCATGATTTTTTTTTACAAGTTGAAAATTTCCCACCGGCATGACTATTCTAGGCAGCACTTGTATTTGTAATAAAAGATTACAGCTTATTCAACGACCACAAACAGTCTTTACTGGTTTATTTATTTTTTTCAAAAATCGATTTTGTTAAAATTCATCAATTGAGACATTTAAATCCATTGGGAAACTGAGAAAAAGTTTGATTTATTTGTGTATATGTGTGTAAATGGTGGGGTTGAGAAAAAATAAATGAAATTGTGTGTGTTCTTTAACAGAATAAAGGAAACAATTTTCTCTTCACCATTTTTTATTTGGCTTCACTTTAATTCAGAAAGAGAAAATGTCAACTCTGAGCATATTGCGAAATAAAACATGATTTAGTAGTCCTTTCTGCAAGATCCCATTTAAATAAATTCTTATTTGTTTATCTCTTTTCCCTCGACGCCTCATTATGCGCCAGGACACTTAATCGAAAAATGATTTTACCTGGAGAAATTCACAATGCTTGTCATTGATTATTTTACACGTAGAAAAAAAACTTAATAAATGATTTGTTAGTTCTATTAGATTTTACTATTATAGTGTAAATTTCGTTAGCCGCACTTTCACTTTCAACAGTTTCAGTTTATCTACTGTCAAAATCATAAATTAATACGTTTTTTTTTTAAATCATATCACTCCATACAAGTCAGTAAAGTCACTAAGATACAAAGCATTACTGAGTATGAAAGAATAAGAAAAAAGAGAAACATTATCAAGGGTCGAAAAAATAAAAGGAGAGTATTCAAGAAGACAAATAACGATTGATATTGCATTTAAATTTTTGAAGATTACAGTTGACTGGAAAGCATGGAACAGGAAGAGACTTCCACAAGCAAGAAGTGCGAGAAACGAAACTGTTAGCATGGAACATACTGTTACATTTAACCAATTCAAATGTGAATTGATAAGACCATACCTCCAATCTAGTACTGCCTTTAAATTCAGAAAATCTAGACATCATAGCGAAGAGTTCATCCGAACAAAATCCCATAAAAGTATTTATAGAAAAGGTACGAGAAAGCTACATTACGGCGGTGGGAAAGTGGCTGAAGCTGAGATGCCAGGTCAGGACTAATAATATTACTTATTCTTCATGGATTTTATCAAGAATCTTTAAATATACCGCAGGACCACATGTGGCAGCAATATTCAAGGCATGAACGAAACGCATACTTATACACAGTGAACCAACTTTCTGAACAGCAGACCGAGCAATGGATTCAATATAATCTTTCCATTTTATGTCAGCCGAGAATGTTGGCTTGAAGAGTCACCCTCATGGAGGTTAGTATAAGCCATGCTGATGGGAGAGTCTTTCAGGTAATTGATAGATAGGTTTCATTTTTTGGAGGCGTTAAAATTAAGAAGTCATTCCTTGCATTTGTTAACAAAAGACTATAGGTCATTTTTGAGATCAGCTGCCAATTTGAACTTAACGAACAGATCAGATTTACTATTGAGACTGGACGAAATGCTCATCAACATAGTTATCAAGTTGAGAACTGATGTCATCAGTGAGGTCATTTATGAAAATTAAAAACAAAGTAGGTCCAAGGATAGAGCCCTGGGGACACCTGCATTAGTACAAAATGATCTAGAAAAGCGGCGTTTCGGGGTAGCATTTATTTCACGATTTGATAAGTGTTATGGTCCGGTTCCTTGTACCATGGTGATAGTCCAAGGTAGAACCAATAAAGAAGAGCTCGAATACGGATAGGGAATAACACAGATATATTACAAGCAGGAATATAAACAGAGAGGTAGAAGTGTTAGTACGAACAATCATGTTTAGTAGTAATTGTCTCTGACTCGACTGACTGACTAGCTCGCTCTGACTAACTGACAGACTTCTGACGGACTTCCCTCCAGACTGAACTCTAGACATCAGACGGAACAGTACTTAGTCACTCCACCACGAAGTCATCATGTGGCACAAGGCCAGTTTAACGTGGGATCTACGAGCCCGTGGGCTCGGCCAAAAATATGCCCTTTGAACCCGTATAAACGGGTTCAGGGTCAGTTTACCTCCCCAAAAGAGACTCCGCCCTTCGGCGTAGCCTCGTTCGGGTTCCTGCCTGCCCGAAGGCAGAGAGTTCAATCGATCAATCGGTCGCCCGACTTCGGACTGAACTGTATTTAGTCACCCTCCCACGAGGGCATTATGTGTCACAAGGCCGGTTTAACGTGGGAGTCTCCGAGCCCGTTGGAGTTTCCGAGTCCGTGGGCTCGGCCAAAAATATGCCCTTTGAACCCGTATAAACGGGTTCGTGGTCGGTTTACCTCCCCAAAAGAGACTCCGCCCTTCAGCGTAGCCTCGTTCGGGTTCCTTCCCGCCCGAAGGCAGAGAGTTCAACCGATCCGCTGGTCAGCTGGTCGCCTGAATTCGGACTGAACTCCCTGCTTTTTCTTGAGGCGCAGTATTTATTACGTATGGAATAGTTCATTACGTTATTATGGGTAAGGTCCCATAACAATAAGAAAAACTGAAGTAGTTCAAAAGTTAGCCTTTCAACTTATGAAGAAATCATATATGTCAATTTCTGTCAAACGCTTTCGAGATGTCCAATGCAACAACCCCAGCTTCGCCACTCTTATAGAATCTTTCAGCAATAATCGTTAATATATAAGCAATTGACTGAGAGATGCTAAAGTCATAAGGAAAAGCAAGAGAAAGCAAGAGGCATTTATTGTACAATTTTATTGTTTTTTTTTTATTGCGGTGGCATTTATAAAATAATATAGGGGTTAATAATAAATATATTACCAACTATAAACACACGTCAATAACATTTAAATAATCTAACGTAAGTTCATCTAAAACAAACAGTATGTACGTAAAATCCTTCCCAAATCAGCAGGCAAAAAAAATCAACAAACAGATTGTCTACCAGACCCACACACACACGCGCGCACACACACACACACACACACACACACACACACACACACACACACACAACACAACACAACAC
Source organism: Acanthosepion lycidas (assembly GCA_963932145.1). Lineage (NCBI taxonomy): Eukaryota > Metazoa > Mollusca > Cephalopoda > Sepiida > Sepiidae > Acanthosepion > Acanthosepion lycidas. Next base: position 75,846,863 of record OZ010586.1, read on the forward strand.
ACACACACACACACACACACACACACACAAATATACATTATCATCTGAATCCCACACAGATATGCAAGAATTATTATACACTTGCATACATAAAGCAATATTTACAGTTTTTCAGTTGGGCTTGAAATTCGTTAATTTGTTAGAAATTGGAAAGGATACGTCGTCTCTTTTTGAATTCAATATGACATAAATTATGCAAACATTTTTAACAATAAAGGGTTACAAGTGACAATGACAAAGAGGTGTGGGTCAAATGAATGTGAAAAGCTAATGGTTCAAAGTATGTGCAGTGAGTGAATGTGCGTACGTACGTGTGTATATATATATTGTTCATGTGTTTTCCAAACGGAAACGCGTCCCCCGAGAAAGGTTACATGTTGACGAATAAGCGGATAAGATGAGAATAGAGAAAGAAAATTACCGCCAAGTATTTATAGTCCGGAGAGCGTCTCCTAGTTGCGATTTTGAAAATTAGGAGGAGGTAACCCGACAATATTCTCCTCCAGGTGGGTAGAATGCCCATAAGTAAAGTTCGTGTAGTTGTTTTGACCTGAGCTGAAAAGAAGAGGTGTCGGAAGTGTTTTTGAGATGCGTGATTCGACAAAATGTACTTGTGCTGTCATCAGGGTGCTGTCTTATTTTCTAGTTGAATGTAGCTCTGTAAAATGCGTTTGTAGTGTAAATGGTTCAGAGTTTATTATTAAAATTTGTCTTTTTCCAATGCTTCACGTTAAATTGATTATGTCCCGTTGTATTGATTCCTTGTTGTTAGAAGGGTTTTGTTTGAGAACGGCCGTTTTTGTTTGCTATGCGTGGATAATGTTGACGTACAAAATTTAATAGAAGCAGCGTTGTGGCAAAGTTGAGCTGATGTAGAATTTCTATCGAGTGTCGAATGCATATTTGAGAACTTTAAGAAAATTTGCTATTATTGTCGATTGAATATCGTACTTGCAAATTCTTAGTTTTACTCGTGTGGCATCGTTGAAGAGTGAAAAAAAAAAGGACGCTGAGTCGCCTTTTAAGGTATATCACACTTTATCTGATGAGCCCAGAAGAAACTGTGTTGATTAAAGTTAAATGAAGTCGTATCGTTTTGTCGAAAAAAGAAATTGTGATGTCTGCCAGTTGAGTTTAAGTCGAGCGTAATGGCGCCTGAGAAAAGGATTAGGCAAAAAAGACAATAGGGATGAGGAGTGTGTATTGTTGCCTACTGATGGACCAATGTAGCAGTAATTGAAAGGTGATTAGCGATTTTTTGGGGGTCCCACGTGTTGCAAAAAAAAAAAAAATCTATTCGCCGAGTTGGAGAACATCATGTGTGAAGTAGATATGTTGTAATGAATGAAACTTGTGATTTTTTACTTTCATGGCCTATAATCACAAATTTTGTAGCTGTGTAAATCGTTCTTGCTGTAGTGTCCGTTGTACGTAGCAGGATAGGAAGAGAAGCTTGTTGATGCTTTTCTTCGCTGTCTCTCGGTTTGAAAAGGTGTGTAAATATATATTTGAGTCTCTACATACATAGTCTTGTGTCTTTCTTGTTATCAAGAAAAATAATTATCACGTCGTAGTCACCAAAATGTTGCGGGACGATAGTATGCGTTTCCCAACTTATTGCGCGGGCTAGTAACCGTGGTTTTTGAGTTAAGAAATAAACACGTGTGTCTCCTGAAATGTCCACAATAAACATGGCAGACTCGGGATGCGAGTCCACCTAAAGAAATATAAAGAAACGACTAGTATCAATATAACGTACAACAAATTAACAATAAAAGGTTAGTGACAACCCCAATTTATATCTATCTATCTATCTATCTATCTATCTATCTATCTATCTATCTATCTATCTATCTAGTAGAAAACTCTTAATGAACTAGTAATAATGAATAGGATAAGGTTTGTTTAGTATATATACATAGAAATTTATGTTGAGTATAAACAAGAAAAAGTAAATTTTATGATATTTTATATGAAGAAATTTAAAATATACTTGAAAATAATATTCCGTTATTTTTACTGTATGGCTAAATTAGTATTTTTTTATATAATTGTTTTTGTATTAGTTATTATTGTCAATCTCTACAATACTTACGGTGTGAAAGAGACTGATGCCGAGATGCCATTTCAGGACTGATAACATTGCAGATTCTACTTTGAATTTTGTCAAGAATCTTGATATATATGGCAGAAGCCTAGCTGTAGAGAGCAATATTCGATTCACAGGAGAAATGAGGGCTTATAAATGTGCAGGATAAATCATAGCGAGAAAAATGATCTAGCACGTCATAGTAAACCGGCTTTCTGAGCAGCAGACATAGTAGTCGATTCAGTTTGATAATTCCACTTCATGTAAGGGCACAGTGTGTGACCAAGGAGGCATTGTGACCGTTTCTCCTAGAAGTTGGCATCAGTCGTGCTGATCGAAGGCACAAAAGGTTCTCTAACATGATTAAGCGTAAAAAGATCCGCTTTTGGAGTCCTTCCATGAAAACCAACTTTATTGGGTCTGAAGCGTCGACCACTAACACCGGTTTGAAGAGCGCATTTATACTTCGAGCGACTGAAGCGTGTAGGTCTCAACAAAGACAATTCTTCTTCGAACCTCGTGGACTGGCGTTACAGAGAACCGAGTTCGAATCCCAGTGAAGTTTGTTCCTTTCACTTACGCACAAAAACCCTTGAGAAAGCCACGAATCTATGTCTTCTCCTCGTGGCTATGGGCTGAATAGCAAGACAGACTGGCTTCTTTAGCCTTGGCTGGCAATCACTCTACTGCAGAAAGAAATGGCAACCTACTGCGGGAAAAATCTTCTGCCTCGTCAGTCATGTACCGAATGATCGCCCAAGCGTGTATCACGTGTGGCACTTTACTGACTGACCAAAGAGCAGAAACGCACATCCTTTGAGGACTATCAGTAGGAGCAACAGATAAAATGGATAGCACGTTATTTATCCTACATATTCTTATAATATGTAAACCGATAAGTCCCTACAATATCCCCATCTGTAAGCTTCTCTTAAGATCTATTGGGTGAACAATAGTTAAAAAAAGAAAACCAATAAGACATAAGAATATCAAATGTTTCCTTATAAGGAAACGGCTAATACTATCATTACCATTAGAGATGAAGAGAACAGATGTTACAATTTGGCCCCAACACAATGGCCAAAGAGGGACGAAAAAGGGTTATTCGGATAGCACTGGCTTCTCGGTCAATGAATTTCGCATGCTTCCTTATAAGGAAACTGCTAATATTACCATTATCATTGCCGTTTCTTAAGTATTTCTCAGGATGGCACCAAGCCATAAATTATTATCATGTTCTACATGTGCAGATTGCGAAACGGTCAACGACATGGAAAATAGAATCAGAGTGTCAAATTTCGGCTGTTGCATTTTCGCATTTTTTCTCCTGGCAAATGTTACTCACCCCAGCTATGTTTACCCGATTCTTTAACTACGATAGGGTAACCAGTTTAGATGGACACCCCTGTGTTTAAACAGTGAAGAAGGGAGCTGCACTGCTTTTCCCAACAACAGTCGTAGCAATTAATATATTAAAGAAAAGGAAGCTGTGGGGAGACATGGTCGCCTTTATCCTGAAGGTAAATGTCATTAAAAAATCAAGTACTCCTAAGCGGTCATTCGACTAAGACTTGCTAAGTTGCTCGATGTTGCTTTACGGCAGTGGTCAGATAAGTAAGAGTGGATAACAAATTTCTAAACAACGAGAACTCTTTCCGTTTTAACTAGCGGCAACCTGCTGATATAGCACAGTTTTCGTAGTTCTATATACTGTAGACCATTATTGAAAGAAGTAAGACGGTGCAAATAAAAGGATTCAAAACTAATGAGATTTCCCATTTCACTGAAGCAGACGTTAAACGCATTTGAGCTTTAATGCGATCTATACCTTCCCTTTCTTTCTTTCTTTCTTTCTTTCTTTCTTTTTTCTTTCTTTCTTCTTATTAGGTATAATTTTGTTTTCTCATTAAAACCTGATAGCATCGCTGATATATCTTTTTCTTCTGTTTTTTCTCGCAATCAAAGCAGAATGATCCTTTACTTATTTGAGGTAATAGCCAGGCGGGAAATACTAGCGTCGGAACTCAATTCTCAATTCCCAACTTTGATGGTGTTCGAAATCGTTTACGAGATCTTGTAGGGGAAGACTATTTTCCACTCTTCAACAACTTTCATCCAGAGGCAACAATGCAAGCCTATTGCTACTCTAAGTCTACTTCCAGATTTTCAGATGAGTCTTTAGGTCCACCTGTTCATGCCGTTATCGCTCTAATACGGTATGCTAACGGCTATATCATTTTGAAACACCGGTTCCCGTACGATCAGCGAATTTAAGCAACGTCGAGCTTGATCAGTACGTAGATGGTTGATCGCCATACCAGGTGCTATAAGCTTGGGTGTGCTGGTGGTGTAATGGATAATGGCTCGGAATTGTTAATTGGACAACCAAGTTCTAATTCCTGGTGATTTCATTATATTCTCTTACGCCAAAATACCTTTAGGAAAAGTCTGAATCCACCTCTACTCCCCTCTCCAGCTATGAGTTAATTAATGAGGCTTGTATTTCTAAACCATTATTCTCAAAATAAAATGATCGTTACAATCTAAAAATGTTTGCTGGTTATTAATAAACTGCAATGGTTTGATAAACCGTAATAAACGAATCAATTAATCGAAAATACTTACTGCAGGCCTTTATTTCTACCAATATACATATATATATATATATATATATATATATATATATATATATATATATATATATATATATATATATATATGTAGCTCTAATGTACTCCTGGGTGAGGCCTGCCGGAATTAAACAAAAAGGTCAGGGATTTATTCCGTCTCGTGCTGCATTAACAAGAATTGGGCAGGGAGCAAATTAGCTACTACAGGGCGTAACTTGATAACGCCTGAACAAACAGAATATTAATGTTTATGAATCTATCAAAAAAGCAGTGATTATAGGAGTAAGTCATGTCATTATTGATGAATATTTCTGGCTGATTTTACAAGTATATTAACCATGTCAGTTAGGGTCAAGAATACACCGACTGCAATCCTGTGCAGCCACTCCTAAAAATACAGTACCAATTGTTGACCGTACCTATGTCTACCGGATCTGTTCTTACTATTTTGCCTTCCAAGAAAACCGGGCTCATGCCTGCCTGTCTATTGTTCATCAAAATGGCAGAATTGAGCATTAAATAACCAGGCAAATGTTAATGTGTCGCTTAATAAAACCCGTCCTGGGTATGACGATAAACTGCAACCGTGTCCTGAGTAAGATGATAAACTACGTCCAACAGCAATGCCTCTGATCAGGAGGTTTTGAGGAGTGTGGAACCACCTCTTAATTGCTGGTGTTCCCAGGTCCACCCTGACCCGAGGTGGTAGCACCTTTTAGGGTCCCAGCTATGGGCTAATAGTTAACCCACAAACCCAGATCTCTTCCTGGGTATGGGAATAAACTACATCCGCGTCCTGGGTAAGACGATAAACTATGTCCAACAGTAGGCCTCTGATAATACATTTTTGAAAAAAAATAATGTTGCCAGCTGTACGTTTTTGAAAAAAAAAGTAAAATTACCAGCTATACATTTTTGAAAAAATATATTACCAGCTATACGTTTTTGAAAAAATGATATTACCTGTTATATATTTTTGAGAAAAAAATATTAACAGAAATGGATTTCTGACAAAACAAAAATATTACCAGAAAAAAAAAAGTGTCGGCATTAAATGACCCATTGATGTTTTGATATGCCGTAAAACAAACCAAACCAAACCAAACCTTAAAAACAAAGCAAACCTAACATTTTGGTTTTATCTTTAGTTTAGAGTCTGGTTTATTACTCTCCTTATAATGTCTTTGGTAACGAATTTCTTTAACCCGGCAACAAAACGTAATTCTCATTCTGACTCCAATCTCTTTATTAAATTAACATTTCAGGATATGATTCCTTCTAGAACTTAGGGGAATATACTGGTGAAATTTATGATTCATTTCGAGCATTTTGTTTTGAATAATAGTCATTCTTTTCGATTAAAATTCGGCTCGTTAGATAAGAGGAAGACGAATTTGCCCAACTTTCTAAGTCTAAATCAGTGTTGTAATAAATAGTAGTAGTCCTTTATTAGCGCTTTCAAGAGAAGTACAGGGGAAAAAAAAAAAATTCTGATTAAAGCCATAGTAATTCGATCTGGGAAGTAATCAGCTTTCTATTCATTATTCATGTAAACGTATTGTAAGCATTATTATAACGAAGATGATACTTTTAACCCAAATCAGAAGGCGAGAAATAGAACATTGTCTGGGAGTCTAAGATGTAGCATTGACGTTATTTCATGAATTATTCGAACGAGCATGTCAGTACAGAAATTTGACGCCTAGATCGGTAAATAGTTCCGAAGGAAGAAATGGACACACACAAATACACGCACACATTCACACACATACACACACATATATATATATATATAGAGAGAGAGATAGATAGATAGATAGATAGATAGATAGATAGATAGATATTTTGCATTCCCTTACTCTCACCCGACGGAAAAACGTAAGGAGGCTGAAAAACCTTTAAAAAATTGATTAAATTTTCCTTGTCTGCTGTATTTGGCGAAATAAAGGTTGTTGCATTATAGTGAAAAATGTTAAACTGATATATATATATATATATATATATATATATATATATATATATATATATATATGTATGTATGTATGTATGTATGTATGTATGTATAAATGGTCCGATGGATAAATTTTCGTTTAAATTAGGCAAAAATGAAAATGACACTAACATCTCCTTTGAACAAATATATTTACCAAAATTACACAAAAATATCTTCAAATACTAAAAAGTAAATTTATTCAATAAAATCGCCAGTGACGTCAACCACTAACATCAAAAGACTTCAGAATCTCCTGCAAATCTTCTGGATGGTCTCTTTGTTTAATTTGGTGAATGCTGCCATAATCCTTGCCTTCAGTTTATCTTTGGTGTTACCAGGAGTTTTGCTGGTCTGTCGCTCAACTACCACCCACACATAATAATCAACGGGGTTGCAGTTTGGTGAGTTAGGTGGCCAGATGTAAGTCGTGTTGTGATCGCAGACATTGTCTGACAGCTATGATTCGGTTCTCCTGCTTTTATGACATGGTTCAGAGTTCTGTTACCAGATACAGGGTCTTCCAGCAGCCACCCTCTTGGCCTAAGGAATCATTACCTCTTCAGGGCATTTGATGCAGGCCTCCGTGTTGAGTCTGGGTCTCAGTGGGAAGACGAATGGAGGCATAAGGTCACCATTATTAGTGATCTCTTTAAATATCATATATCATACAACTCTTTCCGAATCCTCTGCATTCTTTTCAGATTGACATCGTACTGGAGTTTCCGTTGCGAATGCCAAGCAGTACAGCATGCCGTTTCCCAATTTATAGTGGAGTGACTTGCAAATCTTTCTCACAGACGTTGCCCAACTATTCTGTGGAATCGACAAAATCAAAAATCAACAACGCGCATACATACATATATATATATATATATATATATATATATATATATATATATATATATATATATATAGTTGTGGGTATTTATTCACTCCACTTCCATAATTACAAATAAAGCTGTAATACCTCAGATTTTCATAGAAGCGTCACGTGCATTTTTTCCACAAATGATGAAATAATGGATTTGAAAGAATGTGCAGTGATGCTTACAACAATATTTTTATTTTAATGTCAAACAATAATAGAAAAAAACACACGAAAATCCTTTAATATAGGACAAAATTATTATCTCTCTTGCCTCAATAATCCCTTGTGTAAACTTTATTATTGATTAGTACATTTAATCGTTCTGATAGTTCCTTATAACAACACTACACACACTGATAGGTATTTTGCTCCATTCTTTCTTGGCAATAGCTTCTAGTTCCTCCAAATTTGAAGGACAACTTTCTCTTACTTTTTTCTTTAAATATGTTTATAAATTCTTAGCGAAGTCAGATGTGCACCAATACCTTAATTTTGCTATCGTCTAAGTATTAGGTTGGTGTAAAAATAATGACGTAATAATGTCGTTTTTTGACGTTAAAAAATACGTCAAAAAACGACATTATTACGTCATTATTTTTTGCACCAACCTAATATTTTCTAACAATTCGTGCCATGTGCTTTGAGTCATTGACATGTAGGAATGTCCAGTGACATCCCAAAGACAGATTTCGTGCACTTTCTTACATATTATTTTTAAGAATAGCCAAATACTGTTCTTTATCTATGATACCCTGTATTCCCACTAGTTCACCTGGTCCAGAAGCAGCAAAACATCCCCAGAATGCTCCCATCATCGTGCGTTTATTGTAGGGAAGGTATTTTTTGGTTTCTGAGCTTCATTCACTTTCCTCCATACATAACAGGAGTTCATGTAACCAAATATTTCAGTTTGGTTTCATCTGACCGTAAAACAGATTTTCAATATTAACCTTCATATTCTAGGTGACTTCTGGCATAAGCTATCTGCATATTAGGTGTTTAGCATTAAGCAAGTGAATTTTCCTTGGGTGACGAGCATCTAGTGACTGTCGATACTTTCAGCCCTGATGTCATTACATCATTGACAATATCCTTTGTCATTAAGTGTGGAATCTTTGAGATATCTTTAACAATTTTCCTTTCCATTCTCTCAGAAATTATCCGTTTTCTGTCAGTCCTTAATTAACTCTCAACATAATGAGTCTCATTGCACTTATTGATAATCCTACGAATTGTCGATTAAGGAACATTTAAACGCTTGGAAAGTATTGCATATACATCACATTGTACGCATCAATTATCTTCGTTCAGAAGTCAATTTCAGCCGTCTTCGCCATGTTTGCAGAACAAATAAGTTATCGCGTAATGAAAAGACAATATGTGGCAATCACATATTGTGGTCATTACCTTTTTAGAATGTTATAGAACCAGGTCAATACTGTTTCATTTTCAAAGGGTGCTTTTATTAAATTTCAAATTAAGAATAAAAACAAAAATTGCCATAAAGTGGGATTTTGGACTGCACCAATTTTCAGAAAAATCTATAACTATGAATATAATAGAGATCAACTCTTCTAAAATTTTCATAAATTATTCAAAACTAAATATGGACTCTACTATTTATGGTAAATTCCGTAGACACTTGCACATGTTCGCATTTTCTCTTCATTTTTCTATGCAAATATTCAGTAGGGGTGAATAATTCTGACCTCAACTCTTTGTATATATATACATATATATATATATATATATATATATATATATATATATATATATATATAACTATATATAACTATGTAGTAATTTATCCGTGACGTAAATAACGGAATTTTAAATATATTTTTAAATACCAAGTAAAAAAATATGCCACACTGAAATCCGAAGACGCTTTTGGATAGCGAAAGATGCCTTCCAAAACCCAAGCAAAGTGAAAAAAAAAAATTTGTAACAAACGAAGAAATAATGCACTGAACTGTTATCAATATTGGTCCTCCTATATAGCAGTGAATAGTTGACAATGCCCTTTCAGATGAAGAAGGAACTTGAAGCTAGAAAAATATGGTTCTACAGAAGGATGAACTAAAAATTTAAGTAACGATAAAAATTGAAATGAAACCAAAATGGAACCAAAATGGAACCAAAATGGAAACAAAAAGTCCAATTATACTTAAAATCAGAAAGTTAGTTCTGAAATCTTTAGTTCACATAATGAGAAAAAGGGTTTAGAAAATGTAATACTCTCAGGACATTCTGAAGGCAAATGGAAAGGAGAATAAGGATGATGAGTAGATAGCAAAAAGACAAATATTGCTAAGAGCTACAAAAGGCAGGAAGTTGTGTAGAACCATAATCGCCCTCATCCTATAGATATAGAAAGAGAATTGATTCGAGATGTAGGTGATCATGGCTCTCCACTGATTCATTTACTTTATTATTTGTGAACTGCTGTGATTTCTTTGGGAAAAGTCTTGGAGTGGTGTCCAGTTGCCTTCTTTATGGTTTTGAATTCAGAGTTTACCTTTTAGACTGGCTACCAACCGATGGTTAAGAACTTAGTTCCACCTGTTATATAACCACAAAGTTAGTGGAAGAGGGGGAAAAACTGTATTGTTGCATTTCACAAGGGTACGTTTGTGAAAATGAATGCAACAGACAGCGGCGATACGCGTTATACTACCCGCGATTAGTTTGAATTATTATTTGTTCACCCGGCAGTTCGGAAATATCATCTCCTTATTACTCTTGTTCTCTCGGCGAAAAGGGATAATTTTAGTACAGAAAAGGGTTACAAAAAACAAGGCTCTTTCCACAAGTAAAATATTGGCCAATATACTTAGAATAACGATGTTCATTATCGGCGAATAATTTTCCCACCCGTAAAAGCATAGACTAACACTTTTTATGAAGTTAATACCTAAAAAAGATAGTTCACTCCAAGCAAGGCAGTAAAGCCACTAGGGTACAAGTGGAAGAATTAGAAAGCAGAAACATTACTAAGGAGCGAGAACAAATGAAGATTTATAAGGAAGACAGCAGATAAAGATTGAGAGAGATTGCATTTAAATTTTGAAGATCAAAGTTGGCTAGAAAGCATGGAGGTGGAAGAGTATTCCACCAATGGGAAGTGTGAGAAAAGAAGTTGTTAGTGTAGAATACACTGTTACATCTAGACATTTCAACTGCACGTTGATCAGACCACGTCGCCAGTCTAGTACTGCGCTTAAATTCATAAAATCTAGGTACTTTAGCTCATCCGAACAATCACCATGAAAGTATTTATAGAAAAGGCACAGGGAGGCAACTTTACGGCGGTGGTAAAGTGACTGAAGCCGAGCTGCCAGATCAGGACAAATAATAATGCTGATTGCATTTCATCAAGGATCTCTTGATATAAAGCAGGAGCCCCGGTTGGTATGCGGCCGCAGTATTCTAAGCATGGACAAATCGTGGTTACCAACATCCTGAGAAGAAGAAGAAGAAGAAGAAGAAGAAGAAGAAGAAGAAGAAGAAGAAGAAGAAGAAGAAGAAGAAGAGACATTATTCGAACATACCAGAAGTATAACTCAGTCCACATTCGGGAAAGACATAAACACTGACTTTACTATTTTTTAGACGTTTTTCGACACTCGATGCAACGTGGCCTTGTTCGCGTTTAGATTCGGCTTACTTTCAACACTTGCGGTTCTCGAGTCACTGATTCCTAGTAAAACTGGTATCCAATGTCAACCTTTAACAAACCCGTGTTGACCCCATCTCACAACTGACTAGTATCGGCTTCGATCCCTTGACTGCCACAACAAATCACTGGCCATTTATTATGGCCATACCCCATTGATCAGTATAACAATATTTTTTTATGCTTTACTAAGTAATATGCTCCTAATCTAAAGTTACAAGTCGAGTGTCAGCTAAAAATAATTCTTGTTCTAACTTAATGTTGTGTGTTAGTCAGACATCCTTCTGTTTTTATCCGTAAACAATAAAGTGTTTTAAAAAGAGGGAAAAACAGAAAAAGTATGTAGTTTTTATTTTCTATCTATTACTCTATTTCAGAAACGCTTCTTCTCTGGATAATCTTAGAAAGCTGAGAAGTGTCATATAATTTCAGTTTGAGAAAGGATAATATATTGTAAACATGCCCAGGATATGAGTGGATGTTTACAGGAAAGCCTATATTAATGTAAGCATAATAAGGAGAAGGGGTAGTATACTTAATGGCAATGCGAACGTGGAAGGAGACACTGTCTTTAACAGAGATGCTTTGCAGTAGCAGGCAAAGTTTTTGCTTTATTAATCATTTCACCCAAAGCTAGACCGGAATGTCACTAGTATGCACTTATATGGAATGAAAATGATAGAAAAGACTGGATATATGGAGGATTGGGAAAAGGATAAAAGATGAACGGGATTCAAGAAGATAGAAGATCGCGATTGACGTTGTAATTTTAATTTTTGAAGATTGTGGTTATTACAGAGAAACGGAACGGAGTTTCACAGGCGGTAAGTGTGAGAAAAGAAACTGTTGGATTAGAAGTAGCAGTTACATTTTACTATTTCAACATTAAAAGTGTGGGACCTATATGCCAATCTAGTAGCACATTTAAATTCAAGTAGTCGGGGTATCAGGGAAAAAAAAAGCTTGTCAGAACGAACAGTTGCCATGAAAATATTTGTAGAAAAGACAGAGAATCTACATCAGTGAGAAATTGACTGAAGTCAAGATGCCAAGTCAGTATCGATTATATTATAGATCGTTCTTTGGATTTTGTCGAGAACCTCGTTATAAATATCAGGAGCACCAGACCGGATAATGCAACAGTATTCAATGCACGGACGAATGGTAGATTTGTAAATGTGCAAGATAGACTTTGACGAGAAAAATTTTTTTGGCACAGTGACCCAACTTTGCTTGCTTGCATTAGATGCAGATATTGGTTCGATGTACTGTTTTCACTTCACGGTCAGTTGGAAACGTGAGGCAATAAACGCTGTTGCCGTAAATGAGGATAGAGCTTTACAAGTTGATTCTCTTATTATAGCTGAAAAAATAATCACGACTGCAAAACTTTGGGAAAGATTTCAGGTAAGCCATGGTCGTGCGTACAGTTTAGTGCGGTTACTTGGCTACTCAAAGGTATGTGCATAGTGAGCCCCAAGATGTTGGCAGGTTCCTTGAAGGAGTAGGAGTTTGGCGTCTTAGAACATTTGGAGTTGCGCAACATGGATAGAACTCACAGGTCAGCAGTTCTCCCATGATTAAGAATTGAAAGAGGCAACACGCATATTAAAAAATAGCAACCCGGAAACGTTTTCGAGGTGAGTGTACATATCCTCATTTAAATGTGAAACACTACGATTGAAAATGAAGGAGACTATGTTGAGGACCAGGATTAGAATATCTAATATTTTTGTCTTCATGTTGCTATGCTTTGTCTATTTCTATTTTTAAACCTCTTGTAAATAAAGACAAACGGGCATTATTTTTTGACCGATTCAGAACGAAGGAGACGATGCTGAGGACCAAGTTTGGGATATCTAATACTTATGTGTTCATTTTGCTATGCTTTGTCTATTTTTATTCTTAAACCTCTTGTAAATAAAGAAGAACGGGCATTATTTTTGATCGACGCTTTTAACTCGATTCAGAATTTACGAGACTATGTTGAGGGCTAGATTTAGAATCCTGAGACTTTTGTGTTCATTTTGATAGACTTTGTGTACGTCTACTATTAAATCTGTTATAATTAAAAAACCGGCAGACATTATTTTTGACCGACTCTCGTACCACGATTGAGAAGGAAGAAGTTTATTTTGAGGAGCAGATTTGAAATTTTGTGATGTCTCTGTTCATTTTCGCAAGCTTTGTGTTTCCACCATTAAAAACGTTGTAATGAAAGAAAAAACGTGCCTTACTCCTTTACTGACCCGAGGATAGTCTGTTATGGATTCGATCTGGAAGCCTGCGATATTTGTGTTCATGTTGGCACGATTTTTATTCTTCTATAAATAAATCTAAATCTGTAATTCTAGAAGGACATGCATTACTATTTGACCGACACTGCTATATGTAGATTCAACATGAACAAAACTGATACATGACCAGATAGACAATTTGTGTAATATCAGAAGCACTGCGGATCAGAAGCTCAAATTCCTTTGTTCAGAACATGAGCTTTCGTGACAACGTTCCTTCTTCCTAAGTTTTGTTTATAACCTCAATCAATTACAGCAAATTCCAAAGATCAAGCATAAGTATACTTCCGTTCCTACCAAGACTAATCAACCAGTTTCGACAAGTTAAGACTCTGGCAAACTCCTGCCCTGGGCTTGAGACAATTTATTTCGATTTTCTTTTAAGTCAGTCGTGATTCATAAATAACAATAAAACCATGGCCCACCTTTATCGATATTTGATTCGCATTGTTACAGTTTTGATTTTTCTTTGTATTCGTGACTATATTAGAAAAAGAAAACTGGTTTTCGTATGCACAAACACTCGAATTTCAAGGAACACAGCGAGAACAATAGATCAATAATAATCACATCTGATCACTATGAACTAGCACGCATATATATATATATATATATATATATATATATATATATATATATATATATATATATATATATGACTTGTATATACTTTTCTTTATGTATACAGGAGTTCTCATTTTTAAACACATTTAAAAGAGCTTTTCCATACACAAAAATAATAAAATTATTTCGAACTTTCGGTACGTTGACACATTTCCCGGAGAAAAGAACAGTAGAACTAAGGAGCGTTAAAAGATATCAAACGGTCATTTTGTAAATCGCACCAAAATGTATGAAACAGTACGTTAATAAGTAAATAATCAATGTTATATATAGAGGGGCACGGTTAGCGGCTTGGATTGAAGAATCAGAGAGCCGAGTTCGAATTCCACTCGAATCCATTACATTCAATTACGTGCTAATATCCTTGAAAAAGGTATGAATCTTCTTCATCTCTCTAGAGCTATGGGTAAATAGCAGGTCAGACAGGGTTCTATAGCCTTGGATGGCAACTAGCGTAGGAGAACGACAACTCTGTTTTCAGAACCTGAGGAGGGTCGTTTGGGGATCTTGTCGCACTTAGTGTAGCAGGTTTTTGTATTCGGCCCTTCAAAAAGTGTGGATGGTTGTGCACGAAACCTTGACCACTATAATCAAATCTCATGTAATCGTGTCTGGCTGTCGGTTCCTAGGAACTGAGCTGCTTGACCATCATACGTCGAATACGACGGGAGAGTCATATATATATATATATATATATATATATATATTACTTCAAATGTTATTATCGCGGATATTCGAATTTGAAATAGATGGCTTATTTTTATTTTTATTTTAAACAGTATGCATTTCGTCTATTCGAGAAATCTTAATGGAGAAAGTGTGCTCTTCCGTACAGAGCGGACCAGCTTTCCCCTTTGTAGGAGAAACTATTTAGCTTTCCTTTGCTTTCAAGGAAGGCGCGCTTCCTCACAAAAGATATTTTCCTCGAAACTCCATTTATGCTCATCTTTTTTTTTTTAAATCCGAAACTTAAAGAAAGCAATTTCTAAATGATTAAGATTTCATATAGCCTTGCTTCGTTGTCGAGTATTAAAGCACGCTGGATTGAAGAGGTTTGTCCTCTGCTGGAGAGCATATTTTCATTTTAACTTATTTCGAAAACTCATGTATCTAATGTATTGTTGCTATCAAGTTGTCAAGTCAAGGTGGGGGCTGGGGTATCAGTCTATTGACACAAACGGAAATTTGTATTTTAAGTTTAGTTTCTATGATTGAATTTGAACTGAAGTTTCAATTTTGAAATATGGGAATTTCGATGTTTCGATAATAATATATTAAAAAAAACAATTATAATATTATGCTTTGCTGTTGTATTGAACACTGTTTTTTTTTTTTAAAAAAATAGATGCTAAGAACTCTGAATTATAAATCTCATTGTTCTTTCTTATTATTTTAACACACACACACACACACACACACACACATATATATATATATATATATATATATATATATATATAGAGAGAGAGAGAGAGAGAGAGAGACACACCACATGTTGAGAGCTGGTGATAATAAACAGTACACAATGTAAAATAACGGAGCAAAACAATTATGCTCATAATAAATATACATTTTTTGTACAGTGAGAAACAAAATGTATGTTTATTATTAGCATAGTAGGAGTAGATATATCTGCTTTTCGTCCGGTTCACACTCCTCTCCGGTCTTTTGAACGGGGTAGGGGTTTATTCGTTGTTTCCTATTTAGGATTGGCTTTACAGTTCCTTCTAAAGGTTTTTTCTTTCCTTTAACTCCCAGTATTCCCTTGCGTCCTAGTGGCATATCGCCTTGTTTGTGGTGAATTGATTATATATATATATATATATATATATATATATATATATATATATATATATATATATCTGTGTGTGTGTGTGAGGTGCTTATGATTAACATTTTTTCAGTATGTAAGCAATCATCTGTAAATTGCTCTGACTTCTTGGAAAAAATAGCGAAGTGCTTTCTCGTTGCATTCTTCGCTGATTGGTATTCAGATTTTTTGTTTTCCTAGACTGGCTTCCAGCACAGGCTAAAGAGCTTTAGTCTATACTGTTACTTAACCCATAGGTTTTTTTGCCAAGTGCGTTCGTACGAAAGTGAAAATAATAAACTAGGGCTGAATTTGAACCCAACTCGCTAGTTCCACTTCCGCTCCGATATCAGTAACGCTACCTTTTCACCCCCAGACCTATCGAGTTCTAAATATTATCTGTCAGCATGATCAACTTCCCCCACTCTCATCTACTCAACCCTGGTATCATACAACCTACTTTGGATCATGTTCCATTTTACATTTAGATCCGTCCTCTCACATTCAAGCTGTGATTTCCATCTAATGGGGCGACACGGTGCTGCAAATTCTGGGAATTGTCTTTGAAGATTCTGATCAATGGCGGTATTTGAAACGGCAACGCCTTTGAAAAAAAAAAAAAAAAAAAAAAACGATTTGAAAGGGCGTGTCGAAAATTTTCTTTGTTTTATGGTTTTTCTCTCTTTCTCTGGGGTTGTCTGGTAATAGCCTAGCACATTTACATTTAATATTAATGCGCTTATGAGGCAATGCTTACCTGAGTTTATGGAGTCAAATGCAATCAAGGAAATTGTCCTTAGTGAACTACGTACGAGCGGTATAATGGAATTCCGCTTCGTTACATTAACTTCTGAGCAAATACCTTCGGGAAAGGTATGAATCAATCTTTCCCCGCAGTTATAGGTTAAATAGTAGAAAATAATTGTTATTCTAAAAAAATTGTTAACGCAATATTCACGGGCAAAAAATAATTATTCTTAGAATTCAAAATATGTTTCGGCTTTAAATAATCCAAAAAGGGTTGATAAGACGTAAAAAATCAGTTAATCAATCATTACTGAATCATGGTGGAGTTTCCATCACACTTTAAATTAAATGGTTAAAAAATTACTAGACTAAAAATAAAGATGACGAGTTATCGTCCTTATTTTATCAAACAAGCAATTATTAAAGATCATATTGCTTCGTCAACTCAATTGTAAAATTTAAATTAGTATGACAATTTCTCGGACATTCAGTCTGGTAAATGTTGTTAATACTGTTTATTGTAAACAGAGCATTTACTTAAATATTTGTACCCATAAAAAGAATGTATAAACATAAAAATGTTCTAAAATAATTGTCGGACATTGTCCATTTCATAATATATATATATATACATATATATATATATATATATATATATATATATATATATATATATATATATAGACTAAATCATCTTCTGTTTTAAATTTAGACACCCCAACCTTACCCTGACTTGACGCCTAGAAATGTAACTCTTTACAAATTATTAACACCATTCGCCCCTTTCTATTAGAAAAAATCGCGCCGGCCGTCACCATGGAAATTTTGATTTCAATAATAAATCTTATATTAAAACACATAAATTTCAGAAATTCCAAAAAAAAAAAAAAAAAGTTTCGCTTGAAGATGGAACAGAGCTTACTTTAATTCAATTTAATTCAAATAATTATATTGAAGTTTTCGGCTCTTGTTTCGAAACATGAGAACTCTTATGTAGCGTGTTGGGATCATATTTTTAAATAAATAATTATATTTATGCTCTACCTTTGTATCGAGCACTATTTTTAAAAAATAATAACAAAAATACTAAAGAACTTTGAATTATTTACCTAACCAGTTCTTTCCTATTTTCTATATATTTTCATATATATATATATATATATATGAAAGGTGTTAAGAATTTGTTGCGTTTCATCTCGTGTCGAATTAATTGTTTAATGTTAAATGGAAACTGCTGAAGGAACTTGTCGATTTTGGGTTATATTTTAGATGCTTCCGCCCATCCTTACTCGATTTCAATAAATTGTAGACAGTTGCTTTATAGAGAGTGTAGTGTTTATGTTGTTAATGCTTTGGTGCCAGGATAAAGATACACCACATTGAAATACGGACACCGTACGATCACGGAAGGTAACCATCGTCGAGCCTGGTCAGTACCTTGATGGGTGACCACTTGGTTAATATCAGTTGCTTTAAGCTTGGATGTGCGAGTGGTGCAATGGATAATGGATCGGATTGTTAATAGGAGAACCGAGTTTCAGTTCTTGTTGGGTTCGTTATATTCACTTTCACGCAAATACTCTTGGAGATGGTATGAATCCACACCTTCTCCCCACCCGATTTTTGAGTTAATTAATAGGATTTGTACCGCTAAACCATTATTGTTAACCTGAAAGGGTTGCTATGCCGTAGAAAAAGGCTTAATGGATACTTACTGCATGAATATACCATGTTTAATGCACACACACACACACGCGCGCAAACACACACACACATATATTCAAATAAGAGAAAGAGCAGATGAAGTAAAGATCCTCTGTTGGTTGCATTTACTTTTAAAAAGTGCTTGATACAAAGTAGAGCAATATATTACTATTAGGTTGGTGCAAAAATAATGACGTAATAATGTCGTTTTTGACGTATTTTTTAACGTCAAAAAACGACATTATTACGTCATTATTTTTGCACCAACATAATATATTTTTATTATAGGATTTTATAGTAAAAAATTACAAAATCACTACACAAAAGCTTCCATGTTTCAATACTGTGATTGTACTTCTTCAGGTGATGGTAAGTGACTGGTGATTAAGTGATTTTTAAGGAAATTTAAAAACAAAATGTTACCTCTTTACCGAAAGTTAAAGGTGAGGTACATAAAGTAAGAATCAAAAATAGACTTGTGTGTGTTACGCTCTTGTTATTCGATCAAGCACTATAGATAAAAGGGTAATTTCAAAACAGTAGTTGCTGCTAATATTAACGCATCACTCTTCATTAATGAATTGAGCCCTCTGGTTGCTGGCGTTTGTATGCGTTCGTATACAATTTCTCTTTCTCTGCCGTGCACCGATAGCTTAGAGGAAGGATCTCTGACTGTTTCGATCCCCGCTTGGAGCAATCGGATGTCTAGCCACACTGATGAGCTATGATACAGCGAAACAGTCGCCATTATATAAAGAACTAATAGGACTGACATTTTTAGTTAATGCCAGATTGTTGCATGAAGTAGTATGGAACTGAGGAACAGCTATATAATTGAAGTGAACCCTTACATTTAATATTTGGTGACTGCTTCATTTGAGATTACAATATTAACCATTTTAAAGAGGTTTCTGGCAGTAATGAGTGTTGACCATTGACTATTTTTCTTGACAAAACTCTCACAATTGCTTGATATTACCTGCGTTTCTTTCATGCACTACCTTGAATCACAGATTTTCAATTGGGCTTAGATCAGAAGTTTGATGAAGCCATTCCAAGAAATTTCTTTTACGAACCCCTTTTGTGGATTTGCTTTGAGGATTCAGATCATTGCCTGTTCAAAGTTCCAGCCCTGACAAAACCCAACTTTTGAAATGAGGACATTTTCCTTCAGAATTGCTTGGTATCTTGCAGAATCCATTGTGTCATCAATGCGTACTATTTTGCCTGTTCCAGCTGCAGCAAAGTACCCCAAAAATCATAATGATGTCACTGCCATGTTTAATGGTTGGTAGCAAATTATTTTCTTCAAAATTCGTATTAGGAGCTCACCAGATATACCAATTATTATTCCTCCCTAAAAGCTTTAATTTGGTCTCATCCGATAATAAAAACCTTTTGCCAGAATGTTTCTAGCTTATTAATATAGGCTTTGATATAGTTGAGGTAAGCATGTTTGTGCTATTTCGTAAGCAGTAACTGTTTCTAGGCATTCTGCTATGAAGATCGGCATTGTTCAGATTTTGTCGCACTGTAGATATGGTATAGGGTATGCAGACCTATTCTTTGGCATAGCCGCATAGAAAAAAAATCACAAGGTGTCAAGTCAGGCGAACGTAGTGGCCATTTCAACAGAACGTTGTAATTAACACTGGCACGCCCGATCCATCTTCTTAGTAGATTCTAATTAAGTCCGCACTGATGCGCTGGACAATGATAGGCAAGACATGCTACAGCGTGTTCGGACCTTGTATTATATATACTATATACCGAGTGTAACAGCAAAATTGTCCAATTGTTAGATTAAGCTTTGAACCAATGTATCTTAGAAACGATTAAAGATATCTTACTGGAATTCTCTGAGTTTTTTTTTAATAAAAGTATTGGACTCTACTTTAAGCGAATACGAATGTATAATTACTTTCTAAGCTTAACAGAAGCATATTAATGAAATAGATCATAAATGAATATGACATGTTCACCATTAATTAATCATAATTAAGGATCGGAAGCTCATAAAGTATTGAATTAAAGTTCAAACATATATATATATATATATATATATATATATATATATATATATATATATATGTGTGTGTGTGTGTACGTGTGTGTGTGTGTGTACGCGTGTGTGTTATTCCAGGGTCATTTTTCAACTTATCCAAGATGAACTTCTCCCTCTCTAACCTTCTAACTTTCTGTCCTGGTGTAACAAGGTGCCTGACAAGTTTCACATAGAATTTCATTTTCAAGTCTTTTTTTCACTGCTCTTTTGACTGCCATTGCTGAAATTCCTCACTCAAATGCCAAACTTTTCTAATTTATTTCCTTAGCTCTAAATTGAAATGATAATCCCTCTTCTTATTGTGACCTCCTGATCCAGTTTCCTTTCTACTATTCCCACATTTTAAAACTTATTCACCATTCTCTTTGTGGTTCTCGAATAGACTTTGAAGATGGAAGTCAGAGTATGAATGTTAGTACCATTACTGAAGGCCTGAATGATTTTTCCTCTCACCATTGCTCATTAGTGAAGACAGTTGGTCTGACACTAAACGATTTTAATCTGTTCTCTTTCTAGCTGAATAACTCAAAGTGTTTTATCAGTGATTTTTGTGACAAACGGTGTCAAGATGGCTAAACGTCTTATCTGAAAACTGTAAAAATGAAACAATTTAGTTTTTTTTAGAAACATTTCGAAACACACACACACACACACACACACACATATATATATATATATATATATATATATATATATATATATATATATATACAGTGCTGGGTAAAAGCAAGTAAACCCCTAAAATAATATTTTCAAAATTGTTTCATTTTTTCCAGATATTCAACATGCGATGGAAAATTATGCTGTTACACGCGGTATATCTATGTATTTGCCTTGATAATGTCCCTGTATGTATGTATGTATGTATGTATGTATGTATGTATTTGTTTGTCCGTGTTTAAATATCTGACCCTGTATTATATATTATATATTACGTACCGAGTGTAACAGCAAAATTGTCCAAATCGTGTAACAGCAAAATTGTCCAATTGTTAGCTTAAGATTTTTAACAGTTGTATCTTAGAAATAATTAAAGATATCTTACTTTTTTTTTAATAAAACTATTAGACACGACTTTGATCAATAAGAATGTATAAAACCTGCAATAAAGAAACTCAATTAGTTTAGTAGTTTATTTTTTGATATATTAAACATTTTGTGGGATGGATAATTATGCTGTTACACGCGGTATATCTACGTATTTGCCTTCATAAAGTCCTTCGCAGGACGAAGCGTGTCGGCGAAAAATAGTTTTCCTCTTGTCTTTTTATGCATTTTGATCCTTTACAGATACACTTTGCCTCAAAGAAATTTATGTATGTATGTATGTATGTATTTGTTTGTCCGTGTTTAAATATCTGACCTTTAAAATCACCCTCCGTCCTACCCAGTAAAGGTTACGCTTGAGATCAAGCGTGTAATCCTTAAATATTTTCAATTAGAGCCCAGCCCAATGTTTATAAAATTTTCCTCAATTTTATTTTACGAACGTATTTCTTCTAAAAGAATGCTTACTATATGCTGTTATTATATTCTGTAAAATACAGGGCCTGTTGCCAATAAAAATATGTATACTGCTTACATCAATTTGGATATTTCCTATGGCAAGGTCGTCATTGTAAAGCGTTTTGTAATCTTTGCATCAATTCATCTCGACTGGGTACATTTATTTAGTTGGTAGATGGGTAGATATTCTAAAAACTGTTTTCCCCAAAATATTCAATCTATCCTGCTCAAGTTGAGGTTCTCTTACCAAGAAATGACCTTAATAATTATAACTTTTGTCCCGTTAATAGAAAGGACGAAGCATTTGTTGTAGCCATAGATTCGAGCACTGAGAAATTTTGTAAAATTGAAATACGTCAAACTGAGTAATCGAATATTCTTTTCCTCAGAAAAGAAATACGATATGTTCGGCCTACACTTGTCGCCCTTTACCCTCCTTTTGACATATCTGCTTGCCTATTTTTGATAAGTAAAAAATAGTTTTGCCAATTTTTACTCTGAACAATAGATGAATGCAGAAATTTTATTTCTGTCGACTGGATAAAGTCAAGTTTTGGTGAGTGTGAACAATGGCGTGACTGAATGGACCTGTCTCTTTGTGCGACATTCAGTTGCAAACACTGATACACTTTGATTTGGCTACTGTCCCCACCCCATAACGTTGTCTTTTGCTGTTATTACTTACGGTGACACGAGTGACCTTAACTGTGATCATCGCTGTCTTGTCGTTTTGCACCTATTTATTGCTTTTGGCTTTTGGTGTTTGCTACCCGTCAAATGGCTGAGAGACTAGCCAAAATATTAATAGTAAATAAAGGAAGACAACAGAAGTTTTGGACAATGGATGCCATTTAAAATAAGCTGCTTGAAACCTTTTGAGCCCTTTGGCCTTTTCGATGGCGCAAATTAAATGTTTGTTTATCAACAACCTTTTCTGTGACATTGACTACGTTTGCTTGGTTCTGACTAAGTTTTAGCAGTCACTTTTTTTTGTTTAATATTTCTGCTTCATAACACTTGATCTTTACGTTCTTGGCAGGATTTCTCGATTTTGGTCCGGTAGGTTAGATCGGCATAATTATATAAAAAAAAAAATAATTAAAAAAATACACAAACAAAACAAAACAAAAAAAAACGATAACGTGTTTAAGTATTTATTATTTACGTTATACTCGCTGTCAACATAACATTTCTAAGCGAAATTTATTGGCTAGGTCGAAAACAAGACATATTTCCAACTAGTAAGGACGCTAAGGAGTTTTCTATCTTGCTATTCAATTTCCATGCATTCTTTAGTAGATGCTCCAAAATATACCCCTATCGTAATAGTGACATTAGCTACTTCCATACATGGTGAGGATACCCAATTCTGTTCATTGAACGAGGAGCCAGTGGTACTTTTGATTGAGATTTATATCTTTCTCTTAAAACATTTTTTCGGAAAATAGGCTTCTCAAATCCACTAACTGTTGTAGCACATTCTGATGACTGATGGGGTTTTCCTCCTAACCTAGTCCTGAGTATAACGATAAACTAAATCCGGTAACAAGGTGTCTTATCGGGAGATTAGAGGTTTTGAGAAATGTGGAACTACATCTTAATTGCTTTTGTTCCCCTTGGGTGGTAGCACCTGTTAGGGTCACAGCTATGGGCAAAGAGTAAAGAAAACACTGTGAATGTATAAAAACACATTTTTATAGTAAAATGACCAGTAATACCTATTTATAGTAAAATAACCATCAATACATTTTATAGCAAATTGACCAACAAGACATTTTAACTGATGTTGAATGTATACAATTCAACCAAATAACCAACATGAAATAACTCTTTCATGACATTAATCCATAAAATGTCCTAAAATTTCTTAAAGAAATCAAACTGTATTTTTCGAAAATAAAACTTTAAGAAAACTAATTATGTACGCACAAACATGTATATGGACAAAAGCTGAGAATCATCTACCATGTATTCAATTGTGAGAGTAGAATAAAATATATATCTTTAATGGGTGTTCCAATAACTTGGGCTGATTTTAAATGTGAATTGAATTTAAACGTTTAATATTTTTTTCTTTTTCTTTCAGATTTAACAACTTAAGTATTTGGCAATTTCAACCATCGAAAGATTAACAAACAAACAACGTGTTAAAATTATCGAAGCCTATTACGAATGAAGAAGTTCCCACGTCGCATCATCTCTTGAAACAGCGAAGTCAACTGGCAACCACGATCGTGCGACTTGACGCCTGTAGATTTCTTCCTTTGTGATCATCTTAAAAGTAAGGTCTATGCCAACAAGCCAACAACAATTCAACAGCTGAAGCATGAGATAATAAGACATATTGGTGAGATCGAGGAGCAACTATGCAGAATTTGACCATCGAGTGAATTGTGCCGTCGAAGCCTTGGCGGACATTTGGGCGATATTATTTTTCAGACACAGTTGCCATGACTTAAATAACATGACCCAATAGAGAAATAAATAAAATTTCACAATTATTTACTGCTGACTTTGATCCGTCTAAATGAAACACCCTTTATTACATCAAAGCACACAAGAAAAATAAATTTTGGCATTAAACGACCCTTAAAGGAATTGCGGTACCGCTAAACAAGCAAATCAAATCAACCAATGAAATCTTTCTAACCGTCTGTCTAATAATTGTGTAGTCGACATATTGATTATATCAATACTAGTGCAAACGTGCCATAAACATGACAGCAATTTTTAGGAATATATAATATTGAGATGCAATGAAAAAAGCTTTGAAACACTGTATTGGGATTCAATAAAGTGGAATATTGGACATGTATGGAATAAAATGTCGATACCTGACATGTTCAGTTTGCTCACCAACAACCTTTACTGTATTGGATCATTTACACAAACACATACATACGAGATTATAGACCCGTGTTAAAATCGACGGGCGTTATACAGTGTTAATATGAAGTTCTGTTGATAAACCTATTATTTGGGGCCTTTGCCGACCGCAGGAGCGACCATCTTCCAGTCGCGTGCTACATCAGAGTAAAACCCTGAAAACTAGAAACAAAAGCAACGCCTAATATGACGAACTTCTGAAGGACCCAAGTTGCAAAGCGATATACAAAAACAGTTGTTAAAGGATACAACCTGAACGGACTATAAAATCAGATTTGAACACTTTGAGAGAAACATGAGTGACGTCGGCGAACGAGATCCTGCCAAAGGAACATTGGACATGGAAAGAACGAATAGATGAAAGAGAAAATTCTAGAGACGATGAAAAGGCGGCAGAAGGCAATGCAAGGAAATGGAAAAAAAAAAGATTACCGAACACTAAACACAAAGATTAAAAACAAATGTAGACAAGCTTAAGTGGAATGGCTCAATGAAAGTGTGCAGAAATAGAGAGAATACATAACACATATAGATCAATATCCGCAACAGAATAAAAGAATTAAGAAAATAAGAACAGCTAAGAGGTACACAAGATTCGATTGTTGTGGAGAGCCATCATCACGTAGGTCCTGAAGGAACGCGGCACATTTATTCAATGTGCCGCGTTCCTTCAGGACATAGGTGATCATTTATTGTAATCCAGCTTTAGTACATGTATGTTTAATTTTGAGTAAATTGAAGCATATATTAAAAGTTTATGATATAAGACTTGGTTATACATGTTCTGCTGTGATTTAGAGTTCAATCCCTGATTTAGGTAGTGATACAATATACCGGGTGTAACAGCAAAATTATCCAAATCGTGTAACAGCAAAATTGTCCAATTGTTACCTTAAGATTTGAACCGTTGTATCTTATAAATAATTAAAGATATCTTACTAGAATTCATCAAAGTTTTTATAATACTATTAGACTTTGAGCAATAAGAATGTATAATTACCCTCTAAGCATAACAGAAGTATCGTGATGAAATCGATCATAAACGAAAATGACATGTTCATTAATTAATTATAGCTAAGGATTGATAGCTTATAAACGATTGAAATAAAGTTCATATATATATATATATATATATATATATATATATATATGTGTTATTCCAGGATCATTTTCCAACTTATTCAAGATGATCTTCGCCCTCTCTAACCTTCTGACCTGGAGTAACAAGGTGCCCCACACTGTGCTGGTACGATTTAATTTTCAAGTCTTTTTCCCCTGCCATAGCTGAAACTTCACTCTGACGCGCCAAACGTCTTATTTATTGAGATGGATCTATTCTAATTGATATCTTCAACTCTAGATTGAAATGATAATCGTTCTTCTTGTTGTGACATCCTGATCCATTTTCCTCTCTACTGCTCCCACATTTTAAAACTGATTCACCATTCTCTTTGTGGTTCTCGAATAGACTTTGAAGATGGAAGTCAGAATATGAATGTTGGTACCATTACTGAAGGCCTGAATGATTTTTCCTCTCACCATTGATCATTTGTGAAGACAGTTGGTCTGACACTAAACGATTATAATCTGTTCTCTTTCTAGCTGCATAACTCAAAGTGTTTTTCAGTGATCTTTACGACAAATGGTATCAAGATGGCTAAACGTCTTATCTGAAAACTTGTAAAAAGAAACTCAATTAGTTAAGTTGTTTTTTGGAAATTAAACATTTTGTAGGATGGACAATTATGCTATTACACGATTTGGACAATTTTTCTGTATAATAGTTCGGCAGGAATGAACAAAAACTGGCATCAAATTAATAAAATAACGTAATAATGGGAATGCAAAATTATTATCCAAACCCTCCCAGTCCCCACAGCACTCCCCACTTAATCGGAACTAAGTGAACAGAAGAATGGCGGATGAATCTTTGTCTCAAGGCACTCACTTGCACTGGGCTCATACTCCACAGAACAGACGGTGTACTGTTATGAGGATTGCTATGTCAAAATATGGCGGAAGACTTTAAAAATATCTTGAGGATATTTCTTCGCTTGGAAAAACATGTAGCGTTTTTCAAACTGTTTAAACACGTCGTTTAGCTTCAGACCCGACTGAAATTTATTATATATATATATATATATATATATATATATATATATATATATATATACATATATATATACATATATATATACATATATATATATATATATATATATATATATATATATATACATATATATATATATATATATATACATATATATATATATATATATATATATATACATATATATATATATATATATATATATATATATATATATATACATATATATATACATATATATATACATATATATATACATATATATATATATATATATATATAAGATTCGTGTGTGGATTGTGCATTCTTACTGATGAACGTGAAAATGGAAGAACATGAGATGGTTTTTGACGACATTTGATGCTCTTTTTTCCCGAAACGAAAAAAAAAAAAAAAAGAAAAGAAAAAGCTCAACAATCAGCAAAAAATATGTGCCGTTTATAGGAGAGCTGCCAAATGCTGCTAAAAGTACTGTTCTTAAGCGATTCGCTAACTTCTGACAGTCCTACAGTCAGTACCTGTCGACGAAATCGAATTTGAGTGTCATATGATTTAACGGAAGGAAATTTAATGAACCGCATATGCACCTCAAAACTTAAAAAAAATGATTCTTTTTTCAAAAAGATCGATCACAGGCGACGAAAAATGTATTGTTTACAATCATGTGGAGCAAAAAATGTCAAAAGGAAAACGAAATGAATTAAATATTCCAAAATCCGGTCTGTAAATGAAAAAGGTGAGCCTGTGTATTTAATAGGATTTATAATGCATTATGTATTATGAGATTCTTCCGCCAAAATCAGACATTGAATTCAGACAAGTACTGTTCCCAGCTGGGTCGATTAAAGACGACCATCGATGAAATGTGTCCGCAATTGGCCTGTTTTCCATTGGGCATTGTATTCGATTAGGACAACTCTAGACCTTACATCTATTTACAGAGCTGGCTGAAATTGGTACAGCTTGGTAAGAATGTTTTACGAGACATGCCGTACTCACCTGGCCTTACACCTTCGGATTACAGCTTATTTCGAATACTAAAGAATTCTCCTAACGGGAAGAACTTCAGTTCCCTGGGACCCTGTAAAATCAATTAGACTAATTCATCACCCATAAACATGCCAATTTCTGTGTGGATGGAATCATGAAACTGCGTCAAAAATGGAATGTGATACAGGAATAAAATAGTGGTTGTGCAAATATATAAACATTGTAGTTAAAATTCACTTACAAACGTCACCATCTTTTGTTTCGATCCAATACTATTCCCTAGCATGCGAGCAATGCCCCAGCATTGTTACAATGTCTTTTTCCGTCGGTTTATACAAAAAAAAAAAAAAAAAAAAAAAAAAAAAACAAACTGCATACATTATTCCTTTGAATCATGTTAAAATTAAGTTATAGCTGTACTGACAACGTAAACTGAGAGATAAAAAAGCATAACTTTAAAGCTCTATTTGCACGTGATGTTTCCCTAACGCCAGGTGTAACTGCAGAAACTGGCACAGATGTCTTTGTTGGGCGCAACTCTACCAGGCAGGTGGGAAAGCTAGCCGATGAACACGACATACCTTATATTGACCTACATTCCTACCGCCCAGGAAAAGCAAAGAAACACCGGAAATGAAAGGGAAGCTTAGAAAAAAATGGCGTACAGTTGTAAGCCTGAAAAAAAAAAAAAAAAAAAAAAAATGAAAATTATGTCTGGAAGAAAAGCTCTGTATTTTGGATTTGTCTCAGCAACTTATACTATAAAGCAAAACGTCTGACAAAACTCAGGCATAAATATAAGAATATCTATCTGCTTAATAGCTGTTAATTATTAATTAATTATTCATTATTAATAATTATTAATTAATTATTAATATTAATATATAATTAATATATTATTAATACATTATTATATATATAATATATAATATATATAAATGTAATATATAATATATATATTAAATAATATATATAGCATATGTAATATATATAATACAATATAATATATAACATAATATATGATATATATATAATACATATATGTAATATATTATATATAATATATAATATAAATATATAGAGTATAATATATATATTATATATATAATATGATATTAATATTAATAATTATTATTAATTATTAATGGGTATCTTCGCTTTGTAATGGCGAAGAGGAAACAAATAAATCTTTATGTGTGTATGTATAAATAGACACAGACTGTGAAGATTGTATAGGCAGAAGCTGCTATAATTTGTTAAATCAAATTTAGTAATAAGAAATACTATCTGATTAAAATAAAATGCATAAATTAATTATAGATGGCTTTCTGTATTGAGCAGATATGGATTTTTCATGAGATTTGAAAGAGATGGTAACTGAAAAAATCTTTAGCTGAGCGACCTAAAGCTGTCTGTGACCGAACAGTATAAAGCAGGCCTAATCAGATGATCGTCTCTCCTACAAAGATGAATGCAGGTTCGACTCCTGTCGGAGAGCACGTTTTCGTTATTATCTCTCGAATGCGCATACCAATAGACCTTATTCATACGGTTTTAAAAAACGGGCGTCTACTCAAGCATGAGTATCCAGTAAAATAACATTTGGAGCAATATATATAGATATACGTATATGTATATATAGAGAGTTTAAAATTTCCTATAATTATGTTGCAAGAGTGCTCAGTATCGGAGATAAAGCAGTTGCAGATATAATATGTGGGAAATAATAAAAGTATTAATAAACAGGAGAATTTATTTAGAAGCAAAAGAAATAGTATTGAAGTGTCACCTAATATAAACCTTCCTATATGGTTGTGGATGCGAGACAATATCCCCACAGATGAAGAGACTTGAAGCAAGAGCAATGTGGTTCTACAGAATGATGCTGAATATACCATGGACCGAATTTTTCTAGAAAATCAAAAACAAACAAAAAGGACAAAAGAAAGAGACAGTTGACATTTCTAGAGCACAAAATGAGGAAAGTCAGCATAGAATATATTGAAGGTAAGAGGGACGTAGGAAAAGAGAGCATAAGCTATGTAACGACCGTGAAAGAGAAGAAGAAGAAGAAGAAGAAGAAGAAGAAGAAGAAGAAGAAGAAGAACGTTGCTCAAGGTCACTGGAGGGACCTGTCTATAATATTAGGTCGGTGTAAAAATAATATCGTTTTTTGACATATTTTTAACGTCAAAAAACGATATTATTTTTGCACCAACCTAATACATGCCTGGGTAATTGCGTGTGAAGGTCTTGTTCAAACAACATCAACTCT
Organism: Acanthosepion lycidas; assembly: GCA_963932145.1. Classification (NCBI taxonomy): domain Eukaryota; kingdom Metazoa; phylum Mollusca; class Cephalopoda; order Sepiida; family Sepiidae; genus Acanthosepion; species Acanthosepion lycidas. Next base: position 75,877,136 of record OZ010586.1, read on the forward strand.
CAAACGCACAGGAAAACAGAGGAGATCAAAGGGAATTAAAGCTACTATGTTTCGGAGCCAGCTTGGATGTAGTAGTTTCCAGAAAAGGTCAATTTTGACAGCCAACCGCTTTAGGAACTCCTGATTCCGTGTTCTTTCTAGATTTGCTTCCGTGGCTTTTAAATGTTTAGCTATAGTCTCATGGCAGATGAAGTCTGAATTCAGAGTTTTCCTCCTCCTAGACTGGCTTTAGCAACAGATCCTGGTCTAAGCTGCTTTTTAAATCACAACCCGTAAAATGAATTCATGCCTTTTCCAAGGGTATTAGGGCGAACTGATCGACACATTCGGTTAGAATTTGAATTTGGCTAACGGAATCTTGTTTCCACACAACTTCTACCCTATATGCACTTGTAATCATAAATATACGTGTCGTGTAACTGATACTGGCACAAAAATTGAAATCGGTGAGCCGAGTTCAAATTCCGTGCTTGTCTGTTGCATTCACTTTCTCACTAATGTCTTTGGAAAATGCACGAATCCATATCTTCGACCTCTAGGGATGGATTAATTGGTTAGACAGGGCTCTTTAGCCTTATTTGGTAATCAGTCTAAGAAAAGGAAAAAAATGAATTCCAAGTCGTGGTCATGGGAAATAACTCTTCTATATTTCGTAAGAAGACATTAAAATTTACAGAGAATAAAGAAAAAGAAATCTGCGATGAGTCATGGTTGTCTCCATTCTGCGGGATATGACATTAATAAATTGTTATAAAAGTATATGATTTCGGTACCAGATATGTGAGACTATTATCATTATTAATACCTAACCAAGGTGAAATGTGAATTGCATAATAAAATATAATCGATTGTATGAAGGAATCATCAAATTAATATTTTTTACAGAATATTAATTGTTGAATTGTCGTAGTACAAAATGATGTGTGTTAGAATGCAAGAAATGTAGGGGATATACAGAAAACGCATCGGATAGTAAAAGTAATAATAGTCGTTTCAAGATTTTATCTTATGCTGATCTGAAACTCTTCACATTTTATCTTTTGATCGAAAATTCGTCAGATTTCATTGTGTGTTGACATGAATCTCGCCATATTTTGTGTTAGTGAGAACCATGTTGTATTTAGCGTTGATGTCAGTCCCCATCGTATTTTATATTCGTATGAATCTCGTCATATTTTACCTTGATGTGAATCTCGTCCTATTTTGTGTTGGCGTGAGTCTCGTCGTTTTTTGTGTCGGTGTAACTCTTGTTGTATTTTGTGTTAAATCTCGTCATATTTTGCTTTGGTATGAATCTCGACATATTACGTGTTGATGTAAATCTAGTCATTTTTTGTGTTGATCAGAATCTCTTATGTTGATGTGAATCTCGTCATATTTGATCTTGTCTCGATTTGATTCTCTTCATATCTTATGTTGTATTATAATGAGTCTTAATTGCCAAATTCTTGATCTTCATCGACGACGTATAATTTTAGTAAAGCTTCCTTTGTAATCATATTCATTTTGTTCACTCCACTATATGTCGATCAGGTGCGAATCGTGACAATATACTATAATAAAACAAAATAAAACTTTCAAAGAAACGACTGTACATATGTCGCGCATTTTTCAACTTCCAAACGACTGTGATGTAGTTATATTTAAGAAGCAAAAATAAAATCATATTTAATAAATTTTGTAAATGTATTTTTAAATCTTTTGTTGAAATATAAAACTATTGTTCTTTTGAAATTGAATCATGTTTAGAATTAAAATTGTATAATGAGGGTTTTTAGTATTGTTTATAAGGATTTGGAGAAACAATGCTTGAATATCTGCAGTTCTCGTTTTAAATTATCACTTACAAAAAAAAAAAAAAAAAGACAGACTTTCAAACTACTTTGATTTTACATAAAAAAAAAAAAAGGAAAGATGTAAAGAATTACGAAAGTTACTTTATATTTTCTAATTCAGTGAATTCCGTCAACATTTAGGAAGAGCATTATATATGTAACAATTAAGACATTGGAAGAGAAAAGAAATTGTGGGGAGCTATGATCGCCCATGTGCTAAAGGGTCGTGGCACATAGAATAAGATTCATCGGTCTTTAGTTGAAGTTCTTTGGCAGACAAGTGTTTTCCCAGTGTCTTCTCTACGGTTTAGAATTCAGAGACGTCCACCTCCCATATTGGTTTCCAACCAAAGCTAGAAAACCCTGTCACGATGTTTTTTAGTGATTATATTGAAAAAAAAAAAAAAAATGAAAAAGAAATTGCTGAAAATGAATATATATTAATTGGGTTTAAATTTTCCATAAAATATACACCTGGGATTCTGTCTGAATTTCTGATATGAGGTGTTATTATTATTAGTGATATTATTTACATGCAAACTATTGTCGTCATCTTTGTTGCTATAACAACATTTCGGCCGTTCTGCCCAACGAAATTGGCTGGCATAAATATTATTTCCCCTGAAAATAAATGCATTATCGATATCTGCATGACAGCAAGATCTCGAGTATTGGTTCAAAGAATGCAATTGATTATCATATCGAATTAAGTTTAGTTTATTACGGCTTTCGAGATCTAAACTTGAAGGTTAAAGAAGGAAGATTTCTTTGAGTTATTTTTTAGGCCAGACCGATCAACGTTATTTTTATTTTGGGGATCAAGAGTAACCTTATCAATATTTAATTCTATGAAGTAGAATGAAACGATCGGCCTATTTAGATTTCTTTTTGATATTGACTTCCCAAGTACGATTAACGGAAAAAACGATTAACGGAAAAAACGATTGCCTAAAAAATCATCGTTAAAATATTTAGGTTTAAAAAAGAAAAAAAGAGCATGGGACTTTTGTACTCTTTTCCGATAAATTACTTTCGCAACGCTATAAGAAAATGTGCTTCTACAGAAGGATGCTGAGAATACCATGGATTGACCATGTGAGCAATGACAGATCTTTAGAGTAAATAAAAACAAAAAGGACTATACATAACATCGGAAAGAGACAGTTGAAATTTCTATGGCACATAATAACGAAAGAAGGCTTAGAAAGTTTGACCCTCACAGGAAATAAGGACGGCAAGAGGGACAGAAGAAAACAACTCCTATCCAAGGAGCTTGTGTAAATGTATGACTGAACAGGGTTTAGGAGAGATAGTAAAAATACTATCTTTACTAAGAGCTACGAACCTTTCCAACATTTAACAACCATATGTAAGTAACACTACCAGTGGAATCACCAGTCTCACTGATAAGAGCTAAAATCGATATAATGATTTTTAAGATCAGATTGTGATCGCCATTTGAATCTATATGTATGTATGTGACATTCATTGTCTGGTCCTACAAAAAAAAAAAAAAAAAAAAAAAAAAGGAAAGATGTAAAGAATTACGAAAGTTACTTTATATTTTCTAATTCAGTGAATTCCGTCAACATTTAGGAAGAGCATTATATATGTAACAATTAAGACATTGGAAGAGAAAAGAAATTGTGGGGAGCTATGATCGCCCATGTGCTAAAGGGTCGTGGCACATAGAATAAGATTCATCGGTCTTTAGTTGAAGTTCTTTGGCAGACAAGTGTTTTCCCAGTGTCTTCTCTACGGTTTAGAATTCAGAGACGTCCACCTCCCATATTGGTTTCCAACCAAAGCTAGAAAACCCTGTCTACACTGCTATTTCACCCGTAGCTAATGAGAGGAGAGATGGATTCGTCCCTTTCTCTAGAGCAGTTGTACAAAAGTGAAAGTGAAAGTGATAAACGGTCACAGGTGCGATTGGAATGTAAGCAACACCGTTTGTTGGGTAGAAAAAAATGAAGCTGGTGGAGGCGGAGGAAGATTGTGCTCTCTTAATCTTCTAAGGGTGTGGCGGGTATTTTCCTATCTGCCTTGAATATCAGCATCCACACATGTGGCTTTTAATTCGGTACGATAACCAACCCCAGACGATAGTTAAGCAACAACTGCATCCACGATTCAGGCCGCATGAATCGATTTGATCCTGGGGATCAAAAAGTAACGACTGACGGAATATAGCAATAAAAATCAGTTTCTTCATATTTAATTCCAAAGCTTATCTAAAACAGAGGAAATGGAGTTTTAAAAAAAAATAATTTTACTCCAAGGAAGGCTCTAAAAACCATTAAGATGCAAGGGGTTACTGAGACCGAAAGAAACAAACGGAAAGCTTGAAGAAAGTTCCACAAGCAAGAAGTGCGGATGATGAAACTATTAGCATAGAATTTACGGTTACAACGAGGAAATTCAACAGTAGAATTATGTGACCTAGCCGCCAATCTAGTGCTGCCCTTAAATTTAGGAAGTCGACGCACCAAAGAGGAAAGTTTATTTGAACAATGACCGTGGAAATATTTAAGGAAATGTCACAAGGCAACAACGTTATCGTGGTAAAAAAGTAACTGAACCCGAGATCTAGATCAGAGCAGGAGCACGTGACTACATGTGGCAGCAATATTCAATGCACGGACGAAAGGTAGATATGCAGATTTTCAAGATAGATTCTGGCGAGTAAAAGTGTCTATCGACATCTTAGCATATGACTTAGCAAGTGGACGATTATGGCTATCCACAACTTCTTGCCCTTTGTACCACTTAGTAAGGTTTGTCTTTTTGCTATCTTTCCTAAACGCTGTTCTGCCAACAAAAGTCCGTTAATTAGTTTATGCGCGACTTTCCACTGTCTCTTGTTGATGTCCTGCTAATGTAAAATTCTACCAGTCCTCTTTCCTCATTATATGTCCTAGAAACTATATTTAAGTATAAGTGTTCTTTTTGTTTCCATTTTTCATAAAACCCTTCGTTACTCACATGTTCAGTCTATGATATTCTCAGCATCCTTCTGTAGAACCGCATCTCTGTTGCCTCTGTTTCTTCTTCATTCGTGTGAAGATTGTCCAATATTCACTGCCACATAGGAGGACCAATATTACATAAAAATTCAGTTCTGTTTTGTTTTTTTTGTTTCCGACGATTTTTATTTTTCATAATACGTTACTTAGCTTCTGGAAGGCATTTTTCGCCATTCCAATGAGTTTTCAGATTTCGGTGTCGCACTTCCCGACCTTTTATTAAAACACCTGTCAGATATTTAAATTTTTCTACTTGCTTGATTTTGGTTTAACAGTTAGTTCACATCTTGGACTGTTCCTCTGAGGGACAATCATACATTCTGTCTTCTTACAATTAATGTTTAGTCGTTTCTTCTCAATGTCTTTATGTATGTCATGCATGGACAGAAATATCTAAGCTGTATACAACCGTTTTCTAAGATCAATCGCTAAAATGACTTCGAGTGAGTGAGGGTCATAGCAAAGAGCCTCCTTCTTTGATAAATGTGGACTGGCGCTATAGAATCAAAGACAAAGGACTTTAACAAATAACAGAAATAAAATCACTTGAGGACAGCCAACGACTAAAATGAATAGCATATATTACTCAAAAAGAAAAAAATTACATAATCAAAATGTTGACATTCCACATTACTTTAGATAAATGTTTAGGAAGGAAACCAATCGATACTGGAAAGATCAATAACAGCTACTGGACTTGAAAAACCTATTTTCTAGAAAAAATGTTTAAGAGGAAAGATGTTATATGTTTCTACCGAAAGCTGTAATGGCTGCTAGGTCAATGAATACCAAATGTTTCCTTGTCGGGGAACGGCTTATACTGCTATTAACATTAACATTAGCAAAAAACAAAAAACAAAACAAAAAACAATGCCATTCTCTTAAATTAATCATCGAATGAAATTATAGCGCACCTAAGAAAAATGAAAGCATCTCACTTTCTGTAACACTTTATCAAGCGTCTTCTGTTAAGCAGGATCAAATCCAATTTATCTGGCAATTACTTTTATCTCCAAGCTCAACACAACCCACGCCAGCTCAGTCCCGAAGCCCTTTGTATTGACGTCATACTTTTAATTTATCTTTGCCTTTTTTCATATTTTTAAAACTCCAAACGGAAGGTGGTGAATTAGCAGGCATTCATTTTATGGAGCTGAAGAATTTCACACTCTCACCAATACGAATAATGTATTTTTTGTTAATCCGCCACTGATTCATTGATTTTATGGATTACCATTTTTGTTTAACATCTCTTTTTCATCAATTTCGGATTCTTCTGCATGTGTTTTCCAGCCTCGAGTCGCTTGAATTTTCATAATAACTTCAATGCTCGCATAGACCCACTAAAGAAATCACTGAAATTCACATCTACACAAATTACCAACTGTGTAACGATATGATTTGGTGCAATGTTAGTAGGGCAATGTTTTCCGATGAGGTGGGAAAGGTTTTCACTTGCTGCTTTGTGGAGTAAATTAATTTTTTTCTAGTTGTGATTGTAACCCAGTCTCGGTTTTAGAATGCAGTATGCCAAACAAGAAAGCACAGCTGGACACCCGCAAAATATTAGCTCATTTTTAAAATGCAAGACTTCAAAAATTATTCGCTTCTTTTACAACAAATATAAACTTAGCCTAACTGAGTTGCAGAAGGATTTCTTTTAAAGAAATTTTATAATATATATATATATATATATATATATATATATATATATATATATGTATATATATGTATATATATATGTATATATATATGTTTATATATATATGTATATATATATGTATGTATATATATATATGTATATATATATGTATGTATATATATATATATGTATATATATATGTATATATATATGTCTATATATATATGTATATATATATATGTACATATATATATGTATATACATATATGTATATATATGTTCATATATATATATGTATATATATATATGTATATATATGTTCATATATATATGTATATATATGCATATGTATATATATGTACATATATATATATATATATATATAATTGACTTAAATCTTAATACTTGAAAAATTAATGGAACTTCTTCATAAAGTGTAAGCTCAGTTTTATTGAATTTCAAATAAATAACTTCTAAATACATTTAAAATATATATATATATATATATATATATATATATATATATATATATATATATATATATATATATACCGGGTGCGATGTGTAAATTATCGCCATTTTATCATTTTAATTCCACGTATGTGCGTTGTTTGTTATTTGATTTTGTTGACTTCACTCTATAGTAGGATTAGTTAGGCCTCGTCTGTGAGAAAATGGTCACCATGACGCAATTCACACTCCCAGAAATTTGGAAAAAGCATGCTGTACTGCTGGGCATTCGCAACAGAAGTACCAATACGAACATATCAATATAAGGATTCAGAATGGCTTGGATAAGTCTAATAGTGATTACGAAGGCACAGCCCCTCTGATTGTTCTAAATTCCCGAATTTGTTGTTGAACTCTTCAAAATCAACACAGATGCCTACATCAATTGCCTATTGCCTTGAAGAGGTAGTGCTGCCCTGGGTCACGCGCGTGGCTGCTGGAAGACCCTATCTATGACAACAGGACTCTGCAATATGACTCACAATCAGGGGATCCATGCACCATCATATATATATATATATATATATATATATATATATATATATATATATTAGTTCAAGTGTTATTTTTAGTGGATATCCGTATTTTAGTAGACTCACTTTTTTATATTAAACAGTATTTACTTCGTCTGCCGGAAGCATGCCAAATCAGTAGGCGGTTAGTATAATTATAAATACAACTGTCAAATTTTCATAAAAACTTCATGCGTATTTTTTGACAATTAGTGAATTAAAGAATTTGAAAGAATGTACAATGCTGACGACATCAACATTTTTATTTTAATGTCAAACAATAATACAAAAATCACCATAATCATTTAACATGAGACAAAATTATTGGCCCACTTGCCTCAATAATCAATTATATCACCTTTATTCTTGATTATTATCTTTAATTTGATTTGGATAGTTCCTTACGAGATCACAACACACGCTGATAGGTATTTTGATTCACTCTTCCTTGGCAATAGCTTTTAGTTCTTCCAAATTTGAAGGACTTCTTTCTCTTACTTTTTTCTTCCAAATATGCCCGTAAATTTTTAGTGGGGTCTAGGTCAAAACTTTGTGCCGAGTACGCCAATATCTTAATTTTGTCGTCTAATTATTTTGTAACAATCCGTGTCGTCTGTGTTCGGTCATTGTCATGTTGGAACGTACAGTGACCGACCCAAAGACAGCTTTCTTGCACTTTGTTTTATATTATTTTTAAGAATAGTTAAATACTGCTTTTCATTCATGATAAACAGTACACTCACTAGTTCTCCTGGTCCAGATGCAACAAAACATCCCCCCATAGCAGAATAATGCTCCCACCACCGTGCTTAATTGTAGGGAGGTTATTTTGGGGGTTGTGATCTTCATACATTTTCCTCCATACATAACAGGAGTTCATGTGACCAAATAAGTCTAGTTTGGTTTCATCTGACCCTAGAAAAGAGTTCCAATATTTACTCCCGTGTTCTAGATGGCTTCTAGCATAAGCTAATCTGAATTTTAGGTGTTTAGAAAGGGAGGTTTCCTTAGGCGACAAACTCAAAGTCCTGCTCGATAAAAGCATCTAATGACTGTCTTCGTCAATATATTCAAACCCTGAAGTTTTTTCATCATTGACAGTGTCATTTTTCGTTAAGTGTGGATACATCGACACATCTCTGAAAATATTTTCTCTCCTTTCACTCAGAAATGAATCATTTTCTGTCAGTCGTTAATTTATTATCAACATAACGAGTTTCATTGTACTTCTTGATAATGCTACAATTTGTCGATTTAGCAAGATTTAAACGCTTGAAAAGTGTTGTATATCTATTACATTGTTTGTACGCATCAACTATCTTCATTCGGAGTTTCTTGTCAAGTCCAGCATTCTTCGCCATGGTTGCAGAACGAATGAGTTATTGCGGTATATGGCACTCACATATTGTCTTCTTCATTACCTTTTATATTTTTATAGAATCAAGTCAATACCATTTTATTTTCAAAGGGTGTTTGTATTAAATGCCAAATTAAGATAAAAAAAAACATTACAATTGCTAAAGAGCAATATTATTTCATAATTTCTATAAGGAGGGCGAATAATTTTGGACTGCACCAATTGTTAGAAAAATCTATAACTATGAATATAATAGTTCGAAACTCCTAGAAAATTTTACAAATTATTAAAAACTAAATATGGGATCAACTATTTATTGTAAATTCAGTAAGTACTTGGAAATATTCACATTTCCTTAGAAAATATGTAAATATTCAGTGGGAGTGAATAATTCTGTCCACAACTGTATATATATATATATATATATATATATATATATATATATATATATATATATATATATATATATATATATATATATATATATATATATATATGTTAATTTGTTTTAAAAATCACTGAATACATCTTTGTGAAATATAGACTGAGTGTTATTGAATGACAAATGTAGTTACGTAAAAATTGTTTCAAATGCATTTAAAATTAATTTTCTATACATTCATACATTTAGAAATTACATATTGTATATCTACAGGTGGTATATGTGAGTAGTCATATAAGTTCGTTAAATCAGATCATACTTTGTTGCAAAATAACCTTTTTCATTTTCTCTTATCAATCTGAAAATAGTTTTTGCCCAAATCAGCATCTTTTAAAATTTAGGTTAGCACGAAGAAGTCGTGCTAAACTAAAAAAAAAAATGTGTAAAAAGATTTTAAACTTTACGTCGTATATTTTACTTATGTGATTTTATTTACATCATGCCAGATTTTATTATAATGTTTTCATAATAAAATTGGTATTATCCAACTAATGTTGGCATGATATTCAAGATATGTATATGAGCAATATAACATGTTTGCTTTAGCTTTCAATATACATCCTTATTTGAAAAAATAATAATAATTTTGTTTTGTCAGGTTTAATTATGCAAACAAACGGAAACATAAATATTTTAATTATAAATAAATACACAAGTTATAGTCCATAGAAAAATATATAATAATATTCAGTAGACCTGAATAAATTATTATTTCTACATTTATTTTATTTAAAATGCAATCCTTAAATTTTTATTACCTTCATCAGTCTTTCATTAGGCTTGGTTTGTTTTACGGCATATCAACTTCAATGTGTTATATAAAGCCGACAATTTTTAGGATAGGTACGTATGAATATAGTATGTATTCTTTGTAAGAAATCAGTTTGTCGATCAGGTTTCATTGACGTATTTTTTGTAAAGAGGGTTTTTGTCTAGAGTCAAATTCATTGATAGTAATATTCTTTTTTTCAAAAATGTATTGCTGATATTTTTACTATAAAAATCTATTTTTATATTTTTTAGTATCTTGATTCCAGCTTGGGTGCTAACTATTTGACCATAGCTGGGACCCTAACAGGTATTACCACCCCGTCTCTTTAGATAAGTCTTTTTGTTTTTTACTGTTTCGAATTTAATATGACTTAACACGGTTTTATTGCTTCCGAGACTATAATAATATTTTCTGTTTTAATACACATTTCAATAATGATCGTCGATAGAATATCATGTGAGTTTGGTTGCCATTGAATTAATTTGTTGTCCTTTAAACATTTTTTGGTAAGGCGGATAATAATAACTGTTGTAAAATGGGAAATGATATCATCTTTTTTCATGAATATACTCTTTATTTCAGTTAAAATTTCTTGGTTATGATCTGTATCGTTTAAAAGTATCTTCTTGTGCAAGAACTTACAGTAAATGTCTGCGTTAATTTTGACGCCATCATCAAATTTAGGGTGGATATAATTTTACTATCTACAGTATTATTAATCGAAAATATTACTACAACTTCCTATTTTTGTCATTTACGCCATTCTGGATGTCTATTTGTGGGAAGAACAGAATCCCTAACCCAGCCATGTTACTCAACATTCAGCACTAAAATTTACTGTTGAGAAATCATTTTTCATGTACTTCTTTACCCATTACAAAAGTTTCGTTATCAATATTTTCTTCAAGGTAAGAATTTTGGTAGCTTTCATGTCTTTTACTAATGTTCTTCTGCGTCTTTTCCCTCTTTAGACTCATAAAAAAAAAAAATAAGCTTAAAATATTTTCTTGCTGATTAATCAACTTTTCTTACTAGTTTTTCGCAAATCTTTATAATATTTTTAAAAGTTTTTCTCTTTCTTACCTGGCCAGGTATTTGCATACTTTCTTGGTTGTCCTCTGAGGTCTATTTAAACTGTTCATTCATATCATTCAATAACTTTATCATATATTGTTTCTTCTTTGATGTTTTCTCTTCCGTACGACTCATTGAAGTTATTTATTTATCTGAAATTTTTAAAAAAATCGCTGTAAGTATACATACTAATATATATATATATATATATATATATATATATATATATATATATATATATATATATATCAGTGAACACTAACGGTCAACACCGAAACACCGTGTGTGTGTGTGTGTGCACAGAGGGCGCAATGGCTAAATTGTCGACATTTTTTATTTGTAATTTTGCACAAGCGCGTTGTTTATTTTTTTTGATTTTGTCGACTGCACAGTATAGTAGGGTCAGTTGGGCACCGTCTGTGAGAAAAAAAAGCACCATGACGCAATTCACTCTGCCAGAATCATTGGAAACATCATGTTGTACCGTTTCGCATTCGTACCGGAAGCTCCGTTTCGGACATTTCAGAGTGTTTGGGTGTCAATCTGATGACAGTACAGAGGATTCGAAAAGAGTTGGATGCGTCTAATGGTAATTACAAAGGTGTTTAGAGTGATCACTAGTCATGGCGACCTTATGCCTCCGTTCATCTTTCCACAGGCCCTCAGATTCAAAATGGAGGCCTATATCAAGTGCCTTCAGGTGGTTGTGTTACTCTGGGTTAAGAGGGTGGCTGCTGGAAGACCCTTTAATATGTAATATGTAATATATATATATATATATATATATATATATATATATATATATATATATATATATATATATATATATGCAGAATGAATATATACATACATACTGACAAAAACACACTAGAAGGACTATACACACATGCGCGCGAGCACACACGAACTCTAAACACAGACACACACACCATACAAAGTTCGTATATATATATATATATATATATATATATATATATATATATATATATCTTTCCTTATAATAATACAATATATATTTATAGAGAAAGAATATACATACAGATACTGGCAAAAACATACATACAATGCACAAGAATAATGGAATGAAGCCACCACGAAAAGATACTGGGGGAGGGCATAAAAAGGCATGAACAAAGACATCCTCATCTATTTTCCTTTCTCTGGCCAAATTTAATTATTTTATTGCTCCTCAACATTTTTCGACCAGTGCAAGCTGAATTCAGATGTCTACTACTAATAAAAACGACAATGATTAAAAGATTTAACATCGGAAAAAAAAATTCCTTCAATTAATATGTTGAACTAACCATTCTTTGCCTGAGGAAGATCACAAGAATCGAAATTCGTGTAGCGAAATATACAGAATGAAGTATGAAATAATCCACATAATAATTAAAAACGTTTATGGCATTTTCTCTTTTTAATATATACATACATACATACATACATACATACATGCATATATATATATATATATATATATATATATATATATATATATATATATATAGTGGGTAGCAAAAGTATTTAACACATCGTTTTATTATAAATTTCAGAATAAAAATAGTTAAGTTTGAATGATACTTCAAATATTTTAATAATCATAGTCTAACTAAACATAAAGGAAAATTGAGAAACATTGACTTTATGTACTTTTATTGCCAATTTTCGAATTTTTAACTGATGGAACTAAAGAATGCATTTCGTGTGAACACTTTCCATGAAGATAGCGACAGAGCAGCATGAGGCTTCCGACGTTTCGTCTGTGAGAAAGGGTTTCCAGCGTAATTGGACGACGTTCTCTTCTTCTCAGAGACACTAGAACAACATTGCGACCACTTGAGGCACTTAAAACTATCAAAGAACCAATTCCTAAAGGAAGAGACGAAGTAGCTGGGATTTTTGATAAATGAAAAAGGGATCAAGCCCGACTAGGACAAAGTAAAAGTAATCAGAGAAATGCCTGAGCCCCAGACAGTGAGGCAGGTACAAGAATTTATTGAGGTTATCGGATATTACAGACGTTATATATCGGTATTTTCTAGAATAGCAACCCCTCTAATAGCCTTGACGAAAAAAATACGCCAGATTTAAGTGGACGGAGGACAGCCAGAGGACATTTGACACCCATAAGGACAAACTCACCGCTGTTCTCTTACTGACATACCCGGATCTTAGCAAGCCAATGATCCTCTATACAGATGCCAGTAAGCAATGTATAAGAGCGGCCCTTAACCAGCCATGCCCTGATAAGGATGGATCCGTGCCGGGTATACCGGAGGAAGTACTGTCACATAAGCTCTCAGAGACACAGCAGAGATAGCCAGAGATAGAGGCATATGCTATTATGTATGCCCTCCAGAAGTTAGATTATTACTTGAACGGAGCAACATTTACCATAAAAACTGACCATAAGCATCTCCAGTATTTAATGGAACCAGAATGGACAAACAAGAAGATACAGCAGTGGGCACTGAAGTTAAGAGGGTATAATTGTAAGATAGAGTACCTAGTTGGAAAGGATAACACTTGTAGAGATTTACTCTCCAGAATACCCTAAAAGTTGGAAGAGGAATCTGTGAGAGTAGAACCGGGCGTAGACGTTATAGCTTACCAGATAGAAGTAATTAACTCCAATAGATTGAAGGACCCCTTACGTTGGAGACGGACGAGGACACACAGGTAGCCACTAACTTCCACTGAACAGAAGAATTTGAGAAGGAACAGATGGACAGCGAAATAGAGGGAAAGTTTGGGCAGGAGAGACCTCCAAGTATGCAATACAGGAAGGGAGGCTATATTATTTATCAGGAAAAGATCAGGAGGTGAAACCCAGACTATATATCCCCAAGGATATAAGACTGGAAATATTAGAGCAATGTCATAAGAAGCTGGGGTATATGGGGAGGGTGATAAAACCTATTATCTGATAGGAAGGAATTATTACTGGCCTAGGTGTTACAATGGGGTCACTGACTATGTTCATAGTTGTGTGGTGTGCCAGACGCAGAGTAGGAAACAGGAAATGGAACCATTAGAAGGAGTGGATGACCCGAGTTTTCCCTTCGAAAAGGTATGTATGTGTCGGGAGGTAATACTTACATAGTAAGTTTAGTGGATTGGCTGACAAATTGGCCTGTAGCAGATAAGAACAGTAGCCGATTTTGGTGATGGGTGAAATTTTCCCTATATATGGTACCCCTGTGCAACTGGTTACAGAGAACGGACCTGAAAATATAAATAACATAATGAAAGTGGTCCTGACAAGTCTAAATGTGGAGCACATAACTACGTCACCCTCAAGATAACGGTAATGTGGAGGCGTTCCACGAAACCTTGGGAGACGTTTTGTCCATACTGGCAAGATACGACATGGAAAATTGGGACTTGTATTTAACACAGGCTCTGGCGGCTGTAAGGTCTGCAATTAATGAAACCTCCAGATTCTCGCCGTACTATATACTGTTTGGCAGAGATGTGGTCCTGCCAGTGGATAATTTGCTGAAACCCCACCGAAGGTATATAGGGGTGGACCATCACAGAACAGCAGCATAGGCTGTTCGTTCAGGCTAGGAGGAGAATAAAAAGGCCACAAAAGAAGCGAAATGAGAGGGTGAATAAAGGAAGGAAGTAGAATTGAGGGTTGGGGGTCCTATGTACTACAAAATTCACCTGAGAGAAAGAAAGCTGGAGCAGAGGTAGGACCTGTACTATAGAATAGTAGAGCAGACGGTTCCAGTGTTATTTATAATTTGGGATCAGATGGCAGGGCGAACAAAGAAGGCTCATACCAATGACCTAAAGTTGGCCGAAATTGCTGATTGGGAATTAAGCGAGCCTAAAATAAAAAGGGACAGGACAAGGAAAGCAACCCTTGTGGAGCCAGGAGAAATGGAAACAGATGGAGATTCTGGGGAGGATTTGGACAATCCCACAAAAATGTTAAATATCCATCCCACAAAATGTTTAATATCTATAATCAATAAAGTAACTGAATTTCTTTTTTTCCAGGTATTCAGATGAGACGTTTAGCCATCTTGACACCATTTGTCGTAAGAATCACTGAAAAACACTTTGAGTTATTCAGCTACAAAGAGAACAGGTTAAAATTGTTTTGTGTCAACCTCACTATATCTTCCCAACTGAGCAATGGTGAGAGGAAAATATCAGTGCGGCCTTCAGTAAAGTCCTTTCAAGAACCATCAAGAGATTAAAGAAGAAGGAAGAGTAGAGAGGAAAATTCGAAAAAGAGGTCACAGGGATCATGATTTTAACTTACAGCTAAATACATTCTTATTTGTTTCAAATCAAATAAATTAAAATTTAAATCAGCTAATATTCTCCAAATAAAATTTTTGAAATACTATTTAATAAAGAGAATTACATTGTTCTGGCATATGACTAAAATTGACAAAATCAGTGATTTTTAGCGATTAAAAAACACTACTTCCGGTAACTTTAAATTAGTTTCGAAATACAGCAAGGTATTTTGCTTCTTGGATATATTAAATATTTCATTTTTAAAACTTCATTTTAAACCTTAGATATCTTGGTTTTTAGTCTCCAGATTAAAATAAAACAATTTTTTTTTTATTATGAATATCCGTAGAAAATAGTATTACTTATGTATAGTTAAATCCAATACATTGAGGTTTGCGTCCTGAATAAAGCATTGCGCGGTTAAAAAAAAGCGAAGAAGAAGAGTCATTTGTAGTATTCCCTTTTCTTGTGAAAGAGTTTAAAGATTTGTCAAAACTTTTTATTGCAGCAAAATTTCGAGATGAAAGAAAGATGAACGGAGAATCGGCCATTTTATGTCGATCTTAAGTGATGCATATGAGTAGGAAAACACTCTAGATGAAGGAGTGCTAGCAATCGTTTTCGAGGCCGTCATCACAAGGAAGCAATGAAAAATTTTGCATTTCATTGATTTTTCTTTTAAAAAGAGCAATTAAAATATGAAGAAAGAACTTGAAAGTCACTATTGTGGAATTTTATCAGTTGGTCTGATCTGTCAGATCAAAAGGCTACCGACCGATTTTGATATATGTTTCAAATACAAACAAGTTGAACTGAAGTGTACAGATTTAAAAAAAAAGGTGGGTTATAAATGAAGGTGGGGGGAGAATCAAAATTGAAAATAAAACCTCAAAGAAATGTAAGGGAAAAGATATTACGATGAAGAAGTGAAGAAAATAAGTCCTATGAGTTAGCGAAAGAACTACAAAGATACAAGGAAAGGAAAACATAGAAGAAAAAAAAAAACAGAGAATAAAAAATAAAGCGAGAAAGAAACGAAGAAATATAAAAAGACAGAAAAATAAAGAAGTTTAAAGGAAATACGGGAAAAAACGGTAAGAAAAAGAATATTATAGAAAGAATAGAGAGGTAAATAATGCAATAAATTGGTTTTTGAATATTTATTTTAACGGTGTTGATAGCACTGAAAAGAAAGGAAACTACTGACATAGAAAAGAAACTACCAAAACAGAAGGTAGTGGAGGAAAGGAAGAACAAAGGACTAAACATTAATTGCAAGAAGATAGAAGCAAAACAACCCAACATGCAAATTAAAAATTAGAGATACCAAAACCAAAAGCGTCCAACAATATAAATATCAGGGAAGTGTTTTAAAAAAGGACGGAATGTGAGACATTTGAAATCCGAAGGCCCATTGGAATAGCGAAAGATACCTTCCAAAAGCTAAGCAAACTATTAAAAAATAGAAAGATTTCGTGAGAAACAAAGAAAAAGAGTACTGAACGGTTACATAATATCATTCCTTCGATATGAAAGTGAATGAGGAATAATCTCTTCACAGATTGAATCAACAATTGAATTAACAAAAATGTGGCTCTACAGAAGGATGGTGAGAATACCGTGAACCGAATATATGAGCGACGACGAAGTTTTAGAGAAAATAGGAACAAAAAGGTCCCTTAAAATTAACATCATGGAGAGACATTTGAATTTTCTAGGACAAATAATGGGAAATGATGAGTTGGAAAATTTGACATTAACGGAGCAGATTGACAGCAAGAGGGATTGGGGAAAACATCGTGTACCCTACCTAGCGAGCTTGAGTAAATGTATGGCGGAACAACTTTTACGGGAAATAGCTAAAAGATAAACACTTATTAATATTACAAAGGATTACATTGTAGAGAGCCAAGGCCCCGAACGTCCTGAGGTGACCCGACACAGAGAAGAAGAATTATCGATATGTATAACGTTTAGCTTAGTAAGAAAAGAAGGAAGAGAAATACAAAGAAATAATATTGTGTTATGTCACTATTCCAAGTGGAGAGAGCTTCTTTTTTTTTTTTTTTTTTTTTAAATTTATAAGCCGAGTATTTTCAGAACGGACATAGTCATGGCGCTTCACAACTTACTGTATTTTGTTGCTCTCAGTAATACTTGATTCTTTCCTATCTTTCTTTTGCTTTTGATCTATTGCTCGTTAAATTCTCTTGGTTCTTTTTTCTTATTAAATGTACAAGAAATTACAACTGTTTTGTTCTCATTAATAGTATATATTCCCTTGTTGTTCCTATGTTCTGCTTATTCTATTCTTAACATTCGTCAGCAAAACCACGCCTCTGTAGCTTCAGTTCTCGTCTTCATCTGTGAAGAGATTGCATAGAGTCCACTACTTTTAGGTTGGTGCAAAAATAATGACGTGATAATGTCGTTTTTTGACGTATTTGTTAACGTCAAAAAACGACATTATCACGTCATTATTTTTGCACCAACCTAATATATAGGATAGCATTCATAGCATATTATATAAATTCATATCATATTAAATACCAAGATATATATCATATTGCACAAAAGTTATCTTTCTTAGGACATTCGTCAACAGAACTACATCAGTCGCTTTAAATCTCTTCGTCGTTCTATGAGGAAATAGTCCAGCATTCACTACTATATAAGAGATATTACATAGCAGTTCATTAATTTTTTTTTCGTTTGAAAAGTCATTCAGCAGGAGAAACAGTGATGAGATTGTACAGCATTTATTACCATATAAGAGATTAGGTATTACATAGCAGTTTCACACCTATTTTCTTTTATTTATAACTACCTATCTTGAAAATGAGCATTCAAATTCATGGTCGCGAACATTGACTGCTGAAAGCGATGGCAGATATGCAATTATTTTACTCACGAAATACACCTGTAGAAATCTATTGAGCTTAGTAAAGCACAAAGCAAAAGGGAACACCAGAACCAACCTTCTGAGTGACAAACAGTATTAACGTTACTACGTCTAAGCGAAGAAAAGTATATGTTTCGCTCCTCTGTGTAAACTGCTGATATTTAAACTATCATTCTATTTTAATCATTTTACACAAAGCCAGGAAATAATGCCACTAGGATGCAAGTGTCTGCTGTGAGTGAAAGTGAATGAGAAGACTTTAGAATGAACTGGAAACCCAAACCTAAACTGGAAACAAGAAATAAACCTACTTCTGTTCAAAAGACCTACGGAATCAAGAAAGCATTCGCTGGCAGTTTTACCACGAGAGCCCTAGCCTTAAATATATCCAAGGCTTTTCACAAGCTATGACATCAGGCGTTGCTACACAAACTCTACAAGCGACCTAGCGATTCGATCAGCGAAATATTTTGTATTTATTAAATCGCATAACACATGTCTGTCAACCGTCTTCAAAAATACGCTCTTAAATAGGCGCCCGAGGGGGTCGTCAGTTATGTTATTTGACTTGGTTTATCAGGGAGTTTCGGGTCTTTCAACATCATACTCCCCATCACCAAGTCGACCCAACCAGGCGAGATCAATCCCTGGTCCCCACTCTCAATCAAACGCTAACAGCTACTCTGGCGTTTTAATGAATTCGACGAAGAAAGACCACGTTTCTTACACATTTCGTTTCTTTCGACTTCTGCCATTGAATATAGTGGGGATACTTCGGACCATAGACAAGATTAAAGAGAAGGTAACGTAGCAGTTGATGGACATTCCGAAAGATGTTTTTGCAGAGTATTTTGTCTGAAATGAAATGAAAACTGGGATGAGTCTGCGAGATTCCAGTGGAAATATTTTGATAGGACTAATGTGCAGTTACCTTGATTTGTCAATCTTTTATTTTTAATATAAAATGCTTGATGTATATCCGGTCAGATCTTGTATTATTAGAATTTTAGCAACTGGTCAGAAAACTCAGTTCTAATGTGAATAATCTTCATCATAAGTCCCATGACCAGATATGGTCCTATGGTCGTAGCGTAGTTGAGTACCTGATTAATTCTTTACATATATACGGATTGAAACCCGGAGAGCTACTTCATTCCTTCGTAGCATATCTTGGGTAATTAGACCTGACGAAGTCTATCCCACTCGAGGTCAAATCACCAAACTTGAAGTTTCACTTTGGTCAAAGACACGGGACCATTGATTCAATCGGGAGAAACTTGCTTCCGGGCCGCTGATGGCAGTCTAGAAAATATACTATATTTTAGTTATCCTATAAAATGATAACCGCCTTATAATATTAATACTTGATTTTAAGAAACTAAAATTCTTTCTGTCAACTTGCGAGCTCGTCTTACAGCATTGCTTTGTAATATGAAGGAGGAAAGAAAAATATGACGCCATGTTTCTTTAAAATATTCTGTGTTAAGTAAGTAAATATATATATGTCAAAGAAATGGAAAATACAGGCGAAGTTGTTTTTCTTCTTTGCGGATCTTTTCATTTTTCTTGTTACTTATGTGCATGACGTATTGACAAAATTGTTTTATATTCGTGTGAATATATTGTGTGAATACCAATACAGTGTACACAGGAAATATTTTGTACACGCTAATGCTCAAAGCAAAACGTGAGGAATAACCCAAGAACACATTACATTAAAGGAAACTGCTAACAAAAGTAACATTTCACGAAAACAAACAAAAGAAAATCTTCACGTTTCCCGGCTGATGTTTTCTTTTTCTATTTTTATTTCTTTCTTTTCTAAATTGTAGATTTTTTTTGGATGCGTGTGTTCTTCATATGCGATGATAGAAGAAGTTGCGAAACCGGACCTGTCAGTGAGAGGCCCACGATTTAATTATCTTGGTTTTAGTTTCGTGAGGATTATTGGAATTTACCAGTTAATCTCAGAACTGCTGGTGACCTAACGGCTAGCAGCACACAGCTTGGAATCGACGAAGGGAGTTCAAAATCTATCGAACATAGTTTGCGTTACCTCGCAATAATGTCTTCTTCAAAAGGCATGTGTATAAGGGCAGAGAGTGCTACCTGATACCTTTCATATCCCACCAAAAATGGCATAACATTTTTAGGGTGTAGCACTGATTTAGGGATTTGTGTGCCTTTGTGTGTGAGGCGGAGGTAAACGTTCCTCTACAATTCTACATAATGTATGTCAGTTATGTGTCATGCGTGATACACGCTTAGGCGATCATGTATCTTTCGATACTGGATTGACGAGGCAGTTTTTTTTCCTGCTGTTGGTTGTTATTTCTTTCTGCGGTAGACCAGCTGCCATCAAGGGCTACAGATCCCGGTCTGTCCTGCTATTTACCCATAGCTGGTGGGGGGAGAAGAAGAGGATTCATACCATTCCCAAGAGTATTAGCACGTAAGTAAATGTAATGGATTCGACTGGACTCAGCTCTCCGATTCCTCAATCCGAGCTGCTATCCATAACTCCACCGTGCCTCCCCATATAATGTATGATGGGATCAACTACAGATCAAATATGGATAGGAATCCTACAGAAAGATTGAATAAAGAACAAGCAGGAAACGTTTATCTATCTTACATGATTCACTTTTAAAGTTTCATCAGAGAATGAGATATGAAAAAAAAAAGAATTTCTGGCTTTTCACACGAAAGATTTTGTCATCTCAGAAATATATATATATATATAAATATATATATATATATATATATATTTCTGAGATGAAGTATTGTAATTATTTAATATATATATATATATATATATATATATATATATATATATATATATATAGATATATATTAGGTTGGTGCAAAAATAATGACGTACTAATGTCGTTTTTTGACGTTAAAAATACGTCAAAAAACGACATTATTACGTCATTATTTTTGCACCAAACTAATATATATATATATATATATTTCTGAGATGAAGTATTGTAATTATTTTATATATATATATATATATATATATTAAATAATTACAATACTTCACCTCAGAAATATATATACATACATATATATATATATATATATATATATATATATATATATATATGAGATGAAGTATTGTAATTATTTACACTATTTACATTGTTTGGGGCATTGTACTCATCTTTTTTGAGGAGGAACTAAACCCTTTATTTCACTCACTGAGATAGATCGTTTTAGTTCTTCGCCTCTCCTGGATGCTTCAGTTATCTCCCTTTAATTCAACTGTCTAAGTTTTTGTTTACCACTTCTGTAGTCAAGTATTGAACTCACAAATCTTTCCTCAAGTCACTAGATCCAACCAACGCTTTATCCAATTAAGGTGATTAATGAATGAATTTTGGGGACTTATAAACTTATAAATGGCTCAGTACTTTTTATTTTCCAGAGCTCATATTGTAATTATTGTTGTTATTATTGCTTTTCTCTAGCACTCCATATTACTGGTTTCTATATTGTATTCATTTCTATGTTTGGTCGGCTTAGGAAATTTTTCTGTCCTAGCATATATGCTGATTCCTTAAATTTTCAGTAATTACATCAACATAAATATCACTTTAGTTCAGTGAAAACATAAAGGACAAAACGTGTGACACGAACACTTTTTTTACACATTGTCATTAATTTATCTATCCCCTATATATATATATATATATATATAATTTTTCTTGATCGATCATATCTGCTCACGAAATATCTCTTAACGTAAACAATGAAAACATTATAAATGGGTTAAGTCGGTCAAATCGTTGAAGGCCTATATTTATAAACAGTAATACGGACTTTGCTAATCAGACGCTTCTTTGTGGCTGAATGATTAACAGTACATCAGATCAAATATGGTTCCCATTGGGATTACAGGTTCGATTCCTGTCGGCGAAGCAAATTATTTCTACGAAATTTCTCGAACGTTCAGACCGGTAGATGTAATTGATACTATTTAATTAAAAAACAGAGCATTTACTTAAATAAATTATATCTACAAAAATAACGTATAAACGGAAATGTATTAAAATAATTGCCGGTTTAAAATGATTTCACTATATCTATATACATAGATAGATAGATAGACAGATAAATAAAAAGAAAGAACAGTAAGATATATAATCCAGTGTTCTTATAGATATTTTTATTTTAACAAAATAGTGCTCAATGTAAATTTACAGAGCATTAATATTATAAATTAATTGATTTAAACTATGTTTTTTTTCGCTACACACTTCTAACCATGTTTCAAAAAGGGAAGCTAAAAGCTTCGAATTTAATTTTGTAATTAAATTAAAGACATTAGTTCCATTTCATCCTCAAGCGAATTTTAGAAAATATATATTTATATATATTTAAACATATATTGTTAAATATAATGAATGCCAATTATGTTTGATCATGAGCCGTTCTAAACTTCGTATAGTTGATTTAATTTTGGGAGAAAATAAAGACAGTATAATGTAATAAGACAGTATATGTAATTGTGACACATTACATTCCCTCTAGACATTTGGTTCTGTTGTTAATATTTTGATCTCTCACGTGGTACGACGTCATAGAACCGCATCATGAATTTACGACCGCATCCGTTATCGTAGCACAGCAATCTTCTGTGTATATGTGTGTGTGTATATATATATATATATATATATATATATATATATATATATATATATATATATATATATATATATATATGTGTGTGTGTGTGGAAAAAGGTTTTTGTGTGGTGCGTTTCGTCCTTAATACTTCATCGATCTAAATTTGTTGCATTGGTGCTACTACACTTGCGTACAAATGAGGGATGCTGGGATTTTTAATTTTTTTTTTGTACAGTGTAACCCGGATATAAGAGACCAGGATATAAGAGACCCGGATATAAGAGAAATCCGGATATAAGAGAGCTTTTCTCTGGTCCCAAATTAGAGCCATACTTACCTAAACAAATTAGACCAAACCAGGATATAAGACAAACCCGAATGTAAGAGACTTCTTCTCCGGTCCCGACAACTCTCTTATATCCCGGTTACACTGTATATAATATAGCCGATTTCATTTAGGTTACTTTTCTTTTTGTTTCCATTACTTTTGTTATTAGATATCCTACACTGTCATAAAAGAAGATGTGTCTAAAATTATGAAATCATCGTTTGGTATATCTCATAATAGTCCGATTAAGTCATAAAGGACGAATCGATTCGCATGAAAAAATTTTTTCATTTTGTCATACATTTTTCCGACAATAGTATTCTTGATATATAAAAGTTTATATTTCATTATATATATATATATATATATTCTGAGTCGAATACAAAGCCTGAGGGTACTGAATTATAATTATATTATTGCTATTGATAATTTGTGAGTGTAAAAACACAGAAAATAGAAAGTTTTTCTAATTTACATCCTGAAATATAGCACAAATGTCATACAAACGGGAAGTTTTGATGTAATTAAATTCCTGCCAAAAATAAAATAAAATAAAAACAGAAACATTTGAAAAGCATTTTTAATATCTTGTATTTCAATAAAAATGCTATTTTTTCAAAAATATAATTTTTCAAAAATATAATTTACTTGCATTTTCGTTTCATTTCGCCATTTGTTCGTTTTTTTTTTTCCGCTATTTTAATACATATTATCGGAACCATTTCCAAATTATTCGTCGGTGAGAGAAAACTTATTTTGTTAAAGTTGTTAATTTTATAAAACTGTGTGCTATTTGTAATTGAAAAAAAAAAAAAAAAAAAAGAAAAAAAGTAAAAGATGTAATGATTTGGATTTTAATATTTATTTGCCTGTAATACGTTTTTTATTTATGGTCCTCCATATTTATTGAATTTAATTCCCAATTCAGTAGCGTTCATTATTTCACTATTTATGAAAAATCGAATATAACTAAATTGATGAGAATCATAACTCCTGAAAAACTGTATTAAATATTTTGACAAAAAAGAAAAACTATTTTTCAAAAATATTATAACCTTTTTACATCGACACACATTTATATATTTCTATCTATATGCTTATACACGCAATCATGGCGCTTCGACGTGGTGTAATTTTTATTGCTAGATCAGTTACGATTGGATGCTCAAAATTTTTTGGCCTAAGTTACGTTTAAAAATTATTTTGAAGGCACTTTCGACGTGGCGCAATGGTTAGCAAGCTTGTCTCGCTGGATCAATTACAACTGAGTAGTGAGTTCGATCCTCATTCGGCGCTAGAGACTTTCGGTCTTGTACCACATTTAAGCTAAAATCGTTTCATGGGCACTTCGACGTGGTGTAATGGTTAGCAAGCTTGTCTCGCTGGATCAATTACAACTGAGTAGTGAGTTCGATCCTCATTCGGCGCTAGAGACTTTCGGTCTTGTACCACATTTAAGCTAAAATCGTTTCGAGGGCACTTCGACGTGGTGTAATGTGGTTCGATCACTTCCTTGGTGCTCTATACCTTCGGCCTTGTGCCTAAGTTACGCTTAGTAAATATCTATACCCCAAATCAAGATTCATTATATAAGTCACAGTTCTCAGAATACAATTGCTAATAACCAACCGATACTGATTGCATTTTCTAATATACATGTATTAATTTATTGACTGTTTCGTTTTTATGGCTTATCGACCCTTTGCGGTCAGAGAACATTTTTAGATTGTAAGAATCTTTGATTTTTTTTTTAGATAATAATAGTTAAGTGATACATTTTTTACTAATTATCTCATAGCTGGGGATAAAATTTGGATTCATACTTTTCCCAAGTGTATTTGCACTGAAGGATATATAACAAACCCAATGAGAATTGGAACTTTGTTTTCCAATTAAGAATTCTGAGCCACTATCCATTACACAGTCAACACATACAAAATTATAGTACCTGGTATTCTCAACATGTATTTATATCAAAACGATATGGTACGTAATTCACTTTATAATCTATATACTGATAAAAATAAATTGTAACCCCCTTGGAGTTGGGTGACAGTTTTTATTATGTAGGTAAAATAAGTGAAACATCAACTTTTATTAATAAACTAGCCAAGAAGCCTTCGTTCGGACGGTCTTTAGAGTAGCTGCTGCGAAGGGCTTTTGAGCGTCCTATGTACGTAAAAGTTATGAGAATTTTGAAATAATAAAATGATTTTATCTTCATTCGACATATATATATATATATATATATATATATATATATATATATATATATATTCGGCATAATCATTCTTTGAATATCTCCGTAGTTTGTTTACATTTAATTTCGCACAATTTTTATTTTCTTTTTGTTGAGGGGTTCTCCCCTTTTTACACAAATGGACTCACCCAGGATATACATATACTACTGCTAGTGAATACCCGAGGGAAGAGCGAACGAGAAAGAACGAACCAGACCGAACGTAACGAGCAAGAGTCACAGTGAGCAAGCACGTAGACTCAAGTAAGAAGTCATACAGTGATACGTCGATACCAAAGACTGTATATATATTTTGCTACTAACCCGCATTCCTGGAACTACTAACCTGCATTACCAGTTTGTATTATTAGATTAATACATTTATTTTCCTATATTCTTTCTTGGCGTTAGTTACTTATTGGTACCGGATTTCATCCTGGAATCCACAACACTTTTAAAATCACCATTCCTTATGATTCTTTCACATAAAGTCACTTATTAGGTCCTCAGGTGGGTCAGGAAATATATATATATATATATATATATATACATTGACAATTATTATATGATTTGATTATCACACGTTTCAAACACCTTTGTTGTGTTTCAAGAAGATTCATCAATGATGTTTTGAGTTTCTAACAAAATCAGACCCCTTCTCCCAGCTGCTGTAACAAGGAGCGACCAACTCCCGGTTAACCTCTGCTGTAAGAAATCGCGAAATTTGGGCTTTAAGTTTTATTGAGTTGTTTCATTCTGTTTCTTTTATATAAAAATTGGTTTTACAGTTTCTGTGGTCTTCGTTTGTCTATATAAGTTTTTTTTCCCCGCCAATATTTTTTGGCGGGTAAATCTTACAAGTTAATAAGATGCCACTATATGTTATTGTAAATATCTCTAATATAAATAAACTGAAAAATATATAGTATTTTTGAAATGCAGGTGGAAATATATCATGAAAATATAACCAACATCGGTGGGTTAATACCAACTTTATGGTGAAAACATTGACTTGTATCATAAAATCTGTCATTGCGTATGTGTGCGAAGCGGTTCTTATTCAGAAAGAAAACAAAAAAATTCTCTGGAATATAGATGATAATTCGATAAGAAATTTCATTGGAGCATGCGCAAAAAAAAAAAGAAATATATATATATATATATATATATATATATATATTGCTCACAGCCCATATGCTTGGTACCGGATATCCGGATTCAGTCACACTCAGAATCTGCCAAAATGTTTTTTTAGAAATCGCTACGGGAACAATTTCTAATTCAGTTAGTCAAAGAAAAATATTTAGCACATTCACACGTCGATTTTCTTGCTTCTTTTATATATTTATTTATTGTATCAAAATTTCAGAGCCCAGTTAGAAAATTCACGAACAGTCTCTGTGTCTAAATTGCCTGCGGTTTGTAGTTCTTGCCTGTAGCATGGTGTTACAGCATGATTTTCTCTTTAGAATGCATCTGTAGCAGAATGCCTTACTTTGGTTAGCAGCAGATTTATATATAATTGGAGAGATATTTTTTGTCTGTTCGCAGTATATGGCTGTACAATTCCTGGTAAAACCTTACGATTTGGGATTTTTATTGGATTAAGAATGATTAAACATAAAAATGTCTTCTCCATTGAGATTGGTAGATTTATACGTTTTTTATATGTGGAAATATTTTTATAATGTCAATTAGCGTTTAATACAGTTCGCTGTGAGGCTATAATTTTTATATTACTATCCTAGTAAGAAAAATATTTAGATGCTTTGCAAAAGCAAATTCACAAAATAGTTATCGACTAAATATATATTTATTAGGTTGGTGCAAAAAAATGTCGTTTTCTCACATAGTAACATATGTGAGAAAACGATATATATATATATAATTATTTATTTAAAAATGATAACATAAATATGTTACAAAATCACTACAAAAATAGGCATTTTGTTTCAACACATTTAGTGTCTTATCAAGTGATGATGTTGAATGTAGATTGTAGAACCTACTTTATAACATATTTATGTTATAATTTTTAAATAAATAATTATATTCGCTCTACTCTGTATTGAGCATTCTTTTAAGAATAGTAATTGTTGGTTATTGGAATTTATTCTGTATACACCAATGATATACTTTTATATATATATATATATATATATATATATATATATATATATATTGTCATCTACAGACAGACTGTTTCGCTGTATCACAGCTCTTCAATGTGGCTAGACGTCCGATTGCTTCAAGCTGGGAACAGTCAGAGATCCTACCCCTAGGCTATCGTAGCACGGTAGAGAGAAAGGGAAATTTTAAGGTTTTTCTATACGCCGGAGAGCTCAATTCAGTTGAAGAACAATGACCTACTAAGAGTAGGAGCCGCTTTTTAAAATTACCTTTTTCTCAAGATGGCTCCACCAGATTAAATAAATAGTTATTTGCTCACCTGTATGTGTGCGTTATCGCTCACATATATGGTTGATTGCATCTCTTTATATAGATTATTTCTACATCTCTCTATCTTTCGCTATATATATATATATATATATATATATATTAGAGATTTTGTCTGTTAGATGTTAAATCATCCCAATGCGAGTAGATTTCTTTTTTTATTAGCTTGCGTACCTCATTGTGGTCTAGTAAGCAGAACTTTGCAGCTTGATGCTGACCTCAGTGTCGACTATATATATATATATATATATATATATATATATATATATATATAATTATTTATTTAGAAAATTTATAACATAAACATGTTATAAAATCACTACAAAAATAGCCATTTTGTTTCAACACTCCCGGTGTCTTATCAAGTGATGATGTTGAATGCAAAACAAATGTTTTGAAAAGTTTCAAATTAGTTAGCAATCCTTCACAAGGGGAAAACGTTGTTCCAAAGCTAGAATGACCAATCAAAATACAAGTATAGGAAAATTCAAAAAGCCTGACAACAAAGTCATGTTATAATAGCTATTCAGATCGTTATATATACTTTCTAGATTTTCAGTGCATTTTTCTTATTATACTTTCTAGATTTTCAGTTCATTTTAATTAAGTTGTTGTTGTCATCATCAACAACTTAATTAAAAAAAACTTAACCAGGACTTATAAAAAATCTTGCAACAGCAACTTAATTATGGTTAATTGCATAAATAGAGCAAGTAAAAAAATAACTGATAAATTAAAAATTAGCGATAGAGTAGGCAAACTTGCTGAAAAGGAATGTTACATAACTCTTAAGGACCATAAACATGATTTTTTGGAAAACCCTACTACTAGAATAATTAACCCTACCCGACCTGACATAAGAAAGATCAGCAAAAGAATCCTGGAAAGAATTACTTACCAAATAAAAAAACAGCTCGGATTAAAATTATGGATCAATACTAAAGATGTCATCAATTGGTTTAACAATATTGATAATAAACCGAATTGCACCCTAATACAGTTCGATATCGTGGATTACTATCCGTCAATTTCGAAGGATCTATTTACGACTGCCTTGGACTTTGCTGCTGTGTATTCTAACATGACAAAGGAATAAACAGATATAATCCTCAGCGCAAAAAATCTGTCCTCATTCATAATGGGGACCAATGGATAAAAAACAATAATGACCTGTTGGACATCACTATGGGATCATTAGACTCTGCAGAGTTTTCTGACCTTGTTGGTCTTTTAATACTGTACAACTTAACCGCGCACCGCAAAATTGATATTAAGGACATCGGACTGTATAGAGATGACGGGATCATGGTAGTGAGGAGTTCTACTAGTTTTAAAATAGATAAAATCAGAACAATTATATTTAGTGAATTTAAAAATCTAAACTTAAAGATAACAGTCTGTACTAAATTGAAAAGGGTAAACTTCCTCGACGTAACTCTAGATTTAGCTAGCAACACATACCAACCTTATAGAAAACCAAATACTAATCCATTATATATACACCAGAAGTCAAACCACCCTCCATCCATAATTAAACATATACCCTCATCAATAGAAAATAGAATTAGCATTAACTCCGCTAACAAAGAAATATTCCAACAACACAATAGCTTTTATAACGCTGCCCTAAAAAATAGTGGTTACAAAAATGCAAACATTAACTATAGAAACAATTGCACTAGACAGAAGAAAAAAAACAGGAAAAGAAAAATCATTTGGTATACCTCTCCGTTCAACCAAATGGTTAGTATTAAACTAGGACATAAATTCTTAGCTTTAATTGATAAACACTTCCCCACCAATAGTAGGCTTAGTAATATATTTAATAAGAACACCCTAAAATTGAGTTACAGTTACACTGAAAATCTAGAAAGTATAATAAAAACACAATAATAAAATCTTGAACAAACCCTCATGCCTGAATAGTATTAATAAAAACCCTACACTTAAATCAGACAATAACAGTGAAAAATTATGTGATTGTAGAAACCCAGAAGACTGCCCATTAGAAAATAAATGCTGCGTCAAATCTGTGGTATACCAATGTACTATCTCATCCACTGAGAGTCCTAATACTAATATGATATACATTGGGTCTACGAAGAATGAATTTAAAGCCAGATGGAGGCAGCATAAGTGCTCTTTCAACAATATAAATAAAAGAAATGAGACTTCTCTATCTAAATAATTTTGGCATCTGAAGGAAATAAATAGGACACCTAAAGTAAAATGGAAAATTATAAACAGGACTAGAACTTGTAAAACTTGGGATGACCCATGCCCTTTGTGCCTCCATGAGAAACTGCACATTATTAAGTTTCTGAATAATAATAATCTATTAAACAATAGACATGAGTTAACGGTTTTTCCCGACATCATCAAATTTATGCATTGAATAATTGGCTTATAAACAAACATACAATAAAATAACCTTTATAATCCATAGCCGCAATAAATAGTTTAAATACCCTACAAAAATAGATAACCCTTCATGAAGTCGTCAAAAAAACAAATGTTACGGCAGTTTTTATATACACAAAACTCTTTCATACAGAAATAAAAAAAAAAAAATTACTCTCCATAGACACGTAAACCAGACTAGCCGAAAACATCTTCTATTTTAAATTTAGACACCCCCACCTTACACTGACTTGACATCTATGAAAGTAACTCTATACTGATACAAATTATTAACACGCAACACCCCTCCCTATTTAAACAATTCGCCCTGGCTGTTACCATGGAAATGTTGATTTCAATTATGAATATGCTATTAAAACACGTAAATTTCAGAAATAAGTTATTCCCAAAAAAATTTCGCTTGAAGACAGAACAGAGCTTACTTTAATTCAATTTAATTCAAATAATTATATTGAAGTTTTCGGCTCTTGTTTTGAAACATGAGACCTCTTATGTAGCGTGTTGGAATCATATTTTTAAATAAATAATTATATTTATGCTCTACTTTTGTATCTAGCACTATTTAAAAAAAAAATAATAACAAAAATACTAAAGAACATTGGATTATTTACCTAACCAGTTTATTTCCTATTTTCTATATATTTTCACACACACACACACACACACACACACACACACACACACACACACACACACACACACATATATATATGTGTGTGTGTGTGTGTGTGTGTGTGTGTGTGTGTGTGTGTGTAAGTTGCAGATTTTAATGTATCTTTGAATGTCTTCATAAAACTATCAAAATTCAAGGACCTTGAAGTGGGAATTTTAAAAATATGTGGCACATGAAGACATCAATAATTCCAGGTTTAGTTGGAGATTGATTGGAAAAGGTTCCGACAGACTCATTGAAGGGTTTCCTGATACTCCATGCATTAAAGAAATACAAAAATTCTACTCACAAGTACAGCTCACGCATTACGAAGAGCTTTATATATGTAAAATGTGCGTGATCTTTTTTTTTTGTGGGAGGTTCTTTATACAAAAATGATCAGTGGAAAATGTCATGATGCCATTTCTTATTTTCGGTCTCTGGTTGGGATCAGGAAGGAAATATGTATACAGCAGAAATCGAAGGAAATAATAATAATAATAATAATAATAATAATAATAATAATAATAATAATAATAATACATCGAAGCAGGTCGGCTGCTGTGGAGATTATAGAATTATTGTGAACTCTATGCTCTTGTCGATGGGTGTATAGTATATGCTGCACTAGGGCTACTTCTAGACTGGCTGCCAAACAGGACTAGAGAGCCTGGTTTTGCATTGCTATTTAACCCATAGCTGGTGTGGGAGAAAAGATAGATTTATACCTTTTCCATAGGAGTATAATAAATGTGGCTCGCCGACTTTTCGCTCCGAATCGCTAGCCATTACACCATCTGCACCATCGGTGTGCCTAATAATTATTCTACATCTATTACAGGCAGTGCCAATCCATTTTTTTGATTTCTCACCCGTCATAGACAGGTGTTTCAGTTCGTAAATATGCTGGTTCATTTCTATTGTTTAGAAAAGTAATACGCAATTTATTTTATTTTCGTTATATTTTTAAAACCTGGATGTAGGCAACCACAGTTTCCTTTTGAGTTCCGTTAATTGCTATTATTTCCCGTTGCCTTTTCCATATTTTTTTCTCTTCGGAGTTCTTCCCGTAGAGTGTCTACAACGCATAGCTAAATATCCCAGTTTACTTTACTATTTAACACTTAGCTAGAGTGAAGAAGAAATCAGTTTATGCCAAGAGTATTAGCGCAAAGGGAAAGTAACAGATTCGGTCAGAATTTGAACTCGACTCGCTGGTTCCATTTTCCTCGTCGATAGCCTTTACGCCAACCGCTAATGAAATGATGCAAAATGAGACACAACGACGGAAAATTATATAAAATGGCATGTGAAAAGTTTATTGAGTCGAGAGCCTAAACGAATGGAACAGGAGTGTTTGTCGACGGGGAAATTATTAACGAGCTGTTCTCACGCGTCGTGTCAAAATTGGTTACTCGCTTAAATAAAAATATGAAACCGACTGGAACCGATTGATCACAAGTAGATCGAAGCGAGTTAAATTACGTTGACGAACTGTGAGTTTGAAATAGAAGCGTCGAGACTATTCTTGCTCGGAGAAAAATCCACCAGCGACATCCTTATTCCAGACACCGCTTTTATTAAACACTTTGTTCTAATCTAAATTAAACGCAGTCGAAATTAAGTGGCGGGAGGAAATTTTCTGAATTGTTTTTTTTTTTTTTTTTTAAACCTGGTCTGAATGAGAGTGTCTTGGGTGGACATTTCTCCCCAAAAGTATAATCATCCAAGTTATTTGTGACTCATAAGTACATCCGAAACAACGACCAAAATAATATGACCACTGGTGATCCCAAAGAGACAGAAGCCATAAATTAATCCTCATAATTAATACTAGACGGAAGCCCATAAGATTAATGCCGGCCTTCCTCAAGGTTCCCAATTCGGTCCTACCCTCTGTCTGCTGTATATTAATGATCTGCTCAAGAACTTATTCCGATCCTTAGTGGATATACGGACGATAAAACAGTTGGTGCTACTATAGTATCATATCTGCCGAGGCATTTGCCACCTACCGTAAATGACGATGCATTCATTATTGCTGGAAAATGCTCAGGAAAAAACGATGACATGTTTACTGCTTTTTAAAATGACATCAAGTCAGTTTATAAACATTAAAATCACTATTTGATTATATTTTATTTTTTGTATAAAAAAACTGTAAATGATTTTTAATACATAACCAGTTCAGTATCTGTCTATATTTCTGAGATGAGGTATTATGTACACTATTTACATTATTCGGAATATTGTCCTCATTTTGTTGCCATATTTATCACAGCGTTTCGGCCGTTGTACGCTCCGGCCTTCTTCAAGTGGCTGGAATGTCGAACTGATATGGCAAGTGGAACCAGAACAGTCTACCCTAGCGAGCGAAATAAAGGGTTCAGTTCGACATTCGAACCACCTGAAAAAGGCCGGAGCGTGCAAAGGCCGAAACGTTTTGATAAATATGGCAACAAAGATGAGGACAATAGTCCAAATAATGTAAATAATAACCAGTTCACTGTTCACTGCCTTTAACGATAACCCTAACCCCTAGCTATAACCCTAACTCCTAACCCTAACCTATTCCATACTTCCAACAGTTGGTAAATATACTATAGTAAAAGATGAATAGTAGATCTCATACTATAGTAGAAACTGAACGGTAGATATCAGACTATAGTAGCATCAGTTTGTAGGTGCACCTACAAAAATCTGAAAAATAGAAGCTTGCAGCCTGTCTCTACACTGACCTAGCCAAGATGGCAAAATGTCATCTGTTTCCTGAAAATAATTGTTTGATAAGAGTTTAATTTCAGCATAAATATCTAGCTTAACAGACTAAGATGGTCACTTTGGTGTTCGTTTTATTTTTTTTATATAATAAATAACATAAGAGGAGGGTATCTTTTATCAATGTATTTATTATGGATTACGCCGGCTCAGGACCAATAATATTACAGATTATTTTTGAATTTAATCAATAATCTCAACATATATAGCAGGAGCACCGGACCATATATGACAGCAATATTCTAAGCATGGACGTATGGTATACTTATAAATATATAAGATAGACACTAGAGAGTAGATTACGGCACAATGAATCAACTTTCTTGGCAGCTAATCTAGCAATGGATTCAATATAGTCTTTCCACTTCATCTCAGCAGAGAGTGTTAGCCCGAGAAAGCGTAACATGTTATTATCCTGAAGATCAACCCTGCTGATGGAAGGTAGAAAGGAGCCTCTCAGATGATTAATAAAGAAAAGTTTTGTTTTGTATTTAACAAGCCATTCTTTGCACCAGTTAAAAAAAAAACAGACTGAAGATCGTTTTTGGCATCAGCCGCCAATTTGAAGTTATCGAACTTTGAAATTTTTCTATCGCGACAGGAGTAAATGGCAGTGTCACCAGCATATATACCAAGTTGAGAGTTGATGCCATCAGGAAGATCGTTAATGAAAATTAAAAACGCAGTAGGACCAAGTATAGAGTTCTGGAGATACTTGCATTAGTACGAAAGGATCTAGAAGAGTCGCCGTTCAAAACAACTTTGATTTCGCTACTAGACAGTAAAGATTGAATCAGTTCAAAAATTCGTTCGGAGACACCATAACTTTTCAACTTCTGAAGAAGGGCCGGTATGCTAGACCTTGTTGAACGCTTTCGAGAGGTTCAAAGCTACAGCTTGAGCTTCAACATTCTTATTCTAAGGCTTGATAGACTCTTTCAGCAATAATGATTAATACATTGGCAGTTGACCTAGAGAAACGAACGCCATATTGCGTGTCTGAAAAAACGCCCTGCTTAACTAATGCAGCAGTGATTAGGACTCTAGTAGATTTCCAAAAAGATTTAGAAGGCCGATAGTTGGAAAGGTCGAACGGTTCACGTGAGTTCTTAAAGACCGAAACAACAGATGTATCGCTCCTTCTGATAACATTCTGAGCATCAATATCGCGTTCCTTGTTCCAGTGTTTTTAACGAACAAGTACTGTTCTTGTTTCATCTCTGGGCCGATTCTAAAATTTTAAATAAAATGTTTTAATAAGATCATTTATGTAGTGACTTCATTAAATGAAGATAGCGATCAAGGAGTGATTATTATATGGACAATAAATAAAAAAGGTGAGTGTGTTACTGAAAGTAAAGAATATAGACCGTGATTATAATATATATACATATAGTAATCCACAGACAGACGGGTTCCTCTGTATCACACTGCCTCAGTGCGAAAAGTCGCCCGATTGCTTCAAGCTTGGATCGAGACCCGATTGAGTGGATATCAGCCAGATATGCTACCCCTAGGCCATCGTGGCACGGTAGACATAAAGGGAAATTTAACATTTTTCTCTATACGGAATACGCTAGCGGCTTGGAGAACTCGATTCATACTTGAAGTGTAATGTTTTATAGCAGTAGGAGCCGCTGTTTTTAAAACCCCACTTTCCCTAGAGAGCTCAACCGAATTTGGTATATATATATATATATATATATATATATATATATATATATATATATATATATATATATATATATATACAAACATTAGCTGAAAATATCTTCATCTTAAATATAAACTTCAGCGCGAAACTTCAGCGCGAAACTTCATGTTGGTGTTATGCATGGGGCCAAACTCATTCAGAAATATCTAAACTGGAATCTGTATGCAACCACTTTCTCAGATTAATTGTTAGAAATGGTTTCGAGCGGCTTAAGTCTGTAGGTCTTAGCGAGGATTATTTTCTTTGAATCTCGTTCACTAGCTTTAAAGAATCACAAGCTTGTTAGACATTTCCTCATGTCCCTCTTTCTTCCGATATATCCCGTAAGTATCAAATTCTCCAAACCTTTCCTCATTATGTTCTCCAGACAAATTCAACAGTCTCTTTCTGAGTCATTAGAAGTGCGACCTTTGTATCCATTTTCCTTAAAACTTACTCGTTCTCACACGTTTCGTCAATGAGATTCTCAGTAAACTTCTATAGAACCACAGCCTTCTCTTAATCTGTGAAGAAAATTTTCCAGCATTCACTGTAATATCGAAGGACCGATATTCTATAACAGTACAATGCTCTTTTATTTGGGTCTAATGAAAAGAAGGAGGACTTGAAAAATCTGATACTCATGGGACAGAGTGAGGGTAGGATAGACAGGGGAAAACAATGCATAAATTAGTGAGCTTGAGTGAATGGATGGCGGAACAACAAGATTTAGGAGAAATAACAGAAAAACAAAGAAATTAAAAGGGATAGAAAGTTGTGGAAAGCCATGATCGCCTACGTACTGAGAGGACACAGCACATAAAGAAGAAAATGAATGTAAAAAAGGAAAATGATTGTTCACAAGACCACCATTAAAATTGATGTTGCAGTTAAGAAAATGTGAAAAAAAAATAAAGAAACTAAAATTAGCTGTGACTTCAAGTTTCAGGAAAGGCACTTTTCTTAAAACTGGCATTTCTAAATGTAAGTAACTATTAACAACACAGGTTACTCGCTGTTTTATCTCAAGTTTTATTTTTTGGCTCGAATCGAGTTAAATCACAAAAGTTGTAGATAAAATGTACTTGTTAACTCTCGTGGTCCCTAAAGAAATATGCGGATCTCACACTGGAATAGGCTTTGCGTCACGCAGAGTTGGTTACTGTTTTCTCGCATTTCATACTCAAGTGAGCTGTTTCCATACAACCCCCACCTTTCATGAAATAATTTTACTTGCTCGGCATTGCACCAACTTTCACTCTGCAAAAGAATTCTTATGTGCCAAAAGTATTATTCACGGTGAAATTCTTCACTGCCGCACACGGGATAGACTGATGACAAAAGGTAAGTCCGGAAACAAAGAAGTATTTGG
This sequence comes from Acanthosepion lycidas, assembly GCA_963932145.1. Classification (NCBI taxonomy): domain Eukaryota; kingdom Metazoa; phylum Mollusca; class Cephalopoda; order Sepiida; family Sepiidae; genus Acanthosepion; species Acanthosepion lycidas. Next base: position 75,914,039 of record OZ010586.1, read on the forward strand.
ATGGTGCTGCCAATATGCTAATGTAGGATTTCAGCATTGTTTTAAAATAAAGAAAAAAAAAAATTTATTTATTACCTACTGGTAGTTGAGATAAGTACGACACACGAAAAAACAAAAGTGTATTATTCCTGCGTCGATTCCATCTCCTTTTATATGCTGTTTCTTCAGGGTGGATGTTCATGGTTCTTCGCAACTTCTTATCTTTTGTAGTTCTCAGCAATTTTTGTCCACATGATCACTGCTTGTCCCTGTCCCGTCATCCATTTACACAAGCTTGTTATATAGGTTTGTTTCCTTATGTTCCTTTTTGACTTCAGTATGTCCTGTGCGTGTCAAACTTTCCAACCTCCCTTTCCTCATTCTGTGTCCTAGAAATTTCAACTGTCTCTTTCTGATTCTAAGTTAAAGTGACTTTCCCGTTTTCCTTAAACATTCCTTGTTGCTTGCATGCTCCTTCTATGGCATTCTCAACATCCTTCTGTAGAACCAAATCTCTGTTTTTATAAATTTCATCTTCATCTTGGAGAAAAATTACATCAATTTAAGTAACAGTTGAGTAGGGTTAGGCGGGGCAGGTTGGTGCATTTTTCTAATTGACGCTAAACGAAAACAACTCCTTGATTGTGATATTCTAAGCGTAGCTTAGATGTGGCACAAGGCCGAAAGTATGGGGTACCCATTGAAGATCGAACATTACTAATTCTTGCTAACCGTTACACCACGTCGAGGTGCCCATCAACCCAACTGATTGAGCTGAAACTTGGCAAACGCAAACGGCAGTATGTTTTCCATTTTTGGAATGTTCTTTGAAATGGATAGAAGGCAGAAGTTTAAAAATATTTTGCCTTTATGGTAGCATGTCAAATGCATCAACCTGCTCCACCTGTGAGACACTGGTTGATGCAACCGGTGGGACATGTTGACGCAGGACGAAACAAAATAATGCACAGAACGCAATAATTAGGCTGTATCCAAGAGAATATATAAATCAATGGAAGTAAAAAAAAGTTATAGTAAACCCAGAAACCTACACCAATGTGTAAATATATAGGTACTAATCAGAATCTACGAATTTGCATCTTTGCAACCAAAAAAGAACAATGTCTCTCACACGAGGGTCAGTGTATTTCTCATGAACACAGTCTCCAGAACCCGAACATTGGATTCACTCCTCCCCACTCCGAGAATTTCTAGACGCACCACAACAATAAATGCGGTATTACTCACCTGCATCTGAGCCAGAATTTGGAGATACAACCTTTTCTTCTCAGTATGTAGGCGATCACGGCTCTCCACAATTTCCGGTCTCTCACAGTTCCAAATAAATTTGAACTTTTCTTTATTTCCAATCCCTGTTGCGGCATCCATTTTCACATGCTCGTGAAGTACGTTAGGCGTTGTTTTCCTCTGTCCCTCTTGCCCTCAATCTGTCCTGTGAGTATTTTCCAAGCCCCCCGCCCTTTCCTCGTTATATGCCACAGAAATTTCAACTGTCTCTGCCTGGTGTTAAGTATAATTTTTGTTTTTATTTCCATTTTCTCTAAAACCTAGTCGTTGCTCACGCGTTCGGTCCACGGTATACCTAGCACCCTTCTGTAGAACCACATTTCTGTTGCTTCAAGTCATTTCTTCATCTTTGAGGAAATTGTCCAAATTCACTGCCATACAGTAGGGCATATATCACGTAACTGTTCAGTATTCTTTTCTTTGTTTCTAATGAAATTTTTCTATTTCTTAATACTTTGCTTAGCTTTTGGAATGCATCTTTGCCTATCTCGATGCTTCTTCGGATTTCAGTGTAGCATTTTCCGTCCGTTAAATTTTCCAGATATTTAAATTTTTGTTCTTTGTTGATTTTGTTACTTCCGATTTGTAATTTAAATTTTTGTCTCATCTTTCTGCTAATAACCATACATTTTGTTTCCTTGCAATTTATTCTTTCCTTCCTTTCCTGGCAGCTGCTCTCTTCTTCTTCTTCTTCCTCTTCTTTTTACCCTTCCCTTTCCCTTCGCCCTTTCCATTCTTTTGTCTCTTTCGTCGACCATCTCAGATTTAATTTGACAACTCTGGTTTTCTTGGTTGATAGAATATTTTTCACTGGTAAGTCAGTGAGAATTTCGCTTTTACTCTTTATTTTATCAATCTACCTCACCACTTAAGTAAATTTTCAAAGGCTTGGTGCTCGACCCACATTTTTCGCAGAGTTTTGGCAAGTGCACGCGGTTAAAGGAAATTGATAGTTGTTTATCATATTACAAAGGCATAAACATATTTGAAAATGAATTTGACTGAGAATTTTCACAAATTTGTTTTGAAACTTTCTCGTTCCGCAGGGCCTTGACTCGTAAACAGGAATAAACGAGGAAGGCTTAAATACGCATGTGCTGGTAACACTTTCTGAAATATGCTCTGTGCATCAATGTACTTCGTGCATCAATATACCCCGCTTTACCCTATAAATTATTGTTTCCAGCGAAGTTTTCCTGTTTCACAATTCAATATTTGATTTAGTTTCTGGAAGGCATCATTCGTTATTCCAATGCACTTCGTATTTGTGTATAAAAGAAAAATTTGTCAGTATTTCCAATTTTGACAAAAAAGGGACAATTTACTGTGAGAACGAGGCTCAGTTGAATTCTCTCTCTTTCAATCTGCATTTATGATTTGTCTCTCTCCCCGCCGTATCCTACACAGTTTGAAATCTGTTGACGTCTCCATAATCAGTAAATTCTATAAACCACATATCTTTTCCAGATTTATGCCCGACAACTTACACTACCGAGAAATAACTAACCTGACACTTTTGGCATAAATATTTACGTGTTTTAAAAATATAGACACAGTTTTATAAATATATTTTAATTGTGTTTCATAGATTACACAAAACGTTTGACAAGGTACGACACAAAGATCTATTTGAACTGAAAACTCGATCTATCGTTACAGTAAACCAGAATTTATATTGGGAGCAAATTGACTGCATACAAATATGAAATAAATTGAAGAGCTATAAAAAAAAATACAAAGGGGCGTGAGACAAAGATGCGTCTTCTCCCCAGATTTATTCAAACTCTACAGCGACGCGGTCCTAAGGAAAATGGAGACCTTACCAGGATTTATTTTCGGTGGGCATAATCTTAACGATATAATATATGCAGATTTCACTCTGTTGGTGGTTGGCTCGGTAAGGAAACTACAGGACTTACTGGACAATTTGGTCGAAGAAAGCGAGAAAAAAAGGATTAACCTCCAACTACAAGAAGAAAAAAAGTAAGGTTACACACGAGGGAAAAGCCCAAGATACAGATTGGAAGATTTAGGAGAAATAAAAAGACACAATTTATTCAGCTACAAAGGACAAGAAATTGTGGAGAGTCGTGAAATGTTGTCAGTGTTTATGATTAGAATGATATCAGAGAGAGAGAGAGAGAGAGAGAGAGAGAGAGAGAAAGAGAGAGAGAGAAAGAGTGTGAGAGAGAGCAATACAAATGCCGAAGGTTGTTCACTTATATTTTATAGATTACACAAGAGTATTTGACAAGGTACGGCACAAGGATTTATTTGAACTGTTAGGAAAACTCGATCTATTTGGAAAAAATAGTAGAATAATCCAGAACATATACTGGAAGAAACACAATTGCATATAGATAGAAAAGAAATTGAACATCTACAAAAATAGAAAGGGGCATAAGACAAGGGTGCGTATTCTCCCGAGATTTATTCAAAATCTACAGTGACTCTATTCTAAGGGAACTGGAGAACTTACCAGGACTTATTAATCGGTGGGTGTAATCTTAACAATATAAGACATGCAGATGTCACTGGGATGGTGGCTGACTCGGAAACAAAAGTACAGCTCCTCCTAAAAAAGGTGGTGGAAGAAATCAAGAAAAAAGGACTAAGCATTAACTGAAAGAAGACAGAAAGTATGGAAGAGTGGAAAAGCCCAAGATGAAATTTATGAATTAGATATATAAACACCAAGCAGGTGCAGAATTTTAAAGATCTGGGAAGTGTCTTAACAGAGAATGGAAGATGTGACACTAAGATCTGAACACTTCTTGGACAAGTGACAGATGTACTCCAAAAACTAAGTAAGGAAGAGAGTCATTAGAAACAAATAAAAGAGTGCTGGATTACTATGTCATATTCATCCTCTTATATGGCCGCGAATGTTGAATTTCATTGTAACCAACAAGGAAATCTTAAAGGAAATGAATCAAAAGAAAACACAGCTGAAAATCCTTGAAAATTATTATCAGTTGGCGCAATCTTAACAATATAAGATATACAGATGTCACTGTGTTGATGGCTGACTCGGAAAAAATGTAGGGGACCCCCTAGAGAGTGTAGTAGAAGAATGAAAGAAAAAAAGACTAACCGTCAGCTGCAAGAAGACAGAAAGTATGGTCATCAGCAAGAAAAATACTAGTCACAAATTAGAGATATAAACTTCAAGTAGGTGCAAGAATTTAAAGATCTGGGAAGTATTTTAACAGAGGATGGAAAATGCGACACCGATATCTGAACATACACTGGACTAATGAAAGAAATATTTCAAAAGCTGAGCAAAATGCTGAGAAACGCGGAAAAGAATTATGGATATGCATATTCTTATATGGCAGTGAATACTGGAAATTTTCCATACGGATGTGGAGAAAACTGGAAGCAGCAGAATAGTTCTATAGAAGGCTACTGAGAATTTCATGGACGGAATGAGTAAGCAAAAAGGAAATCTCAAAGAAAATGGCAGCAGAATGAACCTTTCACTCAGAATCTGGAAAATGCAGCTGAAATTCCTTTGAAACACATAATGAGGAAGGATGGTTTGGAAAACTTAACTCTCACAGGGCATATTGAGGGAAAGAGAGATAGCAGAAAACAGCGAGCCATTTATTAACGATCTTCTGTGAATGGAGGTCAGAACGGTGGCGGGAATCTTAAAGGGGGAAAACTGCTAAGGGCCACAAGGGATAGGAAGTTGTGAAGAGACATGATTGCCTATGTACCGAAGGGAAGCGGCACATAGAAGGAAAAAAGAATAGGTTAAGCACTCCAGATTAAAAATATAAAGATATGTCAAAAAAATTAAAAAAAGGTTTATTAACTTTTATAAAAGATAATATGACGTCCAGTTTGCTATGTAAATTTATTATCCTACGAAAGCCTAAACAAAATAAGCCGATACCACGTGATTTCTGATAACGTTTTTTTTTATAGTTTTTAAATTCTGTATCTGCAGATTACATAAAATCTTAAAATCCCAGTAGCATGTGAATCAAAATGTACATATGAGTAGTATTGAAATGTATATGAAGATACATAAAAACAATATTGATAATAGAGTGCAATTATAGATTGTCTTTATATGTGTACATTAAATAATATTTAACATAAAGGCCTTTAAAAATGAAAAATACATTTGATACACAATGATACATAATTTTAATAACACGGGAGTTACAAATAATCAATAGTTGTATGACTGAAATAAGCATTGTGTAAAGATCCGTAAAAATATGAATACATTTCATAGGGACTAATGTACAAAATAATAATAATAATAATAATAATAATAATAAAACCATATAATAATTATCAATGCATTTTCAATTATATATTTCCTGTCACATATGATGTTCTAATAAGATAGATTGAAATAATAATAAGTGTTTATTTCCAGTAACAATTACTTTCAAACACATATATCACGGAGTTTTTATTAACGTTACTGCAGAAAATTCATCAGTCACTACATATTTCATTTGAATATGTGAATTAGGGTATCCTAAATTCAACAGAATGATCGTCTAAATATATATCTGAATAACTATTATAGATAAATATAACTTAATAACTATTAAACAAAAGATATGTAATGAAAACTCTTTCTACCATATATTACGAGGTTATGACACTGGTAAAACAATAATAATAATAATAATAATAATAATAATAATAATAATAATAATAATAATAGTGTACAGTTATAGATGCGTGCAAAGGATTTCAGAGACAAAGGTTTTTCCTTTGCGAAGCCCAAAAATATGTTGTTTTTTATTTTAATCTTCGAAATCATGTCAGAAAGACAACATTTGATTTAACTTTAAATCACATAAACATGTAACAAAATATGACTAAATTCGGTGAAATTAGGCACTTCAGACAACAAACGCAGATAAGGAAGATTGTGTTGACCAGTACAATATATCATAATTATCATCAGTTCTATGAGCGAGTGTGGTCATAGGGTCACTGTGCCGCTGAGCATTTAGCCGTCAATATCCATATATATCGGTTGCACGGCAAGGCCTGAGTCTCTATGAAGAATGTACCAGTTCACTCAATGACCATGTATCCATTTCTTTCTTCTGTTTGCCTTTTCTTTTGTCTAAGGTGATAACTCGTAGAATGACCGTGGAAAGATTGTTGGCTCTTGAAGCATGACAATGCAATTTCATTTTCTCTTCTTGACGGTGATTATGAGGTCTCCATAAAAAAGAAGACCTCAACGTTTAAGTATATAAAACTGAGTCTTTAATTTTCTCTTTTGATTTAATCACTTATTCGAAGTTTAATTCGTATTCAAAATAAAAGAAACACTAAAAATAGAATAAAAGCAAACGTATCATATTTTTCTAAATATTTCTTTAAATTTCTTTTTGTTTTCTGTTATTGAGGTAGATGCGCCTTCGGGTTTAGCAGTTTGACTTAAAGAAAAAAAGAATGTATTTCTTTGATGTTTTGATCATTCAATTGCCGAAAACTAAGCACTTTTCTTCAACATTAAAAATGTGTTCAGCTCTCTCAGCAAATAAGCAATGACAATTTCTATAAACCTTAGAAATTACAAACCTTGGGGTATACAAGAATCTTGGCTTTAAAAGTTCGGAAAGTTGAGCAAGAAAAACTATTCGATATTTATTGGATAATAAACGTAATTAGAACGTTGAGATTTTTTTTCTTCTTGCATTTCTGAAGGGAGAGTGATTAAGAACTTTCTAAGAGAGAAAGGAAACTTGTTCGCGCAGGACTTTGGTATTGAGTGGGAATTAGTGATTGATCTGTTTGTTTAGTTTGTTAGAGGAAAAAGAAACGAATTTGCCTTTAGAAACTATGCATACTTTGGAAGCTCTTTGAGGACAATTTGTTGACTTTTTTCATACTTTGGAGTTCTTTTATATTTTTATCTCAATTTTATTCATTTGCTAGTTTAATATATATATATATATATATATATATATATATATATATATATATATAGTTCACTGATAAAAAAAAGTTGAAAATACGTATTGATAGAAATACTTATCTATCATTATCTACGATTTCAAGTTTCGGTGATTGCGAGACTTGAAGTACGAAAAGATGAGGATTTTGAACTTTTCTTTTTCAGTTAACTATTGCTGCTCTGTGTTTTAAGATTTCGTCACAGTAGGAAGTATGGTGCGGGGAGGAGTGCGGTGTAATGGATAACAGGTAGCAGTGAGAAATCGGAGGGTCGTGTTCGTATTCCAGTCAGGTTCATTACATTCACTCACGCGCAAATACGCCTGGGAGAGGGGTATGAATTCATCTCCACTCCCCCAGCTATGGGTTGAATAGCAGGATAGACTGAGTCTGGCAACCAGTCTACCATAGAAAGAAAAGGCGGGGAAAATCTTCGGCCAAGTCAGTCATGGATCGAAAGAGACTTAATCGACCAAGCGTATATCAAGTATGTCTCTTAATTGACTGACTGACTGTCTCAATATCGAAGCAAATTGTTTTTAAAAATGTTAGCTTTAAATGCGTTAAGAGAGAGTAATTTACTGGACTATGTGTTTTACTAGGCATTAACGCTATGTGTTATTATATATATATATATATATATATATATATATATATACATACACACACGTAAAAATCTGCTATATATATATATATATATATATATATATATATATATATATATATATATATATATATATATATATATATATATATATATAGAGAGAGAGAGAGAGAGAGAGAGAGAGAGAGAGGGGGGTCACCTCGGGGTGGTGTAATGGTTAGCAAGCTTGTCTCGCTAGAACAATTACGACTGAGTAGTGAGTTCAATCCTCACTGGGTACCCCTTAATTTCGGCCTTGTGCCGCATGCAAGCTACGCTTGGAAAATCATTAGAGAGAGAGAGAGAGAGAGAGAGAGAGAGAGAGAGAGAGAGATTGTGTGTGTGCGTGCGTGTGTGTGAGAGAGAGAGAGAGAGAGAAAAAAGAGAGAGAGTGTTGAAAATTTGGATTAAAAATAACAGTTACTAAATATGAAGATCTTCATAAATTTAAAATGTTTCGCCATTTATGTAGCTACATTGGAATAATGAGGGTTTATGTTTCAATTTTTAGATTATATGCTGTTTTGTTTTTATTGGTTGTGTAGAAATTACGTGTATATCTTAGGGCGTTAGTGTTTATACATGTATAAAGTTTTTAAATCCTGTTTTGTTTTCATTGGTTATGTTGAATTCGCGTTTATGCCTGATGGCGTCTGGTGTGTTTTTGCTTAATTCTTAATTATTTTTCTTAATTCTTAAATTGTTATCGTAATTTAAGTGTGCATTAAAATTTGAATGCAGCTGAGACAGCATTTCCTACTCATGTCCTGGAGGCAAACCCAGATAAAACCGAGCCTACAGTATTGACGAGAGGAAATGGAAACCTAAGGATGGGGTAGAAATGTTACGAATGTAGAATCCTTATTAGGAGGATATCACCAGGTGTAAACAATTGGCAGTAGCAATTATGAACAATTTGAAGAACGTATGGATTAAACGCAAAATGTATTGTAAATTGTACAACACGATAGTGAAACCAGGTAGTGACAATTGTGAAAGGTAGGTTGTGACAAAGAAACATGTAGAAAAACTTGATTCGTTCTAAAACATTTAACTGTCAAAGGATACTCTCTGATCATCTCCAATTGTACGAAAGATATAAAATATGTCGATGCATCAGTTGTTGTACGAAAGATATAAAACACTAGCAGTAGAGCCCGGCGTTGCCCGGGAATGTAACAGTAAGAGATAGATCAAGTATCGACCATCATAAAGACTGAAAAATAAAATTGACAAAGATTATTGTTTAAGGTTGACGGACACGCATGTCTTAATTAGTTTTTTTTTTTTTTTTTACGAATTGGTCAAACCAAAACTCAAACAAAAACATTGTTTTCAATCTTTATGAGTCTACCGATTGAATAGAATTTTATTATAAACAATTGTCTTGTAAATGGAATTTTTAAAGCATTCTGAATGTAAAAATAAAGAAAAAAGTGTGCAAGACAATAAGAAACACTACCTGCCAAAAAAAAGTGAAATTTTGTTGAAATCGGTTGAAAAATATAGGAAATCCGATCCCATATATAAACGAACACACACACACACACACACACACAAACAACCTGGGTTTTATAATAAGTATAACTCGATATGAGTTGTCCCCCTTTCATTCTCGTGATGCCTTATAATCGTGTTTTCAAATTGATTTCGTGCAAAAACAATTGTTTTTCCAATTTTTGGCGCGATCAGAACCACCGCAAGGATATTTTACGTAGTCCTGTGAAGTTTTGTTGAAATCGGTTGAAAAATATAGGAAATCCGATCCAGTATATAAACGAACTGACACACACAACCTGGTTTTTATAATAAGTATGATGTACGAAAGATATAAAATATATCGTATTTCACTATTTATCCTATGGTTATGCTGGAAACTATTTAGACGTGTATTGCGACTAGATTAACAAACTGTGAATAAACTCTATACTGTTTTACTTCAAGAAAACTGATGCATCGCTTTTTGCGGAAATCCTAGAACAACTATAGTATGCACATTGAACAACGTCATTAAAAGAACTATGAATAAAATTCCATCATTCCTTGTAAAAAAAAAAAAAACTTTAATGAGATAAAAAGACCTGCAACATTTTCGCGATTTACCACAGGACAGAGGATATTTGGGGAGGATTGCTGCTACTGCCAAATCTCATGCCATAAAAAGCATAGAACCCACAACAGTCACATTGTTCCTCTAGCTTTCAGGATCTTGGCAGAGCATAGAAACATTATCCAGATTAATCTCCCGAGAGTCCTGGTGGACGAGGTCCTTCCAGCGGCTGTGTGGTGATCTGATGTGAGGCCAACGACAGTTTGCAGATGGTGGGTCGAAATGGTAGATAAGATCGTCGCAGGACGTAATCGAACCAGCAAACACAGCGATGGTGCGGAGGATGTTTAGCTAGACGGTCTTCTGGCAGAGCCCCTCTTAGGGCACAAGGGGTGGGAAACTGAGATATTTACAAAGTTGCTTAAGCTGAGAAATCACACTGATTTGCTGCGTGCCTTGAAATCGAAACACTTCTCATGATGATGATGACGATGATGATGATGAATAAAATTGGTTTTGGAGTATTTTAGTTGTGCGTTAAATAGGACGAATGTTGGAAGTGAATGTTTAATACCAGGAAGCAATATCTACAAATATTTAGATCTTACATTTTTTAAGTATGTGTTTTAGGAATACTGGTGACCTATATATAAAATTCTGTGATTTCTGTCAGTTCGCCTGTAACACCCATATAAAAATAGGTATACAGTGAACGATCGAAACCAAATTTTTGGGAGAAGTGCAAACAGGTAAGGCTGTACAAATAAAATTTATTCCTAAGCCATCCAAATATCCTTTCAAATGGACAAGAATTCAGTTTCAAATTCGCCCTGTGTTTGTGAGAACTATAAACAAATAACAAGGCCAAAAGCTTCAAAATATTGAATTTGGGCTCCAAAACGAAATATTTACGGATGGCCAGTTTTATGTTGCTTGCTCAAGAGTAAGAACTCCCCAGAATTTATTTTTCGCTGTTAAAAAGGGAAAAAAAAATTATTTACCATGAACTCCTATCAAATTAAATTAATGAAATTATTAAACTGCGAATTAGGTTTTTTGTCAAAGTATTTTTGCAAACATATCAATTTATTCAAATTTCATCGATTGATTTGCGAAAAAATGTTAGCGATAACTTCAACATTACTAAATAGCGTAAAGATTTCGATACATATCAGCATGTTGCAAAACATTCTACTATGAAAACAAATACATCAGACGCGAATTTATTGTGTGTGTGTTATTTATTAATATTCTTTCTATTACAGAGAAATACCTGGAAGGAATGTTTGATGATTTGTTTGTTAATCAAATCTTGATTATATTGTACCTGCTACGAAGATTTAGCCTTTGAATCGAGTCGAACACTCACAATTGCCGGTAGAGAGAAAAAAGCTACAAAGACTTACACTAAAACCGCGCTGAAACTTGCACACATACACAAATACTCTCTCTCTTATGATATTGATCAATTATTTGTGAGTACAATACATTCATACGGAAAGGAAAGAAATGATGTGACGTGGTTTTAGCCGACGAAAGATTTCTAATTCAATATTTGGCTTTTTCTATGTTGTTTCCGTTGTTATAAAACGTGTACAAAGGCGTGACAAAAGTAAAAGCTCTGTTTTTAAGCAAGAAGCCTTGTTTAATGAACGAAACAATTCTAAGATACTGTATGATGTTAATAAAATGCTATCCTTTAAATTTGTTAAGATCCAGTAATTTACTGAACTATGTATTAGGCTGGTGCAAAAATAATGACGTAATAATGTCGTTTTTTGACGTATTTTTAACGTAAAAAAAACGACATTATTACGTCATTATTTTTGCACCAACCTAATATTTTACTAGGCATTAACGCTATGTGTTATTATATATATATATATATATATATATATATATATATATATAAAGAGAGAGAGAGAGAGAGTGTGTGTGTGTGTGTTTGAGAGAGAGAGAGAAGAGAAAGAGAGAACATTGAAAATTTGGAATAAAAATAACAGTTACTAAGCTGCCATTAGAAGATTTTTACAATTTTATTATTTCATCGGATTTGTGATCTTGCTTATTATAAAACGCAGATTATGTGTGTGTGTGTGTGTGTGTGTGTGTGTGTGTGTGTGTGTCTGTACGTTTATATATTGGATCGGATTTCCTACATTTTTCAACCGATTTCAACAAAACTTAACAGGACTACGTAAAATTACCTTGCGGTGGTTCTGACTGCGCCAAAAATTGGAAAAACAATTGTTTTTGCACGAAATCAATTTGAAAACACGATTAAGAGGCATTAATGAAAGGGGGACAACTCATATCGAGTTATACTTATTAATATCGAGTTATACTTATTATAAAATCCAGGTTGGTTGTTTGTGTGTGTGTGTGTGTGTGTGTCTGTTCGTTTATATATGGGATCGGATTTCCTACATTTTTCAACTGATTTCAACAAAACTTTTTCTTGGCAGGTAGTGTTTCTTATTGTCTTGCACACTTTTTCTTTATTTTTACATTCAGAATGCTTTAAAAATTCCATTTACAAGACAATTGTTTATAATAAAATTCTATTCAATCGGTAGACTCATAAAGATTGAAAACAATGTTTTTGTTTGAGTTTTGGTTTGACCAATTCGTAAAAAAAAAAAAAAACTAATTAAGACATGCGTGTCCGTCAACCTTAAACAATAATCTTTGTCAATTTTATTTTTCAGTCTTTATGATGGTCGATACTTGATCTATCTCTTACTGTTACATCTCCGGGCAACGCCTAGCTCTACTGCTAGTATCTACTATTTTCTAGTTCAGGGTTTTCCAAAATGTGGTTTCCGTCCCTTTCGTGGGTCACAAGCTAAATATAATGAGTCACGACAAAAAAGAAAGAAAAAATACGCAAATGAGAGCAAAGTGCATAATATAAACAACTCTAAATGTTGCACTCACAAATCATCGCTAGTTTTTCACCGAGGTGATATCATATTATATTTTATTTTTTAATACATACATACATACATACATATATGTATGTATGTATAGTTTTTTCTCATTGAGTGTATGTATCTTGTTCGTGAAGTGACGGAATTTCCTTTAAATTTGTTTTTCTGAAAGTAATAATTTTATATTCATGCAAATAGATAATACGAATAGATACATGTAATTCCAATATGTGCGGATCATAAGAAATATACAGATAAATTGTCGATGATAAATAAATGAATCAAGTAAACAGAGTTTGTTTTTGATTTATTGCATGTAGGTATAATGGGTCTCAATATAAAATGTGGTTCTTGCTGCGCGTCGCAGTAAAAAAAAATCGTTCAAAACTAAGTTGGAAAAGCCTTATTTAAAACTTTTAAAGTGACTCAAAATGCAACTAAAGATTTGACAATCGGGACATTTAATGTTAGAGGACCTGTAAAAAAAGAAAAGCAGAAACTATTGGTTCGGTTCGTTGATAGCTATTACATAGACGTGCGTTGTCTCCAAAAAAAACAAAACAAAATCAAAGGACTTTATATTAATATCAGAGTTAGAAAGCACAAGTTAATAGGTTTGGAAACCGTCAAAAAATATTATGGAAATGATTTTGTCATTAATACTAAATATAAGAATAGCATCCATAGATATTGAACGAACATTGATAGGTATAAACACTGAACAACGATATTATCAGTACTAGCTGTAAAATTACACAATTCCTTGTAAAATATCTGAAAAGTTTAGAAGACCTGTATCATTTCCCATATAAACTTTGAAGAGATTTTGATATAATGGAATATGCATACACCTGTATTCCCCCTCACTGGAATATGATTGGCTGGCGTCCGTCATAAATATCAACGGACGTATAGATACGACATTGTGAAGAGAGCCTAGTCTGAGAGCTAAGTCTATAACGACGCCGATTGGACTACGCCATTGATCTATAGTTCTTACCTGCGACTACGATGCGTACCAGTCGATTACTGCTACCGTATTCTACTTGGTTATAGTAGCCAAAACCACTTAGCTACTTCGTTCAAATATATCCCTTTCCGGGACATATCAGGGTTTGAAAATCTGCAGCACTTTCGGGGATTAGCACAGAACAGGGAAGTTTGGAGAATGTAAGGGATCTTTTGCATTGTACCATTGCAGTTCAGTTCCACAAATCTTAAATTTTGATATTGTCCACATCCCACATCCTGCTGATGATGTCTTCACCACAACCGTGGCAATGTTGCCTTCCCGGTGATAATTTGGCCCCCAGAGACAAAAGCTTTTGAATTCGGAGTGGTCCTTCTCCTAGGCTGAGTGCCATCCGCGGCTACAGAGCCCAGTTTGCCTTTCTATTTAACCAATAACTGATTGGGAAGAGGTAGATTCCTGATTTTCTCACTGACATTTGCGTATAAGTGAAAGTAATGAACTTGAATGGAATTTGAACACCGATTTCACATTCGGCCACGCTTATTACATGCTTGAGGTTTATTAGTTCTGGAAAATACAAAAGATAAGGAAATCAAACACAGGATATTTTGCGCTAGGTATTTTTTTTTGTCCAGTATTTGGTGCAGCAAAAATGTTGTTCTTCTCATGTAGATGTTCCCGTAGTGTAAAGGATAGCGGCTCTGACAGAAATCGGAGATCCAAGTCCGAATTCCAGTCAATTTCTTTGCATTCACTTTCGCGTAAATAGAATCAATAAAAAAAAAGGCGTAAGACAAATATACGCCGTTTATCGACATTTTTTTTCTTTTTAACTAGGTTCGCCCTGTAAAAGCCCGGGGGCCATTCGAAGTAGAGGTTTATAGAATAAGAGGCACAGTTTATGCGGATAGGAGGGGAAGATAATGGTTAACCCTAGCCTTGAACAGTTTAAGATTCTAATGATCAGATAACATCGTTTTGGGAATCGGTTCCCAAGAGCAGTGGTTCGCTGGGAAAAGCTGGTCAAGTGAAACTTAACTTCTCACCAGTGGAATACGAAGGGAATGATGGTGGTTTCCTACAATGATGAGTGACATGGCGTGTGTCCTAGCCGTTAAGGCTAGAACTGGCGGCACTAAGGTGTGTACTTTCCATGGAAGTAACGATAGAGCAGTGAGAGACTCGCTACATCCCCGTCTGTGAGAGAAGGGTTACAGGGTGGAAAGTAATTTGTCACTCACAAGGATATGGAATTGCTTTTGTACTCTATTGTGACTGGAAAATGAGTACGCGACAGCCCCTGTCCAAATATGTCAGTAGTACTCCATTTTATGTCGGATTAGATTCTTGTAAAGGTTAGAATACAGCACGAGGTGTCAAATTCTTACTGGAGCGGTACAGGGAACCGATCATTTTTTCCCGCAACTTTAACGATGGATCGTATGTACGAGTTTCACTTGAGGTCTGGTGTGAGTTTAAGGTCCAATAATTTCTAAAGACACGGCGCTTTCCTGAGGGAACATGAACTCATCATGATTGGTGTTAATTCGGAGTCCGATCGGCGATGCTGGAATGTAACTAGTTTGGTTTTCAAGGCATTAACCATTTCAACAATGTAATCATAAGAGAACTAGAAGTCCTCCAAGGATTTATAAATGAAACTTTAAAAATAATGGGGGATATCTAACTGAGCATTCGAACCTATAAAGCTTATTTTTGTTTCATTCAATCTTCTATTTGGGCAAGTTGCTATTTTAAACCTGAAAATCACTCAGATATATTCAATAGATTTATGACTGACTTACTTTGCCATGATGGTTGCTTAATAACGTGTGCAACTTTTTATTGCCGAGTCTGATTTTAATCCATTTTTTAAAAATTTTATTTACTTATGTTTTGTAGTATAGTTATATTATACTTGAAAAGAGTGTTTTTTTCAATATTCACTGATGGCTACATAAGTGAACATTAAAAGGATGACTTCCTGTAAAATGGATTTTAAAATATATTTACAGAATTAATATTCGCTATGCATTAATGTATCTTCGGGTTACCTATGCTTCAAATTCTTCGGCTGAACATAGCCAAAAATCCATCCTGTTTAATAATGATCTACATATTGACCAAACAAATTATTGGTTAAACTAACACCAAACTCTTATAGCTTTACATGAGAATTCGTTTAAAAATTACTCTACAAATCTTCTAAAAGTCTCTCCACAATTCCAGGTGCGTTATCGAAAAGGCCCGTTTCGCAGCCATTGTTCAACAACGAAAACTGCAACTTTTTATATTTTGACAATGGTCAAAATTTTGAAGTCAGCTTCATAAACAGGTTATGAGCAGGTGGATGTCCAGGTGGTGTAATATTTAGAGACCCGGAACTAAAAATCGGTGAGACGAGTTCAAATTCCGATCAAGGCATTCATTTTTTTAAAAATTCGCTTGGGAAATATGATATAGCTATGGGATAAATAGCAGGATAGACTGGTCTTTCTAGGCGTAGTCTAGGAGAAGGACTACTCTTAATTCAAAACGGTATGTGGCCTGGTCGGGGCAGGTACTTGGAGCGTATCTAAGCTCCATTCAGCATAGTTACACTGTAAACCACAGGTGGGCTCTGTGGGTGTTGGAGAAACACAAACGGGCCTGAGTAGATTGGAATGTTCGGACACGAGCAGCCGTGTTGAAGATGACAAATCACGCTGATCTGTCATCGAAACAGCTCTGATGATGATGTGTTCGTGGTAATTGTACTGTTTTTCTTTACGTGACTCGGAGGCTAGAGACGCCGGTGGCGTTTCACTTTGCGTATAATAATGCTGATTCCAGTTGTCTTTTTGAATTCAATTGAAAAATGCAGTGAAGAGATGACTGAGTAGTTGTGAGAAAGTGAAAGTGAAAGTGAAAGAGAAGTTTAGAAGAGAATTACAGCTTTTGATTTGGGGATGCTCTAAAAAAATGATTGGCCGAAAATAAACTCAAGAACTAAATTGAGTACTTTCCATTTCCCGCTCAAAGATAGCGTAAAAATAAAAAGAGGGCAACAAAATTTGTAGAAAACACCTCATAGATCTATTTAGTGCTATTAGCAGCCGCACTTAGACGCATGCGCAGATGTAGACGCAAGTGTGACATGTGCAATTCAAAAGTTTCCCCCAGTATAAAAAACTACACACACACACACACATATATATATATATATATATATATATATATATATATATATATATATATATATATATATATATATATACACGTTTCTGTTTGAATGTAGTCGCAAGCAGATTCAAAAAAATCTATTTCTCTTGTACACTCGTTTACGCTCTTGGGCATACAAAGTTATGCGAACAAATACATTACTTATAACACCCTACTCCCATATATGTGCAAGTCTCGCAACTGCTATTTTATTGGAAAGTGGAATCAGTGGGACGAGTTCAAATTCGTAAAAACTCTTTCGTTTTCTTCGTATTGTGGCTTGGGAAAGGCATGAATCCATCTCTTCTCCCCGCCCAGATATGTATTAAATATTATATCAGACTTGTCTCTCGCTCATGGGTGACAACCAGTCTCGGAGAAGAAAAGCTGAATTCAAAGTCGTGGAGAAGACAATGGGAAAACACTGTACTATCTCTTCAGAGAAACCATTCACAGATAATAAAGAAATGGAAGCTGTGGAGAGTCACAAATGTCTGTATGGTTATGACATTAAAATGATATGTCCACACTTATCTGCTTGGATCTCTTTTTTTATATGAAAAGCAAGCTATTTTTCCTGGTGCCCACAATCTTCCTATGCTCTGTTTTTTCTTTATACCAAATAAAGGAAACATTTGCTAAATATATAGAACATATATGTATATATGTATATATTTTTGCAATAGCATCTTTCTAGGCTCCTTTCTGTTCTTATTTCTGCGGAACGAATTTGAACTTGGTAATTATCTATAACTGGTGTTCTCTTTATAAGAGCGCCTTCTCGTAAAAAGCCTTGAAGACGACGACATATTTTTCCCCTACTTATCATCACAGTTCAATATCATCGATATCGTCTTCATTCAGAAGAAGCACAGGTTCAACGAAAGCAACAGAACGTCCTGTATCTCAGAAGATATATCCATCAAACAAAAACACAAACGTTTCAACAAATCCTGCTTGTTGACCAATCCACAGCGAAAGCTTCATGCAACATTTTTGTACAATTGAAGAAATAAATATCTGTTCACCCACTAAAAGGCGGCGGATCACTTTTGGAATTTGAGAATTATTCTCGCTTTACATATTTGCTTTTTTCATTAATACATAAATTGTGTGAATAGTAAATCAATTTTTAACACTGCAAATGGAGGAGGCGCGGTGGAGTAATGGATACCGGCTTGGTTTGAAGAATCGGAGAGGCGAGTTCGATCTCTAGTCGAATCCATTACATTCACGTGCTAATATCGTTGGGAAAAGGTACAAATCACCCCCAACCCCCTACGAGTAAATAGCAGAACAGACCGGGTTCTATAGCATTGGATGACTTTCGTCAGTCATGTGTTGAAAAATATATGATTCCCTCACATAACTTACTGACATATTCAGCTATTCCTTTCCCATTTTTTATATATTTTGGTAAAAGTTCTCAATTCTCAGTGGTCTACCATATTTTTGTAAGTTAGTGATATAATTTGGATCATTCTTTTTATTTAGAAAGAGTTCGATCATCAGTTTTATAAGGTTTCTCTGTCGTTTTGAGATAAGCCTGTGAACAAGTAACGTTAGGTTTACCTCGGTGTGGGGTCATGATTAGCGATAGAATCTAGTTTATTATTTCTATGTAGAAAGAGATCCAATCTCAGTGGTTCCCTATATTTTTGGCCTTGGTGTCAAAATAATGTAAGTTTAGTATTCTAAATTGGTACCTTGATGTGTCGTAATTGTTAATGAAAATCATTACTGCTGATTAGTGAATTCGATCCACACAGGCTGCTTCAGACTTTTGCAAAACTAAACAGATGCATTGATGTCATGTAATGGTTAGTGAGCTACTGTGGTTGTTTCTTATTACTAACTAGTGTGTTCCTCATTAGGTACCTCATACTTTCGGCCTTGTGCCACATCTAAACGCTCAGAAAATCGCTAAACTTGGTGTATTTAAGAGTGCATTGATATTGTGTAATGGTTAGTGAATCTGTCTGTTTTTTCATTACTTGTGAATAGTGAGATCGATCCTCACTGGGTACTGTGTACATGCAGCAATTTGCCAAAACAAGCCACGCTAAGTATTTTAAAAATATGCCTGGACATAATCTAAGAATTAACGAGCTACTACTGACTAGCGTATTCGATCCTCCCTGGGCGCCCCATATCTGCGACCTTGTACCAGATTTAAGCTTAGTACTCGAGGCGACAGACATGTGGTACTACGGAAGGATCCTAAGGATATCATGGACCGAGGATGTGAGCAACGATGAGGTCTTAGAGAAGTTGCAAACAAGGAGGAGGCTTATACTTAACATCAGGAAGAGGCAGCTGAAGTTTCTGGGACACATAATGAGGAAGGATGGCCTGGAGAATCTGATACTCACGGGTCGAATAGAGGGAAAGAGAGACAAGGGAAAACAACGCGTGACATACCTGGCGGGCTTAAGCAAGTGGATGACAGAACATGGTCTGAAAGAGGAAGCAGAGGGAAGGAGTTGCTGAGAGCTGCAAGGGATAGAAGGTGGTGGAGAGCCATGATCGCCTACGTCCTGAAAGGACATGACACATAAAAATAAAAAAGAAATAAAAAGGGTGGGTTGATGGTTAGCAAGCTAGTCTAGTTGATCACTGTTACTGAATAGTGAGATCGCTCCTCACTTGTGACCTTGTGCTAAACAAAGCTAAGCTAAGTGCATACCAACAAGAGACTTTATAGGGGGCGCTGTTCTGAAACTGGACTAATAAAGACGGTGGAGAATGAAATCTCACTGCACAGACACTGCCTCACTCATCTGCAATTACGGGCATCGTGTGTACGCGGGGATTCTCTAACAATGGGTGGGTGGGGCTCGTGCAAAAAGAAGCAGCACACACGTCGGGGGTAGGTATTTCGAGATCGAAGCTGTGCACGTAGACAGGAAAGAAAGAGCGAGAAGAGAAACGGTGTCGTGTTGTGCTAGATTACGGTGAGAAAGGAAGAGAGGAGATAAAGGGACGGCAAGGAAACAAAGGCGGTTGTGGTTTTGAAAAAAAAAAAAAAAAAAAAAAAAGAAGAAGATGTCACTGTGGGACTGCGTCATCAATTTGGATGGCTGGGATTGTATCGAGAGAAGCAAAATAAAAAAAAAAAAATAGAAGAGAAAAGGAAATGAGTCTCCGGCCAGAGCTGCGGTTTTAGGGACTGAAGAAAGAGAAAGAGTGATATCTTGCGAGAGAATTGTGGAGGTTTTAGACGAAGGTTGGGTGTGGCTATTTGATTGGCGAATAGGTGGCTGAGTGAATGAGGGAACGAATAACGTGACAGCTGAGACCGTGTTGGTAAATGCGATGTTGTGGACAACGGGGGTGGCTGGTGTGCTGGGGTGTGGCCACAACGGCGACAACAAGTGTGTCTGTCTGTGAAGGATTTCTATCAGTATTATCCGTGGCTAATGGAATGGACATTCTTACTGTCCATGACAGAATCACGTCTGTTCCTTCCTACTCCCCATACACTAACATTTACGTTCTTTTTGTTTTTATATCACTTGGCACACACATTCTGTATTTCATCTCCCTTTTCCCCTTCTTTCTTTCTTTCTTTCTTTTTTATTCTTTCATTCTTTGTATTTCTTTTTCCTTTCTTTTTTATTCTTTGATTTTTTTGTCTTTCATTTTCCGTGTTTTTCTTCCTTTCGTTCTTTTCTTTTTCTTTCTTTCTTTCTTTCTTTTTTGATTCTTTCCATTTCTTTCTTTCATTCTTTTTAATTCTTTCTTTTTCTTTTTCATTTTTTCTTTTTTTGTTTGTTTCTTTTTCCATCTTTTGCTCTTTCTTTCTTTTTTCATTCTTTCTTTCTTTTAAAATTCACTCTTTTTCTTCTTCGTTTCGGCATAGCTGAGTTTGGCAAGCTCAAATTAGGTTTCAGTACGATATATAAGATTATCCAAAGAAAATCGTCGTAGTTAGAACCGTCTATCTGCCTTCATAAATGAATCAGCCCGTTACTATCTCAGCCACTAAAAAGAGCTGGTGCTTATTCAGTGTCGGCGGACACAATCTTAACAACATAAGATACACAAATGACACTTTGTTGATACAGACCCAGAAAGAAAACTGCAAGAACAACTAGACAAGGTAGTAAAGAAAAGTGAGAAGAAAGGACTATTAGCTCTAAAAAGATATAAAACGTGGTTGTTAGTAAAAGAGACAACCCATGATCTGAACTGCCTAATGGGGACGCCAAAATTAAGTGACCGCCGAAATTTAACTATCTGGGTAATGTAGTAACGATAACAGATGGAAAACGTGGCGGAGAAATCTGAAGGGTCTTTGGATTAGCGGAAGTAAATTTCCAAAACCTAAACAAAATATTAACAGATAAAAAATCCAGAAAAAAAAAAAAAAATTGCTAAAATGCAGTGTTATATTTATCATGCATAGCAGTGAATGCTGGAAAATTTCTTTATGTTTATTTATTGTTTTCTGTTTAGGATTGGTTTCTGGTTCTAAAGTCTATTTCAATTTTGCTTACTATTTATTTATTATTGTTTTGCACCCCCCCCCCCGTGACCACTGTCATGCTGGCATCGGTGTTAAACCGACCCAACCTCTTTAGTGCAAGGAAGGAGGTGCTGCCACAGGGTTAGAGTCCACGGGACTGAGCAACTTCTTCTGTCTAAAATGAGAAGAATTATAGCTCCACTTACAGCATTGGGGGGAGGGGCATTAACCCCCCCCCCATAAACCCTCATTGGCTAATGGTTAACTCCTGTGCCGGATAAATAAGGATAGTTGATAAATTCTTTTCCTAGAATTACAAAGTAAAGGAAGTTTTGGAGAGCCATGATCGTTCATGTCCTAAGGAGATACAGTGCATAAGTACGAGCTTATGTCAAATTGCGGCAGAAGAGTAGGAGTAAGACGGAAAAGAAGTCGAAAAGGTTTTCCTGTCATGGAAAATACGACCCGCTGTCTTTTATTAGAGCTCGAACACAGGCGACAGGTGTTAATGGAAAAGACGTAATTATCTCTGCCATTAGTTATTTCCTTTCTCCTCTGCTCGTGTCTTTTCGTATCATTTCCTCTTTTTTTTTTATTCTTTTCCTTTGCACGTTCTTTTCGAGTTTCTCTTTCTTACTAAAGTGTATCAAAAGTATTTTTGCGTTTTCTCAAATGCAGAACCTCCTTAGAATTCCTGTATGTGTCCTGAAGCTTACCTAACGCTTTCTATTTTATACTCTTTTGTACCAATTCCGCGTCCCGTCTAGAATAGTCATTCCGGTTATACATTTTCAGCCTATAAAATAAACAAGAAATAAATGCTAATAGATACAAATGATAAGGAAGCTATGGAGAGCAATGATCGCCCACATCCCGAAGTGATACAGCACACAAAGAAGTGTAATCATAGGGGTATTGTCAATATTAGCCGTTTCTTTATAAGGAAACATTTGGGTATTTATTGACCGTGCATCCGGGTGCTTCGCCGTTGTGTAATGGTTAATAAGCTTCTCTAAATCAATTAGTACTGAATAGTGAGTTCACTGGGTACTCTTTACTTCCGGTTTTGTGCCACATTTAAGCTACGCTTAAATCACCACTGACAGTGTAGCCAGTCACTTCTGTGCGTTGAAAATTATAAAATCTTTCTCTTAAAACAATTGTTCAGGAAAATTCGTTTCTCAAGTCCAGTACCTGTTTTCGCTGTTGCCAGTATTGATAAAGATTTCCTTAGTTTTTAAACGTGTTTTTTGTTAAACAACTGAAAAATAATTTGATCCACCTAGGAATACTTTATTTTCTTTTTTCCTTCATTTCTTTTATATTCTAGTTAAAATTTACTTTCTCTCTTATTTTATTTTTCCTTTCTCCTTTTTCTTTCTCTCTTTTTATTTTCTTTTTTGTCCACATATTTTAAAAAACATTTCAGTCTTTTTTTTTATTTTTTTATTTTTCCGTCTGTCTCTCTCTCTCTACGTTCTCATTCAATCCTCTTCCATTTTATTTTTACTCTCTGTTCTTTTTACTTCAGTTCTTATTTTTTTCCTCATTCTATTAGCTTTTAAATATTTTTCTCCTTTTTTTTTTTAAAAAATTCTTTTCTTGCTCTTTCTCTCACGTTCTCATTTGATCTGCGTATTACTTTTATTTGTCTATTCTTCCTTCTTTATTAAGACCAGTAATCCTTCCTTTTTCACATTTCTTTTCTTTCTCCTCTATTTTCCAAAGTACTTCCTTTTCTCTGTTTCTTTTCCTCACACTATGTCGATTTATGCTGATGTTATCTGTTTTTGTATCTCTTCACTGACACTGTTCATGTCTGCTCACCATTTAAGAAAAAAAAATCTTGGTAATATTCTCCTCATATTTAAGAAGCTGAAGCGACATTTTTAAGTCCGTTCGCCTTGCCGTTGCTCTCTAGTTATGAATGCATAAGTGTTTAGGTGGGCGTTCGCGCATTTACTTTAACGCAATCATTTATATACACTACATCACGTTATATTGTAGAAAATGCTTTCAGAATAAAATTGATATTAGCCAACCGATATTCATAATCTTTTCAAGATATCTATATGGTGGATATAACAGGTGAATTTTTGCTGATAATATATCTATTCCGTGAAGATATTTACAATAATTATGACTATGAGTTTTTTTTTTTTTTTTTTTTTTTTTTTTTTTAACAATCATACTGGATAGAAATATATGTAACAGTGTGATTACACATTTATTTTTCAATATCATATATACCAAGCTTGCTGTGGGCACCTCGGGTTGGTGTAATGGTTAGCAAGCTTGTCTAGCTAGAACAATTACGAGTGAGTCGTGAGTTCGATCATCACTGGGTATCTCATACTTTCGGCCTTGTGCCACACTCGGAAAATCACTATACCAATATTGCCATAGATTGTAACAAAGAGAACAGAGAAGGCAGTTTAAAAATATTCAGTAATGGGAATAAGCCTTGCAAACGGCGTACGACCGGTTAAACAACATCTAACCTTGACAGTACCTAGATGGGTGACTGCTTGGAAATACCAGGTGGTGTAAGCTTGGATATGCGGGTGGTGTCATGGATAACGGATGAGAGAAAGGAGAGGCGAGTTCGAATTTCACACAGGTTGGTTGCATTCATTTATACAAATATCCAAGTGGGCGATCATGAATCGAAAAAGGGACAATCACCCAAGCGTGTTAACTTCTACTTCTACCAACACTCATTGGGACAGTCCGGTAGTGTAATTGCACATACCTCCACATTAATCTGGGGGTGGCCGACGTTCAACGAAGGACTTTCACAAACTGAAAAGAGCATGATCAAAAAACGAAATTGAGAAAATTTGATTGGTCAGCTAGAAAAGTTTTGAAGAAATTGGTATTGTGAATTTAAATCAAAAGGCGAGATACGAACATCGGCTAAAAGACATTTAAGTAATTCAATAAAATAACACAAGAAGAAACAAAAAGTGGGCGAAGAAGTGCAACATAACTGATTTCTCATCAGTACTGAATACTGGGAAATATCCTCACACATGAGAAGAAGACTAGAGGCAACAGAAATGTAGTTAGAACACGGAAGTTTAAAGTAAAATGGAAACAAAAAGAACAGTTATAGTTAGAACAATGAGGAAAGAGTTTGAAGAATTCGACACTCACAGAACATTGAAAGCAGGAGGGGAAAACGAAAGCCGTCAGTAACCTATCTAACGGGCTTTTGTAAATGGTTGGCAGAGCAGGGATTAGGAGAGATAGCAAAAAGACAGAACTTACTAAGAGATACAAATTATAGGAATTTTGTACATTATTTACAAACGGACTATTTTATTTATGTTTGCTGTTGCCATCAAAACGTTTTGGTTGTTGTGGCCTCCGACCATCATCAGGTGTTTGTCGATCCGAGCAAGCTTGAGAGAATTTCGAACTGAACCCTTCATTTTATTTACGAAGGTGGATTGTTTTCATTCCGCCGTCCATATCAAAGGATATCTCGTCTAGTTTTATTTAAGTTATTTTAGTTATTCCTCGCCTCTTTCCTCTCCAAATACATACATCCCGGACCAGGGATTGAACTCGCAATTACTATATTTCCAAATTCACGAACTAACGCTTTAATTCACTAGGCTAGTGTCGCGTGTAAATAATAACTTCTTATCCCAGAAATTCAGACATAAAAGAGAAAATTGTGAAGACATGATTACCAACGCTCTGAAGACGAAGATGATGATTTAGTCATGGATTGAGAGCTCCGCTAGGTGAACCTGGTGTCTGGGCTAGATGGGTCCTTCATAATATCCAGCCAAACAGCCGGGGGTTGGAGTAGTATTTTGGACTGTGACTGGTATAGTAGACAGCCAAATAATGAATTTTATCAAATTTGATGCTGATGTAAAACAAAATGCAGATAATTAGTATATGCTTTTGGACAAAACTTTATTTAGGGTGTTACAAGTTAAAAGCAAATAGACTTAGACCAGTGTTTCTCATCCTTTTAAAGCAAAGGCACACCTAAGTCCAAATGAAAATATCACGACGCACTTAGAATTTTTTTTTAAAGGGTATACATTTAAATGTTACGAAATAACAACATAGATTAAAAAAATTAAAATTAAAATTTTGAATTAAACAAAGGATGTTAAATACAATTATATGAATAGAAAGGTTAATATTCATTTATTCAAATAGATAAAAAAATTTAAAAGGTTAAATTAAAAAATAAAAATACCTTTAAAAAATGATTATAACAAAGCGTTTTAAATTGATGACTAGTGAAAAGAATTATTTGAAAAAGTCTAATATTTATTCATTCACAAAGAGTGAGAAGATAGGACTTATTTTTGTCATGGCTTTGCATGTTTTCAGTGTAGAAAAATCATCGCTGACGCGTTGTCATGGTAACGTGTGTTGTTGATCCAGGCAAGGGCCTGGTTCGCCGACTGTACTGTCGCAGATCTAGTCGCTTCGGTGACTGCTCCTTGTGAACTGTTTTTATCACTATAGCTCGGCTCCAAATCACTATCTGAGTTTTGCACTGAATGTACGCAGTAACCTGAACCCTAACATTTTTCAGGTCATTTAGAGTTCAACCGCGCAGAGAAAGCACATCACTTGACTTGTTCCAATCATGTTCCAGAAACCACTTATTTAATTTGGAGCGCCGTTTGTACAGAATTGTAAAAAAAAGTTTTCGTATGTACTGAATTTAGTAAGATTTATTTGTATGCGCCTCTTACTTGATTGTGTCTCACTTATTGGGCGTAAAATATAAGAATTTATATTCTTTACTAGACCAGAAACTACCTTGTACGTTTATAAGCTTCCAATTCATCTGTGCAATGGAATATTGGTAGCACATCTGGGTCGGTGCTTCTGTTTTATATCTAGGAACTCTTTAAAAAATCCAAAGAAAAATCTTAAGCGTTTTTGGTCTTGACTTGGCATTTCGCTTTCAGTCACTTTCTCACCAGCGTAACGTCGTATATTCTATTAATATTTTCACGACAATTCTCGCTTGTTGAACTCCCTCCAGGCTCCATGCTTTCCAAACAACTTTAATCGGCAAAACTTTAAATGTAATGTCAGTCGTTACCTACTGTCTTCCTGATTATTTTTTTTCTTTCTACTCATTACTAATGTTTTTTTACCAAATTCTTCCACACCTAACTCTAAACGTTTTAGTGGCTGTATTACCCTGCTTGGGATGATACCGATTAAAAAAGAGTTAGTATAAGCTTTGAAAGCTAGTCTTCACGAATTTAAGCGTTGGCAGCTAGGTTTCATAATTTCACTGTTGAAATTGATAGATGTAACTATAAGTTCTCTACTATTGTTTTCTTCTCTGGCACTTCTCGCTTGTAGAACTCTCCTCCTACTTTCTTGTCGACTACGATCTTCAAACATTTAAATGCAATTTCAATCGTCATCTTTTGAATTCTGTTCTGTTATTGTTTTCTCTGTTTCTTTCACTCTCAGTTACCAACTCTCGGTAGCGTCCTTAGTGACTTTTATTGTCTTGAACGAAGTGAAACGATTAAAAGAAAAGCTAAAAGTAATATTTAGCCCCCCCTCCACACACACACGAGGGTTACATATGGCACAAGGCCTGGTTTAACGTGGGATTTCCGAGCCCGTAGTCTCGGCCAAAATTATTCCCTCTTTGAACCCGCATAAACGGGTTCAGGGGCAGTCAACCACTCCTTCGGCGGAGCCTTGTCCGGGTTCCTCTCCGCCCGAAAGCAGAGAGTTAGACTGTTACTTACCCCGGAGGCAAGGAAAAGCTAAAAGTGGGCATGTCTATAAAAGTGTGCAGCTCTATAGCTAAAAAAAAAAAAAATGGAGGAATCTAAGGGAAGTAACTACCTACCTACCTATACCTGTAACGGCATTCACCTGGGGTGGGTTGAGCCGGCTCCAATATTGGAGTTTCATGGGAATTTGGAATCCACAAGCGGTCCCCAACCCGCATGTATAGCACATGAGATTTGATTATAGTGGTGAAGGTTTCGTGCAGGACCATTCACACTTTTTGAAAGGCCGACTACAGAGACCTGGTGCACTACGTTCCAACTGGGTCTCCAAACAACTCTCCACAGGTTTTGAATTCAGAGTTTTCCTTCTCCTAGCTCAGTTGCCATCCAAGGCTATAGAACCCAGTCTGTCCTGCTATTTACCCATATCTGGAGGGAGAAGAAGAGGATTCACACCTTTCTCAAGGGTATTAGCACGTAAATGGATTCGACTGGAATTCGAACTCGGAGGCACGGTGGAGTAATGGAGGCACGGTGGAGTAATAGATAGCGGCTTGGATTGAGGAATCGGAGAGCCGGGAGTAACTAGGATAATACTAATTTCTATTACACTTTTTCTGACAATACTGGGTTCCACCAAAAGCTCGTTGTTTAAGTAATATCTTTACTTAATAAACGAACGAACTTTTTGGCCAACCTAATAAATATATTCAAATGTTTACTTGTTTTTGTTAAGTTCCTCCATTTTCTTCATTCTTCGAAGTCGATAGAACCTTAGAGCCATGACATTAAATAACGTTTAATTGACCTGTTGTTATTTGCCTCTTTTTCTGTTATATTTTACTTCCGCCTGTTCATTTTTTCTTCCTTTTTTTGCTCAGACAAAAAACCTTAATCTTAAGCGCCTTAACATTTTAATGTAATATTATTTAAACGAAACGTTTGTGCATGTTTTCTTGTGCAAACTTCAAGATGTTCGTAACAAGCATGTAAATATATGCATGCATGCATGCACATTTATTGCTTGTTGAAACAATGACGTCTGATTGTGTTTGAGTAGACATTTAAAAATCGTCTGCTGGTTGATCTACTGGGGTTGTAGAGTAAAAGCTGAAGCCACAGAATAAGATGAAAAAAAAAAAAAAAAAACGAATGAAAAATTTATATCAGTAATATCATTTCGCTCCAACTTGACATACGTGGGGAAAAATATTTGAATAATCCAGAAAACCGCATGCGTAATGATAGTAAATCACTTCAGTAAATATATAAATATAAAAAGGAGTGTAAGACAAGGATGTGTCTTCTTTCTAGAACTTTTCAACAGCGACGTGATCCTGAGAGAATTAGGTGTCCTACCAGGGTTTATTATTGGCGGCCACTGTATTAACAACGTAAGATATGTAGACTACACAGTGTTGATAGCAGACACGTAAAGGAAACTACAAGAATTCCCATAGCAGGCAGTGGAGGAAAGCGAGAAAATCACTGCTTGGTTGTTAGAAAAAGGAACAGCCCAACATAAAAATTGCAAATTGGGGATACGGAAATCGAACAAGTACAATAATTTAACTATCTGTGAAGTGTTTTAACAGTGGATGGAAAGTGCGACATGAAAATATGAAAGCGTATTGGGATAGATAAGCAAGACATTAAGAAACGGATATCATTAGGAAAAAAGAGTACTTAACTGTTATGTAACATTAGTCTTCCTACATGGCACTGAATGCTGGTCAATCTGCTCACACATGGAGAAGAGACTTGACGCAATGATTGTCTACGGAAGAATGTTGACAATATCATAGACTCAATATGAGAGCAACGACAAACTTCTAGAGACAATGGAAACAAAAAGAACACTTAGCCTCAGGAAGAGACAGTTGAAATTTATGGAGAAAGAGGGCTTGGAAGATTTAATACTAGATTAAAATTGAGAGGGCCAGATGAAAGCAACGTTTGGTGAGCTTGAGTGGATGGATGGCGGATCAGGGATTAGGAGAAATAGCAAAAAGAGAAAATTTATTAAGAGTTACAAAAGACAGGAAATTGTAGAGAGCCGTGTTACTAGGACGAAAGAGGTTACTGGGGGTGAAATAGAATGAGAGGACCTTAGTGAGAAGAAATGCAGAGAAAGCACAATAAAATAACAAGATTCAGAAAGACAGAAGATGGAGTTGCATTTAAATTTTTGAAAATTGAAGCAAGAGAGTTCCACAGGCAAGAAGTGCGAGAAAAGAAACTATTCGGATAGAACATACGGTTGCATCTAGCTAGTTCAAAAGTAAAACGGTGAGACCTAGTTGCCATTCAAGTAGCACGCTTAAATTCATGAAGTCGAGACACGAAAGAGGAAAGCTCATTAGAACCATTGCCATGAAAATATCTGTTGAAAAGACAGAGAGTATCCACGTCAAATCGGTGAGAAAGTGACTGAGGTCGAGATGCCAGGTTAGGATTGATTACATTATAGACTCTTTTAATTTTGTCAAGCACCTTGAGTTATATAATCGACGCACCAGACTAGATATAGCAGCCGCAGTCAATACATTAACGAATGATAGAATTGTAAATATGTAAGAAGCCTTCTAACAAGAAAAGATTGCCTGGCACGTCAAAATTCGAACATCTAAAGAGTGTTACATCTACTGCTAGACGGGAAAGAACAATATGGAAATAAAAGAATGAACAAAGACAATTATAGCTTTATCGTTAAGTTTAAATATCTGATGGTTTGTTTCCGTAACTTAATTGGTGAGGCGTTATCCTGGTTTAACAAGCTTCCAAGGATAAGGCTGGTGAGTCGTTTGAAGTACTTTTTTTTATTTCCAATATAATTTGCTTATTTAACAGTCGTAGAATAAACGTTAAAACGACTTTGTAATAAAAAAAAAAAGGAGGCGAAAAAAGTACCACGTATACCTTATAGAAGCTTTTTAGTTTCTTTGTAAGCCGTGAGCGAGTTGCCTTTTTTCAACTCGTCGTCATTTGAGAATCGCTGTCTTCAGTGTGCTACCTTCATTAGTGCTGTACTCTTCCAGAAACTTTTGGGAGCAACCGTCTTCTGCAGTTTCAGTGTGCGAGCTAAACGTCAGACAATCAGTGGGACGAGTTATTAGAACACTAGCATTTCGACCATGAGAGCAGAGTATAAATGTCATGGTCGATTTGTCAGGGAGGTGACTTTTTGATAATACCGGTCCCAGCGTGCAGTACCGAAAGCCATACAGCATGTTGATTAAAACCTTGCAAGTAAAATTGGATAAACATAACTATTGAAACAGTTCAAACACTGTCAATGCTAGTTGGTTGATTTTGTTTAGCGGCATATCAGCACCTCTATGGGTCATTTAATGCCGAAATTTAAATACTTTGTGCGTAATTTTATGCTTTCAACTACAGATATTTTGTTCATAATTTTATACTTTCAGAGTAAAGGTATGTAGTTTGGCGCCCATAAAATATGTTGTTGGTAATTTTACTATAAAAATCCATTTTTATATTATTTTAGTGTTGCATTGAGTGTCATTTTGCTATAAAAATGTATTGTTGATCATTGTTTGGGGGGTTCACTATTTGCCCATAGCTGGCACACTAACTGGTGCTACCACACCGCGTCAGTGTGGGGCTTAGAATAATATCAATTAAGAGGTGGCTCCACGCCCCTCAAAATTCTCCAATCCCCCGATCAAAAGTCCTGGGCATGAAGATAAACTACATCCGGCAGCAAGGCTTTTGATCGGGAGGTTTTGAACTTACTGGCCTTATTCACACTGTTGATCATGCCAGATTATGCGCTCTCTCCCAGAAACTGTATAATTTCAATATAAAACTATACGTTGTCTCTGTGTGTATTGAAGAAAAAAAATGAACTTGACTAACCTCTTGAGACTTAGGTGTCTGGCAGTGTAGAGGAAAGGCAAATACGATGAAAAAGCGTGTCGAAAGCACCGTACATTTTTTTTTAACTAACCTTCTCCAGAAATCATAGCAATTTTCAGATATTAAAGAAAAGCAAACCTTAGAGAGATATAAGCTCCTTTGCCATGAAGGGACATGGAATTATTTTTTTTCCAAAAAAAATTTATCTCCTGATTCAGTACAGAGAATTTACACTAAGCAAACTTATGTTCTATCGTCATTATTAGCGACGCCACGCGGTAAGAGACCTTAGCAATAAAACCTCATATGTAGGCATTAGAATAAATATTTTATGTATTCAACCCAGGATACCATGAATTGCATTAAAACAACTCGCTTAACTATAATATGAAAATCGAAAATAAAAACAGTTATTTGATGTTTGTGTGGTTATATTTATGAAAATGGATTTTAGTTGGAGATGAGTTTGTGTGAGCAGGGTCGGCGCGTACTACCCATGAACCCCCGACTGAGGAAGCCTGATTGAGTGTCCGGGTAGTGCTTGGTGACTCTCTCTATTTAATTTAGTGTATTTTTTTTTTTTTAACTACCGTATCAAAATTTTTCAGTTTTTTACCTACATTTATATACATTAAAATTAAATTAAACACACTCGTCCAAATCCTTGATTTATTTATTTTTAAAACTGGTTAAACGCGACATTAGTCTTCTGTACCCGGCTAGCCATCTCTATTGCTCATCGATCTGAAACTTAACTTGACACTAAGCAGCAAGAGATGAAAAGAACTTTGTTTCAAAAAGATACAACTAGGAACCTTGACAACATCAGCTCCACCTGTCCACTTGGTGAAAATAGCACATACAATGTTATGGTGGAATTTCAGAAAAATATGAAGATTGACAAATAATAGAGTGGGGTGCGTATCACAGATTTATTGGTGGGTGGACGAAACCTTTGTACCGGACTTATATGCGAGCAGTAGATGCAGAAGCCTACATATGTGTTGTGTGACTCAGAATATGTTAAAATATATTATCATTTCTCTAAGCGTGTGTCGATTTGATTTTTCTAATTTTATATTTGTTTATTTAAAATCTTATCAAGTTTTAAATGTTCGTTTTTTTTTTTTTTTGTCATTATGAAAAACCGTCTATGAAGACCTATTTGTTCCATATTTCTAAAAATTATGAATCATTTTTTTTTTCTTTACGGATTACATGAAAGACAATTGATTTAATTAACTTGCGTGTGCACACGCGATGATTTGCGTTTATCGAAAAATTAACAGATGTAATTGACTTGCTCACTAAAGGAAAAAACACAATATTAATTTCTTTATATTTCATACAAGACACGCAAGTATACAAGCAACTGTCCATACACAAACAAACGTATACATACACCCTCACATTTGAACACGCATGTACGCATATATAAGCACGCACACACATGTATGTAATTATTTTGTGTATGCGTGTTTGTATACTTAACAAAATTGAACCTTCAATAACTTTGTCAGATTATATATATATATATATATATATATATACACACACATTACTATGTCATATATGTATTATGCAAATCAATACTTTTCACAATAGAATCTGATACTGGTAAAATACTTCGTGATATGAACAATATAACATGTGAGTTTTAGTTTATAATATAAATCCACTTATAAAATATATATCCTTGACACATCTGACCATGCATTCGATTTAATCATTGCCAGTCTGATTATAATAGAAAATAACTCACTACTTGGTTACTTTTTCATGTTTTATCGTTCCAAAAACCTAGTCAGACTAAAAATAGAGTATTGCTACCACATCGCGACCGGAGTTCTCCAATCCTCACTTTCCAGCTAGGATAGAAGGTTGGTGCTGTCGATGTGGCTGATGAATGGTTTTTCCAGGCACCCGAGAAAATACTTCTCTGACCACTACAATCCGGGGTTCAGGACGACAAAATCAACGTCACCGACTCAACACCGCCGGCTCAACTCCAGAACAACTCATCACTCACTTTTTAAAAACAAATAAAAGTAATTTGTTAAGGATCATTTTCAAAACATAACTTTTTAAAACCGAATAAAAGTAATTTATTAAGGGTCATTTTTTTAATTTAAAAATTTATTGAAAATTGTATGCAATTCCACTCAAATATTCAGTTGTGGAAAAGAAATAATCTGCATAATTATTTCACTAAACTTATCAAATACAAATAAATGGCTTTCGTGTTCAATTTTTTCTTTTCCTCTTTGACTAAGAATGTCCATTTTTCGGTATGATGAAAAGTTTGAAAATTAAACACTGCTGTTGAGTCGGTGGTGTTGAGTCGGCGATGATGAAATGTCTCCTCCCGATACAATCTTAATCTCTTCAAGTTTAGGGTCAACGGCTGTCTATCCTGTCTATCCTTTTAAAATGCACCTCCCTCTACGCTCTTAGTCTTCATTTTGTTCCAAAACATATTTGATTTACATGCTATGTCACAAAAATTCTGGATAATAAAACTTTCGTAACGCGAACATTTTAAAGTAAAGAATAGAAAACAATATTCAAGGGTCGGAGGGAGATCTTTGAGAAATAATAAAAAAATTCCGTAAGCAATGCGAAAATCGAACCAATGAGCGTAAGTTATATAAAAGTTATAGAATTTCATAGAAAGCTGTATTGAAAAAGGAAATGATGAAATAATAATTTCTTCCTGTATATGGAGTAAACGGTTCTTCAAATGCGTTTCTTTTAGCCTGTGACTTTTACATTTATTTATTTTGTTTAATCTGTATCACCCCATGCAAAGCAGTAAAGCCACTAAGATACAGAGTGTGGAAGAATTAGGAATGGAAACATTAATAATGAGCGGGAAGAGGAAACGGTACTCAGGAAGACAGTAGATAGAGACTGATATTGCATTTACATTTTTGAAGGTTAGATTCGGCTGGAAAGTATGGAGTTGAAATGAAGTTCCATAAGCAAGAAGTGTGAGAGAAGAAACTATTAGCATAGAATTTACGGCTACATCTAGCCAGCTTAACTTTAAATTGATGTGATCTCAACGTCAGTTTCGTACTGCGCTTAAATTAGAAAATCTAGGTACGAAAGCGAAGAGCTCATTTAAAAACTACCCTGGAAGTATTTATAAAAAAAAAAAAGATGCAGAGAGGCAACTTTATGGCGGTAGAGAAAGTGAGTGAAGCCGAGCTGATGATTCTTCTTTGGATCTTATCAAAGGGCTCAAGGTAAATGCCAGGGGTACTGGACCATATGTGGCAGCAATATTTTAAACATGGACGAATGGTAGACTCATAGATATATAAGACAGATTCTAGAGAGAAAAAATTGCCTCGCATGGCACAGTGAACCATCTTTCTTAGCAGCAGTCCTAGTAATGGATTCGATATAGTCTTTCCACTTCATGTCAGCTGAGAATATTAGCCAATTACAAAGAAAAATTAATGTTGTGCCTTGCATCATTAACCCCGACAGCCCTATAATAAATTATCAATATTTTTTTTTTATTAAGGATAGATATTATAAACTGAAACTCACACAAGGAAAGATTGTTCTTAGATAGATAGATAGATAGATAGATAGATAGATGGATAAATATGAACAGATTGAGATAGATAAAAAGAGAAATAAAAGAAATAGAAGTAGCAGTAAGCAAATTACCATAGACTGGCTAAAAACTAAGGCTCAAGATTCTACACTACGATTTAACTATAGTTGGGAGATGGGAGATGTGTTCATGCCTTTTCTAAAAACATTAGTAGGAAGTGTACGCAACAGGCGAAGCCAGCATTTGAACTCGGCTACCCGATTCGATTAAAGAAATATACTGATATGGATGACATAAACGTAGTTTCAAACTCGACACTTGTAAATAACAAATCAAGTCTAGATAACTCTGTAAAAGATCAAATATTGACTTATATATTATAGACAGAATCCCCTTGTAAAATAATTAAAAAAATGAATATTTTTCGATTCTGACAAAAGTCGTGGCATTTTGTTTTTTAATTTCTTACTAATGTTCACTTTATACAAGGCCCAAGAACCATTCAAGGTAGAGGGTTATTGAAGGTGCATGTTGTGTGAGCGGTAACAGTAATAAGTAATATGAGGATATGCGGGAAAGATAACGGCTAAATCTAGACTTGAACAAGATTGCCGTGGTCGTGGAAGCAACTGCTTGGGATTTTTTATGGAGTGGTTTCACAGTGGAGGCTTGTATTTGTACTAAGTCGGTCCTAAAATAGGTTCGACGTACAAAACGTTAGGAACTTGATATAATAGGTAATGACGCAGAGAAATCTACTTGTGGTCGCTGATACTTTAGTATCCGACTAACGGTCGTCTGGCATCGACTGACTGACTGAGCGACTATATTTAGTCACCCCCACCACGAGGGCATCATGTGGCACAAGGCCGGTTTAATGTGGGATCTCCGATCCCGTGGGCCCGGCCAAAAATATGCCCATTGAACCCGTAAAAACGGGTTCAGGGTCGGTTTACCTCCTCGAAAGAGACTCCGCCCTTCGGCGTAGCCTCTTTTGGGTTCCTCCCTGCCCGAAGGCAGAGAGTTCAACCGATCAGCCAGTCGACTGACTGAGCGACTATATTTTGAGGGCATCATGTGGCACAAGGCCGGTTTAACGTGGGATCTCCGAGCCCGTTGGCCCGGCCAAAAATATGCCCACTGAACCCGTATAAACGGGTTCAGAGTCGGTTTACCTCCCCGAAAGAAAATTCGCCCTTCGGCGAAGCTGCTTTCGGGTTCCTCCCCGCATGAAGGCAGGGAGTTCAACCGAACAACCAGTCGACTGACTGACCGACGATATTCAGTCACCCCCCACGAGGGCGTCATGTGGCACAAGGTCTTTTTAACGTGGGATCTCGGAGCCGGTGGGCTCGGTCAAAAATATACCCATTGAACCCGCATAAACGGGTTCAGGGTCGGTTTACCTCCCCGAAATAGAATCAGCCCTTCGGCGTAGCCTCTTTCGGGTTCCTCCCCACCCGAAGGCAGAGAGTTCAACCGATCAGCCAGTCGACTGACCGACCGACTGACTTGTTACTCTTACTACTCCTACTTTTTATAGGTGGGAGTGTCTATTAACTATAGAATAGGTGTGTTCTACTATAACAGGATTCGATCATGGGAAGACGCTGTTCGAGTGGACCAACGGAGTAAGAAGGGACTAACAGTTGTCCGCTACATTGTACCTGGCAAAGAGATTCCTAGCTGGCGAAACTAAGAAATGTAGTTCGTCTGAATATTTTCCTAGGAAATAGCGATAGAGTATGCAGAGGCTTACACAATTTCATTTGCGAGAAAAGAGATCGTAGGGTGGAAAATAAAGAATTACCCACAAGGCCGTGTAGACGCATTTGCACGATTAAAACTGAAAAGTGAAAATATGGCAGATATAGTAACAGTAATCTATTTTTGGCCTGATTTTACTCTTATAAATATAGAGGATAGCAAGAAGAGCCAGGTACTCACGAGAGTGTTCCAAGAACTTTTAAAGTTCGTCTGTGTGCGAATAGAGAATGCATTTTAATAAGAAAGAGAAGGTTTGTTTAGGTACTTACGTTCAAAAAGCGGGGAAAAAAGTGGCTAGTGTCCGTGGATGCTTAAAATTGGTCGAAATTAATATATACAAAGGAACAACAAAGCAACAACTTCATTGTGCAGTCTGTAAGCATTTTAACATCAAAGACAAATCGTCTGAACGAGATCTCAGCTGTATCTCAGATGGATCTACTATTATCTGGGACATTCTAATCTAATCTGATAAAGAAATTAAGACCAACAGACCTGATGTAGTAATGAAGAAGAACAAGAAGAAAGAGAAAGAGAAGAAGAAGTTAACTGTTTATCGACATGTCTGCCTCCACACCGAAAGAGACACCTACGAAAAAATTCTTCAAATATAACGTTATAGAAATAGAGATTGCGAGAATGTGGGGCCTAAAAGCCACAACAATACCAGCGGTAATAGATGTTTTTGGTCTGCTCAAGAAAGTGATGTAAAAATACACCAGGAAAATTATTGGCAATACCTAG
The DNA here is from genome assembly GCA_963932145.1 of Acanthosepion lycidas. NCBI lineage: Eukaryota > Metazoa > Mollusca > Cephalopoda > Sepiida > Sepiidae > Acanthosepion > Acanthosepion lycidas. The sequence goes on from OZ010586.1 coordinate 75,951,236, forward strand.
ATACAGGATTCAGAAAATTGTCCTCCTCAGCACCGCTCATATACATACATTACAACCGTATGGTAATCTCAAGTCGGTGAGATGGACTCGGATCCATGACAGAACAATGTTCGATGCCTGGAGAAGACGACCGAACCCGAGGAAGTAAGTCTTAACAAGGTTTCCGTAGGTGAACCTGCGGAAGGATCATAATCGATGACTCAGAGCGCGCACGTCATCGTATCCGCCGAGTCACTCTTTTTTTTTCGAAACACCGTTGAGTCACTCTATCAGAAAAATGCAGGATATTAAGGAAAACTCAATAATAATATAGATCATTAATAGGTCCTGATAGACGTTGCTGTATCTTGGGATATAGACATTGTGAAGGCGGGACAGAAGAGAATTCGGAAGTACCGAGAACTGGCAGGGCAATTTATAGGACCATACCAAGTAGCATCTTAAGTTGTTCCTTTTATGCTTTGCGCAGACAATTTCTAGGAATCTTTCTGCTGCGCAGGACACCTTGGGGAAAGCTGACATTATCGGTAGCTGCTCCTAACAACTTGTGTGCCGAGGAAAGTGCTGCATCTCTAAGTTGCGAGTAGGCACTGAAATATAATCCTTACCTTCTGCTTCTTTATGTGCCGTGTCCCCTCAGAACATAAGCTATCATGGCTCTCCACAATTCCCTGTTCCTTGTAGATCTTTACCATAATAAACTGTCTTTCTGTTATTTGTCCTAAACCCTCTTTTGACATCTGTTTAGACAAGCTCACAAAGTATGTTATGCGTTGTTTTCTTCTGTCCCTCTTGACTTCTGTCTGGCCCGTGAGTATCAGATTTTCCAAGCCCCCTTCCTCATTATATGCCCCATAAACCTCAACTGTATCTTCCTGGTGTTAAGTATTTGTTTCTTTTTTGTTTCCATTTTCTCCAAAACTTCATCGTTCGGTCCGCGGTGTCTTCAGCATCTTTTTTAGAGCCACATTTCTGTTGCTTCAAGTCTCCTCTCCTTCTTTAGGAAGATTGTCCAGCACTCACTGCCATACAGGAGGACAGATATCACAAGGCAGTTTACTACTCTTTTCCTTGTTTCTTGCGATTTTTTTCTATTTCTTAGAATTCTGTTTAGCTTTTCGATTCTTCATCACATCAGCCTAAAAATCTACCATTGGGAGAGAATATTAAATCAAATAATAATAATAATAATAATAATAATAATAATAATAATAATAATGTTTGTATTGGAAAATTTTACAGAAAGGAAACTAAGAAATTGGTATGAACACTAACCAGATCCGGTTACAGAGATAGGACCTATAACAATTTTAATGGATTTTACAATAAACACAGACAGAACAATCAAAGCTAATCGCCCAGACATCGTGATTAGAGACCACAGAAATAAAAAGTGTCTTCTTATTGACATGGCAATCCCTAACATTATGCCATGTATCTTTGAAGATCTTCAAAAAAATTATCAAAATACGAGGACCTTCAAATCGAAATTTCAAAAATGTGGCACATGAGGACCTCAACAATTTCAGTTGTAGTTGGATTGAATGAAAAAGGTTCCGATAAATTGATTGAAGGGATTCCTGATAGCCCAAGCTTTAAAGAAATACAAAACTTGTACTCAAAAGTACAGCCCACACCTTACGAAGGGCTTTATCAATGTAAAATGTGATTTTTTTCCTCAAAAAATTCTCAGTGGAAAAAGTCATTATGCCATTTCTGACCTTAGGTCTCTGGATGGGACCCGGAAAGAAATGAGTATACACCAGAAATTAAAGGAAATAATAATAATAATAATAATAATAATAATAATAATAATAATAATAATAATAATAATTAAACTAACTACAAGAAACTCGAGATAGAAATCAAGAGAATGTGGCATTACCTGTTGTTATGGGCAATTTGGGAATTATATCAAAAGGAGTAAACAAATCTGTAGATCAAATTCCTGGTAACCATAAATTATATGAATTACAAAAAATCGTATTCATAGATACATATTGTGTATATTTCTCTCCATAAAGTGACAACAAATATTTTCCTCTATAATTGCATGACACCTAATCTGTTTGCATCTTCTTATACAAAAACGTTGTTGTCTCTGGTTGAAACTTAGGAGCAACTCGTACTACACAACGTAAATGCAAAATACAACAACAACAACAACAACAATAATAATAATAATAATAATAATAATAATAGTTAAGAGAAGCGGCCGATTTAAGAAAAGAAAAAGAAAAAAAACACGGTGTTTGACAATGTTAAACAATATCGTCAGCCATTTTAATTTCACTTGACGCCAACATCGAACGGAAAACTGGACCAAAAACCGTTGTTTTGTTCAATTATGAATCTAAAAGAGAAAAATCTGCGTTCTTTTCCCCTAAGAAGCTCAAGCGTTTCCGCGCTATAATAACAAATCACCATATTTTCCAACATGACTGCAGATGCCAAAAGATCGTCCCTGGTGTTACCCATATGTGCATCGTGGCTAATCTTTGCGTGAAAAGTTTACATTAAATTAATCGGAAAGAATAATTCTTTCTTTATTATGAATATTCTTATCGAACATACAGTTCTAAATTGGTCGCTCTTAATACGGAAATTGAAACAAGATTAAATGATCTCGCACAGGTTTGTTCGTCTGAATCCCATTTCACTCATTTATATAATTGTCTAGGAAACTTCGAGAACAAGGAAATTTCCTCTTTAAGTTCCAAGAAAGAGAAGAAGGTAAAAAAATAATTAGTTTCTGGACATGTTGATGCTGGCTTGACACTGATTACTAATGAATTTCTCGAAATCCCAATACAACCTACTATCTTTTCTCATACTGATTTCCTTACATACTGTGTCCACATCGCACAATTTTTATACACTTCACAATAAACTAACACTTTATTTTGTCAATTAACTTTTTTTGGAGACGTATATATTATTATTATTATTAATAATAATAATAATAATAATAATAATAATGAAGCCTTTTAAATTCAATCAGCTCGTAGAATCCAGGTGCGAAGACCAGGTTTCGTCATGGAAAACAACGAAGAAAAAAAAGAGAAGGGCGCTAAGAGTGTAGATGTTGCCGTCCCAACAGACAACCCAATAATGTCAGAAAGAAAAAAAAAGAAACTCAATAAATATGTGAATCTTGTCAGAGAAATAAAACAATTGAATTACTGAAATATGATAATTGTTCCCATCATCATTGAAGCGCTTGGAACTGTATCAAAGTCTGTTGTGAAAATGATATTGAGAAGACTTGGTGTTATTTGATTCCGAACAAAGCCACCAGATACGACTGGTGTGAAAGCTGTGATAATTATGAAAATATGCCAAATTAAAGACATAGCTGGGCCAGGCGAGCACAGAACAAAAGCAAAAGAAAAAAATAATTAAAAAATGCTCAGGAACTTAGTATGTATACTATATATATATGTATAAAATATGTATTTATAGTCAGAACAATAATAAAGGATGAACCTTTGCCCAAAACACTCAAGGCAAAATAGGAAGGAATAGAAATTGGGGGAAGGATTGAGTCTATTAATTCTCAAAAGTAAGTAAATATAAAACATGCAAATAGAAATTGAAAAAAAGTGGCATCTTATACCAACTGTTATCCCTGTAATAGTAAGAGCTCATGGAATAATTAAGAAAGGAACTGAGAAATTTCTGGACCTGATACAGGGAAAATCTTCTTTGCGAGCAATCCCCAAAATAGCACTGCCCATGTATTACGGAAAGCTCTGTCGGTATACATACTGGTAAGATATGGCTGATGATTTTTTTTTTTTTTTGCTTGTTAAATGTTTGACTGACGGACGAAACCATATTCTTCGAGATTTTAGCATTCAGACCGACCTCAAAAACTAGTAGTCCTCAGAATACATTGGACATTTTGTAGGAAGTATGGAATCAAATGCGCAGAGAAGTGGTACGTGCATTCACCACTATCAGGTATCAATGAAAGAGCAAGTGAAGCTTACACCGAAGAGGATCATCTTGAGTGTGGGACCATATTACCAGCATTATATTTTTGAAAAAAAAATATCACCAGCAATAAAAATCTTGTCGGCATTAAATAACCCATTGCTGTTGATATACCGTAAATCAAACCAAATCAAACCAAATCCAACCAAGGTGTGTGTGGGGGGGTGGCAAGTTAGGAGGTAATTTCTACGGATAGCGGGAGAAGATAAACGATTAACCCTAGACTTGAAGAGCGTAAGATTGTATTGATCGGGGAAACATCCTCTTGGGAGTCTAGAGCAGCGGTTCGGGGGAAGAAGCTGTTCCAGTGAAACTTAGTTCTCCCTGGTGGAAAACCTAGATAATTACTGGTTAACTACAATGTAAGTGGCATAGTGGGTTCTTGCCATGAAGGTTAGGGCTGGCGAAACTAAGGAATATAGTTCGTCCGAGGTTTCCGTGAAAGTAGAGATATAGCAGCGAGAGGCTTGCCACATCACACCTGTGAGAGAGGTTGGAGGGTGGAAAATATTTCGCCACCTACAAGGACTTGGAAACGTTTTTAGACCCTCTCGCGACTGGAAACAGAACCTTGTTTACTGTCATTGTTAGGCGCTTGGAAATGTCACAAATATTCTTTTAAACTCGACAGTTAGAAAATTTGCTATAATATGCTTCCCAGTTAAAAAAATACAAACTGATGACAAAACTCAAAGACCATCGAATAATCTATATAAAAATTCTGTGACTTCCGTCACACCTAAAATAGACGTACATTGACCGATCGAAAGCAAATTTGGGGAGTCGTGCAAACAGGCAAGGGCCTACAAAATACAGTTGGTTTTACTAGGAGGTTTAGCTTAGTACAATAGACTTTCAGAAAGTTTTGAAAAATAAAAAGTTTTATTATTTAACATACAAAATATTCCCACTATTTCAAATACAATTGAATTATTAAAATAACAAATATCCATTTAATAAAAATGCATTATTGTTTTTTGCATATATTTTCTTTAAGTTTTTACACAAGAATCCAGTTTCCAGTTCGCCCTGCGTTTGTGAGAACTATAAACAAATCACAAGGCCAAATGCTTCAGAAAGTTGGAATTTGGTTCCAGAAAGAAATATTTACGCATGGTTAGTTGCATGTTGTATGCCCAAGAGTAAGAAATCCTAATAATTTATTCTTCGTTGTTAAAAAGGAAAAACAGAGATTTTCTTAAAAAATATTGTTTACCATGAAGTCCTATAAAATTAAATTAAATTAAATTAAAGAAATTAAACAGCGAAGTAGCTTTGTGTCACATTATTAGGTTGGTGCAAAAATAATGACGTAATAATGTCGTTTTTTGACGTAATTTTTAACGTCAAAAAACGACATTATTACGTCATTATTTTTGCACCAACCTAATATTTTCCCAAACAAATCAGCTTGTTCAAATTTGATTAGCTTGCCAAATTGAACGAAACGTAGAGGTTGTAAATATAGACAAAAATTTTCAACAATACTAAATAGTGTACGGATTTCAACATGCATCAGCATGTTGCAAAAAAAAAAAAAAAAATCTAGTATGAGAACAAGTATATCAGAGGAGATTTTATTGTGCGTAGATTGTTTATTAATATTCTTTCTATTAGAGGGAAATACCTGGAAGGAATGTTTGATGATTTGTTTTTTAATTGCTCCTGAACTGGCTCCTGTCCTCTCCAAACTATACAACTACTGCCTCAACGACTTCTGCTTTCCATCCTGTTGGAAGTCTTCATCTGTTGTACCTGTCTTTAAGAACTCTGGAGACCCTTCTGGCCCATCTAACTACCGTCCTATCAGTCCCCTACCACTCTTCAGCAAAGTCTTTGAAGCTTTAATTATCGCTAAAGTGGTTAAACACCTTACATCCCATAATCTGCTCTCTGATAAGCAATATGGTTTCCGCTTTGCCTGATGGGCTTTGCCTGATCCTCTTTGCCTGATGTGCTCACGGCCATAACTGAATTTTTTTACCAAGCACTTCACAATAACGGAGAATGTCGTGCCGTGGCTCTCGATATCTCTAAAGCGTTTGATAGGGTTTGGCATGAGGGTCTCCTACGCAAGCTTCAGGGATACGATATTTCAGGACGATTATTTGTCTTAATGCAATAATTCCTGTCATAATGAAGGTAATTTTTAACGGATTCTCCTCCAGTTCCTTTCTCACGAACGCATGTGTTCCTCAAGGCTCTATCCTGGGTCCTACACTGTTTCTGATCTTCATTAACAATCTTCCAAATGTCATCAGTTCCCAAGTAGGCATCTATGCAGACGACACCACTATTTACACTTGCCTAAATAGCAAATCTGGTGTCGCTGTCAAAACTAACCTGGCCGTTGGTCTCGAAAAGGACATCCAATCGGTTGTTGACTGGGACAGGAAATGGTTGGTTAACTTTAATGCCTCAAAAACAAAACTGCTCTCTATTACCCGCCACAGAGAACCCTACCTGTCTCCCATTAGAATGTCTGATGCTCATCTCTACGAGAGCACCTCTTTGCTACTGCTTGGTCTCACACTGTCACACTGTGGAAAAATTACATTGAATCAATAGCTTCATCTACCGCAAGGAAAGTTGGTTCTCTATCTCACACCAGAAAGTTTTTCGTGCCTGAGTCCCCCCTTCAAATTTATAAATCAACCATTCACCCTTGCATGGAATATTTCTGTCATATATGGTCTGGAGCCCCCGCTGTTCGTCGTAGGGTCCTCGAGAAAATCAACAAACGAATATACAATGTGGTTAGCCCTGATTTGGATCTCGTTTACAGTCGCTCTCTCACAGACGTGCTGTAGCCTTCCTCTGTCTTTTCTACAAATACTTTCACGATAACTGCTTCGACGAGCTACTTTCGCTAGTTCCTAAACTGCATGAATTTAAATGTGCATATAGGCTGGCATCTCTGTCCCAACCTTTCACTGTCCAAACGGTTAAATGTAGACGTCTCTTCTACTCCAATAGCTTCATGTCTCGCACCTCCCATCTGTGGAATTCCCTTCTTATTACTTGCTTCCCTGATAGCTATAATCTTCAATTATTCAAATGCAATGTCAATCGACATCTTCAAATGCCTTGATCTAATTTCCCGTCCTTCTCGCCATCCTTTTCTCTATCATGCCTCTTTAAACTTGCTCCCACTCTCTGTAACCCCTTTCGTGCTAGTGGCACTCCCATCTTACTTGGGTGAAAAGCTTAAAAAATCAAATCTTGATTATACTGTACCTGCTACAAAGATTTAGCCTTTGAATTGAGTTGAGCACGCACAATTGCTGGTAGAAAGAAAAAAGCTACAAAGTCTTTACACCAAACTATTATTAAGCGAAACGTAGAGTTTGTAAATCTCGACAAAAAAGTTAACGATAAGGTCAACAATACTGAATACTGTAAGGATTTTGTAGGGAAATTATTATTATTAATAAATAAATATTAAAATATAAAATAATAAGAATGAAGATCATAAAAAATAAAATAAAACAAATAGCATTAAAACTTTGTTTAAAATAAATTAAACAACCCCCCCCCCAAAAAAATAGTTTAATAGTTATCCCAGAATACAACAGAAACATTTCCTGCTTGAAAACGGATTTTGCGGCAAAAGACTCTGAATTCACTCTCTTCGCCACAGACTGTTGGAAAGTCAAGACACCCATCTCCTCTCCTCTGCACATTGCTTTTTATAATACAAAGTGACCGCTTCCTTTTATCATATGCAATCTTAAAACACTTGTAACTAAAATACACACACCCCACTACATAAAAATAAATAAATTGTGTGATTATAATTTACAATTTATTTAACATGCTTTTAGGTTTATTTCTGTGTATTTTTTTTTTTTCAGTGAACACGGGGCTATTTCTTCTGGTATGATTTGAGTGGCCCCCACAGCTTCAAACTAATTAGCAGCGTATTGTAAAAAATTCTAGTTCAGTAAAAAAATAATAACAATTTTCAAAATGACCTTCTTATTTTAATCGTTTTCTTTTGCACGCAAAAAAGATCTAATTTGTTGTTGACGGCAGTTAGCTTGAGAACGCTGATTGGCTATGTGCAGTATATCGTTATGTCATCAACAAATAGGTTAATTAAAAATGATTATTAATTAACAGAATAATTAAGTATTAATTCAATAGTCCTTAATACATCCCATAATATAATTTTCGAGCTGAGATCCTCTCCGGAACTATTCTTCATTACGCACTCGTTAACTTCCAAATCTTTGCATCTGTTTATTCACTTGTGCGAATTCATGTTCCGTGTAAGTACTGTAAGATCTTCTTGCGTGCTAGCATTTTCGATTATGTTTGCTTGTGTATTCATGCGCATAAATTGTTTGCCTATTTGGCCTTCGTGCACCTGGATGAATTGAATACGTCCACGCTTGCAACAAATGAATAAACAAGTACATTTCTCGATGCATGCATGAACGCTCACACGGGTCTGCATGTGTATAGGGTCACGTGTGAGTGGCCATGTAGATCACACCTATCAGACTATATGCTTCTGCACTCTTTTATAATTTAACACACGCGCCGATATGTATGACCACATAAAATTAACTGTATGTGTAAGTTTATATATATATATATATATATATATATATATATATATAGTGTATTGAGGAAGCAATTCCTCATTCATACATGTTTCATTAAAGACAACAGACAAGATTAAGCTTTTTATTTAATTTTTCTTTTGTTTGAACAAATGTTTTTTTTTCTGGTCACAGAGTCTGTTGAAAGTTGAAACTGGTCATATGTTCTGTAATTCCGAGCGCTTTCGGCTATACTTTTAACCTTTATCAAGGATTATTTTATTTTTACTTTTTAACTGGATGTATGAATTCTGTGTATGTTTTTAGAGTTATAGGGATGTTTTATTTTCCGAACACAGCATATTTTGGTCGAGTTCGTAGTTAATATTATAGAATGTTTGCTTCTTTTTTTATTAAGGCTTCCATTATTTTAAATCTGTTTTAACATGTGGATGAGGTTATTTTGCCTGTATTTTCTACTAGTATGTTTCGGATGGAGTCTGGTAAATTTGCGTGTGTTTAAATGGGTTCTGATGGAGCTGTAGTCGGATAGGTGTAACCTAATTCTTCTTGACGGGCATGTAGAAGTGTAACTGAAGTAATTATTTATTAGTTTTGTTTGATCAGAAACACAGTTCCTTAAGGGGCATTTGAACTCGGAAATAATGTTGGTTCTTTGTAATTTTGATTTTGCGGGTGTCTTGTTAATTTTAGGATAAGGTTAACTGTTTAAAATTTTTATTGTTGATAATTTAATTTTTTTGTTCGGATCCATTGGGATAGTGCATTCCTTTTTGATATTTCTAAGTGAAGATTCATCTTGTTTGTAGTTGACGTGCATTTGCCTTTTGTAGAAACTATTTATGTTATTTTTGACTGTGTTCACTATCGTTATTATTTACTTAATATATTACTTGCATAATTTGGTGGTCGATGAGGTGGTTAGGAAAGCCATTGTTAACTAATTCCGGTTTTACATTGTTGAGCTCTTTAAGGAAAAGTAGACAAGAGGATGAATTCACGTGTGCTCTCTTTAGGAAGTTTTTTTTTTATCTCTGCAATTTTTTAACTGAGTGGGCATTCACTCTTAAAATTAAGGTGACAAGAGTTTCTGCAAGTGTTTTTTTTATACAATGAGGTATTAAAGTGTTGTTACTGTATTCTACGAGAATGTAACAATGGGAGTTTATCTAATCACAGCTCCATCAGAACCCATCTAAACACACACACAAACTTACCAGACTCCATCCGAAACATACAAGTAGAAAATACAAGCATAATAACCTCATCCATGTAAAAAAGATTAAAATTAATGGCAGCCTTAACAAAAAAAAAAAAAAAAAAGAAAAAGGAAAAGCAAACACTCAATAATATTAACACAACCGCAATATACAGTGTTCGACACCCCCACCCAAGAAAATAAAACATCCCTATAACTTTAGAAACATACATTAAATCCATACATCCAGTTAAAAAGTAAAAATAAAATCATCCTTGATAATGGCTAAAAGTATAGCCGAAAGCGCTCGGAATTACAGAACATTTGGACAGTTTTCTTTACTGGACACAGTAAAGAAAACCCTTGTTCGAATACAAGAAAAAAATAAATAAAACGCTTAATCGCAGTACCCTGTCTGTCATTTCAATGAACCATATATATATATATATATGTGTGTGTGTGCGTGTGTGTGTGTGTGCGTGCCCGTGTATGTGTATAATTTATAAGAATATTATAACAGAAATATGTTATAAAATCACTACAAAGATAGCCATTTTGTTTCAATACTTCAGGTGTCTTATCAAGTGATGGTGTTGAATGTAGAATTTATTTATCGAATAAATTATATTTACTCTACTCTCTATTGAGCATTCTTTTAAGAATAGTATTTTTCGGTTATTGTAATTTATTCCGTATACACCAATCCTATCTTTGTGTGTGTGTATATGTATATATATATATATATATATATATATATATATATATATATATATATATATATGTATGTATGTATGTATGTATATATATATATATATATATATATATATATATATATATATATGTGTGTGTGTGTGTGCGCGCGCACGCGTGTGTGTGTGTGTGTATACTTTCGTATAAATATATGCATGTGTATTTAAAGGCACATAAACTCAATTCTATATGTGCTTGGATTTCGAAGAAAGGATAAACAGAATGGTCAGTATATATATATATATATATATATATATATATGTGTGTGTGTGTGCGTGTGTGTGTGTGTGTCAAGATTTCAGATAGAGTGTAAAAGGACAGTTTGAATAAAACTTATCTTAGCCGACGTATTTCGCCCTCTGAGGGACTTACATTTGTCTTGATAAAGTACCTCGGAGGATGAAACACGTCGGCTCTGATAGGTTTTCCTTTTGTCTTATATATATATATATATATATATATATATATATATATATATATATATATATATATCTGTGTGTGTGGGGGGGTGTTTGTGTGTGTTTGTGTAATATATATACATCTTATATGTCTATACAGATTTGATAAATGTTATATATACAGATGAAAAGAAATGATATATATAATATATATGTATGTACGTGCGTGTGTGTGTTTCTGCTCACATTCACATTACGGTAACCGGGAAAATGTATTCAGTGAGCCGAGTTCAATTTCCGGTCGATTTTGCTTCGTTCACATCTATGGAAAATGCAGGAATCAATTTATGAGCTAAATAGCGACACAGACATTTCTCTTGCCTTGGAAGCAAAAATCTGAATTCAAACATGAAGTAGGCTGTTCACCAAATTTGTAGAACACTATGCACTATTTCTCTATGAAATGTTCTTCCGAAATGCGTGACTGGCTCTAAACCAAAGTGTGGCGCGTTCATTTGTATAGATAGTCTAACGTTTCAATTCTAAATTGGACTGTTAGAACTTCACACTTCTTCGACGGGAGACCCCACTAATACTACTACTACAACCACTACTGCTATTACCACCGCCATCACCACCACCATCACAACCACTACTACTACTACTACACGCACGCACGCACGAGCGCGCACACATTATTTTTGCACCAACCTAATATATATATATATATATATATATATATATATATATATATATATATATGTTTCGTGTAACTATGTTCTTGCGTCATTTGTTCAAAAGTACTGAAAAAAATGCATTAATTTGTCTTAGTTTTTGAAAACGGTTACCCCAAACCGAAAATTCCATTTTACGTCAGATACAATTAGGGTAAAAAGTCAAAGTATTTCAGGAGCTTTATTTTTCAATTAGCTAATTGATATGATATCTGCAATTGGATTAATTAATATCTGCAATTGGATAGTACTTATGTATTTTAACGCATTTAACAGTTCATAGCTATAGCATATACAAGCCTTTTATAATTTTTTTCTGGTCATATATATATATTGGCCAGAAAAAGGAATATTTCTTTTAAGAAAGGAGCCATTCGAAAAATCCAGAGTGTAATTTTATTTTTATATTCTGGTAAGTATCAGTTATTGATATATATATATATATATATATATATATATATATATATATATATATATATATATATATATTGTGTGTATTTACGCAGCATCTTTTCATTCATACACGTTTCATTAAATAATATAGACAAGTGTTGTCTATTTATTTTATGTAAATTTTTTTCGTAACATCTGATAAGTTTAATAACATTATCGTTGAACGAAGAAAGAAATTCACAATATTGATCCATATTTTTTTAATACAATCTAAGCTTTCGGCTTACATAAGCCATTATCAAAGATGTCAATTACAACATATTAAACAATATACGGACAAGACAGTGATGATAGTCTGTCAATGTTTACATAGATGATTTCTAAGCAACGATAAACACGCGCATATAAGACGCTAGAAGCGAAAATCGCACCGCATCTCATGACGTCACACATGACCACACGAGAGTGAATTGGAGAAGTATAAAGTATGGGACGCCGTTGGTATAAACCAATGGCTTCTGATACCAATTAATATATATATATATATATATATATATATATATATATATATATATATATATATATATATATATGTGGGAATAAGTACTATTTTCTAATTGTCTATTTTATTCAATTTGTTTTCTCAACTGATCTATTCTGAGAAATTTAACGTGCATGCGCACGCGCGAGCGCACACACACACACACACACACAGAGCGTGCGATGGGTAAATTGTCGCCATTTTATATTTTTAATTTCGTGCAATTGCATTTTATTTTTAATCGAGTACAGTAGATTCACAGTATAGTAGGATCAGTTGTGCACCGTCTGTGAGAAAAAGAGCACCATAACGCAATTGACTCCGTCAGAAATTTGGTAATGCCATGTTGCGCTGCTTGACATTCTTGCCGGAAGCTCCATTGCAAACATTACAGAGTGTGTAAATCTGAGGACAGTGCAGAGGATTCGGAAAGAGTTTGATGAATGTAATGGTGATTGCGAAGGTACAGAAAACTCTCTCTGATCTCCCGAATTTTTTGTGAGGGCTACAGTTTCAACACGAAGGTCTACATCAAGTGCCTTGAGGAGCTGGTGCCCCCAACCCCGAGCCAAGAGGTTGGCTACTGAAAGACCCTACGTCTGGCAACAGTGCTTTTCGCTATGCCACAAAAGCAGAAAAACCCAGTCTTGGCTGTCAGAAGACCAAATCACCCCTTACATCTGAGCACCTAACTCTCCAGACTGCAATCCCCTTGATTATTATGTGTGGGGCGCAGTTTGAGCGAGAGACCAACAAAACGCCTTGTAACACCAAAGATAAACCAAAGGAATGGGTTATGGCAGCAATCACCAACTTAAGAAAGGAGACCATCCAGAAGATTCACAGGAGATTTCGAAGTCGCCCGGAGGCCGTGATTTAAGTCAATGGCGATTTTATTGAATAGAATTAACTCTTTACTATTTCAAGATATTTTGTGTAATTTTGGTAAATGAGATGTCAGTGTTATTTCCATTTTTGCGTAATTTAGACGACAATTTATCAATCGCACCCTATATATATATATATATATATATATATATATATATATATATATATATATATATATATAATAAAAAGGCTTAAACACTAATATTCCACGGTCATAATCTATTCCATTGGAATCGTAAATACGATCCAATTCGTCAGGCCTACAAATTCAAAAAGAAAACAATAAAAAACAACTCTGGGAATAAAAAATAAAATTTAGTGAGAGTGTATATATGAGAGTGTGTGACGAATGTTAGAGTAAATGAATATATTAATGAGTATATCTACCACTAATATTATATATATATATATATATATATATATATATATATATATATATATATATATATATATATATATTGTGTATATTTAGGCAGCAGTTTTTCATTGATGCATGTTTCATTAAATAATATAGACAAGTTTTGTCTATTTATTTTAAGTAAGTTCATTTCCTATTGTCTGATAAAATGAATAAGATTATCATTGAAAGACAAAAGGAAATCACCATACTGATACATGTTTAAATCCAATCTAAGCTTTCGGTTTATCAAAGATGACAATTATCAAAGATGACAATTACTTTTTAATATATCAACCAATAAACGGACGAAACAATAATGATAGTCTGTTTTTGTTGCGTGAAAAGTTTCAAAGCAACAACTAACTCGTGTATAGGAGACGCGGAAACGAAAATCGCGTCGCAGTTCGTGACGTCACACATGACCACGAGAGTGAAAACGAGAAGTATTAAGTATGGGAAGTCAATGATTCCCTTTTATTTACCACGCATAGTTTAATTTTGGCACAAAACCACAGTGATAGGGCATCCGGTGAGGATCGAACACAATGTCCAGTAATAATTATCAACTATGCCAGCTCGTTAACCATTAACCAATGTAATAAGTTTAGAGTAGTTTTGTCGCAAGTATAGGGTAGTCAGCGTGGATCGAACTCACTATGACAATAATCAACCAGTGTAAACATTACCCCGTTCCCAGGCACCCATTCTTAAGTAGGCTTTATGTGTATGCTTGTAGTGAGGCGTATGTGTGCGTACATATGTGTGTTGCGTGTGTTTGAAGTAGGACGTGTTTGTGTTTATGTGTGTGTGTGTGTGTGCGTCTGTGTGTGTGTGTGTGTGTGTGTGTGTAATTAACTCCGGTTTTTTATTATTATTATTATTTCAGGAGGTTCATAACGTTAATGTGTATGAGCAAGCATGCGGAAGTGTTTTTCGTTGCTTCTTTCACTCCCCTGGGGATATTCCTATCTCTCTTTTCGTTTCCCCACCTAATCATGTTCCTTTAAATGCTATTGAACCGTCAAATCTATTGCTGTTGTCCCCCGCTTTTTAAGTCGTCTCTCACGAACATCTTCAATTTCTGCACCACCACCAATCATCATCGTCATCATCCCGTCCTGTTTCTTAATTCTCTTTCTCTTCACACTCTGTTGTTCTGCCTTTGTCACTTGCATTCAATGTCGTCCTCAACTTCAGATAGCTGCAAACCAAGAGATGAGAAATGACTCATCACTGTCCCCAGTACGTCCACGAACCCTTCGTCTGTCTGATCCACTAATTCTACATGTAAACTTCCACAATTTTCTCGCCTCCCTCTACTGCTTCTATCACCCACTTATTCAAATGTCCCTTCTTATAACTCCCCACCTCAGCCAGTCGTCTTTTCTGTTGTCGGACACACCCTCTTAAGTTCCCATTACTGCAACGACGACGACGTTCTGATCGCCATCTTTCTTCATTCTCTTTTCATTTTATCCCCTGACCCTTCAGTCTTCGACTCGCTCTTTTAAAAAAAGGGATAATCAAATGTTATGGCAGGGTCTTTTTAACGGGAAGAAGAGACAGAGACAAGAAAAACAAGAAGACGAACATGACGTGAGGAAGTTGGCATACACACACACACACACACACACACGCAAACAATCGCGCTTGCGCGCAAGCATGCGCACGCTTTGTCACGGACTTCACCTCTATATTGCACGTATTCGTAAGGACCTACTGACTCACGTGATCGTTTCTTCACAGCGTAATTAAATATTATAGCAAGGATTGAAGGCGGGAAAGGGGACAGTAAGAAGAAAGAAAAAGGGGAAAAATAAGACGGAAGGTCTTACAATATAACTTGCATAAATGACAATATGTCTAACTTTTATTTTTATTTTTTTTTTATTATAGATAGTTAATTTTCTTTTAAGGAAAAACATAGCGGGGTTTTATTATTTTTTGTCTAACATTACATAATCACTACGGGTACGACGGGGTACCTATCATACTGGCCTCATCAACATAGAAACTCTGTTGCCAAAGATATTAATATTTCATTATTCAAACTAAAATATATTAGGTTGGTGCAAAAATAATGACGTAATAATGTCGTTTTTGGACGTTAAAAAATACGTCAAAAAACGACATTATTACGTCATTATTTTTGCACCAACTTAACAGTAAAATTAAACAGATGGGTGTTTTCTTCTTCTTCTTCTTCTTCTTCTTCTTCTTCTTCTTCTTCTTTTGTGGGACTTATCTCCACAAATACCTATCCTTTATGGCGGTAGCTTACTATGCCTCCCATTCTCTGTTCGGCCATTCATTTGCGCAACCTTGTTAGGTAGGTTACTTGATTTTTCCGTCTCTCCCTCTTGCCTTCATTACGTCCTGCAAGTGTCAAATTCTCCAAACCCATTTTCCTCATTATGTGTCAGAAATATCAACTGTCGTTTTCCTTTCTAATGCTAAGTACAAGTGCCATTTTGGCATTCATATTACCTAGAAATTCCTTGTTTTACACATCTTCCGTCTATGATATTCTCAGCATTCTTCTGTAAAACTACAACTCTGCTGCCCCAGGTCTCCTGTTCATCTGTGAGAAAATTGCCCGGCTTTCATGGGTTTTGATATTACACAGCATTTCAGCATTCTTTTCGTTGTCGCTAACGAAATTTTCCTGTTTATTAGTATTTTGCTTAGCTTCTTAAAGGCATCTTTTGTAATTTCAATGTGCGTTTGGATTTCTGTGTCAAAATTTCCGTCGTCTCCCCCAGATTGTTAAATTTCTGTACCTGCTTAATTCCAACTCGTTTCTAACCCGTAGCTCGCATTTTGGGATATTCTTTTGCTAACGATCATAGTTTTTCTTTTTACAGCTGATGGTTACTCCTTTCTTCTTGCGTTCCTTTACTACATTGTCTAAGAGTTTCTGCAGTTTTTTCTCTATTTCTACCATCAAGACGGCGTTATTTACGTAAACGTATCTTGCTCAGATTGTATCAGCCATTAGTAAATGCAAGGAAGACTTCTATTTCCATGAGGATCGCCTCGCTGTAAAGGTTAAATAAATCCAGTGAGAATAGCCTTGGGATAAACAGAGAAGTAAAACAAATGAAGAAAAGATTTGTACACAGCCTCATATACAAGATTAATTCACGTAACATCAATTATAGAATATATATATGTTAATAAGGTACAGGCTAGAAAAGGAGGAAATCCAGGTGAACAAGTTGTCACAAATCTTCGAGGAGGGCATTTGATAAAAGGTATTAGGCAAAGTTTAACCTTCGTGTCCGCAAAAACAATGTTTCAAAAGAACTTTTTTTTTCTGTTGATACAGTTACTGCAGACTCCCAGGACAATGTTTATTGATAAGATTATAAACATATGTAAACCAAATACAATGCGATATTTATTATTTACTATTTTATAAATATTTATAATTTTATAAAGAAACAAATTTGAAATTTTTTTTTATTCAAATATTTATAAAATCTTAAAAATGTGTGAACCAACAGCGATGTCATATTTATCATTTACCATTTTATATTAGGTTGGTGCAAAAATAATGACGTAATAATGTCGTTTTTGGACGTTAAAAAATACGTCAAAAAACGACATTATTACGTCATTATTTTTGCACCAACCTAATAAATAAATTATTATGAAAACAAGTTTTTTATTCAGAATTTTATTAAAATATTTATGAACTATTGAACAATAAACATAATTTTTCCAGACATTATAAAAGGTGTTCCAATAACTTCGACCGATTTTAATGTGAATTAAGTTCAAGCGTCTAATGATTTTTCTTTACTTTTTCATTAAGATTTGCCAGTCATTTGGGCAATATTATTTTTCACACATAATTTCCATAACTTAAATAACATGATCGAATAGAGAAATAAATAAATTTTCACAAATAACACTTATTTATATACTGCTGACTTTGATCCGTCTTAATGAAACACCCTTATATATAATCCGTCTTAATGAAACACCCTTTACACTGTACCCCCAAATTATTTTATATCTCAGATTACTTACTATTCCATATTGTTTATAATCGTTATCTAGAATCAAAGATGCTTAACTCATAGAAATATAAGGCCTGAAACTCCTACCCCCACTTCCTACGCTTCTTTTATGAAACGCATAATTTTGAAAATTTTTAAATCGTTACTAATTTATATTGTTGGCATATATGGTCTGGTGCCCCCACTGTTCATCTCGTGGTTCTCGACAAATTTCAAAGACGGATATGCAGTGTAATCGGTCCTGACTTAGAATCTCGACTCCGGTCACTTTCTCACCGATGTAATGTGGGTCCCCTCTGTCTTTTCTATAAATATTTTCATGTCATCTGCTCTGACGAGCTATTTTCACAGGTGCCCCGACTGCATGAATTTTATAGCGTTCTACTAGGTTGGCATCTCGGTTTCACTCATTTACTGTCGAAACAGTTAAATGTAATCGCCTCTTCTACTCTAACAGCTTTTCGCACTTCCCGACTGTAGAACCCCCTTCCTCGTACTTCCTTCACTGCTAACTATAATCTTCAAAAGTTTAAATGTAATGTCAAACGACATTTTCTGATGCCTTGATCCCCGTTTTTTTTTTATCCTTTCCAGTTATTCCTTTTTTTTTATCCTTTCCTACCCACCCATACCCGGTCTTTTCTTTTACTTTCATTCTCTGTAGTCTCTTGCGTACTAGTGGCACCCCCATCTTGCTAGAAGAGAAATGATTATAAAATAAAAAGATTATATATTGTCAGCTATTTGCTGACTCATGAAGAAATTTTAAATGAAATGGACACTAAGCACTTTGATGTAAGTAAATGGTGAACCGGGTGAATTGTTTTTTTGGGTTTTTTTTTTTGCAATGGTTGACAAAAATTCAGTTAACTACCAATTCGAAATTTATAAAATGATGAATAATAAAGATTTCATTATTTTATAATTTAGTGCATATTTAGAAATTTACGAATAAAAAAATGTTTTCATATTTATTTCTGTAAACATTTCATTGCCATTGGTTCGTATATTTTTATAATGTTGTAAATATAAAATGCTTATTGAAAATAAAAAATCTAATATATTTTAATATTTTTGTTGCAAATTCTCAGAGAACAGATAAAATGTATAAATTCACTTCCATATGTTTGAGTTTTAATTCTAAGAGAACTTGAAATCCTACCAGGATTCATCATTTGTGGTCTCAATCTTAGCAACATAAGATACGCAGATGACAAAGTGTTGATAGGTTTAAGTAATATTGTGTGTCGACTGTAAGATCCTGTTAACTCTATGCCATTAAATGTTAAAGATACCCTTCCTTAAAGTAACACATATCGATGTGTTCATTTAATTTCTTTTTACAAACTTTTCATTGGGTAAAAAACAAATTTGATTTTTTTTTTTTTTTTTTTTTAATACTGAACCAATTCTGAATGTTGTGTTTTGAGCCGGAAATGGTTTCTCCGATGGTAATTAGTTCTTTTTTTTTAAATATTTCAAAGTGTTGTAAGTTTTCAGAGTGAAAACTCCCGTAATGATTTTTCTTTATCAGGGCTCTGTCACCTTGTACGATACGAAACTCTGCTTGGACTCCTGCTGTAGTCTGACGGTTTGCAAATTCGTTTCGCTAACCAATTTACCAGAGTAGTGAGATCGATCTTTACAGGTGTCCCAGTACTTTGAACTTTTATCTCATTAAGTTGCATTTCGTAAATAGCTGCAGTCATGCAACCTTAGTCATTGTGTGGCCTCGACAATAAAATACACTCATTAGCACACATAAGAACTCCTACTTTACTCTTTTCTCTTTTTATTTAATGTCTATCATTTGGATTTTATTGCAGGCGCCTAGAATTGTATAACTATGATTTACGAGAGTCTCGGAGAAGTAGATATAACGAAGTTATAGTCGAAGCTTCATCAGACGAACTTCTGAAGATGTAGATTGAATGGAAAGTGTTTGGGAGATATTGGTCGATGTTGTGAACAATGGTCTGGTTTTTAATTATTCCATTATATAAAAAGCCATAAACTAGTCGAACAGATAAAAACGACGAAACTATAGCTTTATTTTGGACGAGAGTTCAGGACCCAATCATTTGCACGGGAGTTCAGTTTTAAAAGAACGACGCGATCAAATTTTGAGGGAAAGGGGCATTGTTGATAAGAGAATGGCGTATAATTTGCCATTCATTTTTTCTTTCTATTCTATATATATGTATATATACTGACCCCAGCTTGAAGCAATCGGACGTCTAGCCAGATTGAGGAGCTGTGATATAGCTAAACAGTCTGTCTCTGGATGACTATATATATATATATATATATATATATATATATTAACGTACATTTTGGGGGTGCAACCTTTCTTTGCTTTCCTGTTTTAAATGAGTAACATGTATTATTTGTGTGGTTTAGAATTCTTGCAGGATGAAAAGAAACTAGCAACACCAAAACAGATCCCCCCCCCCAAAAAAAATTTGAAAATGGCCGAGGAAGAGGCCGAAAGCGCTTGGGGCAATAGGTTTTTGTACTTCTTCATTGCCATCAAACGGAAAAAAAATTAAGAACGCTGGAAAAACTAAATAAAAAATTAATAAGATTTCATAAGTTGATATCATTAATAAGTTCCACATAAGACGAAACTGACAAGTCACCACGATTAAGTATGTCATTAAATATTTCTTGCATTCCTGCAAGTTTTTACATAGGGAGTATAAAAAACCGATCAAATGGTAAATGATCTGTGGATCCGAGCGCTTTCGTCTAATCTATTAGCCATTACCAAGGATGTTGAATAGTTTAACTGAATATAAATGTATATATATATATATATATATATATATATATATATATATATATATATATATATGTGTGTGTGTGTGTGTGTGTGTGTGTGTGTGTGTGTGTATGTATGTATAGTACATGTAATCGATTCTTTGGTGTCAAACTCAGGTGTATCCTAGTAATATTAATTATTAAAACTGATCCACAGAGAGCTGTTTTAACAGAGCATATGTATTTTTTACTGCAAAAAAAAAAATTACCTCAACATAGATATAGTCTACTTTGAGCCGTTCTGTATACGGCTATCATCAGTCTCTAAGTGTCTGTCTCGGAGCATTGTTTTAAATTTATTTTCAATGTAAGTCCTCCTCTCGTAGACGCCTTGTTAATGAGAGTGGGTTTGTGTTAGCGATTGGTGAGCGCGTAAGATATCTTAACTCGGGGAAAGCGGTCTTGGGCTGGAGTTTATTTATGGCCAGAACTTGTTGATTGTATTTTAATATCAGTTATTAAACTACAAACAACAAGCAATAAATAAACTCCAGCAATAAATAAACTCCAGTTCCAGACCCCTTCCCCCGGTATAAGATATCTTACGTTCGTGGGAACAAGCTGTGGAACTTACATATCACCAATGGGTGTATTTTATGAGAATGTCTAAGAATGGGAGTTTATTTTTTTGCTAAGTTCGGAAGAAAATTTAAAGACAGAGATATTTATTTCAAATGTAATTTTGAGATTCTCGATTATATTTTTATCTTTAACCAAAATAAAATATCATATATATCGCTGACATATATTTTAGGGTTTGTAACTTTCTCAAATACTTTGTTTTCGACATGAAACATGCAGCATTCAGAGAAGCACGGTCCGAGTGGATATCCCATGCTAACACCATTAGTTTGAATAGGAATATTACCATTTTGGCCGTAAATACAGCTTTAGTTGTACAGGCGTGTAGTAATTTCTTGAGAATATTAGGCTTGCTAGATAGAGGTGGAAGTGAATTATGTTTATAAACAGAGTTACAGATCATATCGATGGTTTCGTCAACAGAAACTTTGGTAAATAGATTTTCTAGATCAAGTGAGGCTAAAATGCATTGGTTTGGTTGTGTTGTTTTAAGGATTTGGAGAAATTAATGAATACAGGGTGATTGAAAAGTAACTCCACATTTTAAAATATTTACGATTTATTTATTAACTATAATTTTTACAAGAAATGGATATGAGAGGAAAGTGTTTGGCATGAGGTTTTATTTAAAATTTGATATGGGCACCAGATTTCGCTACCAGCTTCTCGGGCAGCCTATGAATCACGTCAACTGATTTCACCAGTAATTCTTGTGGTATGGAAGATATAACTTTTGTATTCTTCCAAACTCTTGGTTTGGTATAGTAGACTTGCTCCTTTAACCAACCCCAAAGAAAAACGTCACAGGGTGTTAAATCAGGACTCTTGGCTGGAGTAAAAAAAATGGGAGTTACTTTTCGATCACCCTGTAGATGTGATAATATATTTTGTAGGTAGATAGGGGTGTTATGGGGTCCTCCTCTTTTTGATACAAGTGGACTCGACCAGAGTGTTACTGGGACTGCTGCCGTTAAATACCCAGAGTCAGTCAGAATATAGAGATTGAGAGAGTGAGTAGAGATTGAGATTGTGATTGAGTTGTAGGTAGAGTAATAGTGTGAGGTAACCGTTTGTAGAAGTCAGTTACAAGCACGTAGACTCTAAGGAAATCCTACTTCGAGACTATATATATATATATATATATATATATATATATATATATATATATATATATATATATATATATATATTGTTGCTACTAACCGCGTTCCTGGATTTACTAACAGTATTACCCATTGTATTATTGTGTAAATACATTTAATTTCTTATATTTAATTCTTGCGTTTGACATTCATTGGGGACCGAATTTCAACTCGGAATCCACTACATTAATAATATCATTGACGAATTTTGGAAACTAATAAATAGTTGTTGGGATAGGTGAAATGATGGGTCTTAATGCATATCCAGATTTATGTTTTTTGGCGTTTCCGTATATATCATTTGGACAGGTTTTATACATTCTATGTCGAGAAAAGAATATACTTAGACGGACGCCAAAAAAATTAATAAAAAGCTTAATTGCAGTGCCTTGTCAGTCTTCTTTAACTTATATAAATACAAATACATAATAATAGCTGGCCACTCGTATTCGAGGATATCCGTCTACTAGGGCGGCTAGCCAATCACATTTGTGTTTGCTCAACACCTACAGAGACCACCTGTGGTTTAGACTATGCTGAGCAGACCATAGTTACTTTTTCTGGGAGAGAACGTGTTATCTAACGTGATCAACAATTTGAACAAGGCCAGCACGCTCAAGCCCTCGGTCACGATGACTTGTGGCTTCGTGCTAGCACAGCTCTCGACGGCTCACAAGAGTTCCTTTTAACCAATTTCACACACAAAGCTTGGGCGAAGTCGTAGTATGGTTTTCAGGCACTTTCCAAAGGTACCACACGCTGGAATCAACCTCGATCCAGTCCGATAAAATCAGAGTCTCCTTCCTGAAGAATCGACCATGGTGAGATTCAAACCCGGGTCTCGTGGTCAGAAAGCTCTAACCATATATATGTTCTAATGTTCTAACTATATATATATATATATATATATATATATATATATATATATATATATATATATATATATATTACATATACTCTGTCTTTTCTATTGAGCATTTTAACCCATAAATATAGTATAAAGAAGGAAATATTTTAGTATCTTGTTTTTATACGTTTCTTATATGGGATCTGTTTATATATTTTTAATGTTTTAATTTGAGCTCTATTCGTATTGGGTCCTTATTTTTTATTATACAATATATATATATATATATATATACACATGTGAGAAAACGACATTATTTTTGCACCAACCTAATATATATATATATATATATATATATATATATATATATATATATATATATATACCATCACGTTTATGTGCGTGCAGGAATCAAGCATCAGAACCTTTCTCCCTTCTCTGCTAAGGGTTTCGAAAGTTTTTGACCCTGAATCCACTCACGGCTGCATTTAAATCGCATCTCGTTATTACTGTCATTCTTAATTAGGCTTTCTTTGCTTATAGCATGATCTGGGAAAGCATTCTCGCGAAGACGAGACAGCCTCTTGTCGCCAGAGCAGGCTATCCGCCGCTGACACTTAGATTCATTACAAATGTCTTACGCACAGTGGGCAAAATTTTTACCCGATTTTCTTCCTTCATTCGTATAGGTTCACGAAGTAGCGTAAATGCTTTCATTATACGATGGAATTTCTCTGTCTGAATAGGCCACCATGCTTCGGATGAGTCTGTATGTCGGCACGTCTTGCTGAGCAAGAAACGCATGCCTAATGACTTAGACCAGCAAGCTATACCCATAAAAAGCCATGGAATTTCCTTTCTCTTTTTCTCTTTCTCACACACGAGCACACACCTTATAGATTTTGGAATTCTTACCTGCTGTCTTTATTTTCGTACCCGAAACGTAAACAGAATAATTTATACGCAATAGATTGATTTTTAATCCGACAAAATTTCATATTACAGTGTAACCCGGATATAAGAGACCCGGATATAAGATAAACCTGGATATAAGAGAGATTTTCTCAGGTCCCAAATTAGAGCCATACTTACCTAAACGAAATAGACCAAACCCGGATATATAAGAGAAACCGGATATAACAGACTTCTTCTCCGGTCCTGACAACTCTCTTATATCCGGGTTACACTGTACTTTTAACGTTCGAAGCGTCCCAAAGAGAGATGTTTTTTTTTTAATAGGGTAACTGAGCCTTACTTCGATGTGATGGCTAGAGAATCTCCCCAAAGATGAAGAAGAAACTTGAAGTAAGAGAAATATGGTTTAACAGAAGGATACTGAGAATACTATGAACATTTGCTGCATCGATTCATTTTAAATATTCACTAAGACGAAAATGTTTAGTGTTTTAATCGCTAGTTCAGCCACAGCGTCCAGGTTCTTATAACGTTTCACTATTCTTAGCAGATTTTCTGATATCCCAATAAGGGATATTTCAAAACAAAGATGGTGGAAAGAAAATAAAGAGAATATAGCTGAATTTGGCTAGATTGCAAAAATTTTTTAAACTACCAGTGTAGTCACAACAGTATCAACAAACCCAGTTCGATGAAGTCCTAACGGATGAAACGCGTCGCATATAAACTTTTTCAATTTTGTCTTACAATTTCCTCAATACTGTTCTTGATATATTAAAATATACATCGTTATTCCATATCACACAGACACACACAGCCCCTCACACAGACACGCAAAACGCACACGTATATATATATATATATATATATATATATATATATATATATATATATATATATGAGGTTTTGTGCAAAAGTAAGTGAACCCTTAAGAATATTTAAAATAATTGTCTCTTTTTCCCAGATAATCAACAATCTTAATTAAACTATATATTCGTTAAGAAAAACCTTTATTTAATCAATTACAACCACTTTCAAAGATTTTTTTATTGTAATGTGGATTGTTTTTTTTTATATTTTTTCTGTATAAATAAAATCCACATTATAATAAAAACGTTTATGGCTTTTTCTTTCTTTAAAATATACACCTTTCTCTCGTTGTAACAACAATAATCTCTCCCGTATATATATATATATATATATATATATATATATATATACACACAGTTTATTTTAGGATATTTCAACGAAAAACATGTTAAAATCGCTGCACAATTGCATGTCTCTCTATGTAATGTCCTAAAATAAATAATATTGCTCTACTTTGTATTAAGCCCTCTTTTAAATTAAATGTTACGAACATTGGAATAGTACTCCATTCGTTCTCATCTTCCTATATCTATCTATATATCTATATATCTATATATATATATATATATATATATATATATATATATATAGTATGAATATATTAAAATTGGCAGCATATATTTTAGATTACAAAGAGTTAATTATACCTTGAATCAATGAGCAATATTAATGCAATTATTGGCGAAATCCCTTTGCTAGTAGACATAATTATAAGCATTATATTTCTAATAATCCACTGAATGATGAGATCCTTATGTATAAAATGTGTATGGTGTATTTTTTAATTCAGCTAGTACTTTCAAATGCTTCATGCATTCATCTTCAGGCTGTATTTTTTTCCTTTAGAATCAAAACCGGAAGACGAAATAAATGTGTTTTCCAGCTGGTGATGGAGACAGAGGTCTTTGAAAGTACTAGCCGAATTAAAAAAAATACACCGTATCCATTTTATACATAAGGATCTCATCATTCAGTGGATTATTAGTAGTATAATGCTTATAATTATTTGTACTAGCAAAGGGATTTCGCCAATAATTGCATTAATATTGCTCATTGATTCAAGGTATGATTAACTCTTTGTACTATAAAATATATAGTATGAATAGATATGTATGGAAGCATGTTTATATATGTGGGCATTGGCATTTTTCTATATGTACTTGTGAACCTGTTATATAGTTGTAAATGAATGTATAACGATGTAAATGAAAAGGTATATGTTTATATATTTGTATATGTAAATTATATTTTTGTGTACATGGATATTATATTTGAAACTATATATTATATGTGCATATTTGTATTCAGATAACATTTATATATTTGTAGCAGACAAAGAAAGGAAACTAGCAGAAACTCCAACAGAAGGTAGTGAAAGAAATCGAGACAGGAAGATACATCAATTTCAAGTAAGCTGGATACAAAGGTGTCAGCAAAAGGTACAATTCAACCTGCAATTTACAGTTTGGAGATGCCGAAATCAAACAGGTTCAACTATTTAGATATCTGGGAAGCGTATTAACAAAGGACAGAGAGTGCGATACCGAAATCAGAAGATGCACTGGGATAGCGAAAGATGCCTTCCAAATGCTAAGCAACGTAAACAGAATAAATATCTTTATAAATAAAGAAACGAGAACTGAAATATATTTGTAGTATAATTCCGCCTATATGGCAGTAAATGTTGGACGATCTCCTCATAGATTAAGAATTGACTTGAAGTAACAGAAATGTTATCCTACAGAAATATAGTCAGAATAACATGGATCGATTATGTGAGGATTAAAGAAGTTCAAGAGACAATTTAAAAAACAACAACCCCCCACTACCAAAAAAAAAAAAACACAAAACAAAAAAACAAAGCATACTCAACATCAAGGAGAGAGAATTTAAATTTCTAGGGCACATATTGAGTAAAGAAGACTTGAAAAATTTGATACTCACATGAGAGATGGAAGATAAGCGGGAAAGAGGCAAGCAACGCAGCTTGAGCGAATGAAATGAGGAGCAGGATTTGGGAGAGATGGCAAAAAGACAGGTTACTAAGACCTACAAACGACAGGAAATTTTGTCGCGCCATGATTGCCTATGTCTTGAAGAGACAGGGCATATAGAAAAGGAAGAATATTTAGCGAAAGCAATATTATTTTTGCTTTTATTGTTACGATGGGATAAATATCTTTCTGTAGATATTTCTAACGCAGCAGTAGCCGATCTTTATGTTATTTTCTTAAAAATCTTTAATGTTGTTGAATTTTTTAAATGTTTATCAATTAGTTTGAGGAATATTCTATCAAAATTAGTTTTTACTTTACGACTATAACGGGTGGAGGATTTAAACCCTAACACGTTGTGATACTATTTTTCTATATATTCTATACTTTTTACAGTCCTGGGTATGACGATAAACTACACCGGGCAGCAATGCCTCTGATAGGGAGATTGGAGGTTTTGAGGAGCGTGGAACCACCTTTTAATTACTGTTGTTCCCAGGTCCATCCTATCCCGAAGTGGTAGCACCTGTTAAGGTCTACGCTATGGGCAAATAATAAACCACCAAACAAAAACAAAACACTATGAAGATATAAAATTACAAGCAACACATTTTTTATAAAAAATGACTAACAATATACATTTATAGTAAAATAACAGAATATACATTTTATATGTCGTTGATGGCATACAACTGCGTTCAAAATATATTTAGTTGAATCTATAAAATTGCATTCAAAATATTTAATTTCGGTATTAAATAACCCCTAGAGGTGTTGATATGTCGTGAAACGAATGCCACGGCAGCTATACTTCGTGTTTGCTTTCTTTTAGAGCTTTTACATATTTAACTTTAGCTTCTTCAAATATTTCTATATTGCTCGAATTAGTTAATCTATATTTTATTGATTTATGGGGGTATAATTTGATTCGCTATTTCCGTATATCTGGCTGCTTAAATCTGTTATATACGGTTTATACCCAAGGTCTATCGTTTCTTATAGGAGTGATTTTAGGCCATGGTCTTTAAAAAAGTTTTTACCAGTTTTTTTTATTGATCTGTCTATGCTTCTGGGACATTTTTAACGTAATATGATTGCTCCATTATCTCTACATAGCACTGTATTGTTGATATTGAATAGATATCTTAATCGGCACATTAGAAATAGCCACACTATTTGGCATGAATCATATGCTCTCAAGGCCATGTTGAATTCTTGATTATCTCTTTTAGTCCACATGCATCCATTGTGATACAGTATGGGGTTTTGGGCCTGTTTGATTATTCGGATTACTTTATCGCAGGTACAGAAATATATTTCGGCTGATTTTATAGCATCCATTAGAAGGTCTTCGGTAATAGACGGGAAGAAATTGATTATATCAAACTGGATGAATGTGCACTCATTTTTCATTTTTCATTTTTCTGCATCAGTCTATGGCTTCCTTTGTATGCATATGTATATATATATATATATATATATATATATATATATATATATATATATATATATATATATATATGCATATAAAGGAAGCCATAGACTGAATATATTATTTTTCTGCATCAGTCTATGGCTTCCTTTGTATGCATATATATATATATATGCATACAAAGGAAGCCATAGACTGATGCAGAAAAATAATATATATATAACATATATATATAAATGCATATATATATATATATATATATATATATATATATTTATATATATATGTATGTATATACATATATATATATGTATGTATATATATATGTATATATGTATGCATATATATGTATGTATATATATATATATGTATAGATATGTATGTGTATGTATATATGTATGTATATATATATATATATGTATATATATGTACGTATGCATATATATGTATGTATATAAACATATATATCTATATACATGTATGTATACATATATATTTGTATGTAAATATATGTATGCATACACATATATATATATATATATATATATATATATATGATTATATATATATATATATATATATATATATATATATATATATATATATGTATGTATGCATGAGTATAAATTCTCGTATCCTTCCGAGAGGAGAGCCACGTTCTGAAATATGAGTGATGGGATAAGTAATGAAACGATATCCATGTTCCCAATCCTTTCATATTCAATTCCGATATCTACTGTCTGAAAATCGCTTGAGGTGTGAAACTGAGAATCAGTAAGCAATGATGATTCCTTTACTTATATTATCAACCTATTTGTCACTGTCTCTCTGTTACTCTCCCTCCCTCTCTCTCTCTCTCTCTCTCTCTCTCTCACACACACATTATATATATATATATATATATATATATATATATATATATATATATATATATATATAAATTCTGGTATACTTCCGAAATGATAGGCACGTTCTGAAATATGACTGATAGGATAAGTGTAAGAAACGATATCCTTGTCCCCGAATCCTTTCGCCTTCATTTCATGCATCTACCGTACATCTTATTACATCCTACAAAACCAGTTTCAACTCATCATTTATTCCACTCCAGCAACAAAAGGATTGAATGAAGATAGCAATTGGATAAATGGAAGAGAAAGCTCCGTTTGGATCAACGAAAAGCGAGAAATAAAAGTAGGCCGTGACAATTGAATTCTTTCACTTTAGCCATACACTCGCTGGAAATTCGTGGCAATAAGCAATAAAGGAGACTGAAGTTAGATTAGCTTAATGGACTGGCCATAAAAAGTTCATAATAATGTGTGCCTCCTGTAGTACGATAACTAGCAAGATTGTTATGAACATAAATTAACATGTGTAGTGAGTTCACTTCTTACTGAGTGCCCTCTGACAGTGGCATTGTGTTAGACTAACATATGATAAATAAATGCCTACTGTTAGCCTGATAGGTGAGATATTTCTGGATTCATTACTATCGTCAGTTGTCAAATTTGTACCCCGTTAAAAACGGGCATTTAGAATGCAGAACGGTAAAGGGAAATAAAATGAGATATTAGTTTGAGTCATAAGCAATTTCTCCTTTTGGAAACCTGTGTTGATAACCCACAAAGATTGATATGTCACTAAACAAAATGAATCAACCATTTTTTTTTCAGATTACTTAATATCAAATTTAAATTTAGTATCAATTGTACTCTTTTTAAATGATTTTTGATCAGCTCCGTATTCATTACAGTATAAATGAAAAAAAAAAAAGGTTTCTTCCGCAATGGAGCTACTAAGCGGTCTATAGAAATTAAAATGTAAGTGTCCTGGCAGACAGACCAATGGCCAGTTTTGACATGAAAATCTTCCCATCGAGGATTTCGTGCAAAGATTCTGCTCTTGAGTTCTGTCAATATTGACCTGTATTTGCAGAAAATCATAAGCAAACTACACAATAATTAGCAAAAAAGTTAAATGCAAGACACATTTCGATTATAAAATACTTTCATGGACTTGTTAAAGTGTTTAAACTTAATCAGTGGGCTCATAGACTGACTTCTCAAATTTATCAAAGTGTTGGCCTCCACTCGAAATTGAAGAGCAGATATGCTATGTAACTTTTCCTGGTTATAATCATCAGCATTGCTGAAATGTGGTTTCGCTATGATCATATTCACTGAAAACGACGACGGTTAACACCCACTGAAAATGAAGAATCCATCAGCAAATCAGGCAGAAACTCGAAAACGTTATTGACCTGTGGAAGATTAATTATAAATTATAGAGTCGTGGTCGCCAACGTCCTGAAGGGACATGGCACTTAGATGAAGAAGGTAAAAGAAAAAAAAATATCAATAATACCAAATGAGATATTTTTTAACTAATATGCAAATTAATTAAAATACAGATATTTGAAAACATGCCAATAAATTTTCTTTGATCGTAAGAAAAATATGTTGCTTGTAGCAAAATTAAATTATGATGACTTTCAATGTTATTATAAGAAATGCATATTAATAATACTCGCTTAATGAAATATATAGCTAAATTGTCTGCAGTGACTGTAGAAAAAATAAATATTTTTATAAATTCATATATAGTCAATGAAAGGTGCCCTTTCGTGGAGTATAATTCGAAAAGTAACATTTCTTGAACGAACAACAGTGAAAAACTCTATGTTTTCTTTTCTTCTGTTTTTTCTTTTTAAATGCCATACCTCTTCAAGACGTTGATGATCATGGCTTTTCACTATTTCCTATACTTTATATTTTTTCAGTAAATTTTGTCTATCCCTCTTAGACCCTGTTCCGCCACCCGTTATAACAAGCGCGTTAGGTATGTTATGCACTGATTTTCTTTGTTCTTCTTGCCTTCAATATGTCCTGAATAATAATCAAGATGTTGATGCTCCATACTTTTTCAAACAAAAGTTTAGCAAGGGAGAACCCATCAATATGACAAAGAATGATAACAGTTACTTGACCTATTTTCCTGAAAAACTGTTCTAAGAGAAAGATTTTATAAATTTCAAACAAAAGTAGCACCAGCAGGTTGGTCAATGCATCCCAAATGTTTCCTTATAAGGAAACAGCTAATATTACCATTACCATTACACAAGATTGTTAGATAGGTTACTCAATGTTTCCATTATCTCTTTTTGCTTCAATATAACTAGTGAATATTAAATACTCCAAATCCTCTTTCCTTTTTCACTTTTGGAGAATACAATGAAATACAATCTTTTTTTTTCCCCTCTTTTATATGTCCTGTCCTTTCAGAACCTGGATGAGCATGACTCTCCGCAGGTTCCTTTCCTTTGTAGCATGAAACCATGTTAGTTACCTCACTATCTCTTACAGTTTCTATTCTGCCATCGATTCGTACAAGCTCCTTTAAAAGGTTACTCGTTGTTTCTCTTTGACATTCCTACCTTCCTGTCAGTGTCAAATTCTCCAAGCCCGCTTTCCTCATTATGTACCTTAGAAATTTCAACTTTTAGGTGTTAAGTATAAGCATCCCTTTTGATTGCATTTCCTTAAAAACTTCGCCATTGCTCACATGTTAAGTCCATGGTATTCTCAGCATTCGGCTGTAGAACCACGTTTTTGTTGCTTCAAATATTTTCTTCATCTGCACTGAGATTTTCATTATTTTCTCTTGTATAGGAGAACCGATATCACACTGGTATTTTCGTAGTCTACGAGTCGACGTAGTTGAAAGCAAATAACTAGTCACGGCAATTTTAGTTCTACCCTTCGTATTCCATTAGTAAGAAGGAAGTTTCACTCGACAGTAACTTCCTCAGAACTGCTACTTTGTGGAACAGACTCCCAAGACGATTCTTTCCCATTCACTTCAATCTTAAGCTCTAGGGTCAATCGCTTCCTCCATTTTCAATTTTACAACAGC
Organism: Acanthosepion lycidas; assembly: GCA_963932145.1. Taxonomy (NCBI): domain Eukaryota; kingdom Metazoa; phylum Mollusca; class Cephalopoda; order Sepiida; family Sepiidae; genus Acanthosepion; species Acanthosepion lycidas. The sequence goes on from OZ010586.1 coordinate 75,983,644, forward strand.
TTCTACCCCTCTACCTTGAATTGCTCTTTGGCCTTATATTGGGTGAACAATAGTATAAAAACTTGCTAATATTCATGATTTAAAGTATGTATTTATCTGCACATCTTTTTGAACGGATGATAGCACAATGCCGTGTTTAAAGTGGGAAGCCCACATGTACATGAATCTATGGACTAAAATTGCTCAAGCCCCTTCAGAATTTTCCATTTTAGGAACGTCTGAACTGCCAAAAATTAATGGGAGCATTACTGTTTGCGGGAACGTTCCCCAGCGACTGAATATGTACTTACTTGTAACCGTTATGGGGTTCTGTCTGGGCCAAAATGTAGGCGTGACTCAGTAACTATAATAATGTATGACGTTATATACAGTATCTTCAATGTTGTATTTTTTGTGTGTCGTTTTCGATATTATAAGACAGATTTAATAAAGAAATCCATCCAAAATTTAATTCACTGTAATGATTATATGATAACAGATAAATGCCTTGCAAATTATCACAAATCGGATTTAATAAACAAATTAATCCAAGCTCTCACTAACTCGAAATCATTACATATACAGTGGTACAGCAAATACCAAAATCATTTTACTTAATAAATGCATTTCAAATTATCAAAAGTAAGATTTGTTTAAAATCTCCATCAAAACTGTGATTTATATCTATTCATTTGCAATGATAATGATAATATTAACCGTTTCTTTATAAGCATTCATTGACCTAACATCCAGAGCCTCTGTCAAGCGAAATTTGTAAATCTGTTTCTTAAAACAATTTTTCAGGAAAATACGTTTCTCAAGTCCACTAACTTTTATTGCTCTTTCCATTATTGATGGGAGTTTCCTTTCTAACCTTTTGTTTGAAGTTATGTATAACGTCAATATCTTGTTTATGTCCTTATTTTCTCTGCGAGTAACAAGTGATATCCATATTAGTTATTGCTGTGGCTGAAAGTCCTCATGTGATGTCGTCTCCATTATTTTTAACAGTTATTTATTTTGTGATTCTGTAGTGCCAGTCCGGAAAAATCGAAGAATGGTCTTCACTAGGATTGACAGGCTTTCTTCGTTCGAAGCCACATTTAACGATCGATCCGAGAAAACAGTAGCATACAACAAATACTGATAGCGCATGGAGAAATAATTTATTGGAAATACACTGTAAAACATTATAAGTAGGATTTATTAAAGAAATTCATCAATCGTTTCATTCAAGTCAATTATGTTTTGACCAGTGTTTTTAGCCCCAGTTATGGTAATTTCTGGAAAATGATTGAAAATTAAATTATTTTATAATTAAAACATTAATAAAAGTTATTAATCATAGCTCGTATACCATGGAAATTGCTATTTTCTAGGGAAAAGCTGGCAACATTTAGTCTGTGGGAAAGAAGTTCTAGGGTGGAAAATGATTCCATCACCCAAAAGGCAGTGTAAACGGTTTTGAAGTATATCAAGTCTGGACAGTGAGAATTGGGCAGCTTCAGTCGAGATATGGCCGCAATATTTCGGGTTTGATCTGACTCATCTAAATAAAATTATTTATAGTATATTATCAATGGCTATCTGAACGGCATTGCAGGCACTGCTTCTAGTTAGACTAAAAGAAGTGGCAACAATTATTTGCATATGTAAGTGACTGGTGTAAAGAAATGTATTTCAACAAGGCGATATTTTATGTTTGTTTTTATATAACTGAGTAAAAAGTAAGCGAAAGAATACACTAGTATGCATGTGAAAGCAAGAAAGAAAACATTAAAAGATAAGAATTATGTTTGTGATACACATGTGTGTATGTTTAAAGTCACAAATTGAAGATATCCCCATGTTTAGGAACAAGGTCCCGGATGGCGTTGTCAGTCCAACATACTGGGAGGAAAAGAGAATGATGACAGGAAGTATCCTTTTAGGTGGTTAACAGCGCCATCTAACGATTTCTTGTCGAAACCGACGAGGCTACGAGAAGGATAACTCACAACGTCTTTTGTCAATTTATACGTGATGATACATGCAGTTTTTTTTTTTCATATCTAAAATTATAAGTAAAACTTGACAAGCCGAAATGAGAGGGAAAAAAATTACAGATTTAAAATCTGTTACGCAAACAGAGAGAGAGAGAGAGAGAGAGAGAGGGAGGGAGGGAGAGAGAAAGAGAGAGAGATGGGAGAAATTTTCTTATCGCAAGATCCCTCGTCTCAGCGTATGAAAACCCTTACCTCTTCATTCTTAAATGGCCTCTTTTCTTTATCGCTTGTGTCGCTCGATATTAGATATCTGAAGACAATCTGTTGGCAATTTTCCTTATTGGCGTTATAGTGAGGACAGTGGCTAAACTTGACCACAAATCTGTTACCATTGCCAATGAATAGAACCAACTCCCATGCGACTGCTCTTATCAATCGTGTTGATGAGAACATAAAAAAATGTATTTTTCTTCTGTTTAACAAAATTGCCGATCAATATGATCAAATTATTAGTTTTTCACACGATATTCACACTAATTTATCTGTCTTGTAGATCTCCAGTGGAATAACAGACGGCCTTCAAGTTTGTTTTTTTTATTTTTATCATTTCACCCCCAAAAACGTGATAATGCCACTAAAACGTAAGGGTTTATTGAGAGTGAAAGAGGATGAGAAGACTTTAGTGAGGACAAAGCATAATAAAAAGCAGGATTCAGAAAGACAGATGATGATTGATGTTGCATTTAAATCATTGAAGGCTCTACGTGACAAGGAACAAGAAACCAGAAAACATATCCACATGGGAGAAGTGTAAGAAAATAAATTATTAGGCTAAATCTAACCATTTTAACTGTAAAACGTTGATACATAGTTACCAATCTAATTAATCTCTATCTGGCAATGTGTTGTTTATAGTGCATTTCAAAGTTTAGTTGGGGAAATTTGGTGTTGCGGGGTCCTCCCCTTTTTATACAAATGGACTCACCCAGTATATACATATACTACTGCTACGTGAAGACTCGGGTGCAGAGGAGAGTGAAAGGTTGTAGGTAACCGGAAGAGTGAGAGTAAGGTAACAGACAGACAGAACGAACGTAGCCAGCAAGAGTCACGGTGAGCGAGCAGGTAGACTCAGTAAAGAGTCATACAGCGATATTTCAATACCAAAGACTGTATAGATATTTTGCTACTAACCCGCATTCCTGGAAATACTAACCTGCATTACCAATTTGTATTATTACGTTAATACATTATTTTCCTATATTCATTCTTGGCGTTTGTTATTTATTAGTACCGGATTTCATCCCGGAATCCACAACATTTGAAAAATGTGCGTTTGGGTTCCTCATGGGCTTTCATTTAAAACCATGACGTAACATTCATCCATTTTCGCATCACATCGTTAAGATAATGAAAATATACTTTTCGTATAACCAAATATTTTCTGAAATATTTTCTCAAAGTTTTCTGCGCTGACATTTCAATTCCTATAAAATTTACATGAGTCTGTTTCATCAATTTTGGATAAAAGTAAAAAGTAAATATCTCTAATAGAATTTAAAAAAAATCAAATTTAACATCACAGAACAATGTAAGGATTCAAAAACTGCAGAAAAATTTCTTGTTCTCAATAAAATCTCGTCTCTTTTCGTTTTCATTAGGAAATCCCGTGGCAATTTCTAGAATGAACAAAAATAAGAAGTACACACATGTGTTCCAACGAAATGTGTCACGGTTTCTTGAGTTTAGCATTCTTCAGAAAGCCAGTCGCTTGATCTAACATTCACTTTGATGTAAACCAAATCGCGGGGCTGATTAAACTCAGCCTACAATCCGTGTTTCTGGATGGAAGGTGGGTGTTAGATTATTTGAGTGCCTAGTCACATGGGGACCAATATCTCGTCTAAAAGTTATGTGATAAGTGTATCCATCATCTCATCCACACACTGTTCTTATTTATCTTAGCACCATCCTCTCAATACACAGCTGGTGGCTTATCATCCTCTACTTCGCCTCTTTCATATAGATCATTACGGAGGCCCATTATACCGGACAGAGTTTTCATCACTTTTGTATTGAAATCACCAAATCTTTCTTTATTGGCAGTAAGGTGGCCATTATTCTAACAGGCGCAGCGAGAAACGAGGCACCGACCGGTCTACCGGCTTTTAATGATGACAACACCCGTGAGGAGAGATGCGTCTGATATTAATTTGGTGCGGAAATTATGGTAGGTGGGGAGGTGGTCGAAGTAAGACGTTCCTAAACACGTACTAATCAATTGACGGAGGTTGCCTCTTCTTCCACTCTGTTATTGTTTTAATGACATACCACTGCAAAGTCTTTATTTTTTATTATTATTGATTCTGTAGTCGAGTGGAACCAAGGCAAGCCATTGTCCTATTGATAGTTTTCTTCTTCTCCATTTTTCCCACGAATACATCCACAACCATCATTAATAGCTTCTTCTTCTTCTTCTTCGTTATTATTATTATTATTATTATTATTATTATTATTATTATTATTGATAACATTTTTTGCTCGACCAAGAGTAATTTGTTAATTAAGCCTAGCTAGGATTGAGCCCAAGATTAAAAGTATGGGAAGCCTGCACCTAGTGAGAGTCAAATGCACTAAAAATGCCTACATTTACAGTATGCTGACCACCATATCATAATGATGCCCCTTATATTATTTATTACGCATAAGCATAATAATAATAATAATAATAATAATAATAATAATAATAATAATAATCGTGATAGTGATAATAATAATGTAGCCAAGTGCAATTGAGGGAAAAAAGTCAGCTGATAGGATCCTTACTCATGCACACATCCCCCACACACACACATACATACACATATATATTCACACAAACATATACACACATCGTCAAAGATACATTATATGTCGAGTTAAAAAGCACGGAAGGTTCCGCTGGAAGTGTGGGGAAAAATACCTATATTTTAAAACATTTTTCCCGCACTTCCATGCTTTTTAACTCACTAGGCATAATGTAATTTTGTTGTTATATATATATATATATATATATATATATATATATATATATATATATATATATGCGTATGGATATTGATCGTATTGACTGATTTATTTTCCCCCCTCCGTTTGCATATGGCTACAGGTGAACTAATCCGATACTGTTCTAATTTTTGACTGACTTTTCTTTGAGTAAGAATTATAATTTTTTGTGGCTAAGTTGTTGAGAAATGACCCCAAATGTAAAATCTATTTTGTTTTTTCTCAGTTTCTTTTCTTTGTTTAATGAGTTCCTTGATGACCCTTCCGTTAACTTGTAGGGGATGATTTACTCTATAAAACTTAGTAAAACTTGCTATCACTGGCGTCGGAAAGTTAAGCATTAGTTGAATGGCATTCTGGTCCGTCTTTCAACATGAAAGCTATCCTAAATTTTATACAATCTTGAATTACATTTTTCTTTTCTTTAATTTCATGTTAAGTTTCTTTGTCTTTATTGAACTTTAATTCTGTCATCTTAATATTTTCTTTTTTTTGATAACCCTCAATGTAAAAGGTTGTTCACCTCTGACACTTTATCTGGTAATACGACTTTTATTAGGTTGGTGCAAAAATAATTTCGTTTTCTAACATATGTTACTATGTGAGAAAACGAAATTATTTTTGCACCAACCTTATATTAAGTTAAAACATATTATAATCTATACCATTTCCATACCCGTATGCTATCCGCATCAATACAGTACTCAATAATGAACTCTTGAACCAGGGATATCTGAATATAAATAGAATCCCACCTATTTCATAGACAGGAGGAGTTCTTTAGTCTTGGTTGACAGTCGTTTTAGAGCTGGTAACTTGAACAAAATTACCCTCTGACGGTCAAGGATAAAACGCAAAAAATTACAAATCTGAATGATTACGAAGAAATATTCAGGTCTTATAGTCCATAAGCCACGTCAACAAGGACCACGTACCTAAGAGAGGAACCAATCTGGGGCTGAAAATTTTGTTACCGGAACAAACTCCTCGAACAAATAAGAGACACTTGGTCAACAAATCCGGACTATTTTCAACCTTGGAGCAAGTGACTCAATACCAAATCAACTAATAAAAACAAAGCAAACGAAATAGTCTCGCGAAGAATATCAACAAGTCATGACATCATTTTTCACCGCTCTCGAAAATCCACAAAAGAACATTACGGATCAGACATACCAAATATGGAGAACTATGGTAGGAAGTGAAATAAGACCTCATCTCAACCCAAACAAGCTTTCCAATGTCTGCAGAGACATCGTACGAAACAAAAGATTCTCAAATGCAGAAATAGATTAGATAAAACTAAATATAAGACAGAATGCAATAATTCATCACTTAAACAATGAAGAGATGAGAGTAAAAAAAATAATATGGCAGAGGATGAGGTAAAAACTAAAATAAATGAGATACAAAATAATAATCTACCTGGAAATAAAATAGAATCTACCTGCGATATAAAGAACAGTTATCCAGATTATGTCACTGAAGATGAGTCCAACTACATTAGGATAAAATTCCTTGAAAACCACAGAAGTGAAATCACCGAAGCGAAAAACCACATCATCCAAGTACTCAGCAGAGTAACTGTCACACAAATATCAAACAGAGACCCGCTTCCAAAAATTCATATGACAAAGTCCAATAAGCACACTGGAAACACCGTTAATGAACAGACCACTGGGAAACAGAAGTTAATAAAGTTATATACGAAAGAGCTTTAGCAGTTAATGGAAAGCTGGGAGTAAAGATAATGAAACAATCAAGCAACAGGTAAAGAGGGTCAGTTTGGAAGGTAAAATTGATATAAGAAAGGAAGGAAATCAGATGTGAGATATCGATACTCGATGAAATCAGAAGAAATCAAATGTCTCAACACGGAAATGCAGGAGATCAAGCGGAATATAAAATTAAATCACTAAATGAAATTCCATCAATCAAGGAAATTCTAAAACAGAAACTACAGTTAAAGCCACAGAGAACCAGACGACACGAGAAACGTTGGAGGTTCTATCGCCAAAATACAATATTCCAAACAGATCTTAAGAAATTTTACAGTAAAACTGGAAAAGCAGTTACATATGTCAAAAAGCCATCATCTACTGAAATAGTGCAAAAACTTTGGAAGAATATTTGGAGCAGGCCAAAGGAATTTGACTCCAGAATGGATCCAACGAGAAGAAGAACGAATGATGGATAAACCTCTACAAGAATGAGAAAATATAACCACGAATAATGCCAGGCAAACTTTAACGATATCCTAGAAACAGAAATCACCAAGGTGCTCAGTTTTTAGATCTATCTGATGTCATTAATCCATAAAACCTTTGCAATTTCTATTAATACTTATTAATCCTAATGAAGTCCTAGAATGGATCATTGAAAGTATTACATATCTCACGCCAAAAAATGAGTGAAACAGATGATCCCAAAATTATAGGCCAATAACATGTCTGCCCACCACGTATGAATTGATCACGTCTCTCCTGACGAACCCTACTCACTCTTTCTTCTCGAAGCAAACAACATTCTTCCCCTGGAACAGAAGGGATGCAGAAGAGGTTAATATGTTTTCAAAGATCAACCGCTGATAAACAAAATGTTCCTGGAAAATGGGAGGAAAAGATGTAGGAATCTTAGCAAAGCTTGGATAGATTACCGTAATACTTTTGATAGTGTCACACACTCTTGGATCCGTAAGACTCTGAAAATGTACAAAGGCTCCCCCGTGATAGTAAATTTCCTTAAACATAGCATGGGAATGTGGAAAACCACATTATAACTAAACTACATCAGAGGCACTGCCACCTACAACCACGTGAATATCCGACGAGGATTCTTTCAAGGAGACTCCATGTTACCCACTTCTTTTTTTTATCTGTCCTTAATTCCCTTTACGCATGAATTAAACAATAATAGCTATGGATACAAACTAAACAAGACCGTATTCAGTTACCTACTCTACATGGATGGTCTCAAACATTTTACCGACAATGAAAGGATTTCCTCAATAATCTAAAACGTTTCAGTGACGATATAGGTATGGATTTCGGATTAGATAAATGTGCAAAAGTAACATTCAAGGAAGGGAGATTTGCAGAAACACAATAATAGATTTAGATTTTGTCATAAAGATTAGGGAACTGGAACAAGAAAAGGATATAGGTACCTAGGAATTGTCGAAGGAGATGGAATACAGCATAGCCAAATGAAGGAGACGGTCAGAAAAGAGGACAACAGGCGTGTGTGTCTGGTACTGAATACCGAACTGAATTAGAAAAATAGAATGTCAGCCATAAACACCTTGACTGTCCCTGTAGTGCAATACAGTTTCAACATCCTTAACTGGACCATAGCTGACATTAAGCAAATGGATGCCCAAACGAGAAAGCTTCTCACTTGCCATTGCATGCATCATCCCAAGGCTGATGTTGATCGTCTGTATGTGCCCAGATCCGAAGAATGCAGAGGATTAGTTCGACTAGAATTGTCTTACAAAACTACAATAATATGCTTTCAAAGAAAACTACATGGAAACTACAGATGACTGGATGATGATCTGTGTCAAGGAACATGAAAGAAGTAAGAAACTTTATTCGTTAATAAAGGAAGCCAACAAGTTAAAAATAGAGTTTTATTATTATTTCCACATGATAATAATGTTCAAAATGGAGTTCAAAATGGGTGAATACAAGTAAAGCACACGCCAAATGAAGCTGCAAAATACTTAAAAAGAAAAGCAAAGGCAACCAACCAGATACAGAAACAATGGCACGATAAACTACTTCACATTCAACATTCTGCCCGTACCAAACAAGCTAATGTAGACAAACTCCGAACTCATCAGTGGCTCTGTATGTGCAGGATTAACAGCTGTAACGGAAGGTTTTATTCTTGCTACACACGATCAATGCTTATTAACTAGAAATTATCAAGCACACATACTGAAAAATTGTGTTAGCCCAAAATGCAAATTCCGTGATAAATACCTAGAAACAAATGACTATCTTGCATCAGGGTACGCGGTATTGGCACCCACTAAATATAAAACTCGGCATGACACAGTGGGCCAATATCTGCTCTGGAAAATATGAAACTTTTATGGTAAGCAAACTGCAAGAAATTGGTTTGAACACCACCCAGATCCAGTTACGGAGATACCGACCTGTAACAAGTTTATGAGACTTTACAATACACACAGACAGAACAATCAAAATGAATCACCCAGACATCGTGATTAGAGACCGAGAAGGCAAAATTGATATATCCGTCCCTGTAGACTGTTTAAAAGAAACTATTAAAATCGAAATTTTAAAAATGTAACATATGAAGACATCAACAATTTCAGTTGTAGTTGGGGCCCTCGGATTGATAGGAAAAAATTCTCGTAGAGTCATTGAAGGGATTCCTAGTAGCCCATGTCTTAAAGAAATACAAAAAATTATTTTTACACGTGCAGCCCACACCTTACGAAGGACTTTATTTATGCAAAATATGTGTAAAATGTCATGATGCCATTTCTGAGCTTAGGTTTCTGGTCGAGACCCGGAAAGAAATGAGTATACACCAGAAATCAAAGGAAATAAAAGTAATAATAATAATATAATGGAAAATCCAATGAGAAACTCATTTCTACTGATTTGCAGGATTGGCTCACTAAATATTACCAAACGGCAATGTGCTTTAAATATTTACGAATTATAGCTTAGCTTCTGTCTATATTTCTGAGATGAGGTATTATGTACACTATTTACATTATTCGGACTATTGTCCTCATCTTTGTCACAACGCTTCTTCAGGTAGTTGGAATGTCGAACTGAATCCTTTATTTCGCTCACTGAGGTAGACTGTTCTAGTTCCACGTTCCATGTCTAATGGATGTCAGTTATCTCCCGTTAATTCCCCTCTTAAAGTTCTCCACTGCCTTAACCAGGTATTGAACTTACACTCTTTTGTGTCTTGTCACTGGATCTAAATAACGCCTTTATCCAATGTGCCATGTGTCCTTGAGGACATCATATGTATGAATTTCTGGGTATTATAAACCGAATTTCTTCAGTAACCGTTTTTTAACTGGTGCTCATATTGCAATTTTAGCTGTTATCATTGCATGTTTTTTACCAGAGCTCATATTGCAATTTTTGTTGTTGTTATCGCTTTTCTCTGGCATTCCTTATTACTGGTTCCCATATTTTATTCAATTCTATGCTTGGTCGGCTCAGGCGATTTTTTTTGGCCTAGCATATGTGAGGATTTCTTAGGTTTACGAATTTTCCAATGATGTTCTTTGTCTATGATCTCAACTTGATTCCACAGAAGGCGGTGATCTCCCTTTTCTCTCCATATGTGGTCAGCTATGCCTGATTTTTCTACTTCTGATGCCGATGATATTGCAGAGTCTTCTTTGGATTTTGTCAACAATTTCTAGATACATAGTAGAAACCTCAGACTATATAATATTTCTTTAAACGTAGTCATCCCAAGCAAGTCAGTAAAGCCATGACAATACAAGGGGAAAAAAAAAAACAAAAAACAAAAAAAAAACAATGCTAAAGAGCAAGAATAATAGAAGAGTAAACAAGAAGACAGTAGATAGCGATTTACATTGAATTTGAATTTTAAAGATTAAAGATGACTGGAAAACATGGAGGCAAAAGAAAATTCCTCCGGCAAAAAAATGCGATAAAAAGATTGGGCGTATAAGAACGAGACAGAGGGGAAGAAAACAATGACAGGGCACAAAAGAGAGACGGAGAGATGGAGAGAGACAAAGAAAGAGAAAGAGGGAGAGAGAGAGCGATTAGGGTAAATATAGAAGTGGCGGTGGTGAATATAATATATTTCGTTCTCCACGGGGTGTGTATATGTGTAACGATTATTGGCGTCGAAAGTGTAATCAATGAAACGGGTTCAAATTCAAGCCTTGTTACGTTCGCTTTCGCATTAATACCCTCAGTGAAGACAGGAAATCATTTCTTCTCTATCGCAGTTATGGATAAAAATAGCAGGGTAGACTAAACTGCCTAGTCTTGGCTGGTAAGGAATCCTAATGAGGAGCGAAAGATAGGAACGAAGGAAAGGCAAAAATTGAAACATCTTACTGGTTTTTACGTATTCCACATTGCATCCCACATTTAGATATTTCATAGTAATCATTTATTATATCTCACATAACCAAATAAATTATTGTAAATATCTTTACTATAATAAAAAAATATTATGACATTGCATTTAAGTTTTTGAAGATCAAAGTTGGCTGGATAGTGTGGAGCCAGCAGAGATTTCCACAAGAGAGAAGTGCGAGAAAAGAAACTGTTAACATAGAACTTACAGTTATATCTAGCAAACTCAACTGTAAATTGATGAAACCTCGTCGCCAGTCTGATTCTGCGCTTAGATTCATAAAGTCCAGGTACCATGGCAAAGAGCTCAAAGGAACAGAAAAGGTAAAGGGAGGTAACTTTACGGCAGTAGGTAAGTAACTGAACCAAGATGCCAGATCAGGACCAATAATATTACTGATTCTTCTTTGGATTTTGTCAAGGATCTCTAGATATATATATCAGGAACTCCAGACAATATGTGACATCAATACTATGAGCATGAACTTAAAGGTAGACTTATAGACATGTAAAATAGATGCCGGAGAGAAAAATTTTCTCGCACGACACAGAGAACCAACTTTCCTAGCACCAGATATAGCAGTGGATTCAATATAGTCTTTCCACGTCACATCAGAATGTTAGCATGAGAAGATGCAACGAGTCACTCTCCTGGAGGTTATCATCAACTGTGCAGATGGAAAACAGAGAGGTGTCCTCGCAGATGATTAATAGAGTGCAGTTTCGTTTTGTAGGTATTAAAATTAACAAGCCATTCTTTGTCCCAGTTAACAATAGACTGAAGGTCGTTTTTTACATCAGCCGTTAATTTGTCTTTATCTAACTGATCAGACCTTCTATCGAGATAGGAATAAATGGCTGTGTCATCAGATAACAAAATCAGAGCTGATGCCATCGGGAAGGTCGTTAATGAAAATTAAAAACAAAGTTGGACTAAGGATAGATCACCAGACGATATGGCAACAGTATTCAATGCACGAAATTAATGGTAGATTTATAATAATGGACCCTGCACTATTGTCTCAGCTTCAGTCACTTTCCTACCGCCGTAAAGCTGTCTCCCTGTACCTTTTCTCTAAATACTTTCATGGCAACTGTTCAGATGAGCTCTTCGCTATGGTACCGAAACTTTATGAATTTAAACGCAGTACTAGACTGACGACGATGTCTCGCCAATTTACAGTTGAATTGGTTAGATATGACCGTATGTTCTATGCTGACAGTTCCTTTTCTCTCACTTCTTGATTGTGAAACTCTCCGTTTCCATGCTTTCCAACCAAGTTTGACCTTTAAAAATTCAAATGCAATATCAATCGCTATCTACTGTCCCCTTGATTACTCTTTTATTGTTCTCGTGCCTTAACAATGTTTCTCTTTTTTCTTATTCTTTTACATGTAGTAACCCCTTGTGTCTTAGTGGCTCTACTGCCTTGCATGGGGTGAAATGGTAAAAAATGTGCAAGATGGATTCTGACGAGAAAAATTTCTGGCACGACATTCTTGTATTTTGCAAAATTCTTCACATCTTTCATTTATTTTTTAAGATGTCTTTCAAAATTCTAATGGCGAAAACCATTTTGTCTTCACAATTTTATTCCGAGATAAATTTGAGTAGAACCAAAAACGAAATTGAAACAAAAAAAATTAACTTCCGAGGAATCCGCTCACAGACAACTGTTGCGTATATTTCTCTATAAATACTAGCAAGTCTTCCATTAGCAATGTGAGGCTATCAACTCAGGGCTACTGGGATCGACAAAGTGTAAAACATGTTATGGATTGGATTTATTGAACGATGGGACATCAACATAATAACTGATGTTTTCTTAAGACTGCTTACCCACAAAAAATTATGAAAGCGCCCCCAATTTTTCATTTATTTATCTCACCTGTTTAATATTGCCGATAACAAGTCCTTCATTCAGAAGAAGCACTGTTTCCACGAAAACAACATAAGGTTCTGTTTTTAGAATATATTCAACAAAAACGGTTACAAAAAAAAAATCCCGGTTGCCGACCAATCCATGCCTAGAGAAATATTGGAGTAAACATTTTATACAATTTAGAAAATATCTTTTCCATCCCTAAAAAGTAATGTGTCTCTTTTTGGACGTTGGGATTTCTTCTCGTTTTACATCGTTTTTCATTAATACAGAATGTGTATGAACAGTAGATCGTTTTACAACTTAATTTATTGAGCGCATGTTCTACATTTCACCATTTCTTTTCTTTTTGCATCATCCTTACATTTTTTTTAATTAAAGCTTTACAATTAACACAGTTCATTGCTACGCATGTAATGACATTTGGTCATGCTAATAGTATGATCCTTTTTCTTTTATAGATAGGAGTTTGTTTGTGAAAAGAAATTGTTGCCCCAGTTAAATATGACGGTATTTACTTGACTCCCACGAGGTCAAGATGTGTCACAAGGTCGTTTTTCGTGGGAAACCCGAGCGTTTCCGCATAGGGTCACTGGTCAAATATTGGTCATAACATGTCCAAGCTGGTCAAAGCTTAGTTAAGTTTTAGTCCAAATTGGTCTTAGCTTGTCTTAGCAGGTCCTGATATGGTCCAAACTAGACTTTGCCACGGTCGCAACCCAACCCGAAGGCCAGGCTGCGGCGCGGCACGGCCGGCTGCAGTTAAATATGACGGAATTATTTGTCTATTTTTCTAAGAACTTCAAAAGTATCACGACTGTAAAGATTAACAGCTAATATATTTACATAATTTTGAAATATCGAGCGTTAAAAGAAATTAACAGAATGTTTGACGCTCTAAAAGCAAAAGGTTTTGCCATTTGCAAATATTAATATGTTTTCTGGACAGTGTGAGAATCGGAGAAAGTGATTATGGGGATCTCGCAAAAATCCGAACTTTTCTATCCTGAAAATAGATCAAATGGGCTGAGTGTGAATTTCTGAATTGAAGACTTAATTTGGACTGCTTAGAAAAGCTTAATAGAATTTCATATGCTGTGATTATTCATACTAGAAATGGTGATTTTAGACATAGCAAAATGTACAAAAAGTGTGATTTTGAAATATGGTAAAAGTATTCATATTGGAGACTATACAGTATATATTCTAAAAATTCGGGATGTGTAAATACCAAGCACAACAAATACATCGATCTGTGGGTCGGTTATGTCAAATTTAGTATAGGTTGCGCTAAGGGTTGTGTCACACAACACCAAAAATTGCTACAAAGCCAAAACATTAACCTGAAATCTCAAATCATATTCTTAAATAGTCTCGTCATGTTGAGAATTTCATATGGATGTCTTGTATGGCACCAAATCTGTTCAGAAATTTATAAACTGTCTGTTTTATACTACCGCTTTCTCGGATCAATAATTAAAATGGCTGTGGAAAGATCAACCTTCTTCAAACCTTGTAGAGTAGAATCGTAAATATAACCAAATTATGTACCAAATAACAGAACTGACAACACTTGAGGTCTTTCAACAACATCTAAAATAGAATGTTATATTCAACCCGAAAAGAAAATAATGACATAATCTAGATTATGACATTCCACACTACTTCAAATAAAATGGAGCCCCCCATAAATACTGGAAAGAGCGAGAACAACTAGTAGACAAAGAAAAAGAAGAAGAAGAAGAAGAAGAAGAAGAAGAAGAAGAAGAAGAAGAAGAAGAAGAAGAAGAAGAAAAGAAGAAAATGTATCTTTGTCGATGTGTGCATATGTATGTGTGAATATGTGTGTGTGTTTTCATGGGTAAGGACCGTATCGGTTGACTTTTTTTTCCTCCGTTTGCATTGGGTTACATTATTATTTTCATTATCGCTATTATTATTATTATTATTTTGCTTATGCTTAATAAATCATATAAGGTGCATCATTATGATATGGTGGTCAACATGCTGTACTTGTAGACATTTTTAGTGCATTTGACTATCACTAGGTGCAGGTGTCACATACTTGTAATTTTGGGCCCAAACCTAGCGACGCTTAATTAATAAATTACACTTGGCCAGACAAAAAATGCTATTATTATTATTAGTATTATTATTATTAGTAGTAGTAATAATAATAATAATAATAATAATAATAATAATAATAATAAATGGGTGTAGAGATGCAAGTGCAGCACAATACACCGGCTGAAACTGCAAAATACTTAAAAATAACAGCAAAGACGAATACAACCGACCAGATACAGAAGCAATGGCAAGATAAACCCCTTCATGGCCAATACTCTGCCCGTACCAAACAAGCTGATGTAGACAAAACCCGTACCCATCAGTGGCTACGCAATGCAGGGTTGAAAGCGGAAACTGAAGGTTTTATCCTTGCTGCACAGGACCAATGCTTGCTAACTAGGAATTATCAAGCACATATACTAAAATATTGTGTCAGCCCAAAATGCAGATTCTGTGATAAATATCCAGAAACGATTGATCATCTAGTATCAGGTTGCACGATGTTGGCACCCACTGAATATAAAACCCGACATGACAGAGTGAGTCAATATCTGCACTGGAAAATCTGCAACTTCTACGGGAAGGAAACTGAAAGAAACTGGTATGAACACCACCCAGACCCGGTTACGGAGATAGCACCTGTTTCAATTCTATGGGACTACACAATACACACTGACAGAACAATCAAGGCCAGACGCCCAGATATTGTTCTTAAAGACCACAAATAAAAACGGTGCCTCCTTATTGATATGGCAGTCCCTGCTGACTGTAATGTATCTTTGAAGATATTCAAAAAGCTGTCAAAATACAAGGACCTTGAAATAGAAATCTCGAAAATGTGGCATATGGGAACATCGACAATCCCTGTTGTAGTTGGAGCCCTAGGACTGGTTGGAAAAGATTGCAGTAGACTAATTGAAGGGATTCCTGGAAGTCCATGCCTCAAGGAGATACAAAAAATTGTTCTGACAAGTACAGTCCACACTTTACGAAGGGCTTTATCTATGTAATTTCTTCTTCTTTTTTTTGTCAGTGGAAAGTGCCATGATGCCATTTCTAACCTTACGTCCCTGGGCGGGTCCCGGAAAGAAATGTGTAAACGCCAGAAATCAAAAAAAAAAAAAAAAAAAAAAAAAAATAATAATAATAATAATAATAATAATAAGAAGAAGAAGAAGAAGAAGAAGAAGAAGGAGAAGAAGAAGAAGAAAAAGAAGAAGATATTAATGATAGTTCTGATGGTGTGATGGTTGTGGGAAATAATAATAATAATAATAATAATAATAATAATAATAATAATAGTATTTCTTGTCTGACCAATGTCTAAACTTTTCTCCATGACACTGAAAATATCAACGTTCCCGAGAGAGACTAGAGACGGTCGAAAATGCTCGAACAAAACATTATAAACTTTGATCAGTTTCACTATAAATTTGATCCACCCGGATGTACAACTTATGCGCGAATTGTATAAAAATTGTAAAAAAATAATGAAATAAAATATTAAACAGACTTACCTTGTTGGACCTTTTAATAAAACTTATTTGAACGCGCCCACACGCACACACACACACACACACATATATATATGAATGTTTGTCGGAAATTCTTTTTGTTTTATTTATTTTTCTTCGGTTCAGGACATTTTCCTGGTTTTCCCAGCAGAATTTGAACATAAATCTTTTAATTTCTTCTGAGCGCTTTCAGGCTTCATAAACCATTATCAAATCCGACATGACAACCACTGACGCATGAAAGTGCAAAACTTGTAAATAACGAAAGAAACACAATTTGTACCTAGAGACGTCTTATTAACCCACAAAACATTCTTTGATGGTAGCTTCTGAAGCTGAAAACGCTATCTTTTAAACAAAACACACACACACACATATATATATATATATATATGTGTGTGTGTGTGTGTGTTTCTAACTAAATGTTCACCCAATACAAAGCCCAAGAGCCACTCAAGGTAGATGGTTATTGAAAAAGTTTACTGTATGGACATAAGGGTGGTGGGGTACAGATTATAGACATATGTAGGTTAAATAACGGTTAATCTAAGCCTTGAGGTGGTTAAGTAGTAATCGGGAAAGCATTCTCGTGGGAGATTTTTCACAAAGTGATAGTTCTTTGGAAGAAGCTATCTCAGTGAAACTTTTTTCCTAAGAGAAAGAGAATACAAATGGAATGATGATGACTTGACGCTGTGTACGTAGCATCGAGAGGTCTTACTGCAAAGGTTTGTACTTCTAGAACTAAGGAATATAGATCGTGTGAACATTTGCTGCGAAAATAGCAATAGAGTAGAGAACAAGCTTGCGATATTTCGTCTGTGGGAAAGGGGCTACAAGATGGAAAATATCAGGTCATTCCATAAATTCTGTTCGAATTTTGAATAAAGAAAACAAGTGACCAAATGTTACATTTAATTACAGATTCAATCAACAATGTATTTTCCCTGATTATCTATGACTTCCTTCCATCTAACAATAACAAGCTTACTAATTCCATTACTGTAAAATTCTTTTGGCTTTGAAGAACTCACAAATGTCAGTTTTAACCTCTTCCTGTGTTACAAAAGCTGTTTCTTCCAAATGGTTCTGTAAGCTACGAAACAAATGGTAGTCTGAAGGAGCAAGATCGGGAGAATAAGGTGGATGAGGAATTTTCTCCCAACCAAGTTCTTCGATCTTTTGTGACGTGATTCTTGCTGTGTTGGGTCGCGCATTGTCCTGATAAAACATTACCTCTTTTCGATTCACTAGAACAGGTCTTTTTTCCTCAAAGTTTGGTTCAAACGCTCTAATTGCTGACAGTATATTTGAGCATTAATTGTTGCATTAGGTGGTAAGAATTCAAAGTGGATTATTCCTTGGCGATCCCACCAGATTGAAAGAAGAACATTTTGCCCATGAAGTTCCCTTCTCGGCTGTGACTGGGGTCCTTCCCCTTTACCAAAACACTGTCTACAACGCTTAACATTTCGATAAAAGATCCATTTTTCGTCTCCAGTCACAAGTCTATCCAAAAAAGGTGAAACAAGTTGGTGAGAATGGAGAGAAAAGCAGATGTTAACTCAGGATTTGAGGTTGTTTTCAGACAATTCATGAGGCACCCATTTTCCAAATTTAGGAACTTTTCCAAGTTGTTGAAGATGACGATGAACAGTTGTATGGTTTGAACTGAGAACCACTGACAATTCCTCAACTGATAAAGCAGGATTTTCTTCAAGGGCTGCTTCAAGAAGCTTTTCATCAAACTCAACTGGACGTCCGGTTCGATCTTCATCGTGAAATCTCCACCTCTGAATTTTGCAAACCATCTTCTGCAAGTTCTTTCATTCACACCTTCCTCTCCATAAACTGAGTGAATGTTTCTAGCCGCTTCGGCTTCTGAGTTTCCTTTCTTGAACTCATAAAGCATTATGTGCCTCAAATGATTCTTGGGTACTTCCATGTTAGCAGGGTTTTAATAAAACAAAATTAAATTTTATTGTTCTCTAAAATAAAATTTGATCAGTTTAAATGCATCTGAACATAAAATAATGTTCAGCTCTATTAGACATTATAAAATAATCTTTAAATTTCGTTCATTTTAACAAAAAGTTAAAATTCGGACAGAACTTATGGGATGACCTGATAATTAAACAACTTGCATGGCGATGTAAACACTTTTGAGATCTGTCAGGGCTTAAAACTGAGGATTGAGCAGCTCCAGTTCAGATATGACAGCAATACTTTATTTTGTTCTGATCTGACTCTTGTAAAGCTAGAGTATGGCAGGAGATGTCATCTACTTTCTGGAATGGCATAGGCAAATCACCCCATTGAATGTACAACCGTTCATTTTTTTTTAATCATTCCACTTCAAGCAAGGCAATAAAGCCTATAAGATGTAAAACGTTACTGAATGTCAGAGAATATAAGAAAAACACCATTATGGTTAAAGAGCAACGAAAGAATAGGATATCTGTCTATATTTCTGAGATTAGGTATTGCAACTATTTACATCATTTACATTGTTCGGACTGTTGTCCTCATCCTTATTGTCATATTCATGGCGTTTCGGCCGTTGTTCGCTCCGGACTTCTTCAGATGATATACGTTGGACACATGGCCCAGTGGATTGAAGTAATCCAGCGACTTAATCCTGTGAGTTCAATACCTTGCCGTAGCAGAGGCGAACAAAAATTTGGAGGAGTCGAGTTACCAAAGGGAAATAACTGAAACTGAGATACCCAGAAAAGGTATGGCACGTGGAACTAGAACAATCTATCCTGGTGGACGAAATAAAAGATTCATTTCAAAATTCCAACGTATATCATCTGAAGAAGGCCAGAGCGTACAACAACCGAAACGTTGTGAATATGACAATAAAACAGGGGACATCACTCCGAAATATGTAAATGGTGTAAACAGAATAGGAATTAAGAATACAGAAGATAACGATATTGAATTAACATTTTTCTGTATCAAATTTGACTGTGAAGCAAGAAGCTGGAAGAAAGTTCCACAAGTGAGAAGTGCGAGAGAAGAAACTGTTAACGTAAAACTTACGGTTACATTTAGCCATTTCAAAGCCAATATAGTACTGCGCTTTATAATATTAATTCATATGAAGACATCCATTTGAGATGGAATACCTAGTAGAAAAAATGGTCGACATCTTTTGTTTGCTTTTCATCAAGTTCACAATGCTGCTAAAGCTGCTCGAGTCATCTGTGCTGTGTATAGAGATGTCTCTGTTACAGAGAGAATGACATAGAAGTGGTTTTCCTGTTTCAAGGAGGGGAAAGCTCGAATTCTCCGTATTCTGACCGACTTGTTCAGTTCGATGAGAACCAATTGCACGCGAGTAAACTGCTAACAATAGAGGGGCGCTGGGATTTGTTTCTCTCGGTCAACGCGTGTGGCACCCATGCACTGTCTGTCTGGACCTTACCCATTGAGTGAAGATGATAAGCGAAACATGATAGCTTGCCATCTTAAGAACTAATTCCCTAGTTCCCATGACGCGGTTCTTATTTAATTGGTTCATGCAAGTGGTTTTCATCAAACTCAGCAGGTCGTGGAAAGTCTGTGAATTCGAACTTCATTTCTGCGCCATTCTGTCGGTGGTAATGGTGTCATCTCCGTACACGGCATAATTGTATCGAGGAACTTTGATTAAAAACAACAATAAGAAGTTGGACATCCTCATTCTTGTCTACTTGGCATTCCATCTCAAAGTGGTGTCGAATCTGAAATAAAATCTCAATATCGTTAAACAACAGTTTCGCAGGATGACCAGCTACGGAAGATTATTCTTCGAGATCATTTGCAGAACATCAGAAAAACGAACGAAATTATGTAACAACTTATGATAAATTATAAATTTTTCAAATTATTGAATATATTTACCACTTGGTCTGATTCTCATCCAAACTAAATTAACCAAATTAAATCATCACAATACCAATCAAAATAATATCCAATAACTTGGACCGATTTTAAATGTGAATTAAGTTTAAGCGTCTAATGATTTTTTTTATTTTCTTTCAGATTTAACAACTTAAGTCTTTCGCAATTTCAACCAGGAAAAGATTAACAATCAAACAACGTGTTAAAATTATCGAAGCCTATCAGGAAAATGGACGTTCAAATTCATAAATATACTGCCCGCTGGCAAAAATGCAAACCAAACAGTGACCTTTTGTGGATGCAGTGGCTTTTCAACAATCTTCCTTGGATTTTCATCAGCCCAAATGCGGCAATTCTGCTTATAAACGAATCCACCATGATGAAATTGGGTTTCTTCCCTAAAGAGGATTTTTTGCGAAAAATCTTGATCGGCTTGTCTTTGCTCGTGCACCCAAATGATGAATGTACGGCGCTCCAAATGGTCAGCAGGTTTCAGTTCTTGTGTCAATTGAATATTGTAAGCGTGTAGACACAAATCTTTTATGAAAATTCGATGTAATGTTGTTGTGGAGAGGTTCAGTTCCTGCACACGATGGTGAATAGAGGTGTCCACATTTTCGGCCACATTCTCGTGCACTGCAGCAATGTTTTTAGCTGGACGGCGTAAACGAGTACCCAATGGTGTTTTCTCATCTGCCGCCGACCCAGTTCGTTTGAATATACGAAAATTTTTCCAATTGCACTCTCGGTTGGTCGATTATGTTGACCAAAAAAATCGCAAAGTGCGCGATATGTATTTCTGTTTGAACGTCCATTTTCGTAATAGGCTTCGATAACTTTAATACGCTGTTTGATTGTTAATCTTTCCATGCTTGAAATTGCCAAAAACTTAAGTTGTTAAATCTGAAAGAAAAAGAAAAAAATCATTAGAAGCTTAAATTTAATTCACGTTTAAAATCGGTCCAAGTTATTAGAACACCCTATATATGGTGGTGCAACAGCAAGAGATCTTCGTCAGAGACGAATGGTAGGAGTGTTGAAATAAAACACGGACTTCTTTCGCTGGAGTTTTCGCTTTATTTGCAAAGTAGAACTGGAAGAGAATGGGGGATCGAACAATGAGATTTCCTTGTCACTCACACAAGTAAAACCATTTCGTCCGATCACCTCCGACTCCACAGAAAAGCGGGAATGGTTTTAATCCCCAACACTTTCTGACTCTTGCTGACTTTTTCTTCTAACCTCCAATTGTGGCTTGCTTTTCACTCTGTGTATGTTGGCATGGATAAGGGTGCATGATTCGGATGCACGTACCAGGAGATGCTGACAATTTTTCAGCTTGGCTAAAAAAAGAAAAAACAGAAACTGTTTGGTAATTGTTTTGTGGGTCGGATCGAAAGATTTTTGCACAGACAATTGGTTACGTGACGAGATACAGGCGCTCTGAAATCACTCGACCACGTCTAGCATTGACGTATTCTATGATAATACCACAAAAAATCTACGTGAACAATCCACGTTGTTCAGCATATATATATATATATATATATATATATATATATATATATATATATATATATGTTATTTCGCCAAAAAGTCGAATAGCATATTTCTGTCAAGTCTAAGGAAATTAGTTTTTGTAATTATAGTCTTCATAATCAAGATATAGTATTAATAATAAAACGAAGAAAAATATAAATGTTTACTTATCTCTGTTCTAATTTTCGACACTCAGAGTAGAGAGAAAATAAGTGTACATATAATTTCATCTCTCTCTCTCTCTCTCTCTCTCTCTCTCTATATATATATATATATATATATATATATATATATATATATATATATATATATATATATATATCGTTATTTGAAGCATATCCAGCAAGTTTCCTTGAGAGTTTTCCTAACCGAATAGAACCAGTCCAAGCAGCTGAAACACTCCTCTTCATCTTTTACAAAAAATGCCAAGCTAGTTTAATCTGTGAAGGTAATGTCCTCAGTTTTTGTGATGAAAATGGCATAGAGATTATTGACTATTTTCAAAAGCGCCTATCCATCAATGAAGGGTACTATGCCAACTTACTGAAGTAGTTATGAAAAGATATCAAGACCAAATGAAAACTGACGAAAGGGGTTTTGTTTCATCCAGACAATGTTTCAGACACATGGTTTCAATGGCTGCTGTGCCTGATTGTGACATTGAACTGGTTGATCACCCTCCCTACTCTCAAACCTTATTTGGTCTCAATCCATGAGAGTATATTGGAAGTTTTGCTACAAAGAAAAAATGCTGAACTGTTATGTAATATGAGTCACCCTCTTCGGCAGTGAATGTCGGACAATCATCACAGAGAAGAAGAGACTTGAAAGGGACTACTTCGAAGGAGATTAAATGACGAATTCATATATGTTGTAGTTTTCTTTTATAGCACCAGTCTCGATACATTTTAATCAACCTTCGTATATATCAATTCAAAACATTAAAGGCCACTGAAAAATATATTTGGCTAAACACAGTAGCCCATAAAGTACAATAATAAACATCATTGGTTTTTTATTCGTTTATTTTGTCTTTTCGCCATCTCTCCCAAAACCTATTCCGCCATCCGTTCACTCAAGAATTCCATGGAGGTTATGCATTGCCTTTCTCTGTCTCTCTTGCATTTTATCTGTACTGTGAATATCAAATTTTCAAAGCCCTTTGACCTTATTATGTGACCCAGAAATGTTAACTGTCTCTTCCTAATTTTAAGTATATATAAGTGTCCTTGTTTGTTGTCATTGTCTCTAGAACTTCGTTGTTGCTTATATGTTCGGTCCATAGTATTCTCAGCATCTTTCTGTAGAACCACATTTCTACTACTTTAAGTCTCTTCTTCATCTATGAGGAAATTGTCCAGCATTTACAGCCGTTATTTACATTATTCGGACTATAGTCCTCATCTTTTTGCCATATCTATCACAACGATTCGGCTGTTGTACGCTCCGGCCTTTGTGATAGATATGGCGAAAAAGATGAGGACAATAGTCCGAATAATGTACATAATACCTCATCTGAGAAATATAGACAGATTTACAGCCATATAGGAAAACTGAAAAATGTGTTCAAAATAATATTTTGAATGCTTTTCTACACCTGTTTCCACCTTACAATATTGTAAATAAAAAAACATTGTTTTTTGTTTTAATTTCCCACTGATTCATTTTTATTGTGTACCTGTAGAGGTAATTGATTTCTATGTTTTATGTATTTATTTTCATAAGGAAGCAATCCTCATATGGACAGTCCGTGGTAGTTGAAATTTCAGAGTGAAAAAAATGTAGTAATGTAGATTGTTGAAAGAGAGATGAACAGAGTTAAATCTTTAATTGTTCTACTGAATAAAAACAGAAGTTAAACACGGATCACATTAAAATACCAATGCTCTTTTAGTCGAGAGTTGGTAGAACCTGTTAAGGTACCAGCTATAGACAAATAGTGAACCTCCAAACTGGGGTCAAAATATGATGAAAGTTATTTTTATACTAAGAATACCAGCAATACATTTTTGAAGAAAAAAAATTACCAGCAATAAACCATATTCCAAACTCTTGACAAAAACTCTCTTTACAAAATATGTTAATGAAACCAGACCTACAAACTGATTTCTTACAATTCCATATTCTATCCATATGAATCCATCCTGAAAATCATGCCAGCATTAAATAACCATTAAGGCTGATATGCCATGAATCAAAATAAACCAAACCAAACCAAACCAAATCTTTTAATCAAAGATTTTGAACTCTTTCAATTTTAAAGTGTGTTCAAGTCACACATGATCATATGGTGGTAGCCTGGGTTATCTTATGACAACGTCCATTGGCACCATATGGTTTTGTGTACTGATTAAATGAAAATGTAAAAAAGTGTTGATAAATACAAAATCTTTATATAACTCAATACAAAAGGATAATTTGAAAGTTAAAGTTTCAAGAATTCAAGTGCAAAAGTCCTGGCACGTGCAGAAGAAGGAGAGAGGGAGGAAGAGAGAGAGTACATGTGAAAGATATATATATATATATATATATATATATATATATATATATATATATGTGTGTGTGTGTGTGTGTGTGTGTGTGTGTGTGTGTGTGTGTGTGTGTATGTATATATAAATAAAAAGAAAGAACAGTAAGATATATAATCCGGTGTTCTTATAGATATTTTTATTTTTACAAAATAGTGCTCAATGTAGTGAAAAAAACATATTTTAAATCAATTAATTTTACCTGAAGATGGTCGCGAGACCAGAAACACGTGTAGTAAAATTATGGAAAACAAAGCATAATATTTTTTTCTAAATAAATCCACATTACAACCAAAAACGTTTGCGGCACCTCTCTTCTCTTCTTTTTAATATACATACTTTTCTCTCGTTGGAAACACTACAACCTCTTTCTTTTATATACAAATATATATATATATATATATATATATATATATATATATATATATATATATAGAGAGAGAGAGAGAGAGACAGGGAGAGAGTATAAATAAATGACAAGGAGTAATTTATTTACATTCGGACTAATGTCCTCATCTTTGTTTAGGGTTCAGCTTGATATTTTTTGACGTTTAAAGAAGACTGGTGAAATGTTTCGTTAATAACTCAAAAGATGAAGATATTCTGAATTTAGTAGCAACTATCATGGGACTGGGGCAGAAGCATTTTTTTAATTCTTAACATAAAGTGTCACCATGACAGGTAAACCCTATTCATTTTTCATGTTATAATTCAACCTTTATTACTATAATTGGTCATTAAATATTCCTTTCTGAAGTGGTCATCTTAGACAGCCTAGCATCTATCAAATATGGTACTTTGATTAAAAATAAAGAAGTGGTAGCTGCTAAGAAATCTTTCTGGTGTCAAGATAATTTTTGCCTTTTCTGATAACTGCTGTAGGCAATACATCTATGTTCTTCACCCGCTATCATGTTTGTACTTCTCTATACTGAAAAGAAAAATTCTTCGTTCATTAGTCTAAACTTCAAGTTTTCTCCTTCAACGTGTGTCATTAAAACAAAATATTTTGTTTGCCTTTGTTCCATTAGAACTCGATATTCTTCATTTCATTGTCACCCAGGGAGTGTCTATGTGCAAACTTTTTGTCTAGTTTAAAATAATGCATTTTCCAAAAAGTTATCTCTTCATCAATAGATTTTCTGGATAAGTCTTGGCCATACAATGAATCATACGATTTGTTGTCTCATTGAATTTATTCTATATATATATATATATTGAATCTCATAAGTCGACTGACCAATACTGGAATTCACAGACGGTCAAAATACTGCAAATCCGCTATTTTTTTTATTGCTTTTTATCACAGATTCTGACACTTAATTTAATTTGATCACAAAAGGATTGAACAGATAAAAATATCATGATAAAAAATGTAACAAAAATATGCAGAATTTAGTCAATGAGAAATAACCACATCTTTTTATCCTAGTCTTCATCAGTAATTATGAGATTGGAATGACTTACATTAGGGTATCTTGGGACAATACCAACTTGGAAGTTAGTGGGCTAAGTTTATTTATTCCGATAAAGTTCACTAGTGCCATAATTAATTGTATTTTGAAAGGAATGTCAAGAAATTATCAGAAATTTCAAGATAACCTTAAAAGAAAAAAAGAACAAATTAGATATGACTTCTTGCTTAGACAACACATCAAATTTTTTATGCAAGTCAATATTTTCATCCTAAAAAAGTTATTAAAAAATCGAGCTTGGTAAAATTTTTCAGGCTATATTTTCATAATGGTAAAAAAAATGAAATATTCACTTACCTATGTTATTTATTTATTAATAATGTTCCACCTATTAATGCCAAGTTCATGAATCCCAATGGCTACTTGCCTTAAAGCCATATCTTCCAGAAATAAATGTTTTGACTGTTTTAGATTCAAATTTTTAACTAACCAAGGTTGGTAAAATTTTCAGTATACATTTATATTTTTATAATAATAAATAAAATCAAATGTTCATTTGTTTTATTTATTTATTTATTTATTTATTATTAACAATTTATCTCCTGATATTGAGCACTTTAATTATAAAAGACTGCTTGCATTTTTCCAGAAATATGCTGGATATATATATATATATATATATATATATATATATATATATATATTAGGTTGGTGCAAAAATAATTTCGTTTTCTAACATATGTCACTATGTGAGAAAACGAAATTATTTTTGCACCAACCTAATATTTATAAGGGGAACGATATATATGGATATATATATATATATATATATATATATATATATATATATATATATATATATATATATTATTAATAATATTGTGATAACATAGTGAAATGATTGGATGTCTAGTATACATTGATGAGCTGTGATACAATGAAACAGTCTGTTTGTGGATGACAATATTAGCTCTCAATAAAATAATTTAATCCATTGAGCACTGTGGGGAGTAAGGAATGAATTTGTAAACAGTCATTATTACTACTGATAATGCAAGACTCTCCTAGCTGATTGAGTTCTCTGAGTGACTGGTGTGATTATGAAAAAATGATTATGCAAAAATTTGCCTTTCTCTCTCTCTCTCTGCTGAGCGTCAATGGCCTTGGGGTTAGAATCTCTGACTGATTCAAAATCGGTCAGATTTTGGTCCCGCCTAGAAGTGATTGGATGACTAGCCACACTAATGAGCCGTGATACTGTTAAACAGTCTGTCTGTGAATGACGATATATATATATATATATATATATATATATATATATATATATATATATATATATATATTATATACAATATAATGGGATTCAATAAAACCTGTTGCAAGTAATATTAAAGTAAAAAAATGAAAATATTTAATAAAGTCAATGATTGAAAAACTGATGAATATTATAGAATGTTAAGTATCCCACATTATCATATAAAATAATTAAATAATTTATCTGCATGTGTGGAATATTGTCTTAAACATTGATGTTTGAATTTGGAATAATTTATTATTATAATTATTTACATAATTAATTATATAAATATTGTATTATTATAATTTATTTGCATGTGTGGAATATTGTCTTAAAAACTGAAAGTTTGAATTTGGAATAATTATTGTAATTATTTACATAATTAATTATGTAATTATTTTATTGTATTTTTATAATTCATTTGCATGTCTGGAATATTGTCTCAAATATTTTCTTTTTTAATTATTTATTGTCTTAAATATTGAATCTTTTAACTATAAATAATAAAATGTTTTGAACTTAGTTTCTTCACATAAACGTGGATTATCAATATTTATTATCAATATTTTTTGTGAGGATAAGAGTTCTAAGCGATGGACATTCACCAGTGTCAATGTTGCAAAGACCCAATTGGATCAGATCATGATAAATAAGAAGTGAAAGAACAGTGCAATGATTTGTCAAGCCTTTAACACATTTAAAGGAGTATTTTTAGACCATTGGATTGTCTGTTCCACCATCTAAGTTAGCCTTAGAGCTAATAAGAAAAAGCCGTCTGCCTTCCTACCATATGACTAACCTCTTCTAACAACAAATAGTTATCTAAAAGACCAGTACACAAAGAGCAGGAATAAGTTTGAAATGCTACAAGCAGATGCTGAGGAAGCACCTTCTAATACAACCTACAATAATTTTCCTACTCATGAAAAGTAGATGTCATCCCTTTAAAACCTAAACAACAGCAGCACATTCCTTGGGAATCAAATCATATTGCAATGCAAAGGTCTAATGTGAAAGGAAAAGCTACAATAAGAAATTCAAATACCTCCTTTAAATCTATTTAAGACTTCAACGAGGCACTTGCTCAACTCAAGAACTCTTATGAAGATCAGCAAATTGAATACACACAGAAAAAAATTGGTTCATCAACTCTGCTGTTACCAGCAAACAATCTGCACTTGCTTGAAAAACTGTCAACAAGCTCAGTGGCAGAAAATCATCAAATAAATTGAAGTTAAAGACCAATAGAATGGCTGAAAGGCTAAAATGGCAAGACTATTTTAAAAATCTCTTGTGAAATGTACCTGACATATTAGATACTGAGGTCAAGCAAATACTTGAACATCTTCTTGACATTAAACATGGAAACTTCACAGATGCAGACCTTGAAGCAGTATTAAAAAACACCAAAATTAGGAATGCGATGAGACTTGATAACATTCCTCTGGAGGTTTGGACGGCCCAGAATTGTGAAATGCCACGTATAATGGACAAGTCATAGAAAGATGGACAGATAGCTGTATACTTCCTTTTCCAAAGAAAGGAGAACTAGGATTGGGAAAAAATTATAGAGGGAGCACACTTATGTCCATTGCAGCAAAAATTTACAACTGATGCTTCTCAACAGAATAAAATCTGAAGTAGAGAAGTTGCTTGGAAAAAATGGCTTCCAAAAAAAATGTTTGACAAATTCTAACTGTTTGGTGGATTATCAGGACAAAGAGTCTACATGCCATCTTAGTTTTTGTAGATTTCTCTAAAGCTTTCGATTCTCCACATAGGGAGTGTAGAGAAGATTCTTCTAGCATATGGCATCCCCCCTGAGATAGTAGCTGCCATAATGATGCTATACGGAAATACCAAATCTTTGGTTAGATCTTTGACATTAAAGCAGGAGTCTTTCAGGATGACACCCCTGCACCTTTCTCTTTGTTATTAACCTTGACCATCTGTTGTGAACATCCCTTGACAAGCATCATCATCTAAGTTTTACTTTATCACCAAGACTGTCAAGTTGTTATCCTGCACAAAAGTTCACCAATATTGACTCAGAAATTATCATTGCAGACACCATTACCAGTAACACAGTTCTCCTACATCATCTAGAAAATGCTGCTAATGATGTTGGACTCTGTAAATGCCTCTAAAAATGAATTCATAAGCTTTAACCAGCAAGGTTCAATACAAAATACCTCAAGAGAATCAATAAAATATGTTAAATTTTATACATATCTAGGAAGCAAAATAAATTCTACTAAAAAGTATGCAAAAATCTGCATAGGTAAAGCCTCAGTTGTCTTGAATAAAATAGAGATGTAATCTGGAAATCTGATCTACTCAAATGGATATTCTTTCATGTCACTGTAGTATTGGTTTTAATATATGATGCCACTGCTTGAATATTTACTAAAACCCTTCAATTCTAAGCTTGATAGAACCTACACTCGAATGCTGAGAGATATACTTAACATCTCTTGGAGACAACATCTAGCTAAATCAAAGCTCTGTAGACACATCCCTGATGTTTCTACAATCTTATGGGAACATAGAAAGTTCTTTGCAGGACATTGCCGGTGAAGAAACAAGAACTAGCAAGTGATCTACTGGTCTGGATACCTAGACATGGTGCAAGTCAGGTTGTTTACACAGCATTCACATACATTGAACATCTATGTTATTGTTGTGGCCTTGTTAGGGCCAGAATTAAACACATAAGAGAGGAATTGAGTTAAACAAATATATTAACAGAAAACAGTAATACAAACATATGCAAATGAGAGTGTTACAGCAAGAATGTTTGGTCTGACTGTCAGAGCTGACTGCTGGAAACTTCACTTTCCAAAAGGCAGTACCTGCTCCTATTTACAGCTGGGAGAGTCCATGTGTGCATGGGTAAATCACTATAACAGTTATGATACAGGATGCTACCCTAATGACTTTGATGCAGGACCTTAATGGTTGGCATAATAGACTCATGAATGTCTGAGTTAGCTTGATTCCATAAAATGATGTTATAAGCTGAAAATCACTCATTGTATTTTTTTTTCTTTTAAGCGTTTCACCCCAAGCAAGGCAGGAAGCCATTAGAATGCAAGGGGTTACAGAAGATTTGGAGCAAGATCAGATAGGAATGATAGAGGAAAGGATGAGGAGAAGGATAGTGGATAGATCAAGGCAACTGGAGATGTCGATTGACATTACATTTGAATAGTTGGAGATTATAGCTCTCAGGGAAAATGGAATAGGGTGCGAGATATAAAGCTATTGGAGTAGAAGAGACGGCTACATTTAATAGTTTCGACAGTGAAAGGGTGAGAGCAGGATGCCAGCCTCATAGGGCGCTTGAATTCATGAAGTCTGGGAACCAGCGAATGCAGCTCCTCGGAGCAATTAGCATGAAAGTACTTGTAAAAAAGACAGAGAGAGGTGACGCCGCATCTGTGAGAGAGCGACTGTAGACGAGATGCCAGAACAGGGCTAATTATATTGCATATCTGCCTCTGGATCTCATCAAGAACCCCGAGGCAAACAGAAAATATATTCTGAACATTTTCCTAACATTATCAATTTTATTTTGAAAATATTGATTTCCATAATAAAATATAGAATAATGTTTGGTTTTCATTTTTGTTGGTGGGTGGGGAGGAGCTTGAGTTTCAAAACTCATATCCTCACTGCAGAATTTCAGAAATCAGTGCCATACTGTACAATCACAAGTGGTTCCCTTATTCCCTGCTCAGTTAATGTTGGCAGCACCTTGAGAAACATTATCACCAAGATTGAAGTCATGAAAAGAAAGTAAATGCGTCTCTTCTTTTCTCATGTTCAAGAGTAGGTGTATATAATGTTTTAAGTAAAATTCTGAAAGAGATTGATATAAAATTAACAAAGAAGACACTTTAATTATTAATTAATTAATTATTAATTTAATTATTAATTAATTTAATTATTAAGAATGAGTAATATATTTCTGACAACTTTTATTTCTTTTTTATTTCTTTTTTAATCATTTTTACCCCATGCACGATGCTAATGACACTAGGACACAAGGAGTTACTGGGTGGGAAAGAGGATGAGAAAACTTTAGTGAAGAGAAGTGAGGAGAAAGGAAAATAAAAGAACAGGATTCAAGAAGACACGAGATGGCTATCAAAGCTGCATTAAAATTTTTGAAGATTGTAGATGGCAGAGAAGCTAGAAATCAGAAATTGAGAAAAGAAACTATTAGGATAGAACATACAGTTGCATCTTGGTTGTTCAACAGTAAAACCTTGGGACCTAGTTGCCAATCTTGTAAAAAAACTTAAATTCATGCAGTTGAGACAACAAGGAGAAAAGTTCTTGAAAACACTTGCCATGAAAATATTTGGTAGAAAAGACAGAAGGGAGTCATGCCACATCAGTAAGAATTTGACAGAAGTTGAGATATCAAATAAGGGTTGATTATATTACTAACCCTGCCTAGTTGTCATTTTTGTTCAAATAAGTAGACTAAGAGAATAGCAGATTATACCAATACATACATTAACCATTTTTTAAAAATGCCACCCCCCCTTAAGCAATCATGGCTCTCCATAGATTTCTTTAATTTCTAACCTGCAAATTATAAATATTTTTTAGGGTAATATTTTCCCATTGCCTTTCTTTCTCTTAACATGGCAGTAGCCCAAAGTTCAAATGCCCAGTCTTCCTTCTTATTTAATTTCTAGATGGTGGAGTAATGGTTAGCAGCTCAGATTGAGGAATCAGAGAGCTGAGTTCAAACTCCAGTCGAATCCATTACATTTACTTACGTGCTAATACCCTTGGGAAAGGTATGAATCCTCTTCTTCTCTATCCCATCTATGAGTTAATAGCAGGACATTGGTTTCTATATCCTTGGATGGCAACTGGTCTACCACAGAAAGAAATGGTAACCTACTGTGGGAAAAAATCTGCCTCATCAGTCATATACAGTGTAACCCAGATATAAGAGAGTTGTCGGGGCCGGAGAAGAAGTCTCTTATATCTGGGTTTCTCTTATATCCGGGTTTGGTCTATTTTGTTTACATTAACACAGGCTCTAATTTGGGACAGGAGAAAATCTCTCTTATATCCGGGTCTCTTATATCCGGGTTACACTGTATTGAAAGATACATGATCGCCTAAGCATGTATCACGCATAGCACATAACTGACGGACTTTTAGTTACTGATTCAAAAAAATATTCTCAAAGAACAATTAAGGTTGTCAAATTTAATTTATAAAAATCATAAAAATCTACTAATTAATTACAGATCTTTTGTCGAACATTGGTATCTATTTTCTGTCCCTATCCTGTCAATATTATGGTTTTAGTTTGGTATTAGTTATAGACAATTTATCTAAGATAAAATTTTCTTTGGGTTAGTTGATAGTAAGGATTAAACTAAGAAAAACTTTGCACAGGTAATCTGAATAAGTTTAATATCTTCTTTAATGTAAGTTTTAACAGCAGTAGCTGTTGAAGCGTCATGAGCACAATATCCAGACAAAGCTGATCTCTCTTCAAGCTGGTTTTTAAATTCAAGAGTTGTAAAAGAAAGTTTTGAGGAGACATGACACAGAGAAAGAAAAAGAGACAGGCTGATTGTTTGTTTGTTTGTTTGGGTTTTATGGCATATCAACCACTGTGGGTTATTTAATGCCAAATCCAGTTTATATGAATTTTAAATGCCTATATTTTATGGAATAAAAAATGTATAGCTGGCACCATTATTGTTTCAAAAAAACGTATAGCTGGCAACATTACTCTTTCACAAAAAAAAAAAAACGTATAGCTGGCAACATTACTTCTTTACAAAAAAACGTATAGCTGGCAACATTACTTCTTTACAAAAAAACGTATAGCTGGCAACATTACTTCTTTACAAAAAAAAACGTATAGCTGGCAACATTACTTCTTTACAAAAAAAACGTATAGCTGGCAACATTACTTCTTTACAAAAAAACGTATAGCTGGGAACATTACTTCTTTACAAAAAAAAAACGTATAGCTGGCAACATTATTGTTTCAAAAACTTAGAGCTGGCAACATTATTTTTCTGAAAACATTATCTGAGACCTTGCTGTTGGATGCAGTTTATCGCCGTACCCAGGACGCGGATGTAGTTTACCGTCATAACCAGGACGTGAGTAAAACTTGGAAAACTAGGAGTTCACTATTTGCCCATAGCTGGGACCCTAACAGGTGCTACCACCCCGGGTCAAGGTGGACCTGGGAACACCAGCAATTAAGAGGTGTTTCCACGCTCCTCAAAACCTCCAGATCAGAGGCCTTGCTGTTGGATGCAATTTAACGTCATACCCAGGACGCCTCATTGGGGGGGGGGGGTCTTACCCCTCTACAGAGGTGTAGTTGGTGTATTCTAAAGCCCCAGCTGACAGGGCCAGAGACAGACTGAGCAAAAGAGATAGTGTGTGTGTGTGTGTGCACACACGTGTGTGTTTGCAGTGGCAGACTGGCCCACCAGGAAATTTCCCAGTTGATCCCAAAGCGATTGTCCATCACATTAGAAATAACCAAAAAAAGTAAAAACTAAGAAAAATTTTGTGTAGATGCTGCAAATTACTTGGATTGGTTGTTCTATGATTTTCATTTTTATTATAAAATTATTAAAATTTTCTAATATTTAGATTATGCATGCATTAGCACAAATAAATAAAACAATATTGAATAGATTTAACATTTTATTTGCTTAAAACCTTTACTTTGATTTGATTCCTTTGACTATGCTTTCAGATTAAGTGGGTCTTTTTGACTTGGCCGTTTTACAAGTTTTCCTTGTAGAAATTTTTGCCCAGTCCACCAATCTGTGTGTGTGTTTGATGGTCACAGAACAAAAGTCATATAGTCAATAATCTTATGCCATATTCTCATAAATATTGTTATGAAAAGAAAAATTAGAAGACAAAGAAGAAGTAGAAGAAGAAGAAGAAAATAAACAAGAAAAGGAAGAAAATCAGAAGATGATGAAGAAGAAGCAAAAGAAGCAAATAACAATAAAGAAGAAGAAAAGGAAGAAGAAAATGAAGAAACAGAATAGAAGAAGCAGAAGATGAGGAAAAAGAAGCAGAAAAAGCAAACAATGATGATGAAAAAGAAGAAGAAAACAGAAGCAGCAGCTGAAGAAGAAGCAGGAAGAAGAAGAAGATGTAAATGCAGAAAACAAGGAAGAATAATCAAAAGACAAGGAAGAAGAAGAAGCAAAAGAAGCAGAAGAAAAAGATAAAGAAGAAGATGAAGGAGAATAAAAGCAAAAAGTATGAAGAAGGAGACAAAGAAGAAAAAGAAGTAGAAGAAAAAGTAAGAGAAGATGATGAGGATGGAGAAGTAGGAGAAGAAGAAAATGTTAGCAATTGTGGCAAAGAATTATTTTCAGTTCAAGCAAACATAGCAATAGATAAGAAATTCTAAAACAAAAACTTTCCTGACAGAAGAAAGTTACAAAAACAAAGAAATGGTGACAGTGGGAAATAATTAGATAGAAGAATGGAAGCTGGCTGAAATGAATAAGTTTTGCATAAAAGAATATTCAATTTTTTTATCTTGGTATATAGTTTTTATTTCTAATCTTTTCCTTTTCTCAAAGAAAGAGAAACAAACTGAAAGAACATTTCACAATGGAAGACAAATTATAATAAAGTGAAAATACTATGAAACAATGAAAAAAAATATGTAAAAAGAAAAAAAATAGTGAAAGGAAAATAAAGAATTTACTCGATGGACAATAATTTTTAGGCCCTAAGACATTGAGTGAAAGGGAAAAATTTGTGGCTTCAAGATGAAGGAAAATCTGTCAGTAAAAAGGACTAGAAGATGAGATTTTGTCAGTAAAGTGAAGAGCTATGCACTGGAAAGGAAACAGAACAATTCTATGGCTGCCTTAGGAATTCTGGTTGTGAAGGAAAATGATAATCATTTGCACTTCTTTTTGTCACAATTTCTTTTCCTTTTTCTTGCATTTTTTCAAATCTTTCGTCAAAGAGTATCCTTACAAATGTCAGCCTGATGATGAATGATTCAGCCTATCATTCCGTGAAGATTTGGTCAGTTATACCCGAAAGATGGGGAGCTATAGAATTTTCCTTTCCGGGGGGTGGCGAGTGAGGGTGCAGTAGTTTTTTGGATGTTCTATTGAAGATTTGGATAGTTGCCAATATGTGCTGAAAATGTTAGAGTAATCCTTTAACTATTTCTTTTCCTGGAAAACTTTTAAAACAAACAGATAGATATACTTGGGCTGCCAACTAAAATTATATAAACATTTATGAAGAAGAGACTTGAGGAAACAGAGATGAGATTCTACAGAAAGATACTACAAACTAAATGCATGAGTAATGAGAAACCTTTAAGAATAATGGAAACATAAATGACACTTATATTTAGTATCAGAAAGAGACAAGTGAAATTTCTATGGCACATAATGAGGAAAGTGTGCTTGGAGAATTTGATACTCATGGAAATATATTAGGTTGGTGCAAAAATAATGATGTAATAATGTCGTTTTTTGACGTATTTTTTAACGTCAAAAAACGACATTATTACGTCATTATTTTTGCACCAACCTAATAGAAGGCAAGATAGAGGAAAGCAGTGAATATTTTACCTAACAAGCTTGTGCAATCAGTTGGCAGAACAGGGATTAGGAGAGATAGCAAAAAGACAAATTTTACTAAGAGTCGCAATGGATAGGAAGTTGTGGGCAGTGACATGCAGACATTTGGGGATGTTTGGTGATGTCCAGTTGATTTGGTTGGTTGATTTTGTTTAGCTGCCTATCAACCTCTACAGATTATTTTAATCTAAATATTCTGAACACAATTTTATGGCTTCAACTATAGATAAAATGAATTGTTGGCTGTTTTGCTATAAATATGTATCATTGGTAATTTTAACTATAAATAGATATTGTTCATCATTTTGCTATAAATTGTATTATTGGTAATTTTTAATATAAATAAATATTGTTGGTAGTTTTTCTGTATAAAAATGTATTGTTGATATTTTTACTATAAAAACGAATTTTGATTTGTTTGGGGTCCAGTATTTGCCCATTGCTGGGACTCTAACAGATGCTGCCACCCCAGGCCAAGGTTGAGCTGGGAACAACAGCAATTAAGATGTAGTCCCACGCTTCTCAAAACCTCCAATCTACTGATCAGAGGCCTTGCTGCTGGATCTACTTTATCATCATACCCAGAACTAGGTAATGACTGTGGCTAACTCATTGATTGTATGTCCCTAAGACTCAAGTAGGTGGGAGCTTGCTACTAAGAAAATGTGAGAAAGGAAATTTTTTTTAAAAATGTGTAAAAACAGATGAACATTAAATAAACACCTTATTTAAATTAAATATAAACTAAATTTTTATTCAACTCTTTGATTGGGTACCCTCCCAAAAAGAATGATTGGATCATTGCACCCATTGACCCCCTTCTGCATGTTAATACCTGTGGGGAACCATGATCATTTATGGCCTAAACATCATATAGAAGAAGAAAAAGAAGAAACAACTATAATTCTGTAATATAAAATATGCCAAACCTTTTGTTATGGTCCAAGGTTAGGACCATAGAAGAACAACACGAAACACAAGAGTACAAATAACAAAGAATATATTACACGAAAAATAATACAAGAAGTGGAAGGTGTTAGTATGACTGTCAGACTGGTTGGGAGTGAACTACTATCAGCTCGACTTGATTCAATACTGTCCCAATACAATTCATCTCTCTTGAGAGGTGTAGTATATATATCGTCAGGAAGAGTTCATTCTGTTGGTCTAGGTAGGCACCATGACACCTTTTATATCAATTGTTGCTTGTAATGTTTCTACTTATTTATGGGAATTACTAAATAAACTGAGATATGTATGTAGTGAAATTGTTAGTGACTCTAGACAAGAATTCAGTGAGATGAGTTTGAATTCTAGTTGAGTTCTTTGTATTCACTTTTGCACACATACTCTTGGGAAAGGTATGAATCCATCTCAACTCTCTATTCATCAGTAGATATTGTTTAAATAGCAGTGCAAATTGCAAACTCTAGCCGTGGTTGGCATCTAGTTTAGGAGAAGAGAAAATCTGAATTCAAAACTGTATGTAGCTCTAGTGATGTACA
Source organism: Acanthosepion lycidas (assembly GCA_963932145.1). NCBI lineage: Eukaryota > Metazoa > Mollusca > Cephalopoda > Sepiida > Sepiidae > Acanthosepion > Acanthosepion lycidas. The sequence continues at coordinate 76,021,044 of OZ010586.1, forward strand.
TACTATACAGCTGTGGAAAAGATTATGGAGTCTGCAATAAACTGCAGTGTTGTACTGTAGCCTCTGTAATCTTGAATGCAGTTGATATGGTAAGGTAGGTCAGTACCTCCCAACTTTTATGAACGATGGCCCAGTGGTGTGCAAGATAATTTTTCTACCAACTTTTGGTGTTGGTCACATGCATAACAAAATACAATAAGCAAAAAATAGTCAATAAAATGGGAAAAAAAGTTTGTTTTTTCTGTGTGACCAACTACCAAATGATTCATGGCCCAGTACCACGAGCATAGGGTACTAAATAAACTATATGTATATACAAAATATGATATTTCTTGTATGATTTTTCAAATATACCCATACCATGAAAATATTTGTAGAAAAGACAGAGGGAAGCCATGTCATGGTGGTGAGAATGTGACTGAAATCAAAATATGAGGTTAGGATCAATGACATTACAGATACCTCCTTTAATTTTGTCAAGTATCTTGAGATATGAAATAGGAGCACCACACCAGATATGGCAGCAGTATTTAATGCATAGATGAATGGTAGATTTATAAATGTGCAAGAAGTATACTGACAAGAAGAATTATCTGGCATGACATATTGAACCAACTTTCCTTGCAGTAGACCTAGCAATTGATTCAATATAATCAATGTAGACATGTGTGTCTGTGTTGTGTGTAATTGACTTATGTGAGTTCATTCCATTTAATATATATTCAAGCACAAATGCACACATACACATAGCCTAACTGGGTTTAACCCTCTGCCTGTCCTGTACATCACATATGATGGACAGGACATGTGATTTCCATGTCTATGCATCATATATAGTGCACACGAGCTATGATTTAAAAGAATGGTAAAACTAAGGACGCTTAAGAAAAGAGTCTAATATTGAGCAGGATGTCTGAAGAATGGCCTAAATCTAATATTCTGTGCATCATATATTACCACAGGCACTTACTTGTTTATGGATTCATAACTATTGCAAGGCAACTCAGCTTATTTGGCAAATAGAATGTGCTGATATATAGTTTTTCACATAATACAAACCTGTGCATCATATGTAATGCACAGAACATAGTGTAAATAACTTTTTCTTTTTATGTTTTTCTTATGTGAAACATTATATATCAGCACATTCTGTTTGCCAAATAAGCTGAATTGCCTTCCAATGGTTATAAATCTGAAAACAAGCATGAACGTTTGAATAGTACACACGAAACTTCCCCGGACAGGCAAAGGGTTAAAATAATACATTGCAATAACACACACCCTTCCATCTCATCTTGGACAATACTAATCATGGGCTGAGCAAAAAAAGTTAGTGACAAGAAGGGAAAGAATGAGGGGAGGAAAAGAAAACCTTATCAAAAGCTTCATATCCGTCAAATGCTCTCTTTGTGTACATGTTTTATGGCAGTGAAATAAACTAAAAAAATAAAAAATAAAAATATTTGACTTTTCATTCTTTTATCTACAGTGAGAGAACTTTAGTATCTTACTGATGATAGTTTTGCTCTGTTTCGATTTATTGATATATACTACAGTTCAAAAGTTTGAAGCCACGCCCAGAATTAGCATGGGATGAACTTAACAGAGAAGAGAAAAAAAAAAAAAAAATGGAAAAGAACTCTTTGAGTCATTGAAAAAAAGAATGGAATCAATTATCAATCTTATACTTTGAGAAACTTTTGTAACAAATGCCAAGAATTGTGTTGCAGTAATCAAGGTTAAAGGAGGATATCTTGATGGGAGCAAAATTTAAATATAAAATGCTTTTTTTTCTTTTTATCAAAGTAAAATTTCTAATAAAAAATTATGTCTCACTTTTTTTTAAACATGTATAATAATTTTATCTTTTTTAAAATACAAAACAACTATTTTTGGGTCCAATTTTAAAAATTACCTTGGTTTCCTCAAACTTTTGAACTGTAGTGTATGTCTGTTCATGTCTATTTCAAATTATTCATTTATCTATCTATCTATCTATCTATCTATCTATACATACATACATATATATATATATATATATATATATATATATATATATATGTATTTACTGATAGTTTACTCAATACCAGGCTCAAGGGTCACTCAAGGTACGTGGTTACTGAGCAAGATTGAAAGGTAGAGAGAAATAGGAGTGTATTATGAGAACAAGTAGAATATATATTGATTTACCCTGGACTTAAAGAAACCATTGCAGTTGTCATGGGAGCATTACCTCAGGAGGTGCTTTCAAAAAGCAACAGTTCTGGGAAAGAAGTTGTCTGAATGTTATCAAGGGAACACAAAGTGAATGAGGATGGTTTGCCACCATGAACATGGTATGATGGGTCCTAGTTGTGAAGGTCCAAGATATTAATTACATACCACTATCAGATTGAAATGGACATCTGTGTAGCAGACTAAATTTATTTCTGTCTGCCAACAACCCTTGAGTAACAAGAAAAGATCCAATCAGTGGTTAACTGGGACAAGAAGTGGTTTGTAACTTTTAAGGTCACCAAAACAAAACTGCTTTCATTTAATCACCATAGGGAAACTTTTCTGCCTTCCATCAGCATAGCTGATGCTAAACTCCAGGAAAGCAAAACTCTATGCCTTCTTTGCATAACGTTTTCAATTGACATGAAGTAGAGTAACTATATTGAAACAATTGCTATGTCTACTTGTTAGGAAAATTGGTTCAATGTGTCATGCCAGAGAAATTTTTCTTGTCAAAATCCTGCTTGCTAATTTATAAATCTCCCATTCATCCAAGTAGACGTGGTGGAGTAATGGATAGCAGCTCGGATTAAGGAATTGGAGAGCCGAGTTCGAATTCCAGTCAAATCCATTACATTCACTTATGTGCTTATGTCCCTTGAGAAAGGTAAAGGTATGAATCCTCTTCTTCCCACCCAATTATGAATAAATAGCAGGTTGACTGGGTTCTATAGCTTTGGATGGCAACTGGGCTACCTCAGAAAGAAATAGCAACCTACTGTGGAAAAAAATCTGCCTTGTCAGTAATGTATTGAAAGATACATGATCGCCTAAGTGTGTATCATGCATGGTACATAACTGACTGACCATTCTTCCATGCATTGAATATTGTTCAGGTCTGGTGGTCCTGCTATATATTTTGAAGTTCTTCACAAAATCCAAAGAATGTTCTGTAAGGTAATCAATCCTGAGCTGGCATCTAAATTTCAGTCTTTCTCACCATCATGGTGTGGCTTCACTCTGTCTTTTCTACAAATATTTTCATGGCAACTTCCCGATGAGCATTTTCTCCCCTTGCTGCCTGGATGAGTTACTAGCTCTCAACTTTTTTTACTGTTGAATATGCTAGATGTAACCACCACTTCTACTCTAATGGTTTCCTTTCTCGCACATTCTGCCTGTGGAACACCCTTCTGATTTCTTGCTTTCCTGATAACTACAATGTCAAACCACCATCTTTCATTTTCTTGAACCCTGTTTATTTTGGTCCTGTCCTCATTCCTCACCATTCTCAGTCTTTTCATTCTGTTTCACTTTCACTCACTGTAATCTCTGCGTTTGAGAGGCATTGTCACCTTGCTTGGGGTGAAATGAAAAAAAAAACAAAAAAAACAAAATATGCAGCTGTTTGAAGTTATTATTATTTTTTCTTGTTTTTAAATTAAATATATTTTTTTAATAAATCTTGTATTTTAAATTGAGAAACAGTTTAGATTTGAAGTATGATCATTTTGTTGTCAGTAAAGTGCCAGAAGCTGGACAAGTTATTTATAACCAGTTTCACAGGATGCTATTAAAACATTGTATTTTATCCCGGAAAACATAGAGTTTTGAGTTTATTACAATTTCAAGTAAAATATTAATTCTGAAAAAATGAAAAACAAACATCAGAAAAAACTGTATTCAATAATTCTACCAGACTATCTATATTTTCTTAAATTAATTTCATATATTATGAGTAGTTTTTCAGAAAAACAATTAAAATGAATATGGTTTGGGTTTCAGAGTTTAAAAAATATACACGGCAATAATTTTTTTTTTTCATTTGTTATTTCAACTCAGGGGATATCTCTTGACACAAAATAAATTTTAAAATAATGTTAGAATCTCATAAAAACTCTGTTAATGATATTATATTTGAATATATATATATATATATATATATATATATATATATATATGTATATATATATATATATATATATATATATATATATATATATATATATATATATATACACATACATATATATATATATATATATATATATATATATAATATATTTACTAATAATTAATGAAGCTGCACAATTCAGGTGTGAATGACAGCTGAATTGGAAATGAAAAATGTTATTCAAAAAGTATCAAAGAAAAATTCACACATCTTAATATGTATCTCTCTCTCTCTCTCTCTCTCTCTCTCTCTCTATATATATATATATATATATATATATATATATATATATTAAAAAGAAGAGAGAAAACCCGACCATTTTTGGTTGTAATGAGGATTTAAAAAAATATATTATGCTTTATTTTCCATAATTTCGCAATATATATATATATATATATATATATATATATATATATATATATATATATATATATATATGTATATGTATATCATCAAAAGACAGACTGTTTTGCTGTTTCACAACTCATCAGTGTGCCCCAACATCCAACTGATTTGTTAACAGTCAGAGACTCTACCCCTATGCAATTGGCACACAACTGGGCTGAAGGTAAATTTAGACATATTTATTTTTTGATAAACATGCCAGTGACTGGAGAACTCAATTTGTCTTAATAAAGAGTCTTGCATCATCAGTAGTAATAGTCACTGTTTACAAATTAACTTTCCTCCTTGAGAGCTCAACCGAAATACTTTGTTTCAGGAGCATGTTTATATTGTTTTGCTGTTTCACAGCTCATCAGTGTGCCTAGATACCGATTGCCTCAAGCTGGGATCAAAACCCAACTGATTTGGTATCAGTATATGACAAAAAGATATGATATATTATAGGTAAAAATGATCAATATCAAAGATAGGGCATATGCAAATATAAAATGGACACTGAGTTCAGCACCAAGCGGCAACAATCTGTTTCATATTTGAATGCAATCTTCATATATGCACGATATATAACACTGAGAATATAATACATATTAGGCAAAGGCAACCCTTCAAGCTTAAAAAATAAGATAAGTAACACCCGAAAAAGTAAACATAAATCCAAATAAATAAGCAAAATAGGTAATTATTAAATAAACAGACTGCAACTGCACACATAAACACAAACGTAATACTAATAATAATAATCAACAACAAATAATAAAGTAATCAATTATAAGTAATGAGTTAAAAGTTAACAAACAACACTAACTTTATCACTGAAACTCAGTCAGATTGTGTGTATACATGCGTATGTGTTATTGTGTGTACATTAAACATCGTAAGCAAATGTAAGTCACACACAAATCAGGTATCAACATATGAATAAGAGACACACATGCAATGTCATATACAGACAGTGTGTGACAGGTAAAGAATCAATTTTTTTTATTATAGATTTTTGAACTTTCTCGAAAAAAAATGAGACTTTTATCAGAAAAAACTGAATTTGTGGTTCTTTTTACGAGCTTGCTGTCCTAAAGCATCATTGCTAATTAGTCATAGTTACAATTAACCGAGTAAATAATCTTCCAAGAATTGTGAAGAAACTGTCATGTATTTTCACTTTTACAACAAAGATTTTGTATGCTAAGCATTGTGAGTTGAATTTCTGTGGATGCGTCTTTTCGTAGTAAGCAGACTGATTATTTTGAAATTTTCATGGAAACAGACATGTGGAAATGACATCTGATATGCAAAAAGTTCCTGCAATTTTTTAATACATGTTATTCAGAGCCTACCAGAAAAAAGAGGATGCAGGTTAAATGTTAAACTTACAACTACATCACATTGTAACACCAGTTTCCATATGATCATTGAAGTTAAGCAACATTGAGCCTGTTCAGTAACTCGTCAGTAACTAATCTTAATTCACTGGTTCTTTAGAAATATACATGATATAATAACACATTATATTATGGATGGAATTGAATAGCTGAAAGAAAGCGAATGGCATAACATGCTTTGTTCTCAGAGAGAAAGTTCTATACTGCTAAGCCATACACAAGCATAAATACACATATTTACACTTGTCACACACAGAGAATCTATAACACATGTTTACACAATAAGCTGTGTGAAAAGGAATAAAAGATAGGGTCTTCCTTGTAATACTTGTAATACCCCAATGGGAATTGGAGCTGCCAGATGATTTTTCTGTGTATTTAGAGAATCAGTATTTAGGTTTCAAGATTCGAGTAAGCAGGATTTATCTGCAAGTTTGTTTTCCCAACATGAAGACTGCAAGTTGGTGTTAGTTTTTATATCTGGTGAAGATATATTCCCATAGGGAAATGGTGCCATGGGCTTCTAAGTTGTACCATATGCCTGCTTGCTATACAGGCAGGGATGTTTGGACCCATGCTAAAAAAAGTAACTGCTTGGTTTGATTCTTGGAAGCTGACTGATGCACTATGAATTGATGTGTCTACACAGCCATAATATGATTCACATGACTTAGTCCCAACCAATGGGAGATAATCTTCATTTCTGTTAAAATGTGTTAAATGTTAGCATTTCAACCATGATACCTGAGTTAGAATTTCACCATGGTCAATTTGTTATCTTCTTGATAATATCTTCCAGTAGAAATGATCTCAACATTGGGAAATGCCTGAAAAACATACCATAGGTTGACCCAAGTATTGTTTGTGAAATTCAGTAGTTGGAAATATTCAAAAACCGTCAATGGGTGTGTTAGTACAAATCTATACATACTGGTATTTTTCAAACTGTTAATCATGCCAGTTTATCCATTCCCTTGAAGTAACTGCAACTCAGGTCCAATTCCCATAATTGTTGTATAAATCAAAAGTTGGTTCTGTGGGTTTTGAACAGACACAAATATGTCTGAGCAGGCATTTACAACAGGAATTAACTAGCTACACTAGCATTATAGGCATGCTCAGAGATGAGAGGCTAGACCTATCAGAGAAAAAGAAATGCGAGTGCACTGACTTAGAGAAGCTGGCATATAATCTCAGTTATCAGTGTGTCTTTTTATCTCTATGTTCTGCTTATCCATTTTGTGGGTAAAGACTCGCTTGATACTGATTTGTACATGAATTGACACTTTTGAATTTATCTGTTTTTAAGGGATATATATTCAAAGGCTTCTGAATTTGCACAAACACTCATTGGTTGAAAATACACTTTTTATACCTTGTGAGAACACAATCAAAAACTAAGAAACACAAGGATTGATTGATTAATTCATTTTTCACAGTTTGGAAAACCTTTGGAGCTTATTTAAAACCAAAAAATATTTTTGAATAGTAAGTATTTTTTTTTAGATAATAATGTTTTAGTGATATGAGGCTTACTAATTAACTTAGAGCTGGGTAGGGAAGAGGTAGATTCATGCCTTTGCATCTAAGTGAATATAACAAACCCAATTAGAATTGGAACTCAGCTCTCCAATTAACAATTCCATTATCTGTTACACCACGCACATATCCAAGTTTACAGGACATAGTATCCCAAGCAGTCAGCCATCTAGGTAATGACCAGGCTCAATGTTGCTTAACTATGGTGGTCATACCAAAAACTAGTATTTCAACATTATATAGCCATAAGCAAGAAACACAAAGTCTTCTCATAACTATTTGTTTTACACAAAAGTGATCATCAGATCATTCATAAAAAAGTCAATATGTATATTTATTTAAAAAGTTTATTTGAAGAAGATTGTAAGCATTCTTCAAAGGAGATGATGAGAGTACTTCAAAGCAGATGATCAGGGTACTTCAAAGGAGATAGTAAGGGTACTTCAAAGGAAATGGTCATGGTACTTCAAAGTGGATGGTCAAGGTACATCAGAGTGGATAGTCAGGGTACTTTAAAGCAGATGATCACGGTACTTCAAAGGAGATAGTCAGGGTACTTCAAAGGAGATGGTCAGGGTAATTCAAAGTGGATAGTCAGGGTACTTCAAAGGAGATGGTCAGGGTAATTCAAAGTGGATTATCAGGGTACTTCAAAGGAGATGGTCAGGGTACTTTAAAGCAGATGATCACGGTACTTCAAAGGAGATAGTCAGGGTATTTCAAAGGAGATGGTCAGGGTAATTCAAAGTGGATAGTTAGGGTACTTCAAAGGAGATGGTCAGGGTAATTCAAAGTGGATTATCAGGGTACTTCAAAGGAGATGGTCAGGGTACTTTAAAGCAGATGATCACAGTACTTCAAAGGAGATGGTCAGGGTACTTCATAGTGGATGGTCAGGGTACTTCAAAGGAGATGGTCAGGGTACTTCAAAAGAGATGGTTGATACTAAACAAGTAATTTAAGTAATTTGTATTAATGCTTAAATTTCTTGTAATTTCTTCAGTACATTTATTTATATATGCTTTATTTTCACAAAAAATCTTTTACTATTTAAGCAAACTTTAGCTGATAACCTTTCAGCTCAAGATGTAAAAAAACCAGACAGGGTCATCTAAAATGTATTTATATTGAATGTTGTTACATTGTAAGTTTGTAAATGAAGCAGAAATCTGACTCATTTTATTCTTCTTCTTTCATGTGCTATGTCCCTATCATAGCTTTCCACAATTTCTTATTCTTTGAAGCTCTTAGCAATGTTTCTCACCTTACCACCCCACCTTATGTTCTGCTATCAATTCAAACAAGTTTATTTTGCACATTACTGTTTCCATCAGTTCCTCTTGCCTTCAGTATGTCCTTTGAGTGTTAAATCCTCTGAGCCCTCTTTCCACATTATGCATTCCAGAAATTTCAACTGTCTCTTTCTGATTCTAATTATCCTTTTATTTCCATTTTCACATTGATCACATTGATCACATTCTTCACCCATGTGTTATAAACATGTGTATGGTAGCACAGAAGAAAACCAGAGTACCACTAGTGAAATTGAAGGAAAAGAAAACAGATGTGAGCAGAATGTAAATGAGAGGGATGACTTTGAAGGAAAGGTAGAGTTGGTAAAGCTTAGAGTTGATGCATTTCTTGGGTTGTTTGACTGAGGTCATGGTGGTGATGTTGAGAGAGGACTGGAATGGATTAGTGAAGCTTTCTATTCACCATGTATCTGAGTTTGTTGATACAGAGGATGTGAGAGGAATATCTATGTGGGCATGGTGTAGGTGTTTGGAGGAGAGTGGATCTCAAGTGGATATGTGTTGGGTCAAGTGACTGAAGTCATAGTGGTGATATCAAGAACCTGCCAGGCATCAACAACTGGACAGTTTTCCTTGGTTCTCATCCATTTGTTTATGAGTGGCTTTCTTAAAAGAAAATCTGGTTGTTCCTGAGCTCATCTTGTTTTCTTTGGCAGAAATTTTTGTGATTGTCTTCTTTTATGTTGTATTTTAGATTTTAGAGGGGATTTGTTTCATTGGCTGGATGTGATTCTTGGATCATCTGTGCAGAGGATGACATTTTTGTATTTTGGGTTTGGCTTTCTTAGCGCTCACATCCAGCCAACATGTAGAGTGAATCAGAAAGTGATCTACTTTGTGGTGAAGTAAAACATGGTATTCTCAGCATCCTTCTGTAGAACCCCATTGTCACAAGTTTCCACTACATCTGTGAAGATACTTTTCTGAGTACACTGCCATATAGGAGGACTGATATTAGATTGCAATCAGAACTCTTTTTGTAATAATATATATAAAAAAAGAAAAATTAAAAATTGATTCAAATTGACTCAAAGCAAAACCTATGAATTATTTCAAAACACAAGGGAAATTTTCAAGAAATTTAAAAGTCTGAATAATGAAATCTAACATCTGAAAAATAATTACTAATTACACTGAATTCCGTTCAAATTAGCTCGTTTGAAACAAAGAAACAAAAATTTTATTGAGTGATTATTTTGTGAGAGTTTCTCAAATTTAATTATGCAGTTTTCAATGTTTAATGATAACGTGAATTTTATCAAATATCCTTTTGTTATTATCCAGTATCCTGCTTCAAAAGCATTTTCATCACTGTGTAGTGGTGAAGACATGGGCATGTGTGTAACAACTAATGTCAAATATGAATGATGGTTTTTCTCCAACTGTTTAAAAGTGTAACTTGTACAGTTATCTTTTTGCTATCACTCTTCATTCCATTCACACAAGATGTCTGCTGCCCACACCTGAGCCTTTTGCATTCAATATGTCCAGTAGGTACCAAATTCTCCAAGTCCTCCTTCCTCATTTCATCTGTGTTTCCTCAAGACTCATCTGTCAGAAAATCATCCAGTATTAACTGCCATATAGGAGGATTGATATTACATATCTGCACTCTTTTACATATTTTCTAATTAAATTTTCCTTTTAAAACTTAATACTATATTTAGCTTTGTGAAGGCATCTTTTGCAATTCTAATGAACTTTCTTTGTATAGAATCTGATATGAAAGGAGCAATATTTTTTCTTTAGAGATTGGTGATGAATTATACAATAAAATCTCTGTCTCTCTTGCTTTTATCTGTCTCTCGCTCTCTCCCAATATATATATATATATATATATATATATATATATATATATATATATATATATATATATATATATGTATAGGGTTGGTAAATTGTCACCATTTTATATTTTTAATTTTACACATGCATGTTGTTTGTTGCTTGTTCTTGATTTTGTCGACTGCACAGTAAAGTAGGGTCAGTCAGGCTTATCTGTGAGAAAAAGAGCACCATGATGCAATTCACTCCACCAGAAATTTGGAAATGGCATGCTCTATTGCTTGACATTCATGCCACGAAGCTCCAATACAAACATTTCAGAGTGTTTGGGTATCAGATGATTCAGAAAGTGTTGGATGAGTCAAATGGTGATTACGAAGGTGTTTGGAGTGATTACTAGTGAGGGTGATGTTATGCCTTCATTCATTTTCTCACAGGGCCTTAGACTTAACATGAAGGCCTACATCAAGTGTTTTGAGGAGGTAATGCTAGCCTGGGTCAAGAGGTTGGTCGTGGGAAGACCCCATGTCTGACAACAGGATGCTACACCATGTCATAGTGGCAGGAGAACACAGTCATGGCCGTTAGATAATTTCTGCAAACACATCACCCATTATCTTATCATCTTGTGATCTAATTTCACAGATTTTAATTCCTTTGATTGTTATGCGTGAGGTGGAGTTGAGCAAGAGACCAACAAAACTCCTTGTAACAAAGATGAACTGAAGGCAAGGGTTATGGCAGCTTAAACAATGAGACTGTCCAGAAGAGTTGCAGGAGATTCTGAAGTCATCTGGAGGCCGTGGTTGAAGCCAGTGGGGATTTCATTGAATAAATGTACTTTTTAGTATTTCAAATTATTTTTGTGCTATTTTTCGTAAATGTATCTGTCAAAATGCAATGTCAGTTTTATTTTAATTTTTGTGCAATTTAGATGACAATTTATCCCTCGCACCCTACATACATACATACATACATACATACATATATATATATATATATATATATATATATATATATATATATATATATATAAATATGTAATGAAAAACAAATCACTTTAATGTACCATTACGATAATTTATTTCACCTAAATCCTTTTTTAAGGATTCAGGATCATCAGGTAAATCTTCCAACAACGAAATGAGAAAAAAAAAACCTTTTTTTTTTTTTTTTTTCTCATTTCGTTGTTGGAAGATTTACCTGATGATCCTGAATCCTTAAAAAAGGATTTAGGTGAAATAAATTATCGTAATGGTACATTAAAGTGATTTGTTTTTCATTACATATTAGCTCTGTCCTAACATTGAGCTCTCAGGATTTCATCCTCTTTGGATTTACCAATTCGGTTTACCAAGTTCCTTATAACTTAACTATATATATATATATATATATATATATATATATATATATATATTTGTTTCATTTTTTGTTTGTATAATAATAATAACTCAGTCATTTATTTACTCAAGTCATGTAGATAATACTGAGAAATATGAGACAACACCTCTCAACACATCTAGAACAGACACAAATCTATTTCTACAAGTTGGTGATGTAGTTTCTGTAACAAGTAAGTTTTTATAGGATAGAGTTACTAACCTCATATTCAACCAGCTTTGAACTTGGAGTTGTTATTCTTTTAGACTGGTTGCAAGTCAAGGCAGCTGTTTAACATATAGTCAGTGGGAGAGAAGCAATGGCTTCATATCTTTCCCAAGGTTATTTGTGTGAAAGCAAATGAAAATAACTAGACTAGAGTTTGACCTTGACTTGCCACTTTCTCATTTTGAGCTGCTCATCATAATACCATCGATGCACCCTAACAATAGTAAAACAATGAGAAATCCCAGATTTTAAAAAAGACTGCAACTCTTATATCTTCTATTATGCATCCAAGTCCATAGTTGGGATCAATGAGCCAATGTGAATGATCCTTACTTTAGCTGTATAGTATGTGCCAGAGCTATATAAAGTTTTGAATTCAGAGTTACTTTCTCCTCGACCGGTTCTCCCCCAAGGTTATAAAACTTAGTCTATCATGCTATTTACCTATAGCTGGTGAGTGAAGAATAGGATTTATACCTTTCCCAAGAGTATTGGCACGTAAGTGAATTCAATGGATCTGACTAGAATATTGAACTCAGCTCTCTGACTCCAAGTCTCTATCCATTACTCCACTCTGCCTCCATTTCTTTGACAAGCAATCTTGGTTTTGATTTTACTTTATGTTTCCAGCTGGTCACTTGCTAAGTTTTATGAGATGCATGGCAAGAGTTTAGGGCTTGTTTTCTGGGGACAAATTCTATTGCCAAAAATCTGTTTGTGTAGACTTTGGTTTAGAGAGTTTGGTAAGTTCTTGTATTTTATGATAGAATAAAATTCAATGGTATTTGGTGAGCAATGGCAAAGGAGAGTTTTACAGAATATCTGTCTTTGATAAAAGTTTTACAGAATATCTGTCTTTGATAAAATAGATTGTCACAGTGAAGTCAGCACAAATAGAAAAATTGAAGCAAAATGTCTTCCTAAACAGACCCAAATCTATTTCTATGTTGAAAAACTTTTCTTCCTTTTCTTATTAGTGGTTGTATTTCTGGTGGGCAACCCGAGGACATATTATAACTTAGTTGTAGCCACCTTCTGACCAGTTTGTATTACCAGAGACAGTGATAATTATTTCAACCTTTTTCTTTTTCATAATCTTGTTCTTTCATTTTTCTCTCCATTTTATATTGTTTTCTTTTTCTTGTAATCTCTCACAGTCAGTAACCGCTTGCATCTTAGAGGCTTTATTGCCTTGCAAGGTCTGTTCACAATATTCTAATTTGCATTTAGTGGTTTTTAAGGAAAATCAAAACAAAGCAGTCACTTATAATTAGAATTTGAAAGCGGCAGTTGAAACTTCTAGGACATATAATGACAAAAGAGGGCTTGGAGAATTTAATGCACATAGGACAAAAAAAAAGTGATTGTAGGAAAACAGTGAGTAAAATACTTAATGAGCTTGTGTAAAGAGATTGCATACAGGGAGTGGAAGAGATGGTAAGTGAACGAACACTACTTAGTTACAAAGGATAGGAAATTATGGAGAGCTATGAATGTCTACATACTGAATACCCATGGCACATAAAAGAAGATTTTGTGTTCATTTTTACTTAACTAAGTTTTGGAAAATCATGGATCCATATTCATTGTCCCAGGTATGGATTAAATAACAGGGTAGATTGAACTTTCTAGCCTTGGGTAGCATCCAGTCTTTAAAGATGTCTAATTCAAAATGACTAATTCAAAGTCATTGAAGCACGAATGGGAAAGCACTCCGCTACCATGCTTAAGAACCATTATAAATAAAAAAAAATAGTAAAAGGAAGACCCATGACCATCTACATCTTAAAAAAACATTGCTTTTTTTATAATTTGCACAGAACATAGAAAAAGAAAATATAGTGGTTAGAACCAATATATAAATAAGTATAAAATAACCCTCTAATTTGAGTGGCTCTTGGGTCTTGTATTAGGTGAACAATTAGTAAGAAATTATTAATTAGTTAGTAATTAATAATTATTATTTTTACTGTAAACCCTCAATAAAATTGTCCAGCATTAAGGATATTAAATTTTCCAAGGTTTCAAGAATATTTTATCTCTGCTGTGTTCTAATCAGGAGCTTAAGCATTTCTTTTCAAACTGCCCCCCTTGTTTAGAGACCATTCTTGAAAAGAACCTCCGTAAGTTCTCACTAGAGAGCTTGCAGGCCAGTTCACAACCATAGTTCATTCAACATTAAAGAAACATATTTACATTATAATTATTATTGCGTTCCACTGGATCTATTTGAAATTGATATCCTGAACTCTTTCTCATCATTGATCACTAACTTCTCCCATTATTAATTTGTCCTATTCATTTTTCTGTCAGTCTATTCAATGTGCATTTTCTTATGGTTACAGTGATTTGAAAAAAAGTTGTACAGTGTGTGGCAGGAATACCTCCCATATTTTAAACTGTCACCTGTGTGCTGCTAGTGAACTTAGGCTAGTGGCAATGGTGTCATCTAGCTAATGTCTTACCATTTTTATTCAGATACCATCATATCTTGGACAAGTACACATGATGTGTTTGCTGTTGAAATGTTTTTTTTAAGACTGGTGAATCTGGAATTGCAGCACAGTGAGCTTTTCTTGCACATTTCATGTAACATCAGGAGGATGCTGTTCTGGATAGAAAATCAATGAGTTGAAAATTACATGACCACAGGTTTAGCATTTAAAAGAAAGCCACCTGGAGGACCTCAAATTACTCAAACTCCAGAAAACACTCAGATTTTAGAAATTGTCTCCATGGCGAATATGTGGAGGATATAATTTTAAAAATGAAATGAATAAAACTGTAGCCCTTTGTTTAAACAATAATGAAATAATTCTTTTAATATTAGGTTGGTGCAAAAATAATGACGTAATAATGTCGTTTTTTGACGTTAAAAAATACGTGAAAAAACGACATTGTTGCGTCATTATTTTTGCACCAACCTAATAGCAATTACTTTTATTTTTTTGTCAACCATTAAAATGATGGAGGTATTTAATCCACACCCTATAAATTTTAATAAGAGCTTACAGTTTGGGCTGGTGTGTACTACCCATTGAACTTCTTGACCAGGGAGGCCCAAGCCTGATTTAGGGCCCTGGGCAGTACTTTGTGACTTTCAATATCTCATCAACATTTGCTTTTTCTACCTGTAATTGTATAAGTCCAACAGACTATTATGGTATCCTTTTGTCCAAATCCACGAATTTGTTTTGCTCATTCTAAATCTTGAAAAAACAATATATAATTTACACCATTTTTATGCAGAATGTTGCATGTGTTAAAATTATTCAATTTTCTAGCAAGAGAAATCTCAAGTTGATGTTAAAAATTACTGCAAAACATTGGTGATTTATTTAAAATGGGATGATTTATTATGACATGTCTCTAATTGGTATTTAGATACATTGTCTTTATTTTCAATTTTTCTAGTTGAATTGATCACCTATATATGATCCATTATTGTATAATTAGGTTACCATAAAAATTATATCTTTTATAAATAATATCCTATTAAATTTAAGATGTAGTAGAGTGGGTTGCCCCATATTGATTCAGACAGGGCATTTCAGATTCAGTGGGAGCTCACACAATCCTTGCATCAAGGCTATTTACAGTGATATTAAAATCAAATTTATGAGAAAGACCTCTAACCCAAATCACATGTTGAAGTGATAATTTACTTTGGTAAATTTGGATGGTCATCCTACTCACTTCTTACAGTCAGACATTCTGAATTCAGGAAGAATTTACTCATTTCTATCAGTTTAACTTTTGTGCACATATAATCATATAAAACGATTATTTCTTCCTCTCTGGTTGGGTGGGAGCTTGTACCTCTCAGCACCTTCAAAATAGAATGGAAATGCAATATCTGCAGTTCATACAATCTTCTAATGACAACTGATAATTTCTATAATTAAATGACAACTGACAACTTCTATAATAAAAACTAGTAGAAAGTTCTAGAATGTCTAACCAGAAATTATCCAGGTATTTTATGTGATGTAACTTGGCAACTAATCCAAAAAAATGTTATTGCAAATGTATAAACAGACTCTCAGTCAATAGTCACTGAGTGAGGTTGGGTATTGCGTGAAGACCACATTCACTGCATGAATCAAATTTCAGGATTCTACTGTGAAAAGTATTAAAAGGATCAAGAAATATTTAAGGGTCATACAATGAAGAAGTGATTTAACAGCTTTCAAGGTACATTCAATGGGCAAATGATGAAGAAAGCTTTTGGGGAGCATTCAATGGGGAAATGATGAAGAAAGCTTTTAGGGAGCATTCAATGGGCAAATGATGATGAAAGCTTTTGGGGAGCATTTAGTGGGCAAATGATGAAGAAAGCTTTTAGGGAGCATTCAATGGGGAAATGATGAAGAAAGCGTTTGGGGAGAATTCAATGGGCAAATGATAAAGAAAGCTTTTGGGGAGCATTCAATGAGCAAATGATATAGGAAGCTTTTGGGGAGCATTCAATGGGCAAATGATGAAGAAAGCTTTTAGGGAGCATTCAATGGGCAAATGATGATGAAAGCTATTGGGGAGCATTCAATGGACAAATGATGATGAAAACTTTTGGGGAGCATTCAATGGCAAATGATATAGGAAGCTTTTGGGGAGCATTCAATGGGCAAATGATGAAGAAAGCTTTTGGGAAGCATTCAATGGGCAAATGATGAAGAAAACTTTTGGGGAGCATTCAATGGACAAATTATGAAGAAAACTTTTGGGGAGCATTCAGTGGGCAAATGATAAAGAAAGCTTTTGGGGAGCATTAAATGGGCAAATGATGAAGAAAGCTTTTAGGGAGCATTCAATGGGCAAATGATGAAGAAAGCTTTTAGGGCACATTCAATTGGCAAATGATGAAGAAAGCTTTTGGGAAGCATTCAATGTGCAAATCTTTTGGGGAGCATTCAACGGGCAAATAATGAAGAAAACTTTTGGGGATCATTCAATGGACAAATAATGAAGAAAATTTTGGGGGAGCATTTAATGGGCAAATGATGATGAAAGCTCGTAGGGAGCATTCAATGAGCAAATGACTAAAGAAACTTTCTGGGCATAATTCAAAAAACAAGCAATTAAGAAAGATTTTCTGGAACATTCAGTATGCCACCATCGGGTAATTAGTCAAACTTGTATCAGCAAATCATTAGTATCTCTCTGAAATGTTTACAAGTTGAAAATATTTTCTGTCTTTAAATAACCTGCAAACTGTTGATAAGGCATAAAAACTAATTAATCAATCAATAAAATATCATATCTTTGCATATCAGTGGTTTATGAAAGCCAAAATTGTTCAGACACTGGAAAATTTGTAAATATGTACTGGAAAGCAGGAAAATGGTTTGATGTATAAACAATTTTTAAGTATATATATATATATATATATATATATATATATATATATATATATATGAATTGTGATAAATACAGATCAAATATCGATCACAGAATGATAGGATAAAGAACAAATAGGAAAAATTTATCAATCTAACATTTTTTTTCTATTTTGAAAGCTTCACCAGAGAATGAGATATGGAAAAAAAAAAGAGAAATTCTGGTGATTTTAGTTTTGTGTCTTTTGATTTCCTTTACATTCATTGACATGCTGATACCTGTGTGAAAGTTATGAATCCATCTCTTGTACCCCCTAGGGTAAATAGCAGGACAGATTGGATTCTGTTGTCTTAGGTGGAAACTATCTTGGTGAAGGGAACATAATTATTGATAAATGGCATGACAGACTGGGTTCTCTCTCTTGCAATATCTGTACATACATACATACATATATATATATATATATATATATGGTTTGAAATTTGTTTAGTATTGTATTGTAGATAGAATCAGAGTGAACATAGGAATCAGTACTGCATAGTGACTGTCAGTTTCATATCTCAACTTCAGACCGCATGTTACTATTCTTTTGATGAAAGATTTAGGGAAGTAGAGAAAGGAGGTATTTAAAGCATTATGTTATTTATAGACATGCCATTTAGTTTTCTTATTTTATTTATTTACTTGTTATTTTAGCATTTAAAATTTATTATTTTATTTGTTTGTATATTTCACTTAATCATATATTTGATTTGTCTATTTTCCTAATTTTTAATTTTACTAATTGAAATAAGTTTTATTTGGTCTAGGTTATGGAAGGTTATTTAGTTTTATTCAGTCATGATGTGATTATAGAAAGTTTTAAAGGAATTTGCTTTATGGGTATATCTAGAAATAACCTGGTTTAAGATCAAAGGAATAGTTACCTTATTTAGTGGTTTTGATCTAAGGTGGTGCTGTTTTTCTTATTTTCCTTGGTATTTTTGTTGTGTTTTGGTTTCTGTTTTTCAGTTTCCATATATGTTTTGAGAGGGTAGTGCTATTTGCCCATTTTATCAATCATCTTTAATGAAACTTGTGCATATATACATACATACATACATATATATATATATATATATATATATATATATATATATATATATATATATATATATATATATATACCCAAATACACAATTAGAAATATATATATATATCCAGGAAAGTTAAGTAAGAATGTGTTGAAACACGATCACAGTTGTGTAGTGATTTTCAACGTTTTTTTTAATATCATAAATTAAATTTTATATATACACATACACACATGCACGCATACACACGCACACACACATACACTCACATATATATATATATATATATATATATATATATATGAGAACACAAGAAAAATTAAATATAAAACAAAAACTTAACTGCAGTACCTTGTCAGTCACTTCTATAAAAAAGGGATTTCTGTCCAAATACACAATTAGAAATATATATATATATTTATTAAAGACATTTTTTTATGTTTTATGTTCTTTTTATAGATACAAGTATTTAAGTAAATGCTCTGTCTATAATAAACAGTATTAAATAACATTTACTGGCCTGAATGTCCGAGAAATTTTCATAGAAAATATTTGTCCTTTGACGGGATTCGAACCTGCATCCTATACGGAACCATCATTTAGCCCGGCGTGCCTAACCGATTCGGCCACAAAGGATCTACTTATAATGTACGAGATTCATGGAAGATTGAAGTTTATTGTATCTATAAAAAGAACGTTAAACATAAAAAATGTCTTTAATAAATAAATTGTCGGACTTTGTCCATTTCTTAATGTATGAAGTCATTTGTTTACGTTTGATACGCCATGAGCAGTTATGAATGTACAAGATTCATGGAAGATTGAAGTTTATAAGCAGTAAATTCGACCTTGCCAACCGAACGATCCTTTGTGGCCGAATCGGTTGGCGGTTCCGTAGAGGATGCAGGTTCTAATCCTGTCAAAGGACAAATATTTACTATGAAAATTTCTCGGACATTCAGGCCAGGAAATGTTATTTAATACTGTTTATTATAAACAGAGCATTTACTTAAATACTTGTATCTATAAAAAGAACGTTAAACATAAAAATGTCTTTAATAAATAAATTGTTGGACTTTGTCCATTTCTTAATGTATATATATATATATATATATATATATATATATATATATATATATATATATATATATATATATGTGTCTGTGTGTCTGAGTGTGTGTGTGTGTATGTATGTGTGTGTGTGCAAAATATAGAAAAATAGGAAAGAACCATTAGGTTAATAATCCAAAGTTCATTAGTATTTTTGTTTTTATTTTTAAAAAACAGTGCTTAATATATAAGTAAATCCTAAATTACATTTTTAAAAAGTGATTATATTATATATATATATATATATATACAAAGATGTTGAGACAGAGAGTGAGGGAAAAAAGTTTTTTATTTTTTCTCTTTTCTTAGATTTATTTCATGATCAAATAAATACAGCAGCACCTTGTTCAAAAAGGCAAATAGTTCTTGATCATTGATCACCTCCAGTGAAATGTAATCTACTCATATTTCCACGTCCCAGGAAAAAAAAAAAATTGTTCACATTGCCATTTATTTATGTGTGAACCTGATAATATTAACTTTCTAGCTTAAACTGCTATTTGCCAATGTGTTATAAGGGAATAACATTTCTAAGGCATAATTACAGTGGATAATGTGATTTTGGGAAACGTAGTGTTAATAGACAATGTGTCAGATTGTCTAACAAGTATTTTAGTATTGTAATTGGTGTAAAATGCCAGAATAAATCTCAATGAGCTAATGAGTTGTTTTACTTGAGGGAAGGACCACCTTTGCTTAGCAATCCAAAGAATAACATTTTGAGTCAGTCACTTTCAGATGGCGTTAGCAAATAATGAGTTATATTGAAACTATTCTAAGATATTGGCCAAGCAATAACTGTTATGTGTTCTTCTCTTGATGCAGCCAATGACTCAACTGGTGTGCCTGGATGCACTAATGTTCCCTGAAATATATCAGGGTGTGCCCCATGTTAACAGACAAGTAATTAATGAATTATTTTTATATTTAAAAATATCTTTATTTTTAAAAAGCACTTGGTGTCACTGAGAGACATCAAGCACTTGGCATCCTTATATAAGTTGATTGACATTGGCTAATTGTTAACAGAATAGGAGTTGATCACTATATCTGCTGATTGTGGCTTACAAATCAAGCATCCACTGATCAAGTACCCATTGAACTATTTTTGGATTTCTATTTAAGAAGAATAGCCTCCAATAGTTAGTTTGGTTTGGTTTGGTTTGTTTTACAGCATATCAACATCAATGTGTTATTTAATGCCAACAAGATTTATTGCTGGTAATTTTTTTTTTTTTAAATGTATTACGAGTAATACTTTTTTTTAAAAAAATGTATTGCTGGTAATTATTTAAAAAAAAAAAAATATTTCTTGTATTAAAATCTATTTTTAAACTTTCATATTGTTTTGACACCCAGTTTGGGGTTTAACTATTTGTCCATAGCTGAGACCCTAACAAGTACTACCACCCCAGGTCAGGGTGGACCTGGAAATCCAGCAATTAAGAGATTAGAGGCCTAACTGCTGGATGTAGTTTATTGTTATACTCAAGACACAGATGTAGTTTATTGTCATAGCCAGGATGCCCAATAGCTAGTAAAGTGTTGAATATTTTATTGAACTTTTCCATATTGTGAATAAGAATTATCTGCATTTACTAACATTAAATGATAAAATAGATCAAATATTAGATACTTTAATGAGGAAATGAGAGTATATGCTGTAACACTCAAAAAATTACCAATGCACATCAAGGATACGTTTCACACAAACATACTTAAATATATAATGTAATGTCTTAAAAATATATGCATATTTCAGGAGACTTCTTTATTTTCCTATTTTCAAATTTCATGATTAATTTTTCTTTATTAAAATTTAATTTTAGACAATGAAGAGTTTTATTATTTTGAAACTTTGTAATACTAAATCTCACCAAATAAAAAGCTTGGAAGTTACTCAACGTAGAGTGTTACAGTCCAAATAGTTCAGTTTAGTTTGGTTTGGTTTGTTTTATAGCATATCAACCTCAATGGGTTATTAAATGCCGACAAGATTTTTATTGCTGGTAATATTTTTTACAAAAATGTATTGCTGGTAATAAGTTTTTTAATGTATTTCTGTTATTGAAACCTATTTTTATACTTTCATACTGTTTTGACCCCAGTCTGGGGGTTAACTATTTGCCCATAGCTGGGACCCTAGCAGGTGCTACCACACCGGGTAAGGGTGGAGCAATTAAGAGGGGGTTTCACGCTCCCCAAAGCAATCTGATCAGAGGCCTTGCTGTTGGACATAATTTATTGTTTTACCCAAGATTCAAAAGTACTTTTATTTCCATAGCCTAGATAGTTTATCATCATACCCAGGACACAGTCCTAATAGTAATGGTGAATGAAGTGGAGGTGATATGAATGCAAGTGAAGGTAATTAAAAGAAAATTAAATTTATAAGAATAAGGAAGAAAGACAATGATTGATCCTTGAATTGAAAAGTAAAATTTGAAATGTTCAAGGAAGCAACCATGCAGGAGTCTGTTTCAGAAATTGAGTGTTATTGAGACAATTCTGTTTAACAAGGAATTTACTCATATACAGGGTGCGATGGATAAATTGTCATCTAAATTATGCAAAAATGAAAATGACACTGACATTTCATTTTAACAGATACATTTACCAAAATTACACAAATATATCTTAAGTAAATTTATTCAATAAAATTGCCATTGGCTACAATCATGGTCTCAAAACTTTTCGCAAATCTTCTGGACAGTCTCTTTGTTTAAGTTGGTGAATGCTGCCATAATCCTTGCCTTCAATTCATCTTTCTTTTGTTGGTCTCTTGGTCAGCTATGCCCCACACATAATAAACAAGGGGATTGCAGTCTGGGGAGTTACGTGACCAGATGTAAGGGGTGATGTGGTCACAGAAATTGTCTGACAGCCATGAGTGGGTTCTTCCGATTGGGTGGAATGGTGCAGAGTCCCGTTGCCAGACACAGTGTTTCCAACAGCCACTCTTTTGACCCAGGGCAGCACTACCTCCACGAGGAAACTTGATGTAGACTTCTGCATTGTCTGAGGCCTTCACAAACCAATTTGGAAGTTCTCTTCTTATCAGAATGATCAGACTGAGTTCTGCAAGGTGCTGTACCTTTGTAATCACCATTAGATTCATCCAGCTCTTTTCAAACTCTCTGCACTGTCCTCAGATGGACACCCAAATACTCTGAAGTGTTTGTATTGGACCTTCTGGGGAAAATGTCAAGCAGTATCATTTCTAAATTTTTGGTGAAGTGAATAACATGATAGTGCTCTTTTTCTCACAGACAGTACCCAACTGACCCTACTATACTGTGCAGTCAACAAAAATAAAAACAAAAACAATGTGCATGCATATAATTAAAAAAATAAAATGGCAACAATTTACCTATTCCACAGAGGAAATTAGGGTGATATGAATCCATGGAAGTGCCATTGTGTAACCTTGCTGTTAAAGTTCAAACTGGTGAAACTAAACAATAGAAATCATCATGTTTTGGAAATCAGTTAAAGAGTATCAAGATTGATAATTTTAGGAATAAATACTACAGTCATATTTCCCATTGTTTTTGCCAAGGTTTTTTTTTTATTCTAGTTTGTCCTTCTAAACACGGATGCCTGAATATTTAACTCATATCTGATGCAGAGAAGAAATGTATTCTTACCTTTCCCAAGGTAAGAATGGAAAGTGAATACAAATGACTCAACCAACCAGAATTTGAACTCAGCTCTCCAGTTCTATTTTCTTCACTAATAACTCTCATGCCATTGACACATCTATGTTATTAGATTTAAAAGAAGGATAATTAAACTATTTCATCATTATAGATTTTACAAGGTCGATGTTTTTAATTATAATAATATTCACCTTGTACAAAGCCTAAAAGCCACTCAAGGTAGAGGGTTACAGAGTAAGAGTGTTAGGAGTGCAATTTATGAGGATATGTTGGGCAAATAACAACCCCAGATTTGAACAGATTATTATAGTAATAATCAGGGTATCATCGTCTTGGGGCTTAGTTCCACAAATTAGCAGTTTTGGGGAAGAAGTTGTTCGAGTGAAACTTACATCTCACATGGAATACAAAATTTGGCATGTGGCTGAGTGGTTAATATATTTGTTTTCTGACCATGTGACCTGGGTCTGAATCTCACCATGGTTGATTTGTCAGTGTTGTAGCATACCTACAGACAATAATGCATATGCCCCCATTCACATAAATACAGTAGTAAATAATATATGTTGGTCTACAGTTGGAGATTCATTGACTCACTTCTAGCTGCTGGCAAATCTTATATGTGTTGTTCATGTCATAAGTATTATCATTCATTACCAACCTTTGTGTGATTATTCTATTCAGTAACCTTCGTTAGGTTACAGCAGTCAAGAAGATGATATTTTGATGTTATTGGTGTAGAGGATGCAATCTCATCATGTGGCACCTTTGGAATACCATGGATTGACCTAAGACCTGTGAGTGAAATTGTGCTAGCATGAAGTAACAAGTCATTGTGACTCAGGGTTTGATCATGCTACCTTGTTCAGACTGTTGGTTATGCTAGATAATATGCTCTCTCCCAGAAACAGTAACTAAGGTCTGCTCAGCATAGTTGCAGTAGAAACCATAGGTAGGCTCTGTGGATGTTGAACAAACACAAATATGCCTGAGCAGACATCTGCAATGGGATTTTGTAGACTGGCATCCTCGGATATGAGTTACTGCATCATTTACAGAGTAGCATCGTCTTGTTCCACAAAGTTTGTGGGAAGAAGTTGTACGAGTGAAACTTATCTCTCACTATTGGAATACAAAGTGAATGATAGTTGTTTGCTACAACTTAGCTGTGAATTTTAAAACTGGTGATACCAAAAAATGTAGTTTGTCTGAACACTTTCCATGGAAATAGCAATAGTGTAGTGAGAAGCTAACAATGTTTTGTCTGTGGGGAAAGGTGTTGTAGGGTGGAAAACAATTCATCACCAACAAGGCTGCATAGATGTCTTTGAACTCTATCATTGGAAAGTGAAGACTAGGCAGCTCTTGTTATATATGGCAGTAGTACTCCATTCTTGGTTTGATCTAGCTCTTGTAAAGATAGAAGATAGCGGGCAGGGTCAGGAACAGTACAAGGAACCAACCAATTTTCCACTACCTTTTGCAATGGATTGTATGCAAGAGTTCCACTTCAGGTTTGAGGGTAAACTTAAGTCTCAATAGGCACCTTGAGAGAACTCTAGTTCAGGGTCTGCTCAGTGCCTGGTGATGAAAAAATTTCACTAGTTTAAGACATGGCACATAGAAGAAAAGATGGTGAAAATTTCTAACACAAAATTAAAGAAGAAGGCTTAGATAATTTTAAACTGAAACAATATAATATTAACCTCTTCAAGTCAAGGGCCAACCATTGTCTATCCTCCTTATCCTCATAATCTTTTCTCCCTCCCTGACATATTCACTCTCATTCAACTCAGAGACTTCAGCGGATCATCCACATGGGAGTCTGTTCTACCAATTAGAAGTTCTTGGGAAAAAGCTGTCTGAATGGGTCTTTCTTCTGACATTTACAATATGGAGAAAATGATGGTGATTGTATTTTGACTTGATGAGGTTAAGAGTGTAATGTTCAGGGTAGAATCCATGTGGGAGTCTTTTCCACAAAGTAGCAGATATTGAGAAGAAGCTAAATGATTGAAACTTTCTCCCCACATTTGGAAGACAGAGGAAATCAGGATGATTCAACTCTGTGGAGTTAGCATGACTTTTCCAAGCTGTAAAGGTCATTTCAGCCTGTTTTATATGATGAAGTAGTATTGCTAGAGTGGACGAGGGGACAGTTCACCTGAGGCAATACTTTTATGAGGGCAGCACTTTTGCGTCTGCAGTATAAGCCTGTATAGGCTGTATTGAAATAAAAGTGGTTTTAATGTCGGGACGCTGTTCAAATTTGAAGGACCTTTTTGATTTCAAATAACATTAACTGTGGCATATGTATTTAAGCGATTGTTAACTTAGCTGAGCAATAAACTTATCCATTGATATATTCAGGGTTGTTTTATCATTGTTGACAACGTGAAACCAGTGAATAAACCCAGTCTGTGTTCTTTTAATGTTGCAGTACTTCTGTGTGTGGGAGACACATTTTCATTGTTATCACATATATATTCAGTTGTTTCCCTAAACAGAAATTCTTCTGAAGATATGCGTTGGTCTATTTTTTGTCTTTTGCTCCTGTTAATTTTATATATATATATATATATATATATACACAAATGGATAGGATAAAAATGTACATCGATGCATTTATATTTGCACATACAGAAGTATATTACTTCCTCAGGTGTTATAAATACAGTGGGGAATGTTATGAAACGGAGCTATAAGTATATATTAGTGAATATGCATAATATCCAATATTGATACCACTACTTGGAGTTTCATGCAGTTTAGGCAATCTTCAGGTGTGAAATTACAAATAGTGTTATCGACATTGGATATTATGCATATTCACTATATATATATATAAAAGTTTCATTAAAAATGATTGACAAAGTAATGTGGTCAAGTTTTTTATTTAATTTTTCATGTTCTTATAATTTTCTTCATTTCTGGACGTAAGTTAAACAGAAATTGTCCAACTGTTTCCAACTCCAGTTATATACATAAAACAATCCACAATTTAGTTAAAAGTAAAAATTCTTGATAATGGTTAAAAGTAGAGCCAAAGGTGCTCAAACATACAAAACATTTGGACAGTTTCTATATAATTTATGTCCAGAAAAGAAGAACACAAGAAAAATTAAGTAAAAACTTAACTGCAGTACCTTGTCAAATCGTTTTTAATGAAACTTGTATAAAAGAGGAATTGCTGGCCAAATACACAATATATATATATATATATATATATATATATATATATATATATATATATATATATATATATATATATTGTGTATTTCTTCTTTTCTGGACATAAATTATGTATATCAAAGGAAGTCACAGTGCAATATGTTGTATTTTTTTGTAAGTCAGTGTGGAGAATTGGTAAACTCATCAGCTGCCTGGAGCAGCACACACTCTAGTTATGCCACTAAGGAGATGTAAGTTTACATTTTTTAGAAACTGACTATATTTTTAATTTTGTAAATGCATCATTATTTTAAAATATATTTTTATGCTGCCAATCTCTCATTAGGATGATAAGAGCAGTTCAAGGGCTAAACAAATTATATGAAAAAAAATGAAAAGAAAACTTAATATTTGAAGCTGATATAATTTAAGCTCTTTTTATACAATAAAAAAATTGTATTTAGCAAAATGTGAACGTAACAAACTCCAGAAACTTAATAAAATAATTTAAAAAAATAATTTTAAAATAATTAAAAAAAAATACATGATCAAAGAAACAAAAACAGGAAAAGAATTGACATCTAATTGTATTTGAAGGCAGTTTGATGTAATTAATAATTAGCCATTTAAACAAATTAAAATCCAATTCTTTAGGTGTAATTTTTCCTTGTCAGCATATTAATTGAGGAGGGAACCTTTTCAGTCTTGTAACAGATGACTTGAGCTCACATGTCAGTATTGGTTTGGGCTCCCATCAATGTCTCCTTTTGTACATCACATCTCAAGGCAAATTGTTATCGGCAGTTCATGAAAAAAAAGTTAATTGTTGTGAATATAAATTCTTACATACGAAGCAATTTAAATCCCAAGTTAAAAAAACAATTTTTTTGTAATTTCTTTTTAGACCAGGAAATGTTTTTTTTTTTTACTTTACTCTTTAAAACTAAAATTGAATAATATAAAAAAAGCACAACCTAGTGTAGAAAAGCAGTGATTTTTTTAATATTATGTTCACTCAAAGTAAAGTAAAGCTTGAGAACTACTCAAAGTAGAGGCTGACTGTTAAAATGGTTATGATGAATAACATACATGATGTGAATGAAAGAGGAGGTGGTACAAAGTGAAGAGGATGAGGCTAATGGTAATATTAGACATTTCCTTATTAGGCAACATTTGGCATTTACTGTCCAAGAAGCCAGTATGACTGCTGGTTGAAATTTATGAAAACAATTTGTCAGGAAAAAGGTTTTCCAAGTCCAGTAACTCTTTCCAGTATTGTCAGTAGTTCTTTCCAATAATGGCATCCCAAATTTCCAGGAAACAGTTCTATAAAGACAGGCAGTCATTAGGACCACATATTGCTTATTTTCTTTTTGAGTATAAATTTAAAAAAAAGGGGGCAAATTTTCACTAAAATAAGGAAGTGTAAATCATGAAAGAAAAAAGAGGTGGTTACTGAATAGTCACTAAGTTCAAAAGTTCATTAAAGAGAGTGTTTTAAACACTTTTCAGTGAATTTGTTAATGTCTGGCATTTCGTTTGTTTGGCTTAACATTTTCTGTCAAGTCTCTCTCTCTGTTTCACCTGTTTTTTTCTACACAGCTTCCATTAACTATCAATGCCTTCCTTTTACTTTAGGCTGACTACTGTTTATTGCTGCGGTAGGGAGTGTGTGTCTATTAGAGTTTCACAATGTGTGTGTGGGCATAGAGCAACTAACATCTTATATGGTTCATCGGCTTTTAATATATAAAATTATTTTTGGGTAATCCAACAACCAATTTTCTAAGCTTTTATAATTTTAAGAATTGCTTCATGTGAACTGGTGCAGAACAGTAGGATGCCATCACTCTTTGTCTCCAAAACTTCTCTCTATTAATCATCTAAGAGGCCTCTCTCTGTCTTCCATCTTATGCTAATCTCTAGGAAAGTGGCTCGTTGCACCTTCTTGGGCTAACGTTCTCAACTGACATTAAGTGGAAAGACTATATTGAATCCATTGCTAGGTCAGCTGCTAAGAAAGTCAGTTCACTGTGTCATGCAAGACAATTTTTCTCTCAAAAATCTAACTTACATATCTATAAGTCTATCATTCACCAGTGCTTAGAATATTGCTGTAACATATGGTCCGGTGTCCCTGCTACTTATCTTGAGCTCCTTGATAAGATCCAAAGAAACATCAGCAATGTTACTGGTCCTTATCTGGCAGCTTGGCTTCATTCCCTTTCCCACCACCATAAGTTTCTCTCTATGTCTTTTCTATAAATACTTTCATGGTAATTGTTTGGATGACCTATTTGCTATGATAGACCTTTTGAATTTAAGTGCAGTAGTAGTCTGGCATCAGGATCTCATCAATTTACAATTGAGCTGGCTAGATGTAACCATAAATTCTATACTAACAGTTTCTTTTCTTGCACTTCTTGCTTGTGGAACTCCCTTCCTACAGTCCTCCATATTACTCTTTTCTGCTCATTATTAATGTTTCTGTTCCTAATTCTTCCACACCCTGTAACCCTTTCTGCTTTTGAGGCCTTACTCCCTTGCATGAGGTGATATCTATTAAAAGAAATATACACATAATCAATTTCAGAAACTTTTATCATTAAAATGATAAATATAACATGAACGAAATAAACAGGAGTAAAATTATCCATAAATGTCAGATGATAGTGGCCTCATCTGTCTGGTCATGGTTTCTATAATTAGTAACTAATCTACGACAAATGTTGTTTGGTATATTGTTCCATTCTTTAAAAGCAGACTGCTCTAAATTTATTAAATTTGAAGATAGTCTTGAATGAATGCTAAGTTTAAGTTGTCACTACAAATTATATATACAGGGTGTCCATAAATTATCTGTGCAATTTTGAAAACTAGAATTTTTTTACAACACACTGACGAATATTGAAATCATCACAGTATTTAGTATTGTTGAAGTTATCACTAACATTTTTTATTAAGATTAGAAACTTTACGTTTTGTTCAATTTCATAAACCCATCGATGAAATTTGAATAAGCTGATTTGTTTAGAAAAATACTTTGACAAAAACCCTACTTTGCAGTTGAATAGTTTCTTTAATTTAATTTAATTCTATAGGACTTCATAGTAAACAATATTTTTTAAGAAGATTTCTTTTTTCCTTTTTAACAGCAAAGAATAAATTCTTTGGATTTCTTACACTTGAGCATGCAACATACAACTGGCCATGCATAAATATTTTTTCTGGAGCCAAATTTAAACTTTTTGAAGTGTTTGGCTTTGTAATTTGCTTATAGTTCTTGAAAACGCAGTGTAAAGTGGAAGTTAGATTCTTGCTAAAAAATTGATGTTTACAGAGTTAAGAAAACACTTAATCAAAATCAAGGTGTTTTTACTGAAAAACAACTGATTTCAGCTTGTTTAGGCAGCTTATGTAAAGTTATATTAAAAAAAATAATACTGTATTTTTTACCCACTTACCTGTTTGCACATCAAATATGCTGAAGGCTTTGAAATTTCTGACAACTATGTTTGTTGTCTGCGACAAAATTTGTAAGATCACTCCAGAAAATGATCAACAATATTTTCCCTTCTAAAAATAAATGAGTAACGAATCGAAAAAATATTTATTAATCAATAAACTTCTGAATTTAGTAAATCTAACTTTTAGCTTCCTCGAGCCTATCAATTTAAAAATATGATTACATAAATTCACAAAGTTTAGTTTTTACTTTTCAGAAAACATTTGAGTTGGGGTTTTTATTTGGTGTATAACTGATTATTCACTTTTTGTATAATTAATTACTTAAACTTTAACATATTTATTGATTAACCTCTTGTAATTGTCTCACAATTTTAAAGTAAATCAAGCAACACAACAAAAAAATGTACAAACGTAGTTATGTCAACAAAAATATTAGTAGTAGCAATATTACAACTCTCTTTACTTGGCTGCAGGAAAATTACATGCATTCATAAAACAATATAAATACATGATGCTCTTAAGTATGGACTTTATGTTTTTCTATCATACTAACATAAATAATAAAAACAAAATATTTTTGTGGGACTTTGTTTTGTGAGGATCTTTGTAATTTATTTCTTTCAATTTGAAAGAAAACAAATACTCAATGAAATCTATTTAAATTTGTAGATTATTTCTTCCTTCACATTTTGCATGTTTTTTTCCTCTACATTTGTATGCATGTGGGTATGGCTAAGTGGTTAGAATGATCACTTTCTAACCATGAGACCTTTAATTTAATTTAATTTTATAGGACTTCATAGTTGATATGTCACTTCTTGATTTTATTGACTTGGGAGGCAATCCCAGCAAACAGTTCCTTTGGAAAATACCTGAAAACAACATCATGAATTGATCCAAGCTTTGTGAGTGTGTAGACAGAACTGTTTGAGGCCATTGGACAAAGAACAAAGTGACAAGTCATTGTAACTGAGGGTTTGAATGTACTGGCCTTGTTGAAACTGTTGAACATGTCAGATGGTGCACTCTTTAACAGGAATTGGCTAGTTGTCCTAGCACACAAATATGCTTCAAAACAAATAATCTGCGATTATGTATGTGTGTACGTATGTATGTGTATGTAGGTGTACAATTCATGAAGGCACTAAGATCTTCTAAGAACATGCTATGAATTGGGAAAATTTCAAGCTTGCTATTAAGAGAGGAGAAGTCATTGATCCAGCATTCCATCAATTTATGTGTGACAGAGTATGTCTCTCAAATGAAAACCTTGTTAGCCACAAGAAGTCATAGATTAGTAGGCCTTTCACAAATTAGAATCAGTACTGCACTGAAGATAACTCATCATGCAGAGTGTTTCAGAAAACTTGCAGATCCCGTTGCATAAAACAAATCCCATGAGCAAGCTAAATAGATTTTACAAAACAGGCCAGGCACTGTACAAAACAACTTAGTTTGCCTCAACAGTGATAATCATTGCATGTCCTTTGCTGGCTCCAAGAGCCATTTCTCACAAGAAACAAAAACATTGATCAAACTTCTCAGTGATGGTCATACTCATTCATGGGCCAACAGCCATCATGTTTGTATATTTATATATATGTGTGTGTATGTGTGTTTGTGTGTGTAATACTTTTTATTATTGAGGACTGAACACTACCAATCAGAAGAGAGCATTAGTATTAGCATTAGTCCTATATCTGGCTGACAGTTCACTGACCCATGTCTTTCCTTCAGACGCCATTTATATAGCAAATGTCTGCCTCCACACTCACAATTTTCTTAATCATTTGAACACTTTCTGTGAACAGGCATCAACATTCTTGCTATTTAGATTTGATTATTAGCTCCATCAGTGGCATGGCCTTTCCACTTAAGTCAAGCTATTTAAAATCCCTTTGCTGAGTGCCTATATCGGTGAATGTCTATTTTGGTGTGTGTCTATCTACTTGTGTGTCTGGCTACGAGACGGAGTTCCCTTTGTGTTCTCTTATTGCTTTCAGGCTAAAACAAGCTAAAATGAATTGTAATAAAAATATCTATTAAAAGACCAAGAAATTGTCTGTTGTTTTGGAAAGCTTAGATTTACATCTGATAGCAAAGTCTTTACAAATGAAGTGGAAAATGTCCCATATATTTTACAGGTTTTGATCATTGATGGATTGGCTCTGGTATCAGACAGAGTAAAGAAAGTCAGTTTCATTACTTTAAAATCTGTAAATACATAACATGATTTTGAAAATTTCAAATCAAAGAAAAGGTAGGTGAGTTTAGAATGTCATGAGATTTTCCATATTTCTTTTTATTATCTATGACAATAATTATTTCAGCAATACGAAAACTGTCTATATTTCTGAGATGAGGTATTATGTACACTATTTACATTATTCGGAATATTGTCCTCAGTTTTGTTGCCATATTTATTACAATGTTCCGACTGTTGTATGATCCGGCCTTCTTCAGGTGGTTGGAATGTCAAATTGAACTCTGTATTTCTCTCACTGGGGTAGACTGTTCTAGTTCCACGTGTCATGTTCAATGGATGTCAGTTATCTAACTAATGCGTTTATCCACTGTGGACACATAGCACAGTGGATAAAGATGTTAGTTAGATCCAGTGACAGGACCCAAAGAGTGTGAGTTCAATACACGGTTAAGGCAGTGGAGAATTTGGAGGGGGGAATTAACTGGAGATAACTGATAACTGATAACTGACTTCCATTAAACATGGCACATGGAACTAGAACAGTCTACTCCAGTGAGCGAAATAAAGGGTTTAGTTCGACATTTCAACCACCTGAAGAAGGCCGGAGCATACAATGGCCGAAACATTGTAATAAATATGGTGACAAAGATGAGGACAATAGTCTGAATAATGTAAATAGTGAATATGAAACCTAGACACATTACTTACTCACAAGTAACTGTCATATGAGTAGTGTAATGGATGGCCACTCATAACCGAGTATGCTAGTCTGCTAGAGTAGCTAGCCAATCCTTATTGCAGATGTCTGCTCAGGCACATTTGTATTTGTTCAGCACCCATAGAGCCCACCTGTGTATGATAATGCAGCTATGCTGAACAGACCTTAATTACTGTTTCTGGGAGAGTGCACATTATCTGGCATGATCAACAGTCTGAACAAGGTTAATACACTCAAAACATTGGTCATGGTGACTTGGGACTTTGTGCTAGCATAATCATCGGAAGCTCCTGAATAGGTTCATCTACCTAATTTCACTCATATGTCTTGGCAACTTGTTTTCAAGCACTTTCCAAGTGTCACACACCCCAGTCCAGTAACATCAAGAAATCGCATTCCTGACAAATCGACCATTGTGAGACTCACACACAGGACTCACACTCAGAAAGTGTACCAAAAGTTAATAATGAGGGCATTTCTGTTGCTTTTAATAAATTTCACTCAGTACAAGACTCAAGGGCCACTCAAAGTAGAGGGCCTGTTAAAATACTAATGAGGAATGGTATGTGATACGAATGAAAGAAAAAGTGGTAGGAAGTGGAGATTATGAAGACAAGGAGTATAGATATTGATTGTCACTTGTCTTGAAGGATTTAGTCTTCTGGGGTCAACTATCATTTTTTCCTCATTTACCAGTACTATTGTGAATGTAGCCATCTACCTTGTATGGGTCCTTGGTCTTGGATTAGGTGAAGTTTACTACAAAATAGTAAAAAGTAAACAGACAATACAAAAATATCTCAGTTTAAGGTGATTTTTAAATAAATGTAGGGTGACCCCATACTTTTTACCTGTAGAGTATATGAAAAATATATAGTTTTAAGGTATGATATATTTATGGGTAAAAATCCTCAATATCTTGGATAGAGAATTAGTAAATATAAGTGTGATGAGAGTGTGTTTCATGCTTGAACACATTCTTCAAGCCATCAAAATTGTATTCATGCGTGAATACAATTTTGATGGTTTGAAGAATATATATATATATACATATATATATATATATATGGGTATTTCCAAAAAGGATATAAATCCAGGGAGAGCAATTGAATTCGAATGCCTGATGAATTGTGTCCATTTTTATGACCTTAATGAAATAAATATAACCTCATTAAATTTTAGTATTTGTGCTTTTTATAACAATAACATATATATATATATATATATATATATATATATATATATATAAAATATGTAGATAAGTTGGTTAATAAAACAAATACTGTATTTTACCCAACTTATCGATTATATTTTATAAACTATATGCATGGACTCTTTCTTCTAATCTCTCTCTCTCTCTCTATCTATCTATCTATCTATCTATATATATATATATATATATATATATATATATATATATATACATATTGGTACCAATATGTTGATTAGTATTCATTCCAGGGTTTTCTTTGTGACACCCCTTGGACTGTCGTCTCAACATCCCAATGGAAATATGTGCCACTGAGGTTTCTTCTTGGGTCAAAGCCGGCATGGATGCTTTCATTCCTTCTTGGAAATACCTGGTGAAAATGCAGTCCACTCCCTGGTTCACAGCAGCATGCTCAGCTGCTATAGCACACAGAAACCACTGTTCCCAGCTATACGAGTGGGATTGCTCTTGTCATAACAAGTGTCTATTTGCTACTGCTCTTAAATGATTTGTCAAAGAAGCTAAGTCATTGTTTGCTGAGAGAATGAGGCACCGCATAGCCTCTAAATGCTTTGGCTCTTCTGACTACTGACTTCTCTGAAATAGGGTATTAAATATGTGCAAGGTCTCTATTCTACCCCCTCTACAATAGATTTGAGGTGTTATCCTCTCCTGATTAACGTGAATGCTTTTCCCATAAATTTTTCGAAACTCTACTCTTGATGCCCTGGAATATACCTGCCTAACTTCCCACTTAGAACTGATTTGCTGCTGAATGATATGCATATAACCCTTTCCATGGCTTCTGCTATCATCTCTTGATTCCTACAAAGCATGTGGAACTGATGGTATCTCTGTAATTGTCATTAAGAAGTGTACTGTATAATAAATGCCTTGCTGCCTCCTGCTTTCTGGAAGTCATCTGCTGTTGTTCCAGTTTTGAAGAACACTGGTGAACACCCTGGCCCATTCAGCTATTCCTATTAACTTTCTGCCTCTTTTTGGGAAACTGCTAGAGGTCTTAATCAATGCTGAAATGGTTTCTTATCTCTAATCACAGGGCCTTTTCACAGACAAGCAATATGGCTTGCGTTTCTCCAGATCAACTTCTGATGTCCTAATGATAATTGTGACAAGCGTTTGTTGCACTTTAGATAAAAACAGCTGTGGTGCTGGACATCTCAAAAGCCATTGACAGGATGTGGAATTCAGGTCTTCTTTACAAGCTGAAAAGCTACATTTTCTCTAGGCCCTTTTTTGAGCTGATCCAGTTGTTCCTATCAAATCGTGAAATGAAAGTTGTCCTGAACAGCTATTTATCTACATCTTTTCGTACTAACATGCATGTCCCCCGCCCCAGGTCTCCATCCTTGGTCCTACGCTGTTTTTAATCTTCATTAACAACCTTTCCAATGACATCAGCTCTCAACTTGCCATTTACACTGATGACACTACCATTTACAACTACTTTGATACTGAGGCTAATCAGTTAGACAAGATCAAAATGACTTCAAGACTGTAATTAACTGAGGAAAAAGATGGCTTGTCAATTTTAATGCCTTCAAAACTAAACTGCTCTCCATAATCATCTGAGAGACCTATCTGCCTTCCATCAGCATAGCTGATGCTATCTACCAAGAAAGTTACTCATTGCGTCTTCTTGGGTTAATGTTCTCAACAGACATGAGGTGGAAAGACTGCATTGAATCCATTGCCAAGAAAGTCAGTTCACTGTGTTGAGCAAGACATTTTCTCTCTTCAGAATCTATCTTACATATCTATAATTCTAACATTCATCTATGTTTAGAATATTGCTGCCATATATAGTCCAGTGTCTCTGCTATTTTCCTGGAGTTCCTCAATCCAAAGAGGAATCAGCAATATTATTGGTCCTGATCTTGCAGACCAGCTTCAGTCACTTGCTAACCACTGTAAGGTTGCTTCTCTGTGCCTTTTTTTATAAATACTTTCATCATTCAGATGAGCACTTCACCATGGTGCCTAGACTGTATGAATTTAAGTTCAATATGAGACTGACACTGAGATTTCATCAATTTACAATTGAGCTAGCTAAATGTAGCTGTAACTTCTATGCTAACAGTTTCTTATCACACACTTCTCACTTGTGGAACTTCCACCCAGCTCCATATTTTTGAACCAACTTTAATCTGAAAAATTTAAATGCAATGTCAATTGCCATCTACTCTCCTGATTACTCTTTTCTCTTTCTCCTCATTACTAATGTTTCTTTTCCTAATTCCTCCCCAGCCTGTAACACCCTGCATGCTAGTGCCTGCACTGCCTTGCTTGGGGTGATACCAATTAAAAAATATACATACACAGAGTTGGTTCAAAGGTCCTGTCAGCCTTTACAAAATCTATGATATGGCCCTACTTCTGAATCTTTGATACAAGGTCCCCACCAGTCTACTATATCTCAAATTTCATAAGGTTGTATTCATATAAAATACAAATTTTATTGTAACATAATTATGTACAATCATGATTCATATGCAATAAAGGTGAACAATTCAACTAGAAAAATTGAAAATAATACAATTTATCTAAAATAAAAATTAGAGACATCTCATAATAGATCATTCCATCTTAAACAAATTGACAATGTTCGGTGGCAATTCTTAACATCAACTTGAGATTTTTCTTGTTAAAAAGTTGGATTTTAATACATTCAACATTATGGATAAAAACTAGTGAATTTTATATTGTGTTTTTTCAAGAAATTTATATAGTCCTTTTTTGAGGAAAACAAATTCATGGATTTGGAGAGAAAAAAACAGAACACAGAATGACGGGAAAATCAGAGAAAATTTTTCATCCTTCAATAATCAGCTGTGAATAGTTTAATTTGTATCATATATAAATGCAGGTAATAAAAGCAAATATTGATAAGATAGCAAGGGTCACTGTCAGGAGGGTTTGGGGTTGTCTGCAAAGCCCTGTACATACATATGTACCTTATGTTTGTGTGTGTGTGCTGATATTTTTTAGAATGATCCTGACTGACCTTTTGTTATGCTGCTGCGTTGTACTTTTTCCCTGTAACATCATTGTTCATGGGCCATGTAAACTATCAAAGACAGCTCTTTTCAGAATTGATGGAGTCTGTATTCTGCTACAGTTCCTGTAAGTATTGAATATACATCTGTTCATTGCTGCCTTTACAAAGTTCCATGACAAATTTTATTCCGTATGTCAAAGCAAGAATGTCTTTTATTCACATTAGCTTTTATAAGAAAAGTTTCTGAATTTTGCAGTTCATTTTTAATGCTTTGATACAAGTAAAAATTGAGAAAGTATGTTTTGATATTAAAAAAAAAAAATATGTCAAGAGATGAATTTAACTTATATTGTCAAAATTAACTTTTTGAAATTATTTCTGGGGAGACTGTTTTCAGTGTTGTCTCTTTAGAAATATTTTTCAATACAATAATTTTTCAAGCACTTTGCAGTATGTGTGTGTAGGTACAATGTATGTATAGGCCTCTGCTGGCCATCAATGACCACTGATTTGATCCCACCCATCTGTAAGGTAGGATCAAGCAATGGCAGGATGGTATAGAAGACAAGATGTTACCCATGCAGCATGTCTCCTTTCTCCACGTTGCTTATGGATCCAAAATAACAACATAGCATTTACAGTTTGGCACAAGTGCCATCGCAGTAGCTGCCAGAATGAGCCTGAAATCACCAACAAACTGCTTTAGCTTCTCCAACACTGAATTTTTAGCTGTATATTATGTTTTATGCCAGGGCTACATACAGTTTTGAGCTCAGTTACTTTTTCCTAGACCGGTTGCCTCCCAAGGCCATAGAACCCAGTCTGTCCTGCTATTTACCCATAGTAGGAGGGAGAAGAAGAGGATTCATACCTTTCCCAAGGGTATTAGCACGTGAGTGAATGTAATGGATTTGACTGGAATTTGAACTTGGCTCTCTGATTCCTCAATCCAAGCCGATATCCATTACTTCACTGTGCCTCCGTGTAATGTATACAAGGTGAAAATTAGACATCAGAGGGCCAAGTTCATATTCAAGTTGGGTTTCCTAATACACTTACATGCAGATGAAAAAGTATGAATGAATCTCCCCCCCCCAAGTTATAGGTTCAATAGTAGGTACCTGGAAAAATCATTTTTATTTTCAAGAAATTGTTAATGTCATATTCACTTGCAAAAAAGGAAATAATTCTTACAATCCAAAATAGATTCTAGAAAGGGTTGATAAGCTGTAAAAAACGATCAGTCAATCAATTAAGTAGTTTCAAAATCTTACTTGAAATTATTCTTTCTTGATAAATAAGCATGATTTTCTCTTTCACTTTTTCTTTGTGGTGATTTGCCCCACGCTCCACTGACAAAGAATATTGGCTGCTGAAAACATACTGTAGTAACAGCAGCTGAAGCCAGCAGTCAAATGACAGCAACAGCACCTATATAACCTAATGCTGTGAAAATAAATCTTCTCTTTATTTCCTTCCTATTACATTTTTTCAGTTATTTTACCTTGAGCAAGGCAACAATGCCACTAAGACGGGTTACTTGTTAGTGAAAAGAGAATTAGAAGACTTTAATGAGGAAAAAGAACAGCTTCTTTAAAGTTGGTTCTGTAAGTAATAGTTTTCTTGTTTCAAATGTAGACATGTGGACTTTTTGGTCAATGAACTTTCACTTCTACATGTTAGAAATTTCACCATGGAGCAATGGATAGCAAGATAATTCACCAAATCAATACTGTATTTTATATCCACTGGATGCACCAGGGTGTGATATCTATTTAGACTACTTTGAGCTGAGTAAATATTGTTATAACGAGTGTTTGGTTGTAAAGGAAAGGAACAACAAAGGATTAAGATTTCAATGTGTATTGGCCAGAATTCAGAATAGTTGTATGAAAGATTCAAAATATTGTTCATATGTGGTTCCTTAGTTGCTGTTGATAAGGAAAGTGGTTATATGTAAGTGGCAGTATGGCCAGGAGTTCACTGATTTCTTGGGTTAGTTGGTTGAGCTCACAGTTGGTGTCCAGGAGAGAGACCTGTGGTGAGGTATTTGATGATCAGGTAGTCATGTAATGAGGCCAAAGTGTTGAAGCCGATGTGTCTGTGGTCAGTGACGAGTACCATGTTTATATCTTTGTTTTAATAGGTATAGACTCCCACAGACATCTTTTTTTGTGTGTGAATGTTTGTGATTGGCTATTGCAGTTTTGGATTTTTGTAAGGATTTGCTTTGTTGACCAGATGTGATGCTCAGAGGCCCTGCACAGAAGACAACATTTTTATTTTGGGGTTTGCTTTCTTAGCACCCACATCTGACTGACATGTCTGGGGAAATGTATTTTGTGAATTAGAAAGAGATCTCAATTAAGCAGTATAAAAAATATGAAAATGGACGTCCTATTTCTATCTTTTCAACTTTTACCTTTTGATCAAAGTTTCAAAACTTATTTCATGTATGCATCTAAAGATTATTGTTCCACCATATTATTAATATTATTTTATTATTGTGGATCAAAAGTATTGTTGCTCTTTACAAACACTTGTTCCAAACAATTTTGATTGGGAAGGTCTGAAATGTATTTTTTACAAAAATTTTTGAAATGAATGCCAAGAAATTTTAAAGATTTAATTAAGGCTGGTGGTGGTTTTATTGATGAAAACAAAATATGATGCTGTTGTATGATAATTTTTTTTAGTCAAATGCTTATTTTTTTGTCAAAATAAAAGCAAATACACTGCAGTTACTGAAATTTTTTCTTTTACTTTAAAAATGCAACATATCTAAATTTAATTTTTTTTTAAAGAAATGTAGAGAGGCCTCACATTTTTTGACTGAAGTGTAAGTTTCAAATTTATATTTATTTTTACAATCCATATATACTAACAAAAGTATTTTCATCTATGACAGATCTTTACCAAAAGCTTATTTCATATACACATGTATTACTACTGCTATTATTATTGTGTGCCAAAAGTATTTTCATTTTTTAGAAAGATTTTATACAAAGTATATTTCCTGTACATATCTGATAGCACTCTATGTCTCCATTATATTATTAGTGTTATTAAACTTAGATTTTATAAATATTTTTGATTGCTGTTGATTTGATTCTTGACAATATGGCAAGAATCACAATACTCGCATCAGACATTAAACAAAAGGTACAACTGAATGGTAATATTAGTTGTTGCCTTATAAGGAAACATTCAGCATTCATTGATTGAGCAGCCAATTGTTAAAATTGATTGCTATTGGTTGAAATTTATAACATTTTTCTTTTGAAACAATTTTTCAGGAAAATAAGTTTCTTAAGTCTAGTAACTATTATGGCTTTATCAAGTATATATATATATATATATATATATATATATATATATGTGTGTGTGTGTGTGTGTGTGTTCCCTCGTCAGGGGGTATCAGCAATTAACTGCTTATACTTCTTGTTTTTTCTTTTTTATATGGACTTATCATTGGTGCAATTTTTCGTAGTATGTGTGGGCGCATGTGTCTGTGCATGTGCACACACACTCATGTGCCTATGTGTGGATATTACATTTCATTTATATATATATATATATATATATATATATATATATATATATATATTAATATATATATATATATATATATATATATATATATATATATATATTAAAAAACAGTGGCTGCCTCTGCTAGTATAATGCTCTTTTACTCAAATCAAGTTCTCCTAGCTACTGACGTTTTTCGCATAAAAAATGAATGTTGAAATTTCCCTTCCAATCTGGCATGCAACAATAGCTTGGAAGTAGAATGATGGCAAATCAGATAGGTTTCAATCCTGACTTAAAGCAATTGGATCTCTAGCCACACTGATGAGCTGTGATACAGCAAAAAGTCTCTCTGTGGATGACTATCTATCTATCTATCTCTCTCTCTCTCTCTATATATATATATATATATATATATATATATATATATATACTTTATATAATAATGATTTAGTGATATCAGTCTCATTAATTAACTCATAGCTGAGAGTGAAGAGTTGGGTTCATACCTTTTTCAAGGCTATTTGTGCTTAAGTGAATATAATGACGTGAAAATGGTATTGGAACTTGACTCTCTGATTAACAATTCCACCCCATTACCCATTACACCACCTACACATTGAAGCTTACAACATCTGATATTCTTAAGCAGTCACCCATCTAGGTACTGACCAGATCGGTGATTGTATAGAACTAGTGATTCAATGTGACGTGGCCATAATCCCTTAACAATTTTGTTAGATACTCTATTGGTTCCATAATTTCAATTCTTAGTCTTTCTGATGAGCTTAAATATTTCTTTCATAACGTTCTCTCTCATATTTATTCTTTTTTTTTTCTGCCATTTTCTTAATTTTGGTTCAATCTCAAAGCTTATTTCTTTTTCTGAATCTTTAACATCACCCCTTTCTTTATCATAATATCAAATGTTAACTATTTTGATACACACTGTTGGTCTGATGATTTCAATTTTACTTTTTCAGTTGGGCCTAAAACCTCTTTTTCATAAACTTAAGCTTCTCGCTCACATTTTTTCTTTCTCCCTTTCCTTTCTATTAATCCAACCACTCACTGCTTTCTCTCTTTGCTCTCCACCCCTGCCCTTATCTTTCTCTTGTATTATTTCTGCCATCATCTCTCTATCACCTGTATGTGAGTTTCCACTTCTACATCCCTTCGTGAATGGTAAACCCTTTAAGCCTCAACCCTGCTGATCTGCCCAAAGCTTTCCCCTGGGTACACTTCCATTGAGGCCATAACTCTCTAAGCCCTCTATAATAACAACTATCTCTATAACAACCAGCAAGAGAAAGAGGACTGTAGCCACAGGATTATTTGGCATGTGGAGCAAATGTTATTACAGGGATGGGATCAGTATGGCTGGCCCCAAGGGAGAGAGGCAAATAAAATAGAAATGGATTTATTGGGAAAGGAAATCTGAGTTAGCTTTCCCATTGATGCTAGGAAGCTGGATGCCTGATCAGCAGGTCATGTCATGCTGGTATCAGTGAAATAAACTGTTTTTGTAAAATATAGCACAGTGTTAGAACATAGGACAAACTGCTGTGAGGATTAACGCTTCTTCAAAAGTATCATTTTTTTTTTTTTTTTTTTTTACTCAAATTTACCCAATACAAGGTTTAAGAGTAACTCAAGTTAGAGGGTTACTGAATAATGTATGTGATAGAAATGCAAGAGTAGAAAGGAAGGATAGATAATGAGTGACACTTGACTAAAAAAGATTTACTTTTTTTTTAATTGGTATCATCCCATTTCAGGGAAGCATCAATATTGAATTTGTTCCATAAAATAGCAATTTTGGAGAAAACTACAATCTTAGTCTATTCAAGTCTAGAGTTAATCATTATCTTCCCCTTCTATCCATATAAACTACCCCTTAACATAACCCTCTACCTTGAATGGTACTTGGGCCTTGTAAAGTGGGAAGCTTACAGTAAAAAGAAAAAATTTCAAAGTGAAATGTACTTCTTATCAAAGAAATTAAAAGGGAATGGAGTGATTCAAACCAGTGGATCTTGGCTGTAAAGGACTGATCTGGAAATTTCAATATCATGCAATTAACTTAATTGAAAAACACTGATAACACAAGACATTCTTTTTGCATAAGAGCCAGTTTTATACCAAATAATGCTAAACAAAGCCAATATAGTTTTTAAAAGATATTTAATTCTGTTTTTTCAAGGATTTGTTTCATAAAGACTTTTAATAAACTGGTTAGTTGGTTGATTTTGTTTAGTGGTATATCACACTCTATGGGTTACTTAATGCTAAAATCTAAATATTTGGAACACAATTTTATGGCCACAACTACAGATAAAATGTATTGTTTGTGCTTCAAAAATGTATTGTTGGTATTGCTGGTAATTTTACTATAAATAGGTATTGTTGGTAACTTAACTGGTAATTGTATTGCTGTTATTTTTACTATAAAAATGTATTTTTATACTTACATTGTTTTTTGTTTATGCTTGGGGGTTCTCTATTTGCCCATAACTGGAACTCTAAGATGAGCTACTACCAAGGTGGACCTGGGAACATAGTTCCAGGCTCCTTAATATCTCTAATCTCCTGATCAGAGGCCTTGCTGCTAGTTTTAATTTATCATGATACCCAGGACTAAAATGTGTCAAATTACCAAAAATAGCAAACCTTACTACACTGATCCAAACTTTGATGATTGAAACTGAGTGAAATTAGTTTGACTGCCATGTATTTAGAATACTGAAATGCATGAAAATGGTAAGTACTGTTGATGCAATAGAAGAGTGAAAATTCCTTATGTTCCCAGATTCCTTGGCAT
The DNA here is from genome assembly GCA_963932145.1 of Acanthosepion lycidas. NCBI lineage: Eukaryota > Metazoa > Mollusca > Cephalopoda > Sepiida > Sepiidae > Acanthosepion > Acanthosepion lycidas. The sequence continues at coordinate 76,064,567 of OZ010586.1, forward strand.
GCCATGGTTTCAGCAGAATGTGACAAGCTACAATGTAGAGATGATAGGTAGCTGCACAACCTGTTGACATCTGTACAATCACTAAAGTTAAGCAACATCAATCCTGGTCAATAACTAAATGGGTGACTGCTTGGGAATATCAGGTGCTGTGAGCTTGAATTGTGGTTGGTGTAATGGAGAATGATTCGGAATTTTTAATTTGAGTGTCAAGTTCCAATTCCAGTTGGGTTTATTATATTCACTTATGAATCTACCTCTTCTCCCCCAGCTATGGGATAATTAATAAAACTTGGTATTATTCAAAAAGTCTTGTATCTCAAAAAAATTCTTACAATCTAAAATTGTTTTATGGCTTTAAATAACCTGAAAAGGGTTGATAAACCTTAAAAAATGAATCAATGAATGAATGATTCAAAATTTTGAAACGTTGAATTTTATGGCAAGGCAAATTCATCAAAAAATGAGAATTGTTTTCACAAGATAACTTTAAAAACTGAAAAAGCGAAAAAAAATCACTGAAATTTTAAAAAAGGAAAAGAAATTCTTACAGTCGAAAAATATTTTATGACTTTAAATTAAAGGGTTGATAGGCAGGTAGAAAATAAATGAATGAATGAATCAGTCAACTTTCATCAGGTACTTGTTGATTTTCAGGGATTTTCAAACTGAATGTTTATTTAAACTACAGAGGTAGATTATTCTGATCCTGCTGACTGTGTCAAAGAAGATCTCATTTATTTTTTTATTCAGTCTGTATGTAAATAAAGTAAATAATAATAACTCCTTATCCTAGAAATTCAGACAGAAATTAATGAATCAATACAAACCCACTGTGTAAATTTTGTACTTCAAAACATAATGTAAACTATTTAGATACTTGAGTCAATATAAAGCAAATAAAAATTAGGCAGATGTTAAATTTAGTTTAAATTTAGCTGCCACAAATTTTAGAAGTCAATGTATATTATACATGAAAGTTCTTTTCCCAGAATTTTGCAGGTAAAAATTTGGTGCGTATTATATATTAGGGCATATTATACAGAAACAATTATGGTATATATTCATTCATGTTTGTTTATTTACACAATTTCTCCAAGTTTTCAATGAATTTCAGCATTATACTGATGTGTGATACATTGGCCAAGGAAAAATTAATTTAATTTAATACACAATATTTTTTGAATGTGAGATATTTTATATATTAAGACAATAAAAGACATTAACTATGACCAGTCTAATGTCATCATGTTTGCTGCCACTATCACAATATTTCAACTGTTGTGCTCTTATTGTCTATCAATCTAGGGAATTTTGAACTAAACTCTTTATTCAATTTATAAGGTAAATTGTTCTTATTCTAAACTTTTTGTGGTTAATTTTTCTATACTGCTCAGATGTTATTGGTCCAGTTCTGAGTATATTTGTACTACCTAGCCCAGTGATTGACCACAGAGTTACTATGCCACCAAATACCCAAATTACTTTAGTAATCATCTAGGTTGTTGCACTGTGGAACAATTCCAAAGCTAGAACTTGGGGCTTTAAAGTGAATGTTCATCTTGCCCCACCCTTCTGATTCTTATTGTCAAGCTTGGGGTCCCTGACCAGCGATCATAACAACTGAAACATTGTAATAACCACAACAAAAATGCGGAGATTCATTCAGATATAAATAATGTAAATAGTAATCCCACATCATGGAAATTCATGCATTGTCTGAAACATATAGAAAAATCAAAACTAACATATTTTCCCAGTTCATACTTCTACAGATAAGATATTCCATGCCACATCCACAGAGTTGAATTGCCCTCATTTCCAGCATGTGCTAAATATAAGAAGAAAGTTACTTTCAGAGAGTTTTCCCCAAGAACTGATACTTCATGAAACAACTTCTTTGTGTATGTTTCCCTTGGATAATTAAATCTTCAATCAGTTCAAGTCAAGCGTCAGTTGTTATCTATCCTCCTTATCCTCATAGTTTTTATTTTGTATGCCTTTTTCTTCCATTCATATCATACATCCCATTTGGCATTGCCTTTTTGACTAGAACTCTTTACCTTGAAACATTGCTAATTAGGACCAAGAATATGATAACTGCATTCTTATGCAGAAGATTAAAACCTTCTCCAAAAGACCACTGGTTCATTTTACATATATCTACCTTTTAAATCTCATGCAAGTCAAACAAATGTCTACCTTTTTAAGTCATGCAAATCCAACCTATAGTTGCCTTTTTAAATCTTTAAAACAAAACCGCTTTCATTTAACCCCTATAAAGAAATTTTTCTGCTTGTCATCAGCATGTCCGACGCTAATTCCAGAATAACACATTGTCCCTTCTTGGCCTCATGTTTTCAACTGACTTGAAGTGGAATGAATACATTAAATCAATAGCTGCATCTACTGCCAAGAAAGTTGGGACACTGTGTCGTACCAGAAAATTTTTCCTCATCAGAATCCCTCTTGCACATTTACAAATCTGCCGTTCATCAGTGCATTGAATGACTGCTGCCATATCTGGTCTGGTGCTCCTGCTATTCATCTCAAAATCCAAAGAAGGGTCTGTAATGTAATTGGTCCTGACCTGGCATCTCAACATCAATCACTTTCTTACAAATGTGGTGTGTCTTTTCTAAAAATATTTTCATGGCAACTGCTCTGAACACTGACCAGAACCAAAGAGTTGTGAGTTCAATACCAGGTCACAGCAGTGGTGAACCAAACTTTGACAGATGAGTTAAAGGAAAATAACTAAGACATCTGAAAGAAGCATGGTATGTGGAAGTAGATCAATCTACTCTGCTGGATGAAATAAAGGGTTCGGTTTGAAATTCCAATTACCTGATGAAGTCCAGAGCATTCATCAACTGAAACATTGAGAATATAGCAATGAAGATGAGGATAACAGTTTGAATAATGTATATAATGTAAGTAATATATTTTTATCTACCCTGTATTTTATCTATCTATGAATTGATTTTTATTTAGTTTTTTGGAAAAATCTCATCAGCAGAGGTAAGCACTTTTTTGAGTGCTTTTCAAGTTTTTATGCAACTGTAGCTGTTGAGTTTTTACTATTTTACAAAAGTGATTGGAAATAAATTGTATAAGTGTAGTAATCAGAACCATTCTTGAACTACTGAAGGAGGGGAAGAGAAAAGGTCAAAACGTAGAAGTCATGTCAGAGGCACAGGTAGAAAGCTATATATCGCTAAAGGGTGATATGACATTTATACAAAGCCAGGGCATTAAGCATTCTGAATTATTTCCCAGAACAACAAAGTAAAAGAAACTGATTAAATGAATGAACACAAAAGAAGGTGAACATAAGTTGAAAGTTCTTTGCCAAGTTATTGAGAATCAATGTAACAAACTTATAACAAATGAGCTAAGTATTGTGAAGTCAATATCTACACTAGAGTTCAGTATAAATCAAGAATGTTATGAAATTCTGATGGAGGTTTAGTATTGTAAAGAGAAGATAAAAGAAATATACGATAAGTGCTACCTCTGTCCCATAACAGTCGTTACATTTAGTGTATGAAATGTGTATAGAAATGGAACAATTATAATGGGACAAGGGTTATCTGTCTTATTAAGATTTTTATATTTTTAAAAAATTTTTTTTTAATTGCATACAAGGAAGTAAAGACACTAAGACATAAAAGGTTACAGAATGCAGAAGAATTAGGAATGGAAACTTCGATTAATAATGAGCGGGAAGTGAAAGAGTAATCAGGAAGACAGTAGATAGGGAAGTTAATTGGAAAGCTGAAAGAGAGTTCCACAAGTGAGAAGTGCGAGAAAAGAAACTGTTAGCATAGAATCTATGGCTACATCTAGCCAGCTCAACTGCAAATTGATGAGATCTCAACAGTACTCAGACATTTGTCCGATGAATGAACATGAACAGACATTTCGCCAAAAATGTAGTGGTGTACTTACATGTATGTCACACTCTTTATCATAATGTGCTACATATATTTATACTTATTTACTGTATTAATTTATAATTATCATTTTTTTTTAGAGGCTTTTTATAAAAATCTATTCTGTATATATTATATTTTGCTTCAAATATCACTGCAAGATGATAAGTATTTTGAGAAAAAGCACATTTTACTACAGGAAAAATCTTTAGCTTTTACCTTATAAAAGATCTTTCAATTTCATTTTTAATAATCATTATCTCAAAGAGATGAAATAGCTTTTATCTTACTGTTAAATATGAATTTAAATAATTAGGTGCTACTTTTTAGCCAAATACACTCAAATATTTTTAAAAATACTAATTTCAATAAGCAAATATTGAAAGAAAACTTCAGATTTTGTAATTTAATTACTTGAAATTCAGTGGTAATTATTAGTCCTATTTTACCTTATAAAACTGCTATTAGGTTGGTGCAAAAATAACAATGTAATAATGTCGTTTTTTGATGTCTTTTGCACCAACCTAATAATGAAAATACTTAAAGTATTGATTGTTACTAATTTTACTTAAATTTTTTTGGTAAAATGTTCATTGGCCAAATGTCTGTTGGGCAAATGTCTGGCCGCGGATCTCAACACCAGTCTAGTACTGCACTTAAATTCAAAATTTCTAGGCATCATAGCAAAGAGCTCATCCAAACAACTACCATGAAAGTATTTATGGAAATGACACAGTGAGGCAACCTTACTGTGGTGAGAAAGTGACTGAAGCCAAGCAGCTAGATCAGGACCAATAATATTGCTTATTATTCTTCTTTGGATTTTATCAAGGAACTCAAGACAAATAGCAGGGGCACCAGACTATATGCGGTAGCAATATTCTAAGCATGGACAAATGGTAGAGACAGATATGTAAGATATGCAAGATAGATTATTTAAACCTTACCTGTTGCTTTATATTCTGTTTTTATTTTACAAAAGAAAATTAATTAATTTAATTTAGAGATTAATAGTTAGTGCTAAGAATACTGGAATTTTTTTTCTTGAGGTAATAACCTTACAACGGTGGGAAAGTGACTGAAGTCAAGCTACCAGATCAGAACTAATAATATTGCTGATTCTTCTTTGGATTTTATCAGTATATTTAATGTATGAAATGTGTATACAAATATAACAATTATAATGGGAAGAAGTTATCAATGCTATCTCTGTCCCATATTTGTTACATTTAGTGTATAAAATGTGTCTACAAATGTAACAATTTTAATGGGACAGTGGTTATTAATACTATCTGTCTCATAATAATTATTCTATTTAGCATATGGAATGTGTATAAAATGTAACAATTATATTGGGACAAAAGTTATTAATGCAATCTCTTTCTGATAATAATTGTTAAATTTAACATATGAAACTTGTATACAAATGGGATACTTCTGTTCCATAATAGTTATTACATTTAGTGTATTAAATGTTTGTACAACTGTAACAACTAAAAAGGGAGATACGTATGCATTATTGCCCCTGTCCCATAACAGATGTTATATAACTGCATCAAATCTGTATGCAAATGTATTAACTGCTACGGGACAGTAGTAATTAATGCTACCTCTGTCCCATAATAGTTGTTAATTATAGTGTATGAAATGTGTGTGCAGATGTAACAACTTTAATGGGACAGAGATAGTGCAATTTATTAATTTTAACTAGTTTTTTTATTCATCTTTCTTGGGTTTTTTTTTTATTACAATGAACATGTAGCAGGATTAGTTAGTAGTAATACCATATGGAAATATACACTATCCTTTTCACTAAGAGAGTGACAAAGAAATCTCTCTCTCTCTCTTCTCTTATACAGAGACTTCCTTTCCTTCTATTGTTCCTATCCTTGGTAACTGACAGAATTTGGACATAGCTTATGTGGGTCAGTGAATGTCATAAAAAATCAACCAATGGTAACATATCACACCAAAAATCAAACAGAAAACACGGATGTGTCAGGCCAAATAAAAAGAAAAAAATCATGTGTGCAAGGAAAAGTGGAAAAATTGGTTTAATGTAGCTGTTCGAGATGCAAGGGTTGGCGATTCATCGGCTGGGAGTTTGATCAGATGTATATTTATATTTATATACATACATGTTTTATATATTTATTATAAACATACACACACACACACACACACACATATATATATATATATATATATATATATATATATATATACAGTGCAGTTCAAAAGTATGAAGCCACCCCCAGAAGTAGCATGGGGTGAACTTGACACAAGAGTGAAAAAAATGAAAAAGAAATCTTAGAGTCATTGAAAAAAGAATGGAATCAATTATCAAACTTATACTTTGAGAAACTTTTGCAACAAATGCCAAAAATTTGTGCTGCAGTAATCAAGGCTAAAGGTGATTTGACAAGAGCAAAATTTTCACTATTTGCTTTATTTGGACTATTGTCCTCATCTTTGTTGCTATATTTATTATGTTTCTGTCGTTATACACTCCAGCCTTCTTCAGGTGGTTGGAATGTTGAACTGAACCCTTTATTTCACTCACTGGGGTAGACTGTTCTAGTTCCACATGCCATGTCTAATGGATGTCATTTATCTGTTATCTCCAGTTAATTCCCCTCTACAAGTTCTTCACTGCCTTAATCGGGTATTGAACTCACTCTTTGGCTCCTGTCACTGGATCTAACTAACACCTTTATCCATTGAGCTATGTGTCCTCAATAGTCCGAATAATGTAAATAGTGTACATAATACCCCATCTCATAAATATAGACAGATACAGAGCAAAATTTAATTATATTTTTTTTTCTTTTTGTAATAATAAAACTTCTAATAAAAGATGATGTCTCACTTTATTTTTAACCATGTATAATAATTTTTTCTTATTTAAAGTCCAAAACAACTACTTTTTGGGCTAATTTTTAAAAAATTTCTAGGGATGTCCTTAAACCTTTGAATTATAGTGTGTGTATATATATATATATATATATATATATATATATATATATATATATATATTCCATTTTTCTATATGCCATGTCTCTTCAGGACGTTGTTGATCATAGATGGTTCTCCACAACTTCCTCTCCTTTGTAGGTGTTAATACGGTTTGTCTTCTATCTCTTCTTATTCATTTTCTGCCAACTAATTACACAAATTTATTTCATAGGTTATTCGGTGTTTTCCTCTCTCTTGATTTCAATGTACCCTGTGAGTTTTAAATTCTCCAAGCCCTTTTTTCTATGTGTCCTAGAAATTTTCATTGTCTGTTTCTGATTCTAATTCTTTTTGATTTTATCTTCCCTAAAATTCACATATTGTTATATAAATTATTATATTTATATATGGTCAGTTTTAAGAAATTTTACTCTAAATTGTTTTGCTAATCATATGGCATCTTCATAAAAATAATTTTATTTCACAATATCTACAGGGTATGATGGGTAAATTACCACCATTTTATATTCTTAATGTTGCACATGTGTGTTGTTCATCGATGGCATAGTAGGGTCAGTTGGACACCATCTCTAAGAAAAAGCACACCATAAATCAATTCACTATGGCAGAAATTTGGAAATGGCATGCTGTACAGCTTGGCATATGTGTTGGATTGTTTGGGAGCCAATCTGAGGCCTATGTTAGTTTTAGTTGATCTGTAATAATAGACATAATAGTTTTAGATTGTTTTAATTTTGTAGATTAAGTTAGAATGTCTGACGCTCAACTTCTCGAGAGCACCTCTCTGCGGCTGCTCGGTCTCACATTTTCTGCTGACCTGAGATGGAACAAATACATTGAGTCAATTGCTTTATCCACCACAAGGAAAGTTGGCTCCCTGTGCCACACCAGGAAATTTTTCTCACCAGAGTCAATCCTTCAAATCTAGAAATCAACCATTTTCCCTTGCATAGAGTATTGCTGCCATATATGGTCTAGAGCTCCTTCTGTTTGTCTCAAGGTTCTTGACAAAATCCAGAGACAGATATGCAGTGTAATTGGCCCTGATCTGGCATTTCATCTGCAGTCGCTCTCTCACAGACGTGCCGTCACCTTCCACTATCTTTTTTACAAATACTTTCATGGTAACTGCTCCAATGAGCTGCTTTCACTGGTTCCCAGACTTCATGAATTTAAGCATTCTACTAGGCTGGCAACTCGCTCACAGCCTTTCACTGTTAAAACTGTTAAATGTAGCCGTCTCTTCTACTCCAATAGCTTCATGTCTCGCACCTCTTGCCTGTAGAACTCCCTCCCCTTTTTTCCCTGATAGCTATAATCTCCAACTATTCAAATGTAATGCCAATTGACATCTACAAATAATTCATCTAAGACTGTTATATTTATCACTAGTAGTAGTGTAAACAAACTCAGTGGCATTGAATAAATTGATTGAAGAAGAATGTGCTTATACAAAAATATCATCTTCTGTCTGCTGATTAGTTTTCATGGCAGAATTAGTGAAGTACCACCATAGTCAGGCATGTTCACTAGACTAAGGTATAATCATCTGCCAGATTTGAATCATTTATTTTTGAAATCGTTTTAATGGTCAGAATATCTATCAGAATGATCTATTTATGATATAGAGAGATCATGGTGGGATCACCAGTATGGTATATAGAGATGAAGGTTGGTCTAATACATAAGTAAAGGCTAAATTTACTGTCTATAGTACCATTTTATTGTTGACTCCATGTGGTTACAGCTGTTGTTAAAGTGGGTGACTATCACCTTAGTCCTTTTGTGATTTAAGAGTTCATACGGGGTTGTTGCATTTTTGGTTGACAGAAATTCGTTTGTTGAATTCGTCCTTTCTTCTTTTTTTTCTCCTGGAGTTGTACATCTGACCATAGGACTGAGGAGGCTCAGTTGAGTTCCACCACGGAATGTGGAGTGAGCGGCACTACATTGAGTCTGATTTGCAATCTCTTCCTCACCAAGGCCTGGTGGAGCAGTTGGTATGGTGTTCGCCATCCAACCTAACTGTCGGGGTTTCGATCCCCTCGGTAGTGGATGCGCACTGCTGATGAGTCCCAAATATAGGACGAAACGGCTGTCCAGTGCTTTCTGAGGTTTCTATCAGGCTCGATGAATCAATTAATATAATTATCAAATCCTCCTAATTACTATATATATATATATATATATATATATATATATATATATATATATATATCAATATTGAAACAATACTTCTCATATGATCACTGAATTTAAGCAATGTCAAGCCTGTTATTACCTTGATGGGGGTCCACTTGGAAATAACAAGTATTTTAAGCTCGGATATGTGGGAAGTATACTGGATAATTGGCTTGGAATGAGATATCAGATAATTGAGTTTGAATTTCCATTGAGTCCGTTACAGTTAGTTATGAACAAATACTCTTGAGAAAGGTATGTATTGATCTCTTCTTTACCCAGAAAAGTAAACAGCAGGACAATCTGGGCCCTATAGACTTGGTTGGCTACCAATCACCTTTCAGTGGTCAACATGTAGCTTCACCTGACTTATGGCACACAATGCACCAGTACAGGACATGGTGCAATGATGGGAAGAGTGTGCACTAACA
>OZ010586.1:76076586-76079086 GCA_963932145.1 Acanthosepion lycidas
CACGAGAGTGAATTGTAGAAGTATGAATCGAAAGCCGTTGGTATAAACTAATGGTTTCTGTTACCAATTATAGACATTTAAGAATATTTGTAGAGATGCCATAATTGATTTTGTTTAGGTTGGGTTTCAAAAATTTACATAAAATAAATAGACAACACTTGTCTATATTATTTAATAAAACGTGTATATATATATATATATATATATATATATATATATATATATATATATGTATATATATATTGGTAGCAACCTTTTTTTTAAACATCTTTCATTAAATATGAAAGACAAGGGAAATTTAATTCATTTTTTTCAGAATTCCTTTCGATTTGATGGGAGTAATTAATTAGTTAAATTTTTCTTGTCTCTCATTTTTAATGAAAGATGTTTAATATATATATATATGTATGTGTGTGTAGGATAAGAAAATATTTATGAATCTAACATGCTTCACTTTTATTAAAACTTCATCAGAGAATGAAATACGGAGGGGACAAAAATTCTCTTTAAACACTCACTTTATTATATCGCCAACTAAAAAATAAAACATATTAATCATCATCTTACTCCTGCAGAAACAAACTAAAATTATGATATGCATAAACACATGAATTCTACAAACTAATGTTGCTTGACAAGACAGCTGCACATGAGGCCTGCCCAACCAATGAAAAATAAACACAAAAATAAAATATGAAAAAATTTGAGATTTAAAAAAAAAAAAATTTTGAAACTAATTTCATTCATTTGCGAATAAATCCTGAACATTTGATTAAAATCCAACTATTAGTTGATTTTCACAAGAATTTCCAAAACAATGTGTTTTCAATGACAAAAAAAAAAGTGCTAAAAATCCCTATACTAATCTTTGGCCCACTCACTGACGTAAGAAAAGTAAGATATTTAACCAAAGCTTTGAGTGTGCTAGAAAGGATTAAAAGAATTAGATAAAATAATCAAAAATATTATGGTCTTTCCTCTTAATAGTAACATTTTGAGTATAAAACTTTGTTTCTATCAAGTTTTGGCAGTTTTTTTCATCATTGTATGCTTTTTCTTAGAAAATATTTGGAGGTACATAGCAGGCACTGTAACAAACATAGGCACAGAAAGTAGAATAGGTGAGAAGGGTTCAGATTTTAGGCTAGTATGATGCATTTATTTTCTTACTTGAGGAAAAGCATGATTCTGTCTCTCCTCCCCCCCAACTATGGGTTAAATAATTTACTCTCTAGCCTTGGATGACAACCAGTCTAAGAGAAGAAAAACACTAAAAAATTCAATGTGAACCCACTTTCCTATCTTTCCCAAGATTGCAAGGCACTGATAATAATGAAAAGGAAATGTATGGAGGGCTATGATAGCCTAAATCCTGAAAAGACATGGAATTTATTTTTTAAATCTTGAAAATTTCATGTTCCTAGCAGGTGCAATTTCCGTAAGTTTGATGACAAAAGTCAAGCTGACTCATACTGCTTTTAATCTGAAAGATTTATAGGATATCTTTGCTTTACTTTCTCTAGCCAAGGAACAATGCTGCCAACAGTTGTCTGTGGTTAAAGTAGCAAATATAAAACACAGGTAATCTTAACAACTGGGCTTATTTTCTAGGGATGTCGCCACTCCCAACAACATGCCTTGGAGCTCAACTGATAGGAAATTGCTTCCTGAAAGGAGATAGAGCAGGGAAGACCCCTCCCTCCTTCACATATAATCTAGTCATTTATTCACTCAGTGTTTACTTTTTCTGAATTTTGTCTCTTCCTCCCTCTTTTCTCTCTATTTCTCTATGCTCTCTTTTGCCTGTTTCCTCTAAACCCCCACCCATGCGACCAATTCCATGGTTTCATGACATGGCTCCAGGTGGTTGACATGATGAAATATGTTCTGTTTCCAACCCTGACTTGCTGTGGTCAGGACATAAAGATGGAAATGTGATGGGTTGGTTTGGGGTAAAGGTTGAGCTCTAATGATGTTCGTTGGTAGGAGGAGCTCAAGGGTAAGGTAATTGGTGATCATGGTTAAGGATAAAAGCAAACGATGTTCCCTGTTGGGAAGGGAAAAGCAAAAGTTGAAAATTGAGGAATGGTGGCGATGGTTGTTGGACGGAAAGAAGGAAGACAAGTTCTAGGAAAAGCAGGTGGGGAAAATGAGTTACAGGTTGAAGCAAGGAGGGAGGTTGAAAAAGGGAGTAAGTATGGAAGCAAAGATGTTTGGGGGCTGGAGTGAGGTTTTAGGGTGGCTAGAGATGTGGCAGTGTTGGTATTTGGACATGTTGGAGTCGGATATTAACATACTGGGAACATTTGTCACTAATGATGGAAAAGATGGAAGGAGCAGAGAAAAAGTTGGTGAGGAAAGGGGGTAGAGGGAGGAGAAGAAAATTGTTTCAAACCAAATTAGGAAAAATGACAGAACAGACTGCAAATCATTTTGTGTAAATGTGATAAATGTGAGTAGAAGAGCAGTGAACATCTTCATCTCTAAGCTAATATATCCA
>OZ010586.1:76081586-76286586 GCA_963932145.1 Acanthosepion lycidas
TTCTATTTGTAACAAACAGTTATTTCTGAAGAAAGACTGAGGTCAATCTGAAATATCAAATATATATATAAATAAATAAATACTTTCATAAAAAACATTATTATTTTTTTAATATATATATATATATATATATATATATATATATATATATATATATATATATATATATATCCACCCGTTTGCTTACATTTTTGTGTTTGGTGACTTTAACGCCCATCATACCTTGTGGCTTAAGAATGCTACTACTGACCACGCAGGCATTCAAACGCTCAATTTTTCAATCTCTCACAGATAGTTAACTTCCCCACTCATTTTGCCTTCAACTGGGAAGGTAAAGCCTCTCTTCTCGACCTGTGCTTTACCTTTATCCCCGAATCCTGCAGCGCCTCGCAACTCTGCCCTCTTGGTAACTCTGATCATGCAGTAGTATCAGTTAACATCTCCTTCAACTCCACCCCATATAAAGAACCTCCTACCACTAGAATTTCGTTCTACTATCAACGAGCTGACTGGGACGCGTTCCGTGATTTCCTCCGCGATGTCACCTGGAACAGAGTCTTTAAACTCCCAGTCCAAGAATGTGCTTCTGAAGTCTCTTCCTGGGTTAAAGCTGGAATCGACGCTTTCATCCCATCAAGGAAATATAGGGTCAAGTCGTGCTCATCCCCCTGGTTCTCGGCTGCTTGCTCAGCCACCATCACCCATAGGAACCACTACTTCCACCTATTCCGTAGCGACATGTCTGACTGTAATAGACGTCTCTTTGCCTCTGCCCGTAACGAATGTAAGCGTGTCCTCAACGATGCTAAGTCACTATTTGCGACTCGGATGATGGAACGTATTGCATCTCGCAAATTTGGCTCCAAAGATTATTGGCATCTCTGCAAGAGCGTATTGAACAATTGCAAACCCTCTATACCTTCTTTATTCAACCAGTTCAAAGTTCTGACTTCCTCTACCAACAAGGCTGAATGCTTTGCTCGGAAATTTTCATTCAACTCGACGCTTGACTCTTCCGGTGTACCCATACCCGACTTCCCTCTTAGAACTGAGGCCATATTGAGTGGGTTAAACATAACCCCATCTTTGGTACTGGCCGTTATCTCCAATTTAGACCCCAACAAGGCTAGTGGTGGAGACAGGATACCAGCTATTGTCTTGAAGAAATGTGCGCCTGAACTGGCGCCAGCCCTTTCTAAACTATACAACTACTGCCTCAAGTAATCTTCTTTTCCTGACTGCTGGAAGTCCTCTTCGATCGTTCCTGTCTTCAAGAACTCCGGTGACCCCTCTGACCCTTCCAACTACCGTCCTATCAGTCTCCTTCTCCTCTTCCCAAGTTGGCATCTATGCAGATGACACCACAATTTATTCCTGCCTCTAAAACAAATCTAGTCTCGCTGACAAAACTTGCCTGGCCGTGCGTCTCGAAAAGGACCTCCAATCGATTGTGAACTGGGGTATGAATTGGCTGGTCAACTTCAACGCTTCTAAGACAAAACTGCTCTCTATTAATCACCACAGAGATCCTTCCCTTCCCTCCATTAGAATGTCTGATGCTCAACTTCTCGAGAGCAACTCTCTGCGCCTTCTCGGTCTCACGTTGACTGCTGACCTGAGATGGAATAAATACATTGAGTTAATTGCCTCGTCCACTGCAAGGAAAGTCGGCTCCCTGAGCCGCGCCAGGAAGTTTTTTCTCCCCGGAGTTGATCCTCCAGATCTACAAATCAACAATTCGCCCTTGCATGGAGTATTGCTGCCATATATGGTCTGGTGCCCCTTCTGTTTGCCTCGGGGTTCTTGATAGGCTCCAGAGGCGGATATGCAATGTAGTTGGCCCTGCCCTGGCGTCTTGTCTACAGTCACTTTCTCACAGATGCGCCGTCGCCTCCCTCTGTCTGTTCTCCAAATACTTTCATGGAAATTGCTCCGAGGAGCTGCATTCGCTGGTTCCCAGACGTCATGAGTTCCAGCGCCTTACGAGGGTGGCATCCCGCTATCACCCCTTCACTGTTGAAACTCCTAAATGTAGTCATCTCTTCTACTCTTATAGTTTCATGTCTCGCACCTCTCGCTGTGGAACTCCCTTCCCTTTTCCTGTTTCCCTGTGAGCTATAATCTCCAGCTATTCAAGTGTAATGTCAATCGACATCTCCAGTTGCCTTGATCTATCCACTACCCTCATCCTTTCTTCTATCACTCCTATCTGATCTTGCTGTAAATTTTCTGCAACCCCTCGCATCCTAGTGGCTTCCCGCCTTGCTTGGGGTGAAATGCTTAAAAAAAAAAAAATCATATATATATGTGTGTGTGTGTGTATTATTATTATTATTATTTTTATTATTACAAATTATTAAAAATAAAAAACATATTGTAGGAAACTAATCACAAGTTACTTACCATCACCTGAAGTATTAAAACATGAAAAGCTTTTGTGTAGTGATTTCAACATGTTTTTATTATAATCTCTTATAATAAAAATAATAATAATATTGTGCACTTTTTTAAAAATAAATGCTAGAGTGGAATTTTACTCAAGCTGTTCTTTCTCTCATTTGCAGATATATGTATGTATATAATTATTAATAATTAAAATAAAATAGTTCACTTAAACTCCTACAGAAGGTTGTGAAAGAAGATTAGAAGAAAGGATTAAAGATTAATTGTAAATAGAAAGATTCATCGGATATTTAGCAAGAGGATGAGCCCAAAATACAAATTGGACATCAGAGATACTAAAATCAAACATGTAAAAAAATTTACATACCTGGGAAGTGTTCTAACTGGGGGTGGAAAGTGTGGCACTGAAATCTGAAGGTGCACTGGAACAACCATAAGATGCATTCTAAAAGCTAAGCATAATATTAAGAAACAGAAAAATTTAATTAGAAACAAAGACAACTGTTATGTGATATCTGTTTTTCTATATAGCTGTGAATGCTGGACAATCTCTTTAAAGATGAAGAAGAGATTTGCAGCAACAGAAATGTGTCTCTACAGAAGGATGCTGAGGATACCATAGACTGAACATGCAAATAACAACAAAGTTTTAGAGAAAATGGAAAGAAAAAGGAAACTTATACTTAACACCAGGAAGAGATAGTTGGAATTTCTGGAGCACATAATGAGGAAAGAGTGTTTGGAAAATCTGATACTCATAAGATAGATTGAAAGCAAAAGGGAGAGAGGAAAACAACACATAACATTCTTAGTGAACTTCAGTAAATGGATTGTAGTACAAGGTTTAGGGGAAATAGCAAAAAAGTCAATTTTAAATTTTAACATTTTTTGTTCAATTTATTAAGACTTACAAAGGGCAGGAAATTGTGGAGAGCTATGATTGCCTATGTCATGAAGGAATTTGGAACTTAAAGAAAATGAATATGAATTTCATGGAATTTTCATCCAATCCTTTAAGTTTGTTTTTGGTTCATATTTTCTTTGCTTGTTTTTGTAATGATGTAAATTGTTTTTGGATATTTCTGTTAATGAAGCAAAATTGATTTTTTGTTTTTGATAAAATTTTGAAATTGTTCAGTTATAATTATTAAATCATGTATTACATAAGAATCAGATGTTAATGGAATAGCAAATTTTCTTTTTGTGTTTTGTTATTAATTGAAATATTAACATGTATATCTGGTCTAATTATTTATACCAATTTCGTGCTGATTAATGTTCAGTGAGGTAATTCTACTCAGAACATGAATTTGTGTAAATTCTAGTGAAGGGCTACAATCATTTATAACATATATACAATTTTATAAATATTTTTGATGATTTTATCATTAATTAATAAGTTATAATTAATGATTAAAATTAATTTTTCTAAAATTAACAAACTTTTCAATATTTGTATTGGTTTTAAATTTTTTGAATTAAAGTGTAGTACTAGACTTGCATTGAGATCTCATCAATTTAAAGTTGAGGTAGCTAGATGTAGCCATAACTTCTATTCTAACAGTTTTTTTCTCATACTTCCCTCTTGTAGAAATCCCTTCTGCCTCCATGCTTTTCAACCCACATTAATCTGCAAAAATTTAAATGCAATGTCAATCACTATCTACTGTCCTGATTACTCTTACCTCTTCCCACATATTATTAATGTTTCTGTTCCTAATTCCTGCACACCCTGTAACTCTTTGTGCCTTAGTGGCTTTACTGCCTTGGGGTGGAATCTATTAAAAATATTGCATGACTATTTTGTAAAAATATATATTATATATTTTAAAAAACGTTAAATTTTTGGGAGCTTTTAAAACATATAATGTATGTAATGTTTATATACATATATTATATATATTCAGAAGATTGTCATAATCAGGGGTGATAGTAGGGACAAGCTCCCACTGTCTATAAAATATTTCTGTGGTATGCAAGTCAAATAGCTTCTGATAACTAAGTCCATCTCCAAACAGATGAAAGGGAAAAGGCAGACAACTGATACCTCATAACCAGCTGCTTTGGGTAGATTTAGCTCAACAGTACAGGAAGGCAGTCCATCTAGAGGAAAGAAAACCCTGATTTTAAACCTCCACTGTCTTGTGGTCATTCCAAACATGGAAAAAGCCCTGGAAGAAAACCCGGAGTGGAGCTCTGAAACCAGTTGGCTGTCAACACTGACAACTTCTCTGGCAACACTTGCAGCCAAACCAGTCCCAAATGTAATTCCCTGTAATGTAATTTTGTCAGTATGGAAAAGAGAGAGTAGGCATTTAGTCTGGGCAAAGTACTGAATTTTAACCAAACAGGGTACTACCTTTATCTCATGAGATAAATGGATGCCAACTACTACTAATAAAATCATAAAACTAAAATCATATTTGATTTAATTAAATTATAATTACAATTTATATTTAATTAATTAAATAAAGTATGTGGATGAATTATCATCTTTAGTTTTTTAGAAATTTTTAGGTATTATTTTTATTTTTTTCATTATTTATTTTTTAGATCTGTTTTTTATAACAAAATAGGTGTTTATTTATGTCTAAAATCCTAGTAATCCATTCTTTTAGTAGTTTTTATTTTTGAAACTATTTGTCATTTTTCTTCTAAGCAGGGTGTACAGTTTTTATGATTAGCATTCCATGATGGTGTTTATTTCATTATTTGTCATTTCATTTTGCTTGAGGTATTTTTTTGTTTTTCCCATATATATATATATATATATATATATATAATTATTTATTTTTAAAGAAAAAAAATTTATAACATAAATATGTTATAAAATCACTACAAAAATAGCCATTTTGTTTCAACACCTTCGGTGTCTTATCAAGTGATGACGTTGAATGTAAAATAAATGGTTTTAAAAGTTTCAAATTAATTAATATTCTACGCAAGGGGAAAACGTTGTTACAAAGGCTAGATGGACCAATCAGAACACAAGTACAGGAAAATTCAAAAAGCTCGATAACGAAGTCATGTTATAATATCTATTCAGATGTTTAGTATTAAAAAATAATTTATTCCAACGAATAATTACTAAATTATATGATAAAATTTAATATTAAAATTTAAAACTGCTAATTACAAAATCAAAATTTAACATTTATTCGCTATCAAGTTTACAACTATAAAATTACTGAGGAGAAAAGAAGAAATATATATGTTATTCAATTTATTTTTTCATTGAAGTTACTTTAGCTATATTTAATATCCGGTCTTTTTACAATGTATACATTTTAATCCTCATGGTGTGTAAATGGGGTCCCAAACTCACGCGTAAAACAAACGCAGTCAGATTCTAATACATAAGCACCAAGACATATACACACACAAAAAAGGGGACAAGACAGAGAACATCTCCACCGTCTGTCATGAAAAAAAAAAAAAAAGTGGGGGGGAATGGGAGAAGGGAAACCAACACACACGTATATACATACATAATTAAAAGTGGATGCACTTTCCATACACATAGATACATATAAATACATACACACACATCCACAGACAATGACCCAGACAGTTGGATACCCCAACCGATAAATATTTAAGACAGAAAATGTCATTGCATGAATGTTAACAACCTATTGAAATCTAACTTAAGTGAGTAAATATACAAAGATAAAAATGATCAAAATGAATATTATTTAATATATTAAAATATAGTGTATGTAAAAAAAAAAAAAAAAAACCCAAAAACCCGGACATTAAATTCAACACCCATCGGTAGCTACGATGTCCGCCTCATATACATATAAGTATATACACACACACACACACACACACACACACATACACACACATATATACGCATGCAAACATATATATATATACACATATATACATACATATACACACATATATACATATATATACATGTACACATACATATACACATACATATACATATATATATACACATACACACATACTCACACATATACATAAATATACATACATACATACACACCGAAACATCTACACATACATACATAAACATATACATACGTATACATTTCCATGGTATCAAGTACACATACACATACATACACATATACATATATGTACCCACAAATATACACACAAATATGTGTACACATATTTACAAATAAATATATATATACACAGCAATACACAAAAATAAACATACATACACACATATATCCTAACTCATGTGGCCGTAATGACATACCCAAGTTTCCCTACCTACACGTACACATAAACAATTTCATATATAGTAGGTGTCAACATACATATATACAACTGCAAACCTACATAAGTAAACACACACACACATATATACATAATATACATATACATACATACATATACACACACACATATATATACATATATATATATATATATATATACATATATATACACATACATACATGCATACACACATACAGAAATATACATACACATGAATATCTACATAAAAATACTTATCTATAGTAATAAATACACATATATACGTACATACACATAAATGCAACGACATTTGACCAAAAACATATATAAATATACAGACATACATACACATACATATGCATAGACATACTTCGATATACATGCAAACACAAAAATACACGTATCCTAACATACATGTATAAAAAAAAACAAAAAAAAAAACATCCATATCAACATAAATATACGTAAATAAAATTAGGTACACAATATAACAATACACATACAAACATATACACACACACATATATATATATACATACATACACATACACCTACATATATTCACATATATACATATATATATATACGTACATATACACATATATATACATATATACATATATATATATATATATACCCACACATACATGCACACATACACATACATGCACACATACATATATATATATATATATATATATACACATACACATACATACACATACACATACACCTACACACACATATATATATACACATACACACATACACATATATACACAACTACATAAACATGCAGACACTTACATATATACACACATAAAGAAATATATATACATGCATATAAGAATACATACTCACATATATATACACACACATACCCACCTCTACAAATACATATACATACTCATACACACCAATATTTTTAACCTCTTTTCTTCTTCTCCTCCTTTTCACCTTCTTACTTTATATATATATATATATATATATATATATATATATACACACACATATATATATACATACATACACGCACATACACACATATATCTATAAACACACAAACAAATACACACACATACATATATACATATATATATATATACAAAACTTAGCAACATATTAATACATTAAAATACAAACATACACATTTCGCAGTACAAACACACATAACTACACATAAATATATACATATATATACATACACATACAGAAAAATGAGTAACATTATGTAGTTATACCATACACATTCATATCGTCAGATTGACCATCAGGTAATAAAAGTTATAATCTATTCAACTTACAGCTACGTATCATTATCATTTAAAGTATACGACCCCTATAATAAGTTAAATTTATAACGGTGTTTACAATTAATATATATATATGTATATATATATAAAGTGGACAATGAGGTCAACACCAAGTGACAACAGTGGATTGCAGAAAGAAACGGCTCGACTGAACTTACTTTTCACCGATGAAATACAGAGGGAATGTGAATGGTTTGCTACTATGTAATTGGTATGGCAGGTTCTAACCATGAAGGTTTGACCTGCCAGAAAAAAGGAATGTAGTTCATCTGAGCACTTTCCATGGAAGTAGTGATAGAGCAGTTAGTGGCTCACCACAGGGTGGAAAATAATTCTTCTCCAATAAAGAAAATAATTCTTCTAAAAAAAGAGATGCTTTTGAACTCTATCAAGACTGGAAAGTGTGGACTGGGAAGTTCCTGCTGAAATATGGCAACATTACTTTATTTTCAGTCTGATCTGGCTCTTTTAAAGGTAGAGGATAACATGAGGAGTCAGGTACTTACTGAAGCAATACAAGGAGCCAATCAATTTACCTGCATCTTTAGCGATGCATCATATATAAGAGTTTCATTTGAGATCAGGTGTGATTTGAGGCCCAATATTCTCTCAAGGCATGGTGCCTCCTCAAGGAGACATCTGTTCATTGTGACTGGCTGTAGTTCGGGGTCTGATCAGCAGTGATGGAATGTTCCTTATCAGTAAACAGCTATTATTACCATTGCCATTACTTTAGCTTAAGAGATGCACCATAAACTGTTTTTGTCTGAAATTGATAGAGACTATGGAGTTGTGATTGGATAAAAACTGAATTTAAGTTACTGTCTTCTTCAAAAAACTGAAAAAGTTTGTAAAATCAATCTTAAATCTGCATTATAATGCATCAATCTCATCATTTTTTAAAACTAATTATTGGCTGGTGATGAAAAACATCAATATTCTAAAACAATAAAAGTATCACAGGCAATGGCTTAATGACCTTAAAACATGAGTCATATTGGTAAATAACCCGACCTGATATAGACTTTCAGGCATGTCCTTCGACATACTAAGAGCAATAGTTTAAACTGGCTTCAACTGAAGAAATCCTGTAAATCTTAAAGAAAACAGTCACTCATCAGACGCAATAGACTGGGATGACAAAATTACAAATTAAATGTGTTGTGTTGTGTGACAAAAGAAATAAATTAAAGAGAAGTAAATGGAACAACAGAAGTCCAACTAAGTTTTATAGTGAACGAAAAAAGGTTTTATTTAATTTTGGTGATTTGGTCAGTGGCTAAAAAGAAAAAAAAAACATACTGGCAAGAAGTTAGAAATGCTTCAGAATAACTTCAGTCTGAAGTTGCTGGGTTTTGTCACATGATATAATCTACAGGAGGTACAGTGGAGTAATGGATAGTGGTTTCGACTGAGGTATCAGAGAACAGAGTTCAAATTTCAGTCAGATTCATTGCATTCACTTATGTACAAATACCCTTGGGAAAGGTATGAATCCTCTTCTTCCTCTAGTTATAGGTAAATCGCAGGACAGACTATAGTCTTGGGTTGCAACATGTCTAAGACTAGGAAAACTCTGAATTCAAACAGGCCTAGAGAGAGTTGGGCTCTGTCAGGCCATCTTGCCCAAGAAACACCACTTCTACTATGGCTGTGGTGCATGTGGTGACCCTATGAACATAAAAGGTGACAAGATTTGTTATCGTGATTGTGATAGTTTATATGTCCCATGAAACAGTCACATCTCTGAAGCAGATTTCTACAACAACTGACTTTGTTAACAAACTCACTTAATTTTGGCTCCAACCAACAAATATGAATACCAGGATGTAGACTTTCAATTTGTAAGGTCATCTGACCACATCAAAGATGTCTTTGATGTCTTTGATCTAAAATGACCCAGAACTCTGAGAATAGAAATACATTCTCTTAACAAGTACTTTGCCAAATCACAAAAAAAAACACATTACTTGAAAACTTCCAAAAGTATCAACAACAAAAATGAGTAGCACATGTAACTAGAAAAGTAAATAATGATATACTCAAGGTGTTAACTTTTTACACTTCTTCATTTATGTACCCTATCTCTTTGTGTCCTTACTGTCCTTTGTAGGTCTTCGTAATGTTTACCATTTTACTAAAACTCCTATCACTGTTCTGCCATCTAAGGCTCATTAGATAGGTTACTTGCTGTTTCACTCTGTTACTCTTGCCTTCAATATCATAAGAATTTGAAAGGGACAGTAAAGGGAACTAACCCTTTACCATTCAAAGATCAACCATGAACTTGAAACCCTTACTAATCCAGAACTCTGATTATCTGTTGTCCAATCAGGATCTTAGGGCCACATAGAAAATTTGATCCTGAAATCTTTCTCTTTTGTAATGAGCAGCTGTAGTGATCACATGTTTATTGAACTGTCCTTTCCAATGTTAATGGAATAGAGAAGTAACAAGACCACAAATCCCACTTGTTCCTTGGACACTCTTCTAGCAGTTAAGTCTGCAAATATAAATTATATTTGCATGCCTTTTTTTACCTGTTGTACATACACCCTTTTCTGTTTGTTACTGTTGTTTAGTTGCTTCCATTTTGATGTTTGACTTTGTGGAAATTAACTGCAACTGAGAAAATATTTATAATATGCCCCATGAGTGTTAAATTTTCTAAGCCTTCTTTCATCATTATTTGTCTCAAAAATTTCAAACATCTCTTTCTCATTCTAATTATAAGTGACCTTTTTGATTTCATTTTACTTAAAACTTACACAATCATCTGATGGTATATTTAGTATGAAGATCTACATCTCTGATGACTCAAGTTTTGCCTCAGCTGTCTAACATTCTTTTACCACAGTACCAAAACCACATGGTTTGGTAGGAAACCCCCCTTAGTATTAGGAAGGAGCTGTAACATTTAGCAGACTTGAGAAGTTTAATGATTTGAAAAACGTTTTTAGGAAAAAGTTTTATAGATTTCAACTGACAATAACACTGTTTAGTCAATGAATGCTAAATGTTTCCTTATAAGGAAACGGCTAATATTCTCATTGCTATTATCATTCAATGATTTTCGGTACCTCAGATTGTATGTGTGAGTATATACAGATATCTCTAAATAATGAAATACACTACTTGTTTTGTTTTAATTGTCGTGCAATAACCTGCATTATACAGGGTTGGAACTTATATTCTTATCTTCAGTACATGATCTAAGATCATATGTGTCTGTAATTAGACATTAGCATACCTTCAAAAACTATTTTTACCACTTAACTATTATTGCATTTTAAACATATAACTTCCTCGTCTTTTTCATAAATAAGATTTTCCCATCTCCTTATGAACACTGAGAATTATTGATTCTCGTAAATTATTCAGCTGTTTTGGTGGAGGTAAATGCCAATGTTTATGGATATTCCCAGTTGAGTAGGGTTAAAATCCTGAATGAGTCAGATATTGCTCCTTTGGGTTGATTAAGTTTTGCTTCCTCCTGATTAGTTTGGCCAATCTCAGAATGATTCTTAGTGGCTACAGGCACTTTCTTTTTTCTGAACTTTAAAGCTAGGATTTCTTTCTTTCTCAATAGGTTGTCTGTCTGAAACTTAATATTCCCAAACGATGCTTATAGTATAAGATTTGTAGACAACATTTCAAAATCATGCTTGTCTTTAGCTGCACTTCAAACTGTACAAAGTGTAAAGGGAATTAAATCCTTCAACATAAAGATTCTTTTAGCATGAGACCATGGTTTTCAGTGACAATTCTATATATATATATATATATATATACATATGTATATAAATATATTTTATTGTCATATGTTATCTATATAGACACAAATATTTAAGTGAATGCTTTGTTTATAATTAACAATATTTACCAGCCTGAATGTCCGAGAAATCTTCATTGAAAATATGTATTCTCCAACACAACTCATAATGGTCAGAATATACTTAGCATCTGAAGATTGCAAAATTGCTTGAAACTCTGAGTCATGCTATTAGTGTTGAATATATTAACTAATATATACTTAATAGCTCTGTTACATAACATTGAGCACTGTATTTATAACACCTGAGAAAGAAATATATTTATATATATGTGTATGTATATATGCATATATATATATATATATATATATATATATATATATATATATATATATATATATATATTTACGTTACATGAATCATTCATATAAAAAACAGATATAGAAGTTAATGATTTAAATGGCGAGAATACATCTTTGCAAACAAATTTAATAAAGTACATTAACCCCAAACCTGTATATGAATGTTATGATCCCTGTTTATAAATTCAAGTTGCATAAGGTCTTTTTTAGTTTTTTACAAGCTTTTATCTGTTCCTACAGACATCTTCAGGTATGGAAATAGATTAACTATATCTTAACCATATATATATATATATATATATATATATATATATATATATATATATATATATATATATATGCGTGTGTGTGTATATATATATAAGATATAGTTAAGCATTCAAATATTCATCTCGACAAGTTTGATTAAAAACCCAACAAGGTCTAATTGAGTCATGATTTGAATGATACTCCAATGCATACAGTAAAAAAGAAAGCGACATACAATCCAAGTGTAATAAGATGCAAGTTTTAGACGTCAATACAAAAAAAATAAAAGGGTTCCTATTATAAAAAAAAAGCTATTGTAAATGATGTTTTCTCTCATTTGTATCCGATTACCTTGAAAATTTGCTTCTGAAGTAATGAATACAAGTTTTTTTAAGAACAAACAATGTTTGTCTGTTTCATTTCTTATTATAATTTTCAAATTTTTGAATAAGATGTTGTGTATTGTACTCGAAGTTGTGGATAAACTGTACAAAGTTCATATTTTGTTATTTTTGTTCAAGTACTTTTCACTATACCAGTCATTATCAAGAACTGGTGTGTTGTCAGTTTAAATCCTTTGTCTGCATCATGGTATTCTTTGGGAAGCTGGATGTTTGAAATAGTCTAGCATATTTTCATGTGTAATGGCAATTGGGAGTGGAGTCACATAAAAAGAATGCAATTTTTTATCTATTTTCATTTTTAATATTTTTAATATGTGCACATTAATTATATCATATACACCTCAAGATATCATCTCCTGTGGTGAATGATATTTTATTTATTGTGGGCAGTTTTAAAAATAAAATAAAATAAAATAAATAGATTAAATTTTTTGTGCAGCCTTCTTCTCAGTTGCTGTTACACATGACATTATGCTAGACCATTCTGAACATCCAGCTTCCCAAAAAATACCAGGATATAGACAAAATTTATTTCACAACTTTGAGCACAATATGCAACACCTTATCTGAAAATTTTAATCAAACTTATATATATATATATATATATATATATATATATATATATATATATATATATATATATAAATTAATTGATTAAATTAAAAAAGAGATAACCTTAAGGTTCCATGACTATATTTGCTATGTTGTCTCTTTTTTAATTTAATATTTGCTCTGTTATTACATTGAGCTCTCTGGATTACATATGGATTACCAAACCTTTCATTACCTTTATATATATATATATATATATATATATATATATATATAGATAGATAGATAGATAGATAGATAGATAGATAAAAGATAGATAAAAGATAGAAAGTATTCATGCAAACAAGTTTGTTTAAAAAGAACTAACAAGGTTTGTTTGTTTGATTTTTATTTTTCAAATTTTTGGATAAGGTGTTGAGTATTGTTCTTGAAGTCATGGATAAACTGTCCAAAGTTCATATTTTATTATTTTTGTTGAAGTACTTTTCATCAAGAACTGATGTGTACAGTTTGACCCTTGGTCTGCATCTTAATATTTTTTGGGAAGCTGGATGTTTGAAATGGTCTTGTGTGACATCATGTGTAACGATTATTGGGAACAAGGTCACATAAAAAGAATAGCCATTACACATGACTTCACACTAACCTTTAATAATATAAAATTATGTGTCTGAAATTTCTCAGACACACATTGAGAAAAGAAGGTCTGGAAAATTTAACACTCACAGGACATACTAAACGCAATAGATGCAGTGGTAAAACAGTGTGTAACCTACTTAATAAATGATAGTAAAAGAGCAAAAGTTACATAGTGCAACAAATGACATGATGCTGTGGAGAACCGTGATCACCCATGTCATGAAAAGATGTGGCATATAAAAGAATATGGATGTCAGAACAAGTATGGAGTGGAAATATAAACAGTCAAAAATGACTTTGAGCAATAAAACACAGCAAGTTATGAAAGACATGATCACCCATATCCTGAAAGGACATGACAAATAGAGTTTCTTTTATTTTTTACTAAAGTTCACCCAATATGAGACTTAAGAGTCACTCGACATAAAAGATTACTGAATGAGTTGTGTCATATGAACATAAGAGAAAAAAGGAGGAAATAAATATTTCAAGGATATTGCAAACAGATAACAACTGACTCTAGACTTGAAGAGGCTAAGATTGTTGTATTCTGGGAAACATGGACTCAGGAGTTTGTTTCAAAGAGTAAGGGGTCTTGAGAGGAGGCTTTCTGAATGTAACACCCTTTGTACATAGAAAGGAATACGTATGGTATGGGAGTGATTAAATACTGTAAATGTACCCAGTCAGTTCTTGGCACTCATTGGAAAATTTGCCATAGAGTAGCTATAAACTTGCATTGACACAAACATTTACTGTAGTCTTAGCAGAAAAACAAACAGATCTGACAAGGTAGACATGGCAACTACTTTCGAAAAGGATCTCCAATCAGGGGATAACTGGAGCAAGAAATGGCTTGTAAATTTTAAAGCCTCCAAAACAAAACTACTTTCATTTAATCACAAAAGAGAAAGCTTTTTGCCAGCCATCAGCATGGCTGATGCTAAACTCCAGGAAAGCAACACTTTGCACTTTCCTGGGATCCTGTTTTTCACTATCCAAGAAGTAGAGTGATTATATTGAATCAACTGCTACATCTACTGCTAGGAAAGCTGGTCCACTGTGTTGTGCCAGATGATTTTTCTCATCAGAATCCATCATTTATAAATCTACCATCCATCCATTCATTGAATACTGCTGCCATATCAGGTCTGGTGCTCCTGCTGTATATCTCGAGATTCTTTGAGTAAATTAAAAGAATAGTCTGTAATTTAACTGATCCTGATTTGACATCTCGACTTCAGTGATGTGTCTTCTCTGGGTCCATTCTACAAATATTTTCATGACAATTGTTCTGATGAGCTTATTGTCCTTAGTGTCTCGACTACATGAATTTAAGTATGCTATTAGATTGGCAACTAAGTCTCGCTGTTTTGAACTAACTAGATGCAACTGTCCCTTCTATTTTAATAGTTACTTTTCTCGCACTTCTCACCTGTGGAACTCCCTTCTGATTTCTTACTTCCCTGCAAATTAAAATCTTCAAAAATTTAAATGCAACATTAATCACCAGCTTCTGTCTTCCTGAACCCAACCCTTTTACTTTATTGTTCTCTACTCATTCCAAGTAATCCCCTGCATCTTAGTGGCTTTATTGCCTTGCTTGGGGTGAAATGAAAAAAAAAAGAAGGAATTGCATCTGTGGGACTGACAGAATACTGCTATTTCTTTGGAGAATATGATTCTGGAAAAAATATTTAAAAAGTGTTTTACTTTGTAGTGAAATATCTTGCGAGACAAGCCAAAAACTGAAATAGAAGCATATATTATTATTATTATTATTATTATTATTATTATTATTATTATTAGGTTTGCCATCAGAATGACAGGGACAGTTATCATTTACTGAAGAAAATGTTAAGTTCATTTCTATTTTCAAACAAAAGGGGAAAAAACCCCCAAAAAACAAAAGGTACTAAAATATAACAATAGCTTAACCCTGCTTACCGATGAAAAGAATTACCAAAATATGTATTCTAAATCTATTACAGACATCTGGAATCAGGTTACAGTCTTATATTTGTTATACTTTTTTCCATCTATATGTTTTTTTTAAGCTAACTTTAGTTAGGAACTGAGCCAGCTTAGATAGCTTAACCTTTGACACTGCTGCGGCAACTTCTAGACTACCTTGGACTAAGTTTGAAATAACTTAGGACTGATAACTTCTTTTATATTTTTGTTAGCTTCAGATAACAGTTTTTTTTTATTCTTTGGTGATATAACTTTGTAACTTCACTCTTAAAATGATTCATTTAGCTAGTTTTATAGTGGCATAAATATATCACTTCTTATATTCTGACAAAAAATAAAATTGCAGCACATCAGAAAATGAGTTTCAACAACACACATAGACTCACATATATCAATACCTATGCACACATACACATAGAAAGTTCTGAAAGTAATGGTTCCTATATAATTTCTTCGAAAACCCAACAGATACTCGCAGTACTATAGCACAGTGAATAGAGAAACATTTTCAGCTACAGAAATACTATTTATCAATATAGACACAAAGACATTAGTTAGGTATTACTTTCATTGGTGGGGCACAGCAGGCATACTGGTTATAGATGACCACTTATAATTGATTTAATATTCTCAGTTACAGCATCATGCAAGGGGATTCTCCAAAAGTAATGCTTATTATTTATTTCCATAGAAACTACAACAGGTAGAGATGGTACAATAACACTGCGGATGGATTTCAGCTACAGAAAAACTGTTTATCCATTTTGTGAATACCACTGTTTATGCATTACTTTTGGAGCATCCATTATCCCAACCAAAAGAACTTCATCGTTATAGATGAATATATATAAGTGATACCATATTTTGTTTTATCTTCAAATATACTATTCATCCATATAGTCACTAGCATTAGTTATGTATTA
The DNA here is from genome assembly GCA_963932145.1 of Acanthosepion lycidas. Classification (NCBI taxonomy): domain Eukaryota; kingdom Metazoa; phylum Mollusca; class Cephalopoda; order Sepiida; family Sepiidae; genus Acanthosepion; species Acanthosepion lycidas. The sequence continues at coordinate 76,098,421 of OZ010586.1, forward strand.
CTTTTGGAGCAATCCTCATCAACATCAACCCTTTTTATTTCCATGGAAACTACAATTAATACTGAGATAACCATGGTACTTTCAGTCAAGAAACATTTTCAGCGATTGAAATACTATTTATCTATAGAGAAACAACTGTGAAAATTTCACAGCTTTCCTATTTGAATTTTATGGTGAACTGTAATTGTAAATTTAATGATTGAATAAGCTCTTTGCAAGTTCCACTACTAGAAAATGCCCATAGAAATTCCTGTATTGCATTTTTTTGTTCTTGAGAATTTACAACAAAAATATTAAACACTATCTATTTAGAAACAAAGAAAAGACTACTGGACTATTACATATCTGTCCTCCTGTATGTTAGTAAATGCTGGATGATCTCCTGAAAGATGAAGAAGAGACTTGAAGCAACAGAAATGTGATTCTACAGAAAGATACTGAGGATACCATGGACCAAACATGAGCAATGACAACGTTTTGGAGAGAATGGAAACAAATAGGAAACTTTATAAAGAAATAAATATGAAAACAATTTTTTTATTCATAAATTTATAAACAATTACTAGATTTTACAAAATGATTAAAATATATGAGCCATCTATACTCATTATTTACAATTTATATATATATATATATATATATATATATATATATATATATATAAAGGAGGTCTGATCAAAAAGTATTGGGACTGGTGCTATAAAAATAAAACTACAATACATATCAATTTGGCATTTAATCTCCTTCTGAAGCCACATATTTTATCCAGTACCATTTCTATTGATGGAAGAATTCCAGGAAGTCATTTTTGGGATAATGAGCTGGTGCCTTGTCAAATTTACTTGAATTACCTTGATATCTTGAGATCTTGTTTGTTTCAAGTGGGATTTGAGTTTTGAACAGAGGAAAAAGTTGCAAAAAGTGAGATCTGGGGAATATTGTGGTTTGCCAAAAATTGCTGCACGGGCCATGGCTATGTATGGAACTTCTGTGATATGGTGAGATGACCACACTCTACACACTTTCCTTCCAAGCACTACTATAAATAACAGAAGTGAGCAAGAACCTTATAACTGTGTGCATGCTTGACAGAATTCAAGGTCTATCTGTGCTAAATGTATTCACACTGCATACTTTAGCTCAGTTACCATAACAGTTTTGATATTTTTTAATCAGACCATGTATGTATATATATATATATATATATATATATATATATATATGAGATAACAAGAACAATATTGGGTCAAAAATGTATGACGATGTGGAAAACGTTTTGTGTGATGATGTGTTTCGTCCTTTACCACTTCATTAAATTTATTATGTTGCCATGACTATATATGTGCATGAACAGGGGATGCTGGGAATGTTAAATTTTAAAATTTTCAAAATTTAAAAATTTTCAAAATTTTCAAAATTTTCAAAATTTTCAAAATTAAAAATTTGTTTTCCTATTTTTGTATAATGAAATAAGCTAAATCATATAAAAAAAATAAAATTTGAAAAAATTCAAGATTATATACCAAAAACATATATAAAACAATTTTTTAAATTATATGTAAATGACACAGAACAGACATTGAAAGTAAACTACAGGAAAACCTTTTACATTTTGTCATTACATATATATATATATATATATATATATATATATATATATATATATATATATATATATATATATATATATATATATGTAATATATTACAGTTCACCATAAAATTCAATATATATGTAATATATATATATATATATATATATATATATTGGACATGGTTTCTTCATGAGACCAAAATGTTAGATTGACAATGATGGGGTTTTATTTTGATTAATCCTAGGCACATGTATCTCAGTTTGACACATGAGATTTTTTGGGATAGAATAAGAATTATCAAAATTAATCAGCAAAATGGATGGTCAAATTAAGTGATTCTATTTGGTAAATTAATAATGGAATCCATTTGAACACAGAGTTCCATTAATTCAAACAAATGAATCCTAAAAAAAGAAATTTGTTTATTTTTATCCAAATTTATTCAACCATGGTGGGAAGTATAGAGAGAAAATGTAAAAAGACATATGTACTTATGAAATACAAATATTGTTTACAGAATGTAATATTCCTGTTAAAATGTTTTTCATCAACAATTAGTCAATGTTTGTTTATTTTATTAATGTTTATTGTTTCATTTTGAAATAGTTATGGGCTATATATAGAGAAAATATAAAAATCAGTTGTTTATACAAAATGAAAGAATTATTTCTCTTTTTCACAAAGCAGCAGGACAAGACATAATTGTAAAAAAAGATGCTGGCAGGTTTAGATGATTTTTAGCAGTAAAAAATACAGACATAACAAATTAACTATTTGACAGTGGTGATATATTGGAAGTCCTAAGTTGATCCATCTTATAGCACTGCCTAAGAAGCCAGGTGCAAATAAATGGGAACTCTGTCAGACATTTAGCCTAACAAGTTAAATAACAAAAATTATCATCTGAATTCTGGTGAATAGAGTAGACATCAGAGTTAGATCCAAAATAGAGCAAGAACAGTGCAGATAATTAAGGGCAATGGAACAAGAAATGTGATATTTGCACTTAGAATTATATATATATATATATATATATATATATATATATATATATATATATATATATATATATATATATGAATGCAGACTGGTACAGATTTAGATTTTACTTGGCAGAAGCACCTCTCTCAACCTTCTTTAAACATACTGCCTCCAAAATTGCTTCCCTTGTCTCATTGGATCCTTTCTGGAATGGAGAGTTTTATGCACTCCACCCTGAAATTCCAGCAAAAACTGAACAGCCAAACTTGGTTCCCCCTTAAGTGTAGTGATACTCAAGTGGTCCAGGCTGAAGAAACAGGTTCCTGAGTGTTCTGGAAGATCCCCAACCAGTTTAAGAATAGAGGCAAAACGGCTGTGCCTACTATTATATATCTCCATGAGGTCATATCTTCCTCATCAGATAAAGTGTAGCACCTTAATTAATCTTTGTCTCTAATTCAACATTAGAAGATTTTGGACATCCCCTTCCTGACTTCCCCCATCTCACTGAGCACAATCTCCATTGTACCTTTATTATATCCTGGGAAGTCTCAAGATTTACCAAAAGTCTTAACCCTGAGAAATCCACTGGCCTAGATAAAATCCAAATGGTTGTTTTAAAAAAATATCAACCCAGAGATATCCCTGATGTTAGCAAAAAAATCCCTCCCCAAGTTTGGAAGTTGCCAAGCAATTTTCAAGAATGCAGACAAGTGCTCATTCCTCTCTAATTATAGATCCCTTAGTCTCATCAGCATCATTACCAAGCTTTTTAAGGTTATAATAAACAAGAAGGTTGTTGATCAACTAAATAAGAACAATGTCTTGACCGACAAGCAATATGAGTTTTGATCAGCACAATCCATTGCTTATGTCCTAAGTACCATTACTCACAGAATCAGTGAGGCACTAGACAACAAATACATCTCAAGGATTATAGCTTTAGATATTTCAAAGGCCTTTGACAAGGTGTGGCACAAATGATTGCTGCTTTAGCAATGGAATTACTAGAAGAGTCGTCTCAATAATGAAGTCCTTCCTGACAGGTAGTTGTTAATGGTCAGTCCTCTGGAGCCCTAGCAATCAACAGGTGTCCTCCAGTGGTTGCTTCTCAGATCAACCCACTTTTTATTTTATAAGTGATCTGCCTAAGAGTATATTTAGATCATTTGTGAATATATATACTGATGATATAATGGCATCTGGGTGCACCTTCAAAACTCTAGATGACCAGATTGTGCTAGCTGATCTCTCCTCTGGCTGGTTATATTCAATGTCTCAAAACACAAACACATCCTTGTGGGTGACAAACTATTTTCCACTTGGGATGTCTCTCTCACAGGTGAAATGTCATAAGCCTCTCACTGCTCTATCGCTACTTTCATGGGAAAAAAAATCAATATATATATATATATATATATATATATATATATAACTTTAAGATGCAAGATTTATGTATACAAGTGCTCAATATCAAAAGTATATGTGTAAAAATATAAGAGTGAATACTGAGAGGAATTCTAAGTGTCAACAGTCTGTTTTGTATTTGAATGCAATCTTCAGATTCTGTTCAAGCATGAAGTAGATTGTCACCATTTGCTGTTGAGCTCAGTATCCATTCTTATGCACACACACACACACACACACACACACATATATATATATATATATATATATATATATATATATATGGTCAATTGTTGATACCCCTTCAATGATAAGTGGATATAAAACAGAAAAATCAAGAAGTATAAGCAGCCAATTGCTGATATCCCCTGAGGAGTGGATGGACAGGTCCATCTACGAAACTCTGGAGTCAGGATTCTGAAGTTAACTTCAATCAGCTAAGTGACAAACCTTTTACTTATATTAATTATCTATATTATTATTATTATTATTAACAATAAATAAAAAAAGATCACAATACTTATCTAAACTGAGTAAATGTTTTGAAAACATCATAAATCATCTACAGTAATTATTGAAACAGTTATGATATCATAATTCAATTTGTTAAATTATATAATTTTACATAATTCAATATGTGCTGTTATTATGTTGGTATCATACATTGACATTGTCAATAGAAATTCTGTTCTTGAGGCTCAGTGTCAGCAAGCTTCCTCACTTCCTCACTACTCAAGAAGTTTATGGAAAATCCTCACAAAATAAATGATGTCAGTTTTTTTGAGATCTTCAATCTTGATCTCAACTGAAATTTTCCCTAAGCACATTTTCAGTTTTATATATATACTAGCAGTAGAGCCCGGCGTTGCCCAGGGATGTAACAGTAAGAGATAGATCAAGTATCGACCATCATAAAGACTGAAAAATAAAATTGACGAAGATTATTGTTTAAGGTTGACAGACATGCATGTCTTAATTAGTTTTTTTTTTGTTTTATTTCGTTTTTTATTTACAAATTGGTCAAACTCAAACAAAAACATTGTTTTCAATCGTTATGAGTCTACCGATTGAATAGAATTTTATTATAAACAATTGTCTTGTAAATGAAATTTTTAAAGCATTCTGAATGTAAAAATAAAGAAAAAAGTGTGCAAGACAATAAGAAACACTACCTACCAAAAAAAAAAGTGAAATTTTGGTGAAATCAGTTGAAAAAAGTAGGAAATCCAATCCCATATATAAACGAACACACACACCCACACCCACACCCACCCACCCACACACACATACACACAAACAACCTGGGTTTTATAATAAGTATAACTCGATATGAGTTGTCCCCCTTTCATTCTTGCGATGCCTCTTAATCGTGTTTTCAAATTGATTTCATGTAAAAACAATTGTATTTTTCCAATTTTTGAAGCTGTCAGAACCACCACATGGTAATTTTACATAGTTCTGTGAAGTTTTGTTGAAATCAGTTGAAAAATGTAGGAAATCCAATCCAATATATAAACGAACAGACACACAACATTGGTTTTATGATAAGTATGATTATTTCTATATAATTATATTGTTATATAGCTATTATTATTATTATTATTATTATTATTATTATTATTATTATTATTATTATATGTGTATGTGTTTATGTTTGTATGTTATTTGAATGTTTTGCATTTCTTTAACTTTATATTTAAGTCATTAAAGCTATACTAACCAAAATCCAAAAACTGATCAATAATTTTAAACATGTCTTCATAATGTAAACACATGATTAAAAGTTTAGATGCCAGCAATAGAATCTGCCAGAAGCGCTTAGAATCATTCAAGAAAAATATAAGAAGATTACCGTTTGTTAACAAATCCTGTCCTGCGACTTTCAAGCAATCATGACTGAAAGGGAACTTACGACTGAAATTTACAGACATAAAATATATAGATAATGTAATGGATGTGCATGCTTGCATGTTTACTGGTCCATTTCTGGATGTGAGCAAAAGTTATTCAATGAAAAACACAACCCACTTATGGCTAGATGACTTTGAAACAAATAATGAATTTCTCTAATGTAAAAACTTGAATGGACGTTTCAAGAGATTTTCTATTGGACTGTAGAATTCCTTTTCACTTGTAACAAGAGAGATAAATGTTAAAATCCTCAAAATCTCCTCCTAAATCAAAATGGTCAAATAAATTCCTTTCTAGAACTTTGGTAATTCTCTAACTGCAATTTACCAACTTTTCTGTAAAAGGACAAACTTTCAAATTTCTTTAAGAAAAGTTTGCAATGTATTTCACTTTATTTAGAAATAAAAATTGCCTTTTTTTTCTTTCATTGAAATGTGGTTAAAAAAATTGATTAAATATTATTAATTTTGTTTCTTTACTTAGAATCACAAACAGGTATTTTGGGGGCACATAATGAGGAAAGAGGGCTTGGAGAATTTGACACTGACAGGACATACTGAAGACAAGAATGGCAGAGAGAAATAACAAGTAACCTACTCAATGAGCTTGTATCAGTCGATAGCAGAATAGAAACTGCGAGTGATAGTAAGAAAATTAACATAGATTTGTGCTACAAAGGATAGAAAGTAGTGGAGAGCCGTGATTACCCAGGTCCTGAAGGGAAGGGTACATAAAAGAAAAAAAAAATTCATTAAAAGGATTGAATTTGATTGTATTCTTAAAAAGGGAAAAAGGAAAGAGGTCTTGGAATATTTAATACTTGTTATACAAAAGCAGAAAAAGATAAAAGGAAACAGTGAGTAACCTATTGAGCAAGTTTGTATAATGGCAATAGTAATATTAGCTGTTTCCTTATCAGGAAACATTTGGCATACATTGACCAACTTCCTGGTGCTACTTTTGTTTGAAATTTATAAAATCTTTCTCTCAGAACAGTTTTTCAGGAAAATAGGTCACTGTTATCGTTCATTGTCATATTGATAGGTGGCTCCCTTCCTAAACTTTTGTTGGAAAATGTATGAAGCATCAAAATCTTCATTATTATTGTTATGGGATCTTACCCATAATAATAATAATGGACTATTCCATACTTAATAAATACTGCGCCTCAGGAGTAGTTCAAGTCAAGAGTCGAGTCAGAGGCAGTCCAAAACAGAGTCGTGTTCAGACAATTACTGCAAGACATTGGAATAGTGATACTGGTTGAGACTACATTGTTCTCTCTACTAAACCTGATTGTTCATACTAACACTTCTACTTCTCTGTATATATTCCTGTTTGTAATATATCTGTGTTATTCCATACCTGTGTTCACGTTCTACTTTATTGGTTCTACCTTGGACTATCACCGTGGTACAAGGAACTAGACCATAACAATTATTTACTCTTTGAGAATGTGCAATTCATTATAGTTGCTGCTGCTGCTATTGAAATCCTCAAATGATGTGGTTTCTGTTATCCTTTTTTTTTTTTAATCAGTAAGCAAGGCAGTAGAGATAAAAGCACACAATGAGTTACAGGGTACGGAGGAATAAGGAACAGAAACATTAGTAATAAGGACAAAGAAAAGAGCAATCAGGAGGACAGTAGATAACGACTGACATTGCATTTAAATTTTTGCAGATTAAAATTGGTTAGAAAGCATGAAGCTGGGACATAGTCCCGCAAGTGAGAAGTGCAGGATAAGAAACTGTTAGCATAGATGGCTGCATAGATGGCTAGCTCAACGATAAATTGATGAGATCTTGATGCCAGTCTAGTATTGCGCTTAAATTCATAAAGTCCAGAGCCATAGTATAGAGCTCATCCAAACAAATACAGTAGTGGACAAGTGACTGATGCTGAGCGGCTGGATCAGGACCAATAATATTGCTGGTTCTTCTTTGGATTTTATTGAGGTACTCCAGGAAAATATCAGGTGTACTGGACCATATATGGCAGCAATAATTTAAGTATGAATGAATGGTAGACTTACAGCTCATATGATTCTAAAGTTCCAATCAGTGAGGTCCAAAGAAGGATGATCTTTGCTAAGACCTTCAATCCATTGATCTGTTAAATATTTCTGAACAATGCCTGACATATATATGAATGTTATGGTTTGCTGATATTTATTAAGAATTTGTTTTTTTTAATCAATTCACCCCAAGCAAGGCCACTAAGACACAAGGGCTACTAAGAGTGAAAGAGAACAAGAAGACTTTAAAAAAACCCAGGAAACCCAATCCTAAATAGGAAAGAAAGCATAAAGTTCTACTCCTGTTCAAAGGAGCAGAGAGGAGTGTGAACTGGATGAAAGACAAACCTATCTACTTATGATTTGGTTTATTTCCTTTTACGGCATATCAACCTTAATTGAGGAGCTCCAGGCAAAAATTTACGGCTGGTAAAAATTAAAAAAAAAAAATTATTGCTGGTATTTTTACTATAAAAACATATTTTTAAACTTTCATAGTGTTTTACCCCAGTTTGGGTGTTAACTATTTTCCCATGGCTGGGACCCTAACAGGTGCTATCACCCTGGGTCAGTGTAGACCTGGGAACAACAGCAATTAAGAAGTAGTTCCATGCTCCACAAAACATCCTGATCAGAGGCTTTGCTGCTGGATGTAGTTTGTCGTCATACCCAGGACACTATCTACTTATGACTTTGTAGCAACTTACATGTTAGGTAAACATTAATCACTTGGAATACAATGGTGTATTGAAGAGTTATAACATATTTAGCATAGGTGATCAGTCAGTCAGTTATATGCCAAATGTGATACATGCTTAGGCAATCATGTATCTTTAGATACATGATTGATGAGGCAGATTTTTTTCCGTAGTAGTTTGCCATTTCTTTCTGTTGTAGACTAGTTGCCATCCAAGGCTATAGAACCTGGTCTGTCCTGCTATTTAACCATAACATAGGTGATAAGGAAATTAAACATAGAATAGACTGTTCTAGGGGAAGTTTCACCAAACAAAGCGTGTTTCTACAAACCAAAATCATTTATCTTGGTAAGGATGATAATAAAAAAAGAAACATTGATAAGGACTAAAAAGAAAGGAAGTTGTAAAGGACCATGATCGACAACATAAAAGAAGAAGAATTACTGAAACTATTTTTGAACTCCTGAAACATAGTTGTCATGAGCTTAATCAAAATTAATTAAATAATTCTGTTTCCCAAGCAAAGATTCAACATGATAATGAGTTTATCTTTCTCTGTGAATCTAAAAATGCAAAATATTCTGTTGCAATGCAACAACTCTGGATTAATTTAGGAACGAAATAACATTCTTAATGTTATCTAAAATCTGTATTTGGATTACTCTATACATTCAAATATCTCACCTGATATTTTGTGATTAGTTTGACATTATTTTATTGTTAATGAAATGTATCAAAAAAAAAAAAATTGAGAAAATATTTTTTTATTAATCCAGAGCACTTCAGACAGAACGTCATATTTTCTTATAGGAAGATATTTCATATATATATATATATATATATATATATATGAAAACAGTACAGGCAAATAGTTAAGGGATACCCTGGATTTTTTTAGAAATGAAGAGTGCCATCTACTTTTTCAGAAACTGTTGAAAAGAATCCCCATAATTTGTAAAGCATTAAGGCAATTGGTGGTTTTATTGACAAGAAAAATATGATGCTGTTGTTTGATAATTTTTTTCATAGTTAAGTGCTTATTGTCAAAATAAAAGCAAATACACTGTACCTACCTTTTACTTAAAAAAAATTCTTCTTAAAGAAGAATAATAAATAAATAAAATGAAAAAATTACCTCCTTTATACAGTGAAAAAAAAAACACGTGAATTTTGAATTTGTAATCTAGAACCCTTCATAACACAGTACAGTTGAAATGTTCTGAATTTACAGAAGTACATATACATATTCACAGACAATTTAACAACCTGGGGATGGTCTCATATAAGATTGAAAGTACTTGGGAAAATAAAAACTATTTGAAAGAAAATTTTGGTATTTTTCTTAATTCAATTTTCTAAGGCTACCAAAAAAATAATCTGTGAACTTGAAGGGATCAGAACCAAATTAAATCAGCATGATATGTCTAAATTATTTAATCAAACCTGTTTGAATATATATATATATATATATATATATATATATATATATATATATATGTGTGTGTGTGTGTGTGTGCGTGTATGCGTGTATTTGGGCAGCAATCCCTCTTTTATACAAATTTCATTAAAAATGACTTACAAGTACAGCAGTTAAGTTTTTTTATTTAATTTTTCTTGTGTTCTTATAAATTTCTTTTCTAGACATAGATTATGTAGGATTGGTGTATACAGAATAAATTCCAATAACCAACAATTAGTATTCTTAAATGAGTGCTCAATACAGAGTAGATCGAATAAAATATCTATTTAAAAATTATAACATAAATATGTTATAAAATCACTACAAAAATAGCCATTTTGTTTCAATACCTCTGGTGTCTTATCAAGGCTAGACTTGATAAGACACCAGAAGTGTTGAAACAAGATGGCTATTTTTGTAGTGATTTTATAACATATTTATGTTATTATTTTTAAATAAATAATTATATATATATATATATATATATATATATATATATATATATATATATATATATATATATATACACACTATGAAATTGACTAAGTCTGACAATTATTTTAATATATTTTCAGGCAGGTAAATGTAGTTAATACTGTTTATTATAAATGGACCATTTACTTAAATATTAGTGTCTATAAAAATAATGTATAAACAGAAAATATAAAATATATATATATATATATATATATATATATATATGTTACTTTTATAATATTTTTGTGCTTTTATAATATTTTAATGTACTGTTGGCTTCGTTTAAACATTTCATTTTTTAAATATTAACTGTGTTTGGAAAGTAATTGTCCTCTCCAAGTTCTCCACTGTCTTAACTGAGTATTGAACTCACACACTTTGGGTTCTGTCACTGGAGATAACTGATAACTGATATCCATTAAACATGGCACATGGAACTAGAACAGTCTACCCCAGTGAGTGAAATAAAGGGTTCAGTTTTCGACATTCCAACCACCTGAAGAAGGCCGGAGTGTACAACGGTCAAAACATTGTAATAAATATGGCGACAGAGATGAGGACAATAGTTCGAATAATGTAAATAGTGTACATAATACCTCATCTCAGAAATATAGACTGATATTGATGAAACATATGTACATGCATAGACACATACACATATGTTTCTATATAGAATGACAGACATGCTACAGAAAGAGGCACTAGAAATAAGAATAGTGTATAGGATACAAATCCTATATCATTCCAACAAATGACTAAAAAACACAAAGTAGATTTGTACACCGGCAAAATCGGATCAAAACGACTAAAAACAGATTTCGCAATAAGGTGTGAAATTAATTTTCTGACCAATGAAAGGAGGCAATTTGCTAAACTAAAAAGAAAAGATAACGAGCCCATGTGAAAAAAAGTCAACAGTAAATAGAGATTTTCAAGTCAATCACCAGTCAGAAGCGCACAGAGATCATAGAAGACTGACAGTAAATTCCATCGCTGATTCAACCCGACACTAAGAGCCGAAAGTGGATTAGGAAAGAACAACAACAACAAATTTACTGACTCCAAAACAATTCATAAGTACATTTTCCTTTTATCTTTTATTCCTCATTCACACTCTCTTTTTCAACTTAAATTGATCGCCCCTTTTTCCTTTACACCTATACAAAAACAAAAAGAAACAGACATTACTCTGCTATTCTGTTGAAAGCCAGCAAACACAGACATTTTTGTAAAAATCACATTTTTGCTTAAATGAACTAAAGCATTAATCTTTTTTACCCTATTCACAAGATAATAAATATACAATGTTCTATTTTCTACAAACGTTCCTTATCGTGTCGTTTCTTCTTGAAATTTGCATTGTATTTTGTGGGCAGGGTATCCTGTATTAAATTCTCCTTTAATCCAGGTACGCTGAACCCCACAAGTGTCAGCGGTAGTCTATTGCAGTTTCAAAACTGGATTCTGCATGTCTCATTCCATATGTGTCGCAAGAAATCAAGTGTGTGGATTGCAAGTTGAGGTCCACCATGAATAAATTCATGTCATTTGCACTTTCTTCTACTTGATTTTCTTTCATCTTAAACCAACTCTTGAAAAGCCAAATGGTGATAGGAAATGAATGACAAAAGCAGGTTTTGGTGAAACTGGAAGCTTCTAGTCGTGAACCTGCACATTGATGGTGAATTTAGTCATCGACACCAACATCATAAAGGAAACAATCAAGAAAGAAAAAATTTAATTCTTCAATACAAGATAAATCCACTGCCAACAACAATGATGGGCTACAGGGGGATTTAAAAATGTTTGTGCAGCATAATATACAGTTGTAGTGAAGCTTCTTACATATCAGCTTTTGCTTAGTGCAAAAATGACATATTTAACACACCTTCATCCACAGGAGTTCTTGAGTTGTGTCTGATGGAGTATAATATATATTGTCCATTACAATCTGTTGGAACATGGAAAGACTATCAATAACAATGTTTATGGCTGATAAACGGTGTGCACTAATGTACTAATGCACCCTGAAAGGTAGCCATGTGCATCTCAAGTTAACAGAAGAGTAATTTATTAATTATTTTTATATTTAAAATGTCTTTATTTTTAAAAATCTTGATACAACAAGCACATGGCTTCCATGTCTAAATCAAGTTTTTATCATTTGATATTTTAAACTGGATTGTAAATTCCTTAAACTTTAAGAAAGAGTGGATAATCCTTTCCCTTCTGCTGATTCAAATCAGAAAAATAGCAGATTCTTTATAAATCCATTTAAATGAAAACTACTGCTTAAATATACAATGTAATGTCATAAAAATAAACGATTATTTCAGAGAGATTTCTTTATTATTTTCAAATTTCATGACTAATTTTTTCCTTATTAAAATTTAAAGTTCATGCCATATTTTTCGTTATTCTACATGTATGCCTTGAATTAAGAATGTTAAGAAACACTAGGTTAAACAAAGCATAACATCAAATGTGTTCGGCTTTTGTAATAAATAACTCATTTTAAATATTATATTCCTAAATACACTAAAACATTCTCGTCCTGGGTATGACGTTAAACTGCATCCAACAGCAAGGCCTCTGATCAGGAGGTTTTGATGAGCGTGGAACCACCTCTTAATTGCTGGTGTTCCCAGGTCCACCTTGACCCGGGGTGGTAGCAACTGCTAGGGTCCCAGCTATGTGCAAATAGTGAACTCCTAGTTTTTCCAAGTCTTACACACGTCATGGGTATGGCGGTAAACTACATCCGCGTCCTGAGTACAGCGATAAACTACATCCAACAGCAAAGCCTCAGATAATGTTTTCGGAAAAATAATGTTGCCAGCTATACGTTTTTTGTTAAAAATAATGTTGCCAACTATCCGTTTTTGGAACCATAATGTTGCCAGCTATGCGTTTTTTTGAAACAATAATGTTGCCAGCTATAAGTTTTTTGTAAGAAATAATGTTGCCAGCTATACGTTTTTTGTAAAAAAAAAAAAAATGTTGCCAGCTATATGTCTTTTATTCCATACAAAATAGGCATTTAAAATTCATATAAACTGGATTTGGCATTAAATAACCCACAGTGGTTGATATGCCATAAAACCCAAACAAACACAAAAAACTAAAACATTCTTTTAAAGCTTGGAACAAGGTGCAACTAAGTCACATATTGATACTTCTTAATTGGTTTCCCATTCTTATAATTTGAATATAATTTATAAAATATAGGTACAAATTAAATCAAAGTTATGAAAATTCATTGTCCTAACATTTGAGAGCAATAACTTTAAGTGAAACTGATGACTTGCCAGAGGTTAAAAGAATACCTTAAAAGCTTCAAGCACAAATTAAAATTAAAAATGAATATTAACGTTATAATCAAATTAAAAATGAATATTTAAAAACAAACAAACAAACACTATTTGATTTCAATTTCTCTTAACATCCAATCTGAATAATTTATTTCATTTTTGTTTAAATTTTTAAAAACTAAACGACAATTTTCTCAATAATATTATATTTGTCCACATAAAACATATCGAACTGAAAAAAAAAAAAAATATGATTTCAGGGATTTAATTAAATCAGAGAAATATAGGCTCCATTTTTCAATCATAACTTCATCTACAATCTTTTGCTTTTGTTTAATTTTTTGGGAGTTATCTGCCATTTTTTAACTCTTATATGCATATAAAATTCTCAACATTCTCTTTTTGAAAACAAGAGATTGAATATGCATTTTATCTGCTGAAAAAATTTTGCACACATAGGATTTTAGATTATAATGCCGAGCAGTGCTAACATAAGACTGGACATTTGTCAATGTTATGAAATGAATGCTGATTTTCATTAACATCTTGATAAAGATCAGTAACATATTATAATAACATATATCATAACATCATAACATATTATAACCAGATCCACCCTAATGGAACATATACAATAGTTGTGGCACGTTTTTTGTACATTTTTAAAACAAATTTTATCATTGTTTTCAACCCAGTGAAAATCACTCCTAATTTACTAGGAGTGATTTTCTTAGGTCATCACATCACTACCACTAGAATTTCCCTGCTAAAGTAGAAGACATTCCCTGCACCTAACTAAGAACTTTTTTTTACTATAATGTAAATTATTGTAAAAATTTATTTGTAAATTTTCTTTGGCTCATTTGAATATAAGCTGAATATAAGCTTAATTTTAACCATTTCAATAGAAATCGTATTTTCATCTGAATTGAAATCCAATTTAACCATTTCAGTGGTAATACCATTTTGTCAATGTTTAATATAAACCCCATTTATATCTCTGTTAACCATTTCAATGGATATCAGATTTTGTGCATTTCAATATAAGTTCCACATAACCATTGGAATGGTTATCATATTTAATTATTTTAATATTTAATTATTTTAATATATTTGGTGATGTGAATAGAAATTGCATTTCATATTTTGTCAATTGTAATGTCATTTTTTTTTTTTTTTATCCAGTTGAGTGTAAAATGACATTTTGGCATTTTGAATATTAATGTTTCGAACATTTTATTAGAAACCCAATTTTAGTCAATTATTATTATTTATTTTAATCATTTCACCCCAAGCAAGGTGAGAATGCCACTAGGGCGCAGTGGTTTACAGCGAATAAAAGTGAAAGAGAAGACTGAGAATAGGGAGAATTGAGGAAAGGACAAAAGACGAAGGGGATTCAAAATTTTTTGAAGATTGCAGTGAAGCAAGTATTAGGGTGGTGCAAACATAATGACGTAATAATGTCGTTTTTTAACGTACTTTTTAACGTCAAAAAACGACATTATTACGTCATTATTTTTGCACCAACCTAATAAGATTCAAGGTAGGGAGTTAAAAAAGGGGGTAAGAGGCATAGGAAATGGGGCAAAGATAATGGTTAACCCTAAACTTGAAGCGGTCAAGATTATAGTGATTGAAGAAGCAACCCCTTGGGAATTAATTCCACAAAGTAGCAGTTTGTGGGAAGAAGCTGTTCAAGTGGAACAGCTTCTCACCAATGGAATATAAAGGAAATGTGGGTGGTTTGCTACAATGGGCGTGGCATAATGGGTCTTTGCCATGAAGGTTAGAATTGGGGGAACTAAGAAATATAGTTAATCTGGACACTTTTCATGGAAATATCAATAGAGCAATGAGAGGCTTGCAAAGTTTAATCTTTGGGAAAGGTTTTGTAGGGTGGGAAATAACTCATTACTCACAAGGGTGTGTAGAAGCTTTTGGACTCTATCAAGACTGGAAATTACAATTTTAGTAAATTCTTTCCATAGCTTTCTGCCCAAATACAAACAGATAGTGAAACTATCGACAGAAATTTTAGCTAATGTCAAAAATTGTGACTTGGCAGAACATCACGCAGTTAAATCCATATTGCCCCATTCAGTTAAATTGTCATATATGGTTTTGGGTAAAAAGTTGTGTTTTACCTACCGTCAAAAAACTGTCCTATGAGAAGAATTTCTGAGAAATTAAGATAAATGTATTATTTTACTGCACTTATGCCATTAAGAATTATGGGCTCAAAACTTTTGGAACATCCCTTGTAGAAGAACTGCTTTTAAATGTGAAGATAATCAGGTTTTAAAAAGAACATGGCTATGTGTACATCCCTAGCACCTCCCTCATGCATCTGTATTAAGTTGCTTCTTGGTTTTAGGTATATTGCAAATTCAAAGACAACAAATCTGATACTGTAATATGCACTTCACTAAAAACAAGTAATCCAAGTAAAGTAATTTATGTAGATTGTTTAACAACATGAAAGGGTAAAATGATAGTTTTAATGGGAGGGACGGACTTGGTGCAGGGATATTTGCTTATCATCATCAGACTGTGGGTCACCATGTTCAGTAATTTTCAGTCAGTTTCTTTGCTTGAAAAGAAGCACAGCAACTGCATGGAAACTCAACTCTTTTAATTGCAGTGTCAAAAAAAAAAAACAGAAAAAAGTCATTACTTTGTTGAAATGCCACCCACTGTTTTCTAACTGACCCTTTGGATATTTTTGCTACCCTCAGGGGCACAGTAGCACCCGTTTTGGGAATAACAGGTTTAGAGCATCTTTAAGAACTCTGAACAAATTCGATTCCTTAACCAAACCAGCAACTACTAAGAACGGTGACTCTTTTCTTTCTTTTTTGCTGGATTACTGACTATGACAAAATAAATAAAGCCTGAATATCAAATACCAAGTCTTATTGAAAACAGCATTAAACTATTTTTCTGTAGTGGGATGGAGAATCAGAAAATCATTATTAACAGAGCTTGTCAAGTATTAGGGTGTTCATAGACATTCCCTTCTGTATGAAATGAGTCCTATATTGTATCTGAAGAGATGTCTGCAGACATCACATGGTAGGGTAGGAAGGTTCAAGGGATAGAGAGTTATGGCTTTTCTTTGGGCTCCCTTCATCTCATCTGTTTGTATTTTGGTATTTTCCAAGAATGTTATTTTTTTGTGGACTGCTCTTCTTCATTGTGTTCTTTCTACAGCTTCTATCTATCCAATTGACTTGGCTGATTTTTTTCTGCTGCAAGGTGTTATTGAGCTGATCCATATGTTCTCTTACCAAATGTGAGGATGTTTTAATAATCTTATTGTGTGTATCCAATTGCAAAAATACCATGGCAATAGTTAAGATTTAATGTTTGAAAGATCATTTTAAGAACAAATGTTAAATATTTTGCGAAATTATTGAAAGAGACAAGCAATATAACGCACTGGACTTACAATTTGGGATTTTTTACCAAAAATGCCAAATGATTAGAAAATTAAAGTTTATGAATTCAGTGCCACACTAGTTGTGAGTTCAATACATTCAAGACTTGAACTATACCTTGTTGTTTGCAATATCTGTCAGGCATCCTAAATTCTCTCTGAGGTGGGTGTTTATATAACTACCTTAATACAATTCTTTCCTAAATTTGCAACCCTGGATTCATTGATAGTTTGGTGTGATACCAAGTAAAAATTCTATTCTGGCATAATATGGGGTGTGACACACATCAGAGATTATGGTCTGCTGCAGGTGGTTTATAAATCAGTTTAATCTGCTGTATGTTACTTCTAAAGGAGATGAGAGTTGCCAGATAACTGCCATTGCTTCAAGAAATGGCATGAGGGATCCAGCATAGTAACCCAACGCCAGAGGATAATTTAATTTGATTTTTTAATGAGCAAAATAGCAGTAACATTTTTCATGTTTTTGCATTTATATTTTTATCTATCATTAAACAAAGAAATTTCTAAATAAATTCCTAAGAAAAATCTCAACCCTCTTTTTAGCCAATTCTGTTTTTAATCCACATCAGATTGAATGTTCTTTCTTTTGAGTTTTTTTTCTATTGATTTATTTTTATTAAATATTTTCCCTTTTTACCTTCCCTTCTGGCTATGGTAGTTTTCATTACAAGCAGACATTGTCACTTAATATTCACATCATATCCCAAATTAGGAAGAGAGACAGGCAGACCACTAAGCTAAAGGCTGATGTGTTTGGTGAGAAAGTACAATTTTTCCTAAATGACTTTTAAAATTTTTAGCCTTGGGCATTTGCCTGTATTTTCAGACTCCTGTCAATTGATTTTTGAAGTAGAAATCTGCTGCTGTTTGTGAAAATGTATCTGAGCTACTTTTTCTAGAAAGCAAAAAACATAAACGGATAGTTGCAAAATGTAAAATATTTATTAAAATGTTAAATTTTAGAAACACAAGAAAGAGAGACTAAGAAAAAATAGTTAAGCATCAATTCTTTTTAAAAGAATTTCCCCTTTTGAGGAAAAATTGATTTATAACTATCAATACAAAGCAAGCTTGTAACTCCATCATTGCTGAAGTGAACATAAATCCCCAGAATTTGAGATGAATAATTGTGCTCTCAATATGGCTCCACGCTTAAAGCTTCTTTAATATATATATATATATATATATATATATATATATATATATATATATATATATATATATATATATATCTGTGAGCTTATCAGAAAAATTTCCATGGGGACAGTGATAAAGTAGTGAGAGACTTGCATTGTTGTGTCTCTGGGAGAAATGTTTTCAGGAAGAAAATAATGTAACAGATATGGCAGTTATACTGCATTTTTGTTTGATCTTGTCCTTGTTAGGTTAGAGCATTGCAAAAGGAGTCAGTTGCAATTTTAGTGATGAAGCATGCATATATCACCTAAAAAAATGGAAAAATTGTCAGCTCCTTACACCCTTTCAGAAAGTATCTGACTCTTTCTGCTATAATCCATATTTAAAAGAACCATATCAGGCCCAAAATAAAATACCTGGGCTAGAGCTGTTTATACTACTTTTCCAACCTTGAAAAAATTCAAAAGTGTTTACTCTGCCTTGTCTGCAATTAATTATTTTCTACTCTAAAACCCCCCTCACCTGCTGGCAAATTATTGCTAGCTAGTCTTACTGTTTACATGGAAAATTTTATAACAAGTTATATTCTCTAGTTCTTGTTTAGATTTTTGCTGCTAAGACCTGCCCGGCCATGGACGCTGTGGAGAACCATCCTCATTTATTTCATACTCCAGTGGTAAGAAGGAAGCTCCATTCAGTCATATCAAACAAGATCTGCTAAATTATGGAACAGACTCCCTTCCTTCTCTTACATATACACAAGAACCTTATTTAGTCAACCACTACCATGAGTGGCTCTTGGGCCTTGTATTGGGTGGACATTTAGTAAAAATAAAAAAGTTCTTCACAGTTAAACATAGGGAAATGGAGATAATAGAGACTTTTAGAATTAGCAAGAAGGCTCTGACTTCTAATATCTCCCATCTGTGGTGTTTTCCTTTACAAAAATTAAAGAGATTTTTGGCATCATAAAACAGTTCTAATGTATTTTCTTTGAATATAATAAAAAGTTGTAGAATTAGCCACAAAGTTCTTACTTTTGCTCTTCCAATTTGTTGTGTATTTCCTTTGAAAGAAAATAAAGAGTTTTAGAATTAACAACAAAGTTTTAACTTTTGTTATACCGATATTCTACTTGAAAATATCTAGTTGATGTAACCATTTTGGTATGCAACTGCCATGCACATATCATGCATATTTTCATATCCCATTCCTCTGCGACATTCTCCTGTCTCTTTCTGGAATAACAAAAGAATGGTGTTTGAAATAAATATTGCATGCATTCTGAAACAAAACAGACGTCAGTAAATTGCCTAAAAAAGTAATAGAATGTCAGATAAAAATCTTCTGGAACATAAACCAAATTTTCTTATCTGTGGCGGCATAAAAATGACAGCGACTTCTTAGAATAATCACATTTAAAAGAGAATACAGAGAAAAGATTCTGCATATCATGAAAATTTCATGTGCTCAACCAGAACAATTTCATAAGGAAATTGAGAAAAAGAAAAGAAAAAGTATTTTTTGTTATTGATAACTGACGAACTACAGCATATACATATTTATAAAAAAAAAATAATATCTTTTTGATCATTGTCAAATTCTACAATGATTTACTTTTTATAAACTTACTGTTGTAATTCAGTAAATCATGGATTACTAGGTAGATGGCAAAATCAAAATTCAGAAGCACTCAGCACCTCTTTGATTCATCTTAGACACTTCAAAATATATTCTTTGGTGATAAAATTAAAAAAAAACAAAAAAAAAAACATCTTTGCATATTTGCTGATCTGTAATTGTGGTAAAAACAAAAGTGAACAAAAAACAATTTTAGACAAATTTTGGTAAGAGTCTGGGTCCAGGTCATGAGGTCTTGAAGTGCATTGATTTAAAGTATATTATTTGAAACAACTAGGGCCAAAAAAGAAAAATTACAATATTGGATTCATGGTGATCTCAAAATGTAAGAAAAGTTATATATCTGGATTAAAGCCTGGGGCCATGTTTTAAATCTCATTCATTTAAAATATATTATTTGAAACAAGCTGCTTTAAAAAATGCAAAAATACATCATTGTATTCATGTTGATCTCTAGATTAAAAAGAAATGCTTTGTTTGGATTAGAACTTGGAACCATGTCCTGAATCTCATTCATTTGAGACATATGGGAAACAAGTTGCTTCAAAATACAAAAAATACAATATTCGATACATATTGATCTCTAGATGTAAAAAAAATGTTTTATCTGGATTAGACCCTGAGACCAAGTTCTGAAGCATATTATTTGAAACAAGCAGCTTAAAAATGGTAAAATGTACCTTTGGATCAATGTTGATCTGTAAATATCAAAAAATATTATGTCTAGGTTAGAGCTTGGTACCAAGTTTCAAAACTCATTCATTTAAAGCATATTATTTTAATTAAATAACTGTAAAAAAGGAAAATACATTTTTAGATTCATATTGATAACTAATTGTAAAAAGAAAATTGTCATATCTGGGTAAGAGTCTAGCACTAAATCTTAAAACTCATTCATATAAAGCATATTATTTGAAATAAGTAGCCTAACAAAAATGCAAAAATATTTCTTTGGATTTATGTTGATCTCCAGATGTTAAAAATCTGTAAATTTGGGTCAGAGCCGCAGAGCAAACAAGAAAACTTTTTTCATTTAAAAGAAATTAACCATCTTTTTTCATGTCATTATTAGAGTTTTAGACCAAGTCCTGAAGTTTAAAATTGATTTTATTGAATAAGAATTTGGCCCTGGGTATGACGATAAACTACATCCAGCAGCAAGACCTCTGATTAGGAGATTGGAGATTTTGAGTAGCATGGAACCACTTCTTAATTGCTGCTGTTCACAGATCCACCCTTATCTGGGGTGGCAGCAACTCTTAGGGTCCCATTAATGGGAAAATAATATGGTTTGGAAGATGATCCCTTTTATGATCCCTTTATGAGACAATGTCAAGACACAATGCCTGAGTGTGGGCATAATAGAGTCCTCTGAGTTAGGATGACAGCAAGGACAGGCAATCATGCCAAAAATTTTCATTCCACTAGAATTATGGCTAACTCATCAACAGATCTTGTTTTTCAAATAAGAACTACCATGCACTAGCCAGTTACCTGGAAGAGGGCCCACTGATGCAAATGATGTTCCTGCACCTGCATGATAAACAAAAACAACCAATGAAAAAGAGAAAAAGAATATTAAAAAAAGCAAAAAGACATATTTTATATTTACACTGTTTACATTGTCCAAATTTTTGTCCTCGTCTTTATTATCATATTTCAGCTGTTGTATGCTTCAGCCTTCTTCAGATGATATACGTTGGAATTTTGAACTGAACCGATTATTTTGTCCACCTGGGTAGATTGTTCGAGTTCCACTTGCCTTTTCTGGATATCTCAGTTTCAGTTATTTACCTTTAGTAACTCAACTCTCGAAGGTAAATAACAGAAACTGAGATATCCAGAAGAGGCATGGCATGCGGAACTAGAACAATCTACACCATTGGATGAAATAAAGGGTTCAGTTTAAAATTCTACTGTATATCACCTGAAGAAAGCCAGAGTGTACAACAGCCAAAATGTTGTGAATATGACAATAAAGATTAGGGCAACAGTCCAAACAATGTAAATAATTACAATACCTCTTATCAAACATATAGAAGATATTTTATGTTTACATTGATCTCTTGTTATTTAATGAGAAATAACTAAATGTAAATTTGTGTGAGTTAGAGTCTTTGATCAAATCTTGATGCTCATTTGCTGAAAATGTATTGTTTGGAATAAGAAGTTTTTTAAAAAAGTAAAAAATCTTATTTTGTTTTGGGCTGATTTCTTGTAAACAAATGAAAATGAAATAACTGTGGTCATATGTTAGAGTCTTGGATCAAGCCTTGAATATAAGGATATTTTTTAATGTTATGTTCTTTCAGGAAATAGACAATCACGACAATGATACTTTTTCTTTGTTATCTTTGTAAATTGCCATACACACTTGGGGAAGATTGTGGAGTAATTTTCTGTTCCCATTGCCACAGTTTTGAATTCAGAGTTTTCTTTCTATTTGACAGGTTGCCACACAAGGCTAGAGAGCAAAGTCAGACCTCCAGTTTGACACATTGTGTAGAGACTGATTCATGCATTTCCAAAGAGTGTTTGTACAAAATACAACAGACTAGGTTGCAATTTGAACTCATGGATTCCATTTTCCATGCCAATATCTGTTATGGTAACTGCACAACAAGTTTATTCTTCAATTATTCATAAAATTAGATGAAAACGCCTGTACTTGTTCTGTTTAGTGTTGATAGAAATAAATAATTCACTATTTCTTTTCCAATTAACACTATGCTGGGTCAGTCTGGAACATATCCAGTCATTTTGAATATATCAAGAACCAGTTGCATGGCCTTGATGGAACTTGGCAACCAATCAGTCTGGATATTACTGTGCCTGTCTGAACAGACTTCTCCCTTGCAGTCGACAATAAGATTCCTTTGAGTGAGTTCACATGCTGTGTGATATTCACATTGACTTTATATGTAAATTTCTCATATCTTGTGTGTGTAAATTTGTGAGTAAATCAACGCACCAGTTTCATGTTTGTCAGTCCCATTTTTTTTATTTCTGTTTTTTTTTTCCAAAAATTAAAATTCCATTAAACTTAACAACAGTGTATCAAAGGCAATTTTAATTTTTTGAAAACTTGGGGATGACAAACCTATGTCCAAGGTGTTTGTAGCTATATATGTTTTATCCCTGATAAACACACTTCACTTATAAATAATCAAATGTTAAACAATATATATATATATATATATATATATATATATATATATATATATATATATATATATATGGTCTGAATATTGTGTTCAAGAATGAAACAGACTATTGCCATTTAATGTTGACCTCAGTGTCTACTTTTATATATATATATATATATATTATAATTATTAAAAAAAATATGATCCCTTCGCTACATAAGAGTTCTCATGTTTCAAAAACGAGAGCTGAACCCTCAATATAATTATCAAAATTAAATTTAAGTAAGGTATCAAGTCCTGTTTCATCCTCATGTGAAAATTTAGGAATAAACAATCTTGAAATTTATGCATCTTTATAAGCATGTTTGCTTGCAAAATTAATTACTATGGAAATGGCTGGGGCAGCCATTGTGATAAAGGGTCTAACAGTTAATTCTTATCCACATATCAGTCACCTTCAAAAAGAGTTCAAGCCGATGTAGGGTGGGGTATCTATTTCAAAGCGGCTGATGGCATTCATGTACGCTATAGAAATTAATTTTGTAAACGAACATGCTTATAAAGATGTGTAAATTTCAAGATTGTTTATTCCTAAATTTTCACTTGAGGAGGAAACAGGGCTTGATACCTTAATTAAATTTAATTTTAACAATTATATTGAGGGTTTCGGCTCTCATTTTTGAAATATGAGAACTCTTATGTAGTGAAGGAATCATATTTTTTTTTAAATAATTATAATCTAAGCTCTACTTCTGTATGGAACACTGTTTTTTTTTAAAATAAAAACAAAAATACTAAAGAACTCTGGATTATTTACCTAACATGTTCTTTCCTATTTTTCTACATACCTGCACACACACACACACACACACACACATACATATATATATATATATATATATATATATATATATATATATATATATATATATATATATATATATATATATATATATATATTATGATATCTTACCAATGTAAGTGTATCTACATTACAAGCATTTTACTTGATAAATCCTGGCATCTGAAGTGGTGCTAGATGTATTTTTCTTTCTAATTATATCTCCAATTGTGTTGCAAAGTCTCTAATGTTGGGAATAATTCATTTATTTTCAAATTTTGTAGAAAGAGTGTTAGAGGGTAGGATTACAAATTTTGTTGATGTTAAAACTGCTATTGGCAGTATCTAATTAATTACTTTTTAGACGAAAATGATAAAACAAAGAAAACTGTTATCTACAAAACTAACCATCCCATGAAAAGGGACACAGAAGAAATAAAGTGGACCTTGTAGGAGGAACAGAGTAGATGGCCATTGAACAGTACACCTCACTCTTCACTTACAGCTCATCTCTACTTTCTTTGCTTATAGCAGTAAGTTACAAAAAATAATAAAATCTGGTTTACTGTCAGAAATTGTTTTGTTCTTCATTTATGGTTAACAATCTGGCTGATAGGTAATTTTTAAGCAACAATCTGACTGAAAGGTAATTTTTAAGGAACAAGCATTTGTCTGAAGAAGAAACTAGACCAACAGTGAATCTGGTGTCTGGTCTGATCTGATGGTAACCAGTTTGAGAAAAGAAAAACTCCTAATTCAAAATTATGGAGAAGGCAATAGGAAAATATTATAATTTCCAAGAATTCATGGTAATAAGAAAGATAACTCTTTGGGGAGATCGGATCACATCCGACCTGAATGGATCTGATATTATGAAGCATGGACACAAAACAGTAGAAAAATAGTTAAAACATTTTTCTTGATTCTTTTTTTTTTTTTTTTTTTTTTTTTTTTTACTTTAGTTCACCCAATTTAAGGACCATTCAAGGTTACAGAGTAAGGAAGGCAGAAGCATATTATGAGAATATGTAGGAAAAATATTGTTGACCCTGGACTTGAAGCAGGTAAGATAGTAGCGGTCAAAGAAGTATCCACAAAGAAATAGTCTTAGAGAAGAATATGAGTGGAATTTACTCCTTAATAAAAGAAAATGATGGGAATGGGATGCCTTGCCACTGTGAACATGAAATGGAGGGCCCTATTTGTCAAGATCTGAGCTGGTGGAACTAAGGAATGTAACTTGTTTGAACATCTACCATAGCATAGCGATAGAGTAATGAGAGGCTAGCAGTGTTTTATCTGTGGGAAATTGTTGCATGCTGGAAAATAATTAAACGTTCACAATTCCATGTAACAGTTTTTTTAATTCTCTCAAAGCTGAACAGTGATGGTTGGACTGCACTATCACAGATATTGTGGCAATACTGCATTCTTGGTCTGTTCTGACTTTTGGAGTGACAGAGAAAAGTAGTAGGTGTCAGGTATTTTCTGGAGCAATACAAGGAAACATTCTATTTTTATAGGATCTTCCCGCATTCTTTCTATATGTAAAATGAAGTAAAAATCAGAAAGTAACATTAACCATACAACTGTACTTAAAAAATCTATTGCGTGATCAAATATTGTCTGCTATGTTTGACATATTTTACTAATAAAACAAAAATCAGTGAAATGTTAGTTTTAATATTACGTATACACTGTATTGTGAATCAGAGTATATCATAATTATTGAATGCCAACTTGGCAATGTCTGCTTTTTATAGTCTGTAGCACTAACCTGAATCTTTGAGCCATGGGGATATGTCATTGGTCGCTGGCACTCCAAAGTAGATTCTGACTTCTCAGCATGCCTTCCTGTTTCTTCTGATGTCAAATGCTCTTGCAGCTTAAACCGTTTTTTTTTTTTGATGAAAAGTTCCTGTCAGTTCTTGCGCCTGAAGCATACTTTTGTGTCTTGTAAACTTTGATGAAACACATGCTTATATCATTTACAAAAGCAAATAAGATTTACACTCAAATCAAGTTCAACTTGGAGATGCTTTTTTATTTTGGTTTATTGTAGCTGAGACACTGCAAGAAATACAAATAAGAAAAACTCATTTCATCTATTTACAATGTGTTTTGTTGTTCCTGATTTATGATGTGTGTTGTCTGTATGGAGTGTTTATATTAGCTTAAACTGACACAAGGTCTTGTTGGAGCTCATCCAGTAAGGACTGAAAGCACTACACAAGCAATCATTGGTGTGATGATAAAAAGGCATAAGTACACTTTTGTGAAATGAGAAAAAACACAAAAAAACACAATACATGTATGCTTTTTGTATTATATGATTTTTTTAAAAACATTACCTCAGTTGATAAAAAGTTTTTCTATCAGTATATTGTTGTGCTATCCTAAAGAGATTTGCTCATTTCAAAAATGGATAAACATTAAAAAATGTGTATGTCAAATTACTAATGCTAATAGATGGGAGGGTTGTTTTATTTTTTTGGAGGAAATATTGTGACTTCCCCCAGAGCTTATTAAGATCCCCCCCACCATTTGATTTTACACTTTTTGTTACACTAAAATTCCTACAAATGGATAGAAAATGAGTTCGGTAAATTTACGAGGGGTGTGAGAAAAGGATGTGTCTTCTTACTGGACTTATGCCCATCTATATAGTGAAGCGAATCTAAAAGAATTAGAAGGGCTATGATGATTTATTGTAGGCAGCCACAATCTTAACAAGATAAGATATGCAGATGATAGAGTTTTGATAGCAGTTATGGAAAGTAAACAGACAGTAGTTAAAGAAAGTGAAAAGAAAGGACTGACCATCAATTGCAAGAAGAAAGAATGCATGGTTGTTAGCAAAAGAATGAAACCAAAATACAAATTACAAATTTGTGATACCAAAAACAAACAAGTACACAAAGATGCATTGAGATTGTGAAAAATGCCTTTAAGAGGCTAAGCAAAGTATTAAGAAACAGGAAATTTTCATTGGAGAGTAAAGAAAAGAGAATTGAAATGTTATGTAATATCAATTCGCCTATATGGCAGTGAATGTTCGACAATCTCCTCAAAGATGAAAAAGAGATTTGAAGTAACAGAAATGTGTTTTTAAGGATACTTAGAATATCATAGACTGAATATGTGAGCAATGATAAAGTTTTAGAGAAAACTGAAAAAAAAGGACACGTATATTTAAAATGAAGAAGAGAAAAAGAAATTTCTAGCATGCATGATGAAGAAAGAGAGCTTGGAAATTTTGATATTCAAAGGAGCAATTGAAGGCAAGGGAGACAGGAAAGCAAAGCATAACCTACCTATTGAGCTTAAGCAAATGGATGGCAGAACAAGGTTTAGGAGAGATAACAAAAACACAATTGTGAAGAGCTGCTAAAGACAGGAAATTGTAAAGAGCCATGATTGCCTATGTCCTAAGCAACGTATTAAGAAACAGGAATATGCAGATGATAGAGTTTTGATAGCAGATATGGAAAGTAAACAAATAGTAGTTAAGGAAAGTGAAAAGAAAAGACTAATCATCAATTGCAAGAAGAGAGAATGCATGGTTGTTAGCAAAATAATGAAATCAAAATACAAATTACAAATAATGGTCATCTAGTGATACAGAATGGCGATATTTCCTCCCAAAAAAATAAAACAAACCTACAATCTATTAGTCATTAGTAATTTGACATACACATTTTTTAATGTTTATCCATTTTTGAAATAAGCAAATCTCTTTAGGATATCACAACAATATACTGATAGAAAAACTTTTTGTCAACTGAGGTAATGTTTTTAAAAAAATCATATAATGTAAAAAGGATACATGTATTGTGTTTTTTTGTGTTTTTTCTCATTTCACAAAAGTGCACTTATGCCTTTTTATTATCACACCATTGTGAAGAGCTACTAAGGACAGGAAAATGTAAAGAGACATGATTGTCTATGTCCAGAATGTACACAGCACATAGAATAAGAAATGATTTTTTGACCCTCTTTTATTACCACTATGGTTTTATTGCATATAGAGAAATGTTCTACTCCCCCGTGTATTAAGACCCCCTTTGTATGAGGCATCTAAGATTACGCCCTTTTTAGAATTAGACTGATGCAATGTCCTTTGGGGTAATCTGTCGAGTTGTTGTTCTTCAGAAGTTTGTATTTGTTTGGCACAGGTTCAACACTAAGATAATTTTCTTCATTAAAAAGGGAGATATGAACTCAAGTCTTATTGTAATCATTATTCCTTATTCTGATCTGCATTTCTTATTGGTGTTTGTAGAATGAAATTGCAAGAGTTGCTATAAAAAGCGGCTGGGATTAAAAAGCTCCACAGCTAATTATACATCCAGTGTGATGATGACACAGCATCTCTGGCTTACTAGACTGAAGTCAACAGCCAGGATGATGGTGGATTTTTTCCAATAGTATCAATGGTCACGTGTCTGTGACCAAGTCAAGTGGGAAGGCATCGACTGGCACTTACATGCCCAAGACATGCTATATATCAATGTATACCACTCCAGCTTTCAACGCTGGTATAGCAAGGAAACTGCTCAGCTGCTCAGCTGTGAAGTGACTCTATGGCCACACAGGGTCATAGGACTACTGATGATGATGATGATGATGATGATGATGATGATGATGATGATGACGACGACGACGGCGACGATGATGATGATGATGATGATGATGATGATGATGATGATGATGATGACGACAATGATAATGACGACAACGACGATGATGATGATGACAACGATGATAATGACGACAACGATGATGATGATGATGATGATGATGATGATGATGATGATGATGATGTTTTTTGAACTCAAAATAAAATACGTGTCAGCCTTCTGATTTGATTAATCTCAATTAAGACTGCCTTACTGGGGAGTAATGGTTAACCAGCTACTCTGATAGATGAATAATATTGTAGTTTGTCAGTCTTTACTAGGTGCCACAAACATATAACCTTTTACTGAAAGTCCATTTAGAAAATAGCAAGCTCAGGTTAGCAATGTTAGTGAAAAATCTGCTGCACATGCTTGACAGGTACAGTAGTTATAGGAGAGTGATTTGCTCATTCATCCACTCTTTTGCTCATTAACAATTGTGGCATGACAGTGATAAGACATTTTATCAAGATATATGGTAATGAATTTTAAGGCAAGATATAGATTCATGCCTTTCAAATAATCTCAGCCAGAAATTGAACTTACTTTAATAATTCACTTTTCAGTGCTGAAAACAATTAGGCCATTCTGTATCACCAGATGACCATTATGCCATTATGTATCACCAAATGACCATTATGCCATTCTGTATTAACAGATGACCATTATGCCATTCTGCATCTCGATGATCATTAGGCCATTCTGTATCACCAGATGATCAATAGGTCACTCTGTATTTCTATAGAGATTCAGAGAGACCTGATGTTTAAATAGAGATGCAGGGTGTTCTAATGGTATTCTATAACCATTTCCTTGAATCTATATTTAACCATTAGGCTACCCTGAGTCTCTATATAACTTTTGGGTCACTCTGTATCTACATTTAAACATTTAGCCACTCTTCATTTATATTTAACCATTAGGATACCCTGCATCTATATTTAACCAATAGGTCACATTGTATCTCTATACAACTATAAGGACACCAGGCATCTACATTTATAAATTAGGCCACTTTGAGTCTCTATATAGCCATCAGAACACCCTGCATCTGTATTTAACCATTACTCGAGTCCAATTCTCTATATAACCATTAGATCACTCTGTATATCTATATAACTGTTAGGGTACTCTGGATGTAAATTTAACCATTAGGTCTCTATATAAACATTGGAACACCCTGCATTTATATTTGGCACCCAAACAAGGCTAAAGAGTTCATTCTACCCAGTTATTAACTTATAATTGGGGGAGAAAAGATGGAATCATGTCTTTCCTAAGAGAATTTGTGTGAAAGTGAAAGCAGTAGACAAGGTTGGAATTTGAATTCTGATTGTTGATTTGATTTTCTGTGTTGTAGACGTTATACAATAACAACTCAACACAGGTTAAGTTGTTATTTGATAATGGCTTTGTAGCTCAAGGAACCACCAAACATATAATTTTGAGGTACCAAGAGAAATAAAGAAGAAGTGTGGTAATTAACATTTTATTAACACAAACAAATATAAAGAACACAATGGAAGAATATATGATTACAGTACTTACAATGACAGCGTTTTCATAGTTTGAGAAAATAGCTACCTTTAGGGCAAGGTGAGGCTGCTGATCAATACTTAATATCTTTTTTTTTGTTATTGTATATTTTTTTCTTATTCACCACTTCTTGACATTGGTCAGAATATGTCTAACCTCTGACAATGTCTAAAACTCCAACTGGTTCTCTAGTGTGCCAAGCATGATAACTCACCTGGGTTTTTCTAACTGCTAGGAGACAAGTTTGACATAAATCCCTATAACTGTTACTCAACCTGCACTTGACCATGCATAGTATAAAGGAAAAATCATCATGATCATGATGAGGATGATCATCATCATTATGTCCCTGAACTGTTTCAATTTGGTGGGTGGCTGGGGTACCGGAGAGAAGAAAAAACAGACAACGTCCTCAAGTATCAATTGTTGGCAGTGTCTCATAGGAGTTCTGGCATTGCCATGTCTGTCCACTCTTTTTCTAAAAGCATAGCAGGTGTGAACATTCCACATTATGATGGTTGTACCCTGTGTTGGTCACTTCATAGTGTTTGTCACTCGTGTCATCCACTTGGCACACCCATTTTTGAGTGAGTCAATGGGACACGTGGCCATTGTTGATCTAGGCCTTGACTGTTTCAGCAGGCTATGGCTTTGATTCTTATTCCTCATAGAATATTCAGTGAGCTTTCAGATAGCTTGATAGTTCCCATTTTCTCTCCAAGAAATCATTATGGGAATGTTAAAAAGATATCATCCTTTTTGTTGTGTTCAAATGAGGAGGAAAGTAAAAACAACAACATACAGAAATTAAAGCAAACCTTTAAATGGGATTAAAATTATGATTACATATAAAAGAGCAAAGATATTTATAAAAGAGAAAATAAATCTATAAAAGAGCAAATAAATCTATAAAAGAGCAAAGGGCAAAGAAATTTTAAAAAAAGATCAAAAAGTAAAGAAATTTATAAAAGAGCAAATAAATTTATAAAAAAGCAAAGAGCAAAGAAATTTATAAAATAGCAAAGAAATTTAAAAAGAGCAAAAAGTAAAAAAATTTATAAAAGAGCGGAAAAATTTATAAAATAGCAAATAAATTTATAATAGAGCAAAGAAATTTATAAAAGAGCAAAAAGCAAAGAAATTTAACAAAGAGCAAAAAAATTTAAAAGAGAGCAAAGAGATTTTAAAAAAGAGCAAAAAAGCAATGAAATTAATAAAAGAGCAGAGAAATTTATAAAATAGAAAATGAATTTAAAAGAGAGAAAAAAGCAAAGAAATTTATCAAAGAGCAAAAAAATTTACAAAAGGGCAAAGAGTAAAGAAATTTATAAAAGAGCAAAAAAATTTAAAAGAGAGCAAAGAGATTTTAAAAAAGAGCAAAAAAGCAATGAAATTTATAAAAGAGCAGAGAAATTTATAAAATAGAAAATGAATTTAAAAGAGAGAAAAAAGCAAAGAAATTTATCAAAGAGCAAAAAAATTTAAAAAAGGCAAAGAGCAAAAAAATTTATAAAAGAGCAAAAAAATTTAAAAAAGAGCAAAGAGATTTTAAAAAAAGCAAAAAGCAAAGAAATTTATAAAAGAGCAGAGAAATTTATAAAATAGCAAATAAATTTAAAAAAGAGCAAAAAGCAAAGAAATTTATCAAAGAGCAAAAAAATTTATAAAAGAGCAAAAAAATTTAAAAAAGAGCAAAGAGATTTTAAAAAAAGCAAAAAGCAAAGAAATTTATAAAAGAGCAGAGAAATTTATAAAATAGCAAATAAATTTTAAAAAGAGCAAAAAGCAAAGAAATTTATCAAAGAGCAAAAAAATTTACAAAAGGGCAAAGAGTAAAGAAATTTATAAAAGAGCAAAAATATTTAAAAGAGAGCAAAGAGATTTTAAGAAAGAGCAAAAAAGCAATGAAATTTATAAAAGAGCAGAGAAATTTATAAAATAGAAAATGAATTTAAAAGAGAGAAAAAAGCAAAGAAATTTATCAAAGAGCAAAAAAATTTAAAAAAGGCAAAGAGCAAAAAAATTTATAAAAGAGCAAAAAAATTTAAAAAAGAGCAAAGAGATTTTAAAAAAAGCAAAAAGCAAAGAAATTTATAAAAGAGCAGAGAAATTTATAAAATTGCAAATAAATTTAAAAAAGAGCAAAAAGCAAAGAAATTTATCAAAGAGCAAAAAAATTTACAAAAGGGCAAAGAGTAAAGAAATTTATAAAAGAGCAAAAAAATTTAAAAGAGAGCAAAGAGATTTTAAAAAAGAGCAATGAAATTTATAAAAGAGCAGAGAAATTTATAAAATAGAAAATGAATTTAAAAGAGAGAAAAAAGCAAAGAAATTTATCAAAGAGCAAAAAAATTTAAAAAAGGCAAAGAGCAAAAAAATTTATAAAAGAGCAAAAAAATTTAAAAAAGAGCAAAGAGATTTTAAAAAAAGCAAAAAGCAAAGAAATTTATAAAAGAGCAGAGAAATTTATAAAATAGCAAATAAATTTAAAAAAGAGCAAAAAGCAAAGAAATTTATCAAAGAGCAAAAAAATTTATAAAAGAGCAAAAAAATTTAAAAAAGAGCAAAGAGATTTTAAAAAAAGCAAAAAGCAAAGAAATTTATAAAAGAGCAGAGAAATTTATAAAATAGCAAATAAATTTTAAAAAGAGCAAAAAGCAAAGAAATTTATCAAAGAGCAAAAAAATTTACAAAAGGGCAAAGAGTAAAGAAATTTATAAAAGAGCAAAAATATTTAAAAGAGAGCAAAGAGATTTTAAGAAAGAGCAAAAAAGCAATGAAATTTATAAAAGAGCAGAGAAATTTATAAAATAGAAAATGAATTTAAAAGAGAGAAAAAAGCAAAGAAATTTATCAAAGAGCAAAAAAATTTAAAAAAGGCAAAGAGCAAAAAAATTTATAAAAGAGCAAAAAAATTTAAAAAAGAGCAAAGAGATTTTAAAAAAAGCAAAAAGCAAAGAAATTTATAAAAGAGCAGAGAAATTTATAAAATTGCAAATAAATTTAAAAAAGAGCAAAAAGCAAAGAAATTTATCAAAGAGCAAAAAAATTTACAAAAGGGCAAAGAGTAAAGAAATTTATAAAAGAGCAAAAAAATTTAAAAGAGAGCAAAGAGATTTTAAAAAAGAGCAATGAAATTTATAAAAGAGCAGAGAAATTTATAAAATAGAAAATGAATTTAAAAGAGAGAAAAAAGCAAAGAAATTTATCAAAGAGCAAAAAAATTTAAAAAAGGCAAAGAGCAAAAAAATTTATAAAAGAGCAAAAAAATTTAAAAAAGAGCAAAGAGATTTTAAAAAAAGCAAAAAGCAAAGAAATTTATAAAAGAGCAGAGAAATTTATAAAATTGCAAATAAATTTAAAAAAGAGCAAAAAGCAAAGAAATTTATCAAAGAGCAAAAAAATTTAAAAAAGGCAAAGAGCAAAAAAATTTATAAAAGAGCAAAAAAATTTAAAAAAGAGCAAAGAGATTTTAAAAAAAGCAAAAAGCAAAGAAATTTATAAAAGAGCAGAGAAATTTATAAAATAGCAAATAAATTTAAAAAAGAGCAAAGAGATTTTAAAAAAGAGCAAAAAGCAAAGAAATTTATCAAAGAGCAAAAAAATTTAAAGAAGAGCAAAGAGCAAAAATAATTTATAAAAGAGCAGAAAAATTTATAAAAGAGCAAAGAAATTTAAAAAAGAGCAAAAAGCAAAGAAATTTATAAAAGAGCAAAAAGCAAAGAAATTTATAAAAGAGCAAAACAGTGATGTGCAGAGGCTTGGTGATGCCTGGGGGAAAACTCTTTGATCATATGCCCCTAAAACTCAAATAGGAGGATGCTACTATAGTCTCGCTTTTCAAAATCCGCATTCACTCCAGCTCCTAGGACTGTAGAGCACTTGTACAATGAAGTTAACAGAGACAATTTAAAATTTCAAAATATAAATTTTTATTTCACTCTTTCATTGTATGCCCTCTCAATATGCATGCATGGAGCTATTGAGCCCTTTGCCCCACCCTTCTGCATGCTATTGGAACAAAGAGCAAAAGATTATGTACAAAAGAGTAAAGAAGTCTCAGAAATGCTGATAAATTGATTCAAGATATATTTTGAAGGTCAAATCATCCGACAAATATCAGAGAATGCAACATTAGATTACTAATAAGAATTTTAACTTGCAGCAAAACAGATAGCCACTGCTGGTTAAATCTTCATCCAGTTTCAAGATTACGCCAATGGAAACTTAGTGAAGAAGCCATAAATGAAAAGAAAGAAGATTAAAAGGTAGCTCGATAGCCTCTTAAGGACTTAGAAGTCTCATTTTTCATATGTCACTGAGAAAAGCAGAAGAAAGTTTCACTTAAATGGCAGATAGGTTCATTCTGTATTATTTGGCTCAAGAGGACTAACCAATCAACTGCCACAGAGAAGGAACTTGACTTTTCTTTGAGTGATATGCCAATATAGCCTTTCTGTTTCTTGAAGACTGTAATAAAGTGTAAAGAAGATGGAGTGGGTTCAAAGACTTTCAAGGAAGGAAATGGATATCCTTCTCTATATCAGTACTTATCAGTTAGAAGAAGATTATGAAAGGCTTTTAAATATGACGAAAAACCCAGAGCAGAAATCTGCTATATCAAGGAGGTCCTCGACTAATGGAGAAGTAACATTGATGATGATAATGATAATAAGGTTATGTGATTAACAAAGAATGCAGATAGCATAGAAATATATATTTATATTGAAAGTAAAAAATTTCTTATGTTTGAAGTCATGTCTTAAAATTATCAATGGAGATGAAAAAAGAAAGCCAGGTATTGAATAAATGTAAATAAATCAATAGATAAAAGCTTGAAAACTACATATAAATATTACATCAGAGTTTGGTCTACATCAAGGTCTCAACAGTAGAGCAATTGGTGAGGGTCAAATTCACAACTGCAAGGCAAATGTGTCTTAAAATTATCAATGGAGATTAAAAATATGAGGCATTAAATAAATACATCAACAGGAAAAACTCTAAAATATATGCAATTATTAAATCAGAGATTAGCTTTACTCAAAGTCCCAACACTAGAGCAACTGGTACAGATCAAACACAAAAGTTACAAGGCAAGTTTACTAGCTGCTGTGTTATTGTAATTACTTTTATAAGTATCCCTAAATATAGGCTACAAAATTCTGGAAAAAAAAATTTTCATGTTTAATATACACTGATGTTTTAGAATTAGTTTTATTGAAACTAAACTTAAATTCATCAATTTGTTTTTTAATTTGGCTTTTATAAATCTTTATCCAACTTTATATCAATTAAAAAATATATTCTTATAGCATTGACTCTAAATAAAAATTTACACATATATATAGTTTGCCCAGTGTTTAGAGCAAATATATAGACATGTTCACACAAAAAATATAATAAGCTTATAGTAGGAGTAACAAAATTATAAACATACAGTCCAATAGGTTCATTGCAGCAGAATAAAACAGAAGTGAAAATTATTATTTTTTTCTGTTTAAGGAAGAAGGATCAAATGACTCAGTGGATGAAGTTCTTTACTATTCTGACGACATATATGAAACCATCATGGCAGCTATCTTTGACAAAGAGAGCACTGAAGCAGACCATGTGCTTAATATCTGTGTGAAATATTTTTTTATAAACAAATACAGTGCTTGATTCTTGATTTAAACTCTTTATTGCCCATTAGATATTTTGAACCATCAATATATCTTACATTTTTTTTTTCCTTGACAGAAGATCGTTTGTGTGTATGGTTTGCTTTATTTTTCATCCTTTTAGCCTATTAATAGTTAATATATATATATATATATATATATATATATATATATATATATATATATATATATATATGTATGTGTGTGTGTGTTTTATTAAATGTCAAAGAAAAGAAAACTTCATTAACCATTTTTCAGGGATTCATTGTTAGTATATTTTTGTATTTGCATTCTCAGAAGTAGTAGTAAATCCATGCTGTTTTGCATCAGAACATTCCCAGCATGCTGCAACCACTTATCTTGTATATGGTGATACAAATGGTTGGAAAAAGTTAATTTTTAATTTTCTCTGCAATATGTACCCCTAAATTTTAAACTTGAAAAACTGGGGAAAAGTACATATTATACACAAATAATTTTACAATTCGATGTCTTTTGCAATATGATGTTTTTTAAATGACAATATTATCTATAAGGAGTTTTCTTATGGGAACAGGAATATCTATACTCAAATCTATGGCATAATTATGGGTAATCCCTTAGGTCCTATCTTCTTCAACTTTAACATGCCACATGTTGAAAACTATCTATTTAACAAAAAAACAAAACCACAAATTTACATAAACTACATCAATGTCATTCTCATGAGTAAAATTAGTAAATATATTTAATTGTTTAATTGTAAAAGATGTTTATAGATAATGGAAGCAGTTTTTATAAAATTGTATAAATCTACAATCAACATTAGTTGCTTTGAAAGTGGTTGCAGAAAAGAAAAAAATACTTTAAAAACAGCAAAGATGTGTGCCATTTTGGGAGATGGTGCAATAACTGAGAGTGTTGTTCACAAGTGATTTGCAAATTTCAGAATTGGAAATATTGATCTGGGAGACCAAGAATATTTCAGCAGGCCTGATGCTGCTTAAAATAATCAAAGTCACATAGAATGGGACACTGAAGAGATACTCCACACATATGAACATTGTAAGGCATCTGAAAACACTTGGATGTAGAACCACTATGATGTTTGGGTACTTAATGATTTAACAGGAAAAACTTGAATGAAACCCATTTCTATCTCAGATCCTCTACACAAATGTAACATTTGTAATTGACCCATTTTTGAAAAGAATGATTGAAGGCAATGAAAAGTGGATTGTTGACAACAATATGGAGTGAAAAAGGTTTTGGAACAACAGAACAAGCCACCATTAACTAATGTAAAAGTCAAAGAAAGTGATACTCTGTATCTGGAAAGGTTGGAAGGGCATTATGTATTTTGAGCTCCTTCACCAAAATTTGACATTGAATTCATTTAAGCTTACAGCCATGCTATATTTAAATACTGCTTCTTGTATAATCACCAAAGTTAATCAATATCAAACTTGGTCAGTACCTAGATGTGTAATAGCATAAGAACCTGCCAAGCGGTAAACTTGGATGTGCAGGTAGGGTAATGGAAAATGTATTTGAACTGGAAATCTAATTGAAAGTTCCAATTCCAGTCAGGTTTGTTATATTCATTTACATACAAATACACTTTGGAAAGGTATAAAGCAACCATTTTCTGCACAGTTATCGGTTAAATAGCAGCAAGCGTATCAGTAACTCTTTATTATCACCAACATTTCTTACAATCTAAAAATAATTTCTGGCTTTAAGTAAACTACAAAAGGTTGATAAGCCATAAAAACAAAACAACCAATCAATGTATTCACATAACGTATGTACATAAAATGAGAAATTTTGAATAAAAATTTAAAGAGAAAAAGGGAGGTTGATATTATACATTAGTACATGTTTTCAGAAAATTTACTCAGATTAAAAACCTCATATTTAAAAGAGCAAGATTTCCAATACATTCAACCCAAAAGATAATAAAATACAAAACTGATCACAATTCTTCATAAAAGGTGTTTGACATGTAGGCAATATTTGTTTTTTGGGAATCAGCATAATCTTTTGTTGCAAAGACAGAAAATTCTTCAAAATTTATTAAAAAAATTAATAAAAGGAATGCACAAGATTTGTCATGTTTTGATAACATTAATGGTAAAACAAAGTACTTTTCCCTGAAAAATTTGAAAATAAGTTTTGAAATGTAAATTAGCGGAAGAAACATTCAATAAATAAACATCTGATTCATTCCTATTCCTAAATATTGTGAAAAATTAAATATTTTATTGAAATATATGTATGAAATTGGGATTGTAATGGATTATATGTTAGAACTTTAAAAATAAAATTGCTTAGGGATGGCTGTACTATGAGTATACATTATACTCAAGAATGTAATTCATTACCTGTTTTTCACTTCAGGAACATGGCCATTTTATACTCAAGTCATACACAAGAAAATACAGTAAGTTCTTTTCCCAATTGGACTGATTAAAGACAGAAATCAATGAAAAACATCCAGAATTGAAATGGTACTTTCTTTATCATTATAACGATATACCTAATGTCTTTTAGCAGACATAGCAAAAATCAGTACAACATAAATACCCACTCTCCTCACCTGACCTTGCACCTTTGAATTACCATTTATTCTGATCCTTACAAAATTCTTTTAATGGGAAAAAATTCAATTCTCTGAAAGTCTGTAAAAACACTTACATCAGTTCATCACTGGAATCATTTGGAATAAGAAAGATACTTGAAAAATGCCAAGTTCTGAGAGGATGGAATCATGAAGCTGTCTCAAAGATTATGAATGGTAGTAGAACAAAATGTCAAATATTTGATTGAATAAACGTATGTATAAATATATAAATATTTGAAACTCACTTGAAACAAGCTACAGACTTTTGTTTTGGTCTATTATTAACATTTTGTCTGTGCTTAACAAAGAGCATTATGGGTAACTTACAGACCACTTCAAGCAATTGAATATGCATCTGTTGTCTTCTTTGCACCTGTTTTATTTTACTTTAGTTCCTGTCATTTATAATTGCTATAAAGGTGAACTGTCATTGTTAAAGCGATTTATGTTGATTCATAAGATGAAAAAATAAATACCAACATGGAGTGTTGTTATTTTGAAGCACATTTTCTTTACACAACAGCAACAGGCGGAAAAGAAAGATGGTGAAGATGATGTAGGCCTTAAACGCTTTAATTTCAGCATTGCTATATTCTGTGATAAACATCTTTGAATACATCTACATGTTTTGAATACATCTTTAAATAGATCTACATACTGTAGGCTTATATATCTACCTACTCTCACACCTAACTACACAATACTCTATAGACATATGGTATGCATGTTACTCTTTATATCCTGGTCCACTGGTAGTATTATCGCAAGCTATATTTAAATTTACAATGTGGGCATCATTAATAATTCTCTTTCAAGAGAAGAGAGTGATATACAATGATATTAAATAAAATCCAAGAAGAATTTTCTGCATTATTTACAGTCTATAATAACTGTAAGTAATGCCGAAAATTATTGCTTACATCTTTTATTGCTATTACCATAACCTTTTAGCTAATGTGCTTCTTGGCCTTATTCATATAATTTTCAATGTATAAATCTGAACAGACTGAGATAGATAGATAGATAGATAGATAGATAGATAGATAGATAGATAGATAGATAAGAAAAATATGAAGTATATATGAATGACTGAGAAAAATATAAAAATATATGATATGATATATATATAATTTTTCATATATATATATATATATATATATATATATATGAAAAAAAAAATATATATATATAAGAAAAATTTCTCAGAGTTAACCTGTAGAAAAATACAGTATTTGTAAAGGTATAAGACAATAGGAAAACTGTATTATTAGCTCACACATTTTGTCCAACGTGGACTTTTTCAAGGCAAAAACAAAATGAATTTATTGAAAACAAAGTAACTATTAACAACAAACAAAATGTCCTTAGTAACTAGAAGAATTTACAAAATGCTATTCAGGTTACAATATGAATATAATAGCATTTTTTAAATTCTTCTCATTGCTAAGGACATTTTGTTTAATATATAAAAAACACTAAACTGACTTTCTTCTTTCCAGGTTTTCAGATAAGAAAGAAGAATCACTGAAAAACCTTTTGAGTAATGTAGCTAGAAAGAAAACAGTTTAAAATCATTTTGTGTCAGCCCCTCTATGTCTTCCCAAGGTAGAGGTAGATTATTTTTCATTCTACTTTCCATGACTAGGGATATCTCATCTTGGTTAAGTGTCTTCCACTGTTATTACTAGTCTGTATACATCAACACTACTAACTCAGGGATTTGTTAGTTACTCTTCTACCAAATTCAATAACCAATACCATAATCCTCCTATCATTCTGGATATGATGATAAACTACATCCATCAGCAAGGCCTCTGATCAAGAGGTTTTGAGGAGCATGGAAACACTTCTTAATTTCTGTTGTTCTCAGGTCCACCTTGACCCTTGACCTGTGTTGCTAGCATCATTTAGGGTTCCAGCTATGGGCAAATAGTTAAACCACAAACTTGGGTCAAAAACACAATGAAAGTATTAAAAATAGATTTTTATAGTAAGAATACCAGCCATATATTTTTGAAGAAAAAATATTACGAGTAATAAATTTTTGAAAAAAAAAATATAAATACATACCTTAAAAATCTTGTCGGAATTAAATAACCCACTAAAGTTGATATGCCATAATACACAATAAACCAAACTAATTCACCAATTTTCAGCTTAATTGGATTATATTTTCTTAAGCTAGTATTTAGCCATGTACACCTTTTTCTCATCCGGGACAATGCACATGAGTAATTAAAAATGAAAAAGAAAGTTACTATCAAAGAAATGAGAAGATAAGAATAGACTGGCAGAAAATAAAAATTAAGAATAAGTTAACTCTTTTCAGACTGATTTTCTTTCTAAATTATATCAGTTTCTAAATAATACCAGGCAAGTCAAAGTGAGCTTTCTATATAGTTAACCCATCTATAATATATGTATTCTAGTGTGACTGCTAAAGCTCTATGGTAAAGTCATTTTAAGTCATGAAAACAGAAAGAAATAACAAAAATATACTGTAAATATAGGCACACTGGAATAGCAAATGATGCCTTCCAAACACTAGTCAAAGTATTAAAAATAGGTAAATTTCTTTAGAAACAGAGAAAAGAGTACTGAACTTTGATATAAAATCAGTCTGCCTATATGGTAATGAATGCTGAGTGGTCTCTGCACAGATGAAGAAGAGACTTGAAGCAACAGAAATTTGGTTCTATAGAAGGATGCTGAGAATACCATGGATCACATATATAATAGCAATCCTTCTGTATCGCAGTGAATGTTGGATAATCTTCTCAGAGACTTGAAGCAACGGATATATAGTTCTAAAGAAGGATTCTGAGAATATCATGAGTAATGAGGATCTTTTAAAGAAAATAGAAACAAAAGATACACATTTGGAGTTAGAAAGATACTTGAAATTTCTAGGAGATATAAAGAAGAAAGAAGGCTTGGAAAATTTGATATTTATACAATATAATGAAGGCATTTACAGAAGTAGATAGAAACAATTGTGTGTAAATGCGTTTGTGTAGGTGTTTGTGCAGACATTAAATAGTGTAAGCAATTGTAAGTCATTCATGCACAAAACAGAAATATGGTTAAACCTTATATAGATGCATGCAAATTCAAACACAGTGTGTGACCAGTAGCATAGCTAGAATGGGGTTAATCTTGGGTAAAACTTTTATGGAGGGGAGGCACTTTTAGATCTGTTGTATAAGCCTGCACTGAAATAAACTTGTATTGAAATAAAAGTAGTTTTAATATCAGGACACCAAAAATATACATATGTATTTAAGCAACTGTCATCATGGTTGAACAATAAGCATTATCCAGTGATATATTCAGGGCTGTTTTACAAGTGTTGAAAATGTGAAACATGTGAACAGACATAGGGTGTATTCTTTTAATGCTGCAGTACCGCTGTGTGCAAGAGGCATATCTTGGTTGTTATTATATAAATTTCAGTTATTTTCCTTGGCAGAAGATCGTTTGTGTGTATGGTTTGCTTTATTTTTCATCCTTTTACCCTGTTAATAGTTAATATATATATATATATATATATATATATATATATATATATGTATAAACTTTTCCCCAATATTGTTCTTAATAAATAAAAATATATATTGTTATCTCATATATATATATATATATATATATATATATATATATATACAGTGCTGTACAAAAATAAGTGAACCCCTAAGATAATATTTTAAAAAATTGCCTTTTTTTTTCCAGATGATCAACAAATCTTAATTACATTTACACTCTGTATTTTTGTTTTAAATGGTTGCCAGTGTAAATAATTTTTGCGTACATGTAAAAATCAAAATGACACATGTTCATTTTTGGTAAGCTGTGTGTACTGCAGTCAAACAATATAACACTGTGTATGCAAACATGTGCAGTTAGAGACTAAATTAAATAAAAATATACATGCAAATATCAAAAGAACTTCCTGAAGCTTTAAATAATCACATAGTTGAAACCTATAATTATGAAGAAAGCTACAAAAAGCTATCAAAAATTGTTTGGATTGCATGTCAACACTGTGCAACAAATTATTTATAAATGGAAGTCCTTTGGTATGGCACCATTACGATCAAGAAGTGGCCATCCATAAAAAATAACTGCAAGAGAAAGTATACATCTAGTTCAGCAAGCTCAAGAAAATCCTAGATGTGGCAATTTTGGAATCATTGTGCTTACATCTAGTGTAATAAAATCGGAACAATAATGATCTTCATAGCAGAATGATTAAAAAAAGGCACTGCTAATGAAATAGCAAAAGCATAGTCATCTCAACTATGCCAAAACCCATATTAATAAGCTAGAAACATTCTAGGAAAAGGTTTTATAGATGATACCAAATTAGAGCTTTTTAGGAGGAACAATAGTTGGTATATCTGGTGAGCTCCTAATATGGCTTTTGAAGTGAAGAATTTGCTACCAACCATTAAATATGGCAGTGACATCATTATGATATGGGGGTGCTTTGCTACAGCTGGAACAGTCAAAATAGTATGTATTGATGGCACAATCGACTCTGCAAGATACCAAGCAATTTTGAATGAAAATGTCTTGTCCTCATTTAAAAGTTGCATTTAGGTTGGGGCTAGAACTTCAAACAGGACAATGATCTGAAGCATCCAAGCAAATCTACAAAAGAATGGGTTTGTATATAGAAATTTCAAGTCTTTGAATGGCCTAGTCAAAGTCCTGCTCTAAATCCAATTAAAAATCTGGGATTCAAGTGAAAGAAGGCAGTACATGCAAGAAACCCTGGTAATGTTAAGCAATTGTGAGAGTTTTACCAAGAAGAATGGTCAAAAATCAGCACTCGCTACTGCCAAAATTTTTTTTTAAATTATAGAAAAAAAAATGGTTGACATTGTAACCTCAAAAGGAGCAGTCGCCAAATATTAAATTTCAGGGTTCACATACTTCCGTATGTCTTAATTTTTAATTTTTTAATTTTTAATTTTTTAATTTTTAATTAAGATTTGTAGATCATCTGGAAAAAGACACAATTATAATGAATAGAGCACTCTGTCTGTCTGGTATTTGTTTACATTCGCTAACATTTGTTTTTCTCTCTGTTGAAGCACTGAGGGCTTAGTGGTAGAAACTCTGACTGATTCCAAATTGGTCTGGTTTCTATCCTGGCTTGAAGCCTTTGGCTGCCTAGTCCTACTGAGCTGTGATACATTGAAACAGACCTGTATACGAATGACATTATATATATATATATATATATATATATATATATATGAAAGGGACTGATATATATATATATATATATGTATGTAATATGTTGTATTGGAGGAGATGGATGGTAGGTGTTGCAAAATCAAGTGCATTCCAGGTTGCACTCACTGGGCAGCGTACAGTCTAGCTGTACCATTGTATCTGACAGGTATTCTGTATTGTATTTGTCTAAACTGCCACTGCCCACCTTGAAAGAAATTAAAGTCAACATTGTCTTAGAATTATTTGTAAAAGAAACTAAAAGGCAGTTGAAGACGGGTCAAATTTTCCCAGCTTTGTCATTGCCGTCGCTGTTTTAGCTGAGTATAGATAATGCCAATT
The DNA here is from genome assembly GCA_963932145.1 of Acanthosepion lycidas. NCBI lineage: Eukaryota > Metazoa > Mollusca > Cephalopoda > Sepiida > Sepiidae > Acanthosepion > Acanthosepion lycidas. The sequence goes on from OZ010586.1 coordinate 76,142,564, forward strand.
CTATTGTTGCTAATACTGAAGTTGAGCTCGAATCAGTTTATGATGTCGTACTGATAACTGAGGCAGGTGTTCATAATTTAATACAATTTATGCACATATAACATCTGCTGGCACATATTGCAGATGATTTGTTAATATAAAGATATGGTTGTCTGCATGTGTGTAATAAGAACAGGCATTCATTTAAAAGGCTGGGACTATCTTCCTTTCAGAGTCAGTGTCACTTTTACTTGTGGAAGTGAATACTGCACATTTAACCAATGATTTTGCTTTCTGTTTTGAAGGCTTAATGTATATTTTTATTTTTCTCTTTTGAAAATATATAGAAAGTCGACTGCATACATGTACATGAATTATGTTAATTTATACACTACATAAAAATACACTAAAATCTGCCATTCTATAGACATCTACCTATATTTATTTATCTCAAACTATTCATACCTATCTCAGTCTGTTCATATCTATCTATCTATCTATCTATCTATCTATCTATCTATATATATATATATATCTATATATATATATGTATGTATATATATATATATATATATATATATATATATATATATCAATTCAAAATACAATATAAAATAATATATTGTAAAAAGAGGCTGTAAACTGCCACATTTAAGAAGATGAAATCAAAAAAAGCGTTCAATATAAAATCCAAAAGTTGTAGAGCAAAATGTAATCAGGAACACCAAAATATTTTTTTTGTTTTGCTTTTTCCCTCCTCCATTCCCTCCACACTTCTGACATGTATATCTTTCTCAGCCTGTTCATATGTATCTCAGTTTATTTATATCTATCTATCTATCTATCTATCTATCTATCTATCTATCTATCTATCTCATTCATTCATTATCTATCTATCTATCTATCTATCTATCTCATTCTGTTTATTATCTATCTATCTATCTCATTCTGTTTATTATCTATCTATCTATCTATCTATCTATCTATCTATCTATCTATCTATCTATCTATCTATCTCAGAGTGTTGTGATCTACCAATCTATCTATATGGTGCATTTAGGTAGCAAAAATTTTAAACAAGTTTTGTTAAACAACACTGTCAAGGTCTGTTTGTCTAACTTTTTATTAATTTTTTCTAACTTATCACTTAGTTGTATTATATCAGATTTAAAATTAGTAAACCTTCCAATGTTCATATTTTTAATCTGTGTACTTTCAACTGTCACTGCAATAATTATCATTATACTGTAGTCTTGTGTCAATTTCAACGTATGCAGGGCAAGTAACTCAGTTCCTAGAAACCGACAGCCAGATTACCCACATGAATCATTTGATTATAATGGTAAAGGCCTTTGCAGAACCAACCACACTTTTTGGGAGAGCCGGATACAGAGAACTGGTGCACAATGTTCCACAAGTTCTCCAAACAACAATCAGCAGGTTTTGAATTCAGTGTTGTCCTTCTCCTAGACTGGTTTCCACCTAAGGCTATAGAACACAGTCAGTCCTGCTATTTACCCATAGTTTGGAGAGGGGAGAAGAAAAGGATTCATACCTTTCCCAAGGTTATTTGCATGTAAGTAAATGCAATGGATTTGATTGGAATTTGAACCTGGCTCTCTGATTCCTTTATCCAAGCCACTATACATTACTCCACAATGCCTTATCATTTTATATATAAAGGTGGACACTGAGGATAACACAGGGTAGTGATAGTGTTTCATGCTTGAATGCAAACTTTAGGCTATAGGTGTTTGCTTGACTTTTTACATATATATGGCACCACTTTGTGTTTTGCTGACCTCAGTGTCCACTAATATATATATATATATATATATATATATATATATATATATATATATATATATATATATATATATATATATATATATATATATATATATGGCCCACTGTGTGGAGAGGTACTGAGCTTAATGGGCCGAAACTTTGATGAAGCACAGATGTTTGCTTTCCAACCATTGGACCTGGGTTCAAATCTCAGTATAGTTGATTTGTGAGGAAGCTGACTTCTTGATGTCATCAGCCTGGTGGTTAGGTGATCACAGTTGGAAATTGCCCCAATTCATTGACTAAGACCTTAGTAAAATCAGGGAAAATTAGTAGAAATTGGTGAAATGTGCTAGATAGAACTGTTCAAAGACTGTGGATAGTTGTTCAAGCATGAAATCACAACTCATCGTAATTGAGGGGTTCAGTGTACTGGTGTTGATGTACTTTTGATAATGCCAGATGATGGGCTCTCTCCCAGAAACTAATTTGCAGTATTAACCACAAGAGAGATCTGTGGGTGTTATACAAAAATGAACTTGAGTAAGCTTTTGCAGCAAAGATTGACAGGTTTACCTAACAGTTGGGTGTTTACAAAAAAGAAATTTATATATCAAGTAAAAGAATCTAAATGAAATTGGCTAGATTATATACCCAAATTAAATTTAAATTTTAAATTCGCAGTGTCTCTCATTCATGTGACTGAGTAGTTGCAACAACATAAACAAACCTAGTCTGATGAAATTTCAAAGGACAGAATATATCACACAAAAAATTTGTCATACATATGTACCAAACTGTCAAATTTTAAGAAATTAATTCAAGAGTAAAAACAAAGCTGGAGTTAAATTTTTAGGTAGTTTCAACATATTTTATTAAAGATCTTAGAATTATTATAAAATATGCAGTCTGGTGTTATTATGCAGATTGGTTTAAAGACTTAGAAATCTAGTAAAAGCTATTTTTTTTTTTTGCATAATATATATTGAAACATGGATAATGGAAAGGATAAAAAAATGAAAAATAAAAGAATGACAAAGTTATTGAGCCACGGAAAGTCCACAATAGAAACATCAAAGGAACTTTTCAGAGATCATTGAACAATAAATAGGGCAGTTGAAAATATGAGTTGAGAACTAGAAGCAAAGGAAAAAACTTTCATCTCCTTGATGGAATATAAACTAAAGCAAGTTATTGTAAAACAATCACCTTTGATAATTGTTCAGATCTTTGAACAGGTTGGAATTTAGAGAGTCACGATGGACAAAAGGTGTAGAGTACAGTAAGTCCTCCTTCTTCTGAGTACTGCCAAAGAGACAAATTCTTATGATTCACCTATCAAGAACCAATGGCAATAAATATATAAGCAGCTTAAATAATTTCATTTCATTATATGTATTTTCTTTTCATTTCATTTTATGTATTGTATTTATGTCCTCTGTGTGTTTTGTTTTAATTATGTAACATATATCATAGAAATGTGTTATTATGTTATAAATTATTACTTTATTATTGGAGAATGACATAGATGCTTATTCACAGAAATTCATTGGTATGTTTCAGCTTAAATGAAAAATTAATTACAGTGCATCATAGGAAAGGAACTCTTTCATAAGTCAAGGATTTCTGTATTTCATAAATTTTGATCTGTTAAGAAATCTCGACAAACTCCTCTTAGAAAAGCAACTACTATAAAGAAACAAAACTGTGTCAAGAAATACAATAAAAATTGACTTTTCTTAAGTAATTTTCATGGATGAATCTTGAGTGACACTCAGTGGGGCTGATGGATGAGCCAAAGGATGGATTTTATCCAATGCGGATATGCTTGTAGCTAAGAGAAGTCAGCAAGGAGATAGTAGTGTAATGATATGGGCTGGAATTGCCAACCAAACAATTATTGTACCATTTGAAGTCGATAAAGGAGTTAAACTGAACAGTGCTAACTATTATGAATTCACCGAAAAGACTTTCTTTGAATCGTTGCAGTTTCAAAGAGAAGTGTGGAGTTATGCATGACATTGCTATTTCCCATGTATATATTGGGTGTAAAATGTTTACAGGCAAGAAGATAATAGAACAGCCACCCTCAAACCATTATGTGAATCTGATAGAAAATTTTATGGTCAATTGCGAAGATGAAATTATATGAAGGTGGCAAACAATATGATGGCATAGCAAACCTAAGGGAAGTAATTAAAACCACCATAATTAAAAACTGAACTTATTGAAGTAAGAACTTTAACAAAAATGATGGATAAAAATTGCTGGCTGTTATTGAGAAGGGTCACAATATTAAGACGCAAATATTTCAAACATTTATCATATATGTTTATTTGTTCCCTCATAGGTGTTGATCAATTATTGATGATTTTATTACATTGTGACTGAAATAAAAAATTATTTTCTGATTTGCATAATTCTTCAGACTGCAGTTTTTAATAATAAATCCAATAACTTTAATAAAACAAGTTGAAAAAAAAAACTAAAAATTTGACTGAAGCTTTGTTCTGATATTTAATTTAATCATTTAAAAATTGGTCAAAAACAATTTGAATTGTTGAGGTTTATGTGTGTTGTATAATTACTTCAGATGGACTGTACTATGAACTGTTGTATTCTGGTACACTTGCATGTATTTCAGTCTACTAACTGTGTATCTACTTACATTGATATCTTGGTCATCCAGAACTTTCCAGCTGATCCTTCTTTATTCAGATCTATCTCAGACTGTTCACATCTATCTATCTATCTATCTATCTATCTATCTATCTATCTATCTATCTATCTCACTGTGTAGATCTATCTATCTCACAGTGTAGATCTATCTATCTATCTCACTGTGTAGATCTATCTATCTCTCTATCTATCTATCTATCTATCTATCTATCTATCTATCCACACACATGCACAGAAGTTGTCTTAGAAATAGGGTCGGTGCAAGTGTTTTGTGCCCCCTACTTCTGCACAGAGTCCATGATCTGAGGTTTTTCACTCTACTGCATTTTCATAAGGTAGTATTGATAGAAAATACAAATTTTGTTGTAACCTAATGATGTACAGTAATGGATCATACGTAATATAGGTAAATAATTCAACTAGAAAAATTAAAAGTAAATATCTAAATACAAATTAGAGACATGACATAATAGCTCATTCCATCTTAAATAAATCAGCAATATTTTGCAAAGATTTTTCTTGATAAAAGTTGAATAATTTTAATGCATTCAACATTATGGAAAAAATAGTGAATTTTATACAGTATTTTTTTAGACGTAACATGAGCAAAACAAATTTATGGATTTGGACAAAAAAGGACCCCTGAATGACATCAAAATCTGTAAGGGAGAATAATATAGTCCAGAAATCGGGTGGGAGCATAAAATTATCCAGATGTCCTAAATATTCAGTGGACTTCAATTGGTGACCATAGAACCTTGTAGCAGGCTTCAATTTTGAGCCACAGTCCAGTATCTATCTATCTATCTATCTATATATATATATATATATATATATATATATATATATACTACAGTTGAAAAGTTTCAGGAAACCCTTGGAAATTTTTTAAGTTGGTCTAAGAAGTAGTTATTTGTACTTTAAATAAGAGAAAATTATTATACATGGTCAAAAAAGTGAGACATTTTTTATGAGAAATTTTATTCTGACATAAAGAAAATAAGCATTTTATGATTAAATTTTGCTCTCATCAAAATATCCTCCTTTAGCCTTGATTACTGCAGCACAAATTTTTGGCATTCATTACGAAAGTTTCTGAAAGTATAAGTTTGATAATTGATTGCATTCTTTTTTCAGTGACTCAAGAGTTCCTTTTCATTTTTTTTTTCACCCTTCTGACAAGTTCATCAGCTTATTGTTAAGGTGGCTTCAAAATTTTGAACTGTAGTGTGTGTGTGTATATATATATATATATATATATATATGAATGTATAGGGAGATATAAACTTTACCACTAAAATAAAGTTTTCTGAGTAGGTAGTCTAAATTAGACTGTTTGGCACTCTTACATTGAAATCAACACACTTACATATTATAATATATGTATATATGCATGTGTAAAAATTCAGATATAAATAAAATATCTCTGTAAAAAGAGAATATGAATAAAGACAATAGGAAACTTTTCCTTAACAATGTGTTTCGTCCCCTGAGGGAATATATCATTTACCATGATAAAGTCACTCAGATGACGAAATGCATTGGTAAAGAAAAATTTTCTTTTTGTCTTTATTCACTTATATGTATATTTGATAAATTTAATAGACGAGTTGGAAAATGTCTATTTTTATATGTCTCCTCAATTGAGTGGCTTCATCAGAAAAAAGAATTTTATTTCAACAAAATCCATATTATCAAGATAAAACATGAAAAACATGAAGTATTGGAATACATGTTTCTTTTATTTTATTGTTGTATTTTGTCGATTGAACATGAATAATTTTGTTGAAATCAAATTCTTTTTCTAATGTAGTAAATACATCAGTGAAATATGTCAAAATAGAAGTCCTTCAGATTATCTTATTATTTACGATTTTGTCAGGTTCTCATCCAATATTTACTCATATATATATATATATATATATATATATATATATATATATATATATATATATATATATATATATATTCAACTCTCCTGTCGAATTTGATGAATGAGGGCAAAGCAGATCAGTTCCTAGGAACTGACAACCCGACACCAGCACATGAGATTTGATTATAGTGGTGAAGGTTTTGTGCAGAACCATCCACACTTTTTGAAGGGCTGAATACAGAGGCCTGGTGCACTCCATGCCACAAGGTCCCCAAACAGGTTTTGAATCCAGAGTTCTCTTTCTTCTGAACCAGTTGCCACTCAAGGCTATAGAACCCAGTCTGTCCTACTTAACAGGACCATATATATATATATATATATATATATATATATATATATATATATATATGATCCAGTTGACACTTCATCCAAGGTTTTTGAACAGAAGTAGATGTTATCCTTTGTTTCCTGTTTAGGATTGGGCTTCCAGTTCTATCTAATGTTTTTTTCTTCTCTTTCACCTCCAGTAGCCCCTTGGTGGCATTATCACTGTGGCATTATCACCTTATATATACAAGAAATATATAGAAAATATTCTTGATTATGAGCAGAATGTTTGGGGAAAAATACTTAGTTTCAACCATAAGTATCTCTCTCTCAAGTGTGGCAAAATCAGACATTATGGAATGGTTCTCTTAAATTCAGGTGGAGGCTCTTCCTAATCTGAGAATTTCTATTCTGGGAATGTACACAAAGAATAATAAGGTATTTTCCCTTTCATAGTACCAAAGTAAAATGAAGAATTCATTGCTCATTTTAAGAACTTGACTTTCCCAACTTGTCTTATCTGTGTATGATTAATGTATCTGACTTGTAGCATAAAGATATCTTTGACCTCCAGGCTCATGGAAACACATTGCCATTAATGGTATTGCCAGAATTCACAATAGAATTAGTGCTGCTGACTACAAGAACATACTGAATTCTAAATTGGACTGGCAAGTCTGGGTGAGGAAAGAGACAGTTCTTTGTTTAAATGGCGCCATCTGTGACTGATCTCTTGTAAGCAAAAGTTATTGTTAGTCCTGGATAAAAAATAAATAAATAAAGAGGAATTGAGCTTAGGATACATTTAATATATATATATATATATATATATATATATATATATATATATATATGTATGTATGTAAGATGCTATCCAATAGTTCAGGTAATTTATTGTGAGTCACATGATATTTCATACTTTTCTTTAAATTACTTCACCCCAAAATAAAGAACTTTATTTTCTTTATCAGTTTCTCTTTTTCTGTGGACACTATTTTCACTTCACATTCCCCAAATAGTGGATGGCACTGTGTCAATATGATTCCTCTATGTGCTATGTTAATTGACTATCATAGCTCTCCACAACTTCCTGTCCTTTGTAGCTCTCAATAAATTTTGTGTTTTTGACATCTCTCCCAAACCCTGCTCCATTCACTCAACCTCGCTAGGTAGGCTGTTTTTCTTTGTCTATCTTTACTTTAATATGCCCTGTTACTATTAAATTTCCCAAGCGGTCATTCATCTAGAATTTTCACTTGTCTCTTCCTGATGTTAAGTAAAAGTTTGCTTTTTGTTTCCATTTTTTTAAACTTCTGTTGTTTCAAGTTTTTTTTTCATCTTTGAGGAGATTACATAACGGTTAGTACTCCTTTCATTGTTTCTAATGATTTTTTTCTATTTACAGATGCTATTAGTAACCATCCAAGTACACTGAGGATTTAGGTACCCCAATAATAATAATAATAATAATAATAAAACTTTATTCTGTGATAAAGGAAGACAAGTAATTCAAGTGAGAGCAATTAAGCCATAATTTACCTACTGTGGTGAAAAAGAATCTAAGAAAGCAGGCAAGAGCAAATACAATGGACCGGATGCAGGAATGATATCAAGATAAACATATTCATAGCCAATACTGTGTCTGTGCCAAACAAGCTAATGTATTCAAATCCAATACTGATCAGTGGTTCTGTAGCAACCAGTCTAGGAGTAGGAAAATCCTGTGTTCAAACCAGAGGAGGTCCTATGGAAATTTAATGGAACATTGTACCATTTTCAATGATCACCTCTGAACAAAAGTGTTGTGGTTTATACATAAAAGATTGCTACCATAATAAAATCATCCATATCCACAGTTTTTGGTCTTCATATGATTAAACTGGTAGGTGAGTTCATTATATATATATATATATATATATATATATATATATATATATATATATATATATATATATATATATATATATATATATATATCCAAGAACTTGACATATCACAAACACCTTGACCACTTGATAAAGAAGAAACAAGCCTAGACCTCACTTCAATTTCAAAACTATAAATGAGTAAAACATTCTATACCAAAGTTTTTCCAAAATAACACTTGAGGATGAAACTACCACCGAGTGGTTAAGGTTTAATATTGGAATTAAACTTAAATACTGCTGACCAGTTTCAAAACATAGTAATTTCTGTGTCATGATGGAATCATATTTTAAAAAAATAATTATAATATATATATATATATATATATATATATATATATATATATATATATAGATAGATAGATAGATAGATAGATAGATAGATAATATTGGTGGTTAATATACACTTACATACATATACATATATCTAAAATATACCATGGAGTACTAGTGTTTAAACCTCATTATTATATATATATATATATATATATATATATATATATATATATATATAAGGCCCATTTCTTTGCTTCAAAAGTATGTATTGCTATGTGTATGAAGGTGTGTGTATATATATATATATATATATATATATATATATATATATATACCTTCATGCACATGTATGTAAATATAAAAGTGAACATAGAAGTCACCACTTAGAGGTGACAGTCTGTTTCATGCTATATACAATCGTAAGGCCACATTTGCTCTTCTATGTTCACTTTTATATTTACACACGCTCTATCTCTGATATTGAGCACTTTATCCCATAAATATAGCACATCTTAAGACTATATTTCTTCATATATATCTATCTGTATATATATATATATAGAGAGAGAGAGAGAAAAAAATATATATATAAAAGTGAACATAGAAGTCAACACTTAGAGGCGACAGCCTGTTTCATGCTAGATGCAATTGTCAGGCCACAACTATTGCATCTAGCGTGATTCTGTCGCCTCTAAGTGTTGACTTCTATGTTCAGTTTTATATTTACACATGCTCTATCTCTGATATTGAGCACTTTATCCCATAAATATAGCACACCTTATGTCTATACACATACATACATATATATATATATATACACACACATATATATTTATAGACATACACATATATATACATACACACACACATATATATATATATATATATATATATATATATATATATACATACACACACACATATATATATATATATATATATATATATATATACACACACACACACATATACACACACTCACACACACACACACACATATATATATATATACTAGCAGCATGGCTTGGCGTTGCTTGTGCTTGATTCAAAAATCGTACGACACATACAGCAATTGTTATCACTTGACTTAAAATATTTTTGCCCTTCCTCGATGTCAAAGGAGTGCCCTTTGCCATGCTGATGTTGCTACATGCCTTACTTCTTGCCTATCTCACACTGCAAATTTTTTCTAAGCTCTATACTAAACATTAAATCTGTTATGAAAAATGAACTAAACAAAATGAACATGAAACAATCAGCTTTAAAAAAGGACTCGTAGCTGGAAAAACCTAATGGAAAAAGAATATTAACAACAAATACTTTTTCACAGCCAACCCAGTTCTGCAGAATCAGAATCAACATTGAGTTTAAGCAAGTGAATAAGCCAGTTGGAGTAAAGTGCCATACACATTTAAATTTTTCCCACTTGTAATGAATGCAGCTATTGAATTTTTTTGCATGCTAGCATGCTAGTTAACATTCGTGTCAGTCAGCTATTGGCTCTCATGCTGGCCAATAGAATCTTCCTGCCTATTCATGGCAGCCAGCTATAGGTTCTCAATCTGGCCAGTAGAAAATGGCTGCAAACTACATGAAAACTGCCATAGAATTATGAAAAAATTTGATTATTTTCACTATCGATGGGAGTTGGGAAATGCAAAGTCAGTCTTGGCCTTCCCACTAACTTGGAGCATGTGTATGTAAATTTTGGTGCAAATCCATCAAAAATTGCGGCCATGTATTCGTTACACACACACACATCCTGCCTTTTATATATATATATATATATATATATATATATATATATATATATATATATTATATTGAGCACTTTTTTATTATTTTAGCTGTTGGGAGGGAGAGCTTTACCTTTGACTGTGGTAGATGCTATTTTCAGTAGCCTAATTATTTTATTAGATGCTTTTGTCAGTACCCTAATTATTTTATATTCAATGTTTTTTTTGGGGCGGGGGTTGTTTAAGCATTTCACCCCAAGCAAGTCAGATGTGCCATTATCACACAGGGGGTTATGGAGAGTGAAAATGAGAGAAAAGAGTGTGTGTAGGGGGGATTGAAGAAAGGAAAAAAGAACAGGTATCAACGAAACAAAACATAGTGACTGATGTTGCATTTAGGTTTTTGATGATTGTAGTTATCAGGGAAGCAGAATGGAGTTCCAATATGGAGAAGTGCAAGGAAAGAAACTCTTAGAAGGGTGGTTACATTTAACTATTTCAACAGTAAAAAGTTGGGACCTAGATGCCAATCTAGTACTACACTTAAATTCATGTAGTCAGGGCACAAGGGAAAAAATGCTCATCAGTGCAGTAGCCATGAAAATATTTGTAGAAAAGACAGAGGGAAGCCACATCACGTCTGTGAGAAAACGGCTGAAGTCAAGAAGCTAATTCAGTACCGATTACATTACAGATCCTACTTTTGATTTTTTTGAGAATATTGCAGTAAGGGAAGGTAGGGGAAAATTTTATGGATAAAACTTTAACTGCGCAACCAGTAATAAAAATCAAAGAAATGCAATCTATGTTGTTATTCATTTAAACATCATCATCATTTAATAGTAATAAAAAAAATATATATAATATATTTAAAGTAATAATAATAGTAATAAAAGTAATAGATAGATACACACATATACAATACACACATATATATATACATACATATATATAAACTTACATAGTTACAAACCTAATATATATTTTTCAGTGTTTGATGCAAAAGAAATGTCTATTTTTAAGATTATATAAACTTATTTTTATGATGACATTTAAGTATAATTTCATTTCTCTGGTTCAATAACTGGCTTCTATTTTTGTACTTAATTATTTTAATTTTTTCTTCCAGGCATAGTTTGCATGTTTTTATTTATATCTATATCTATATCTATATCTATATATATCTATATATATCTATATATATATATATATATATATATATATATATGAATATAAGATCAAATATAGATAGGAATGCAAGAGAATGATAGGATAAGGGACAAATAGGAAATCTTTATAAATCTGACATGCTTTGCTTTTATTAACACTTGAGATGTGGAGGTTTATTTTCCATGAGGGTCGGCCAGGTGAAAGTGAGAGGGGGAAGACGTTGCTCTACCCCTGAGTGGAAGAAATCGGCTGTGTTTATGTTGGCCGCAGTTAGCATCGTAGCCGGTTGGCAATATCTTTTGGTTGATGACTAAAAATTAACTTCCACATTTTGACTGTACACATGGGTTTCATTTGGACACCATGTGTATTTAAAGTAGTTTCCGGTTATTATTTTTAGTTAGGAGGACTTGTGTATGTTTAGGTTTCATTTGTTTACTTTTTGTGTATCGTTCTCTGAAAAAAAATGCTGAATCACTGGAAGTTAACGGCATTCGGACATTTGAGTAGCCAGCAGTAACTTCTGGCCAGGTACGATACCCTTACCCGTGCTTTCAAATTGATTTTGTGCAAAAACAATTGTGTTTTCCAATTTTTGGCACTGTCAGAACCACCGCCAGATAATTTTACATAGTTTTGTTGAAATTGGTTGAAAAATGTTGGAAATACAATTCCATATATAAATGAACATACACACAATCTGCATTCTATAATAAGATATATATATATATATATATATATATATATATATATATATATACGTATGTATTTTTTTTAATTACCCCACATTATATTAATAGTAATTTAGTGGAAATTTATCTAACCAGTTTGGTGTATTAAAAGTTTAATTTTTATATTACATTTCTTAATATGTTTTACAACTTTTGAAATACCTTGTATATACTGCTTGATAAAAGTTTTGAAAACAGTGTTAATAAGTGTCTTTTTTTATCTGACCATTGCAGTGTGCTAAATGTTTTTTTACCTAAATAAGCAAACAAGGATTATAATTTGTAATGTAGTTGTTGATAAAAAATGATGGCTGCTTATAACCTAAAAGTGATAACTTTGGATTAACAAGGAACTGATTAATTGGACATTGGAGTAACTGAATAAACTATTGCTGTTGGGCCCAGCCAGAAACCTTAAAAGCAATATTTTGGCCACTGAGTTGCAGGAAGAACTAGAAATGTTCATGGAAAAGATGGAATGGTATGTGTCAAAAAAGATAACCTACAACTGCTTTGATAAAGGAATGTGAAAAGAGAAAGATTGAAATGTCAAACAGTGGAGGAATCTTAAGGAATGCCATGGGCCAAACTCTTGGATCAGAAAACCAAAACTGGAAGAATTTAGCATTGGTCAAAGACAATGTGCTGATATGACTCAGAATTTAATCACTTGTTTGATTTATTATTTGATACACGAGGCCAGTATCTAATGAGAAAAGTTAAATTTCCGTCATCAGTTGGCTTCCTGGATTTTTGCATGCTATTTGTGGATGGTGACATATAAAGTGATTAAAGATCTGTAATCAAAGCTTAATGGTTACAGGACAATTATGCCATTTAAAGGTCTTCTATAAACATTTGCAATTTTAAAAATTTTTGAAAGACGTTGTTACATAGCTGAGTGGTAAGAATGTTAGCTATCCAACCATTAGACTCAGGTTCAAATTTCTCTGTGGTTAATTTGTCAGGGAGTTGTCATCTTGATAATATCAACCTGGGAAGAGAAAATGGGTCAACAAAAGTGTTTAGAAGCTGTAGACAGTTGTGCTTGTGGAAAGTCTCAAGTCATCATGATTGAGGGTTTTAGTGTTCAAAATGTTTGTCATCTTCGATAATGTACTCTCTTCCAGAAACTGTAACTAAGGTCCATTCAAAATAGTTGCAGTATAAATCCTAGGTTGACTGTGGGTATTGAACAAATTCAAATGTGCCTGAAAAGACGTCTGCAACAGGGATTAACTAGCCACCCTAGCAAACAGGAATACTGTGATATGAGTGCCCAGTAATAGTGGAAATACATACCACATAGAAAGAGATTTGAAATATTTTGTATAATTACCTAATAACAGAAATGGATGAACAGACTGAGATTGATGAAAATAGAATAGTTAACTAGATAGGCAGACTGTGAGAAACAAACTGAATAAAAAAATAGAAAGGCAGACCAATTAAATGAACAGAAGTGTTCAAGAAAATGCAATGAAACTACAGTCTTCTTTTTTTTATTCTTTATGCCCCATGACATTTCAGGACGTGGCTCTCCACAAAATTTTAGCTCTTTACCATCATTTTATGTCTATACCATCCATTCACACAAGCTTGACATCCCCAACAATTTGGGAGTTTATTTAACCAACAGTCATGCATTCTGTCTTCTCTATGAAATCATTTGTTTTTTGTTCTTGTTCTGTAATCTGTTTTCCCAAACATATTATGTAGATTTGTGACTATTTCCCTCTGATTCTTTTTGCCTTCAATATACCCTGTAAGTGTTAAATTCTCCAAGCCCACTTGCCCACTCTTGCTTCATTATGTGTCCCAGAAATTTCTTTATTCTCTTTTAATGCCACAGTTTACCTTGGTTCCTATTTTCATGAAGACCACTTACATAGTATTTTTATAATCTATTGTTTCTGTCATCTCAAGTCTTTTTTTTCATTTATGAAGAGATTGTCCATCATTCACTGCTATATTTTCTTCTTTTATGTGTTGTGTTCTTTCTGGACATGAGCAATAATGGCTCCCTACAACTTCCTTTCTTTAGCTGCTCTAAATAATATTTTACCTGTTACAACCTCACTTTATTATTCTTCTGCCATCCATTCAAACATGTTTGATAGGTTACTCACTGTTTTCTCTTGCTTCTCTTGCCTTCAGTATGCCCTGGGTGCATTAAATTCACCAAACCCTCTTGCTTCATTATGTGTCCTCAAAATTTCAGCTGTGTGTTTCTGATTGTTAGGAGCAGATCCACTCTAGTTTTTATTTTCCTTAAAACTTCCTATACAGACAAAAGTTGTTAAAAGCAGATTACTGTGTTGCAAAAAGGTATGGGTGGGAATTTTCAGGTATGAAAAAATGGCTCTTCTAAAGAAAATGTGTATATAGAAAAGTAATATCTTTGTCTTTTGGTTCTGTCAAGCTCTGTGAAACTGTTCTTCACAAGATGTCACTTGTAGCGGCAACACGTATATTTAAATTAGAAATGTAGTTTTCTTAAAAATGCCAGGATGAATCTGATAAGATCTTTTCTCTGTGGCACTGACAGCATTAACATTCCTAGTAATTATATGAGATGGTCAACAAAGATCATAAACTTTGGACATTTTTTCCACAGATTTGATCCTGATGGACCTGGACTTCTTGAATTTAAGTGCAGTACAAGATTGGCAGCTTGGTTTCATAATTTTAATTCAGTGCTGAATCAGACCAGGAAACAATGATGTTGAAAAGTGCTCAATACACATGTGAAAAAAATAAAATAAAAGTAAAAATAGCATGTAGTGCTTTTAACTTTAAAAATCAGGAGGTCAGTTGAATCTGCTACCTTGGTTTCAACCTTACGGTAACCTCAGGCTATTTTTATCAAGTGACCTCTTAAAGCTTTTAAAAACTAAGGAATGTTATATTATTAGGTTGGTGCAAAAATAATATCGTTTTTTGACGTTAAAAACTACGTCAGAAAACGATATTATTTTTGCACCAACCTAATATATTTAAAAAAAAAATAAAGGAAGAAATGTACAGCATTGGGTGCAATAGAAGGGGAGGAGGAGGAGGATGTGAAGAAGAAGAAGAAGAAGAAGAAGAAGAAGAAGAAGAAGAAGAAGAAGAAAAAATGATTATTATATATGTATTGATGGGTGGGGGGGTAATTGAAAAATGCATTTTTTTTTTATCCAGCCTCATATGTGCTTAAGAGGAAATTCTAGTTGAGCACTTTCATTTACAGTGTATTTTGTTTACGCTTTCATGAACCATCCTTAACTGGCACACTTTAACATACCTTATGTTTTATGCGTATTAATTCGGTATTACACTGATTTTCTCAAATGCATAACTATTGTTTTTTTGAGCGCATGACAATTGTTTATTATTCATGGAGCATACCATAATGCAAGAATTCAAAATACCACACTTGCTAAAAAATATTCTTATTCCAAACAAGGAGGAATATATGCTAATTTTATTACAACCGACTGAACAATTCCTTACCAGGATGAGATGGACAGTACTATTTTCATTGAATAAATATTTGAAGAACAAAGAAAACATGCAAAAATTTAATTTCGAAACTAACAAACGCCCACCTGTTATTGAGGAGCTAGCTAATATGAAAAGGATATGACATATATTGACAACATCAAATTCACAAAAGTTAATAGCAATTTCCAAAAACTATTAAATGCTGAAGTAAAAAAATAGAAAGTACAGTGTAACCCGGATATAAGAGAGTTGTCGGGACTGAAGAAGAAGTATCTTATATCCGGGTTTCTCTTATATTCGGGTTTAGTCTATTTTGTTTAGGTAAGTATGGCTCTAATTTGGGACCAGAGAAAATCTCTCTTATATTCAGGTTTCTCTTATATCCGGGTCTCTTATATCCGGGTTACACTGTACAAAAAATATTCTAGTTGGTTGGCTGGTTGGTTGGTTGGGTTTTATGGCATATCAACTACTGTGGGTCATTTAATGCCAAATTAAGGCATATATACACACACACACACACACACACACACACACACATATATATATATATATATATACATACATATACCTATACATATATTAAATATACAGTACTATTAAACATATAGCTGGCAACATTATTTTTTCAAAAATGCATAGCTGGCAACATTATTGTTTCCCAAAAACGTATAGCTGGCAACATTATTCTTTCCCAAAAATGTATAGCTGGCAACATTATTCTTTCCAAAAAACATAGAGCTGGCAACATTATTCATTGCAAAAAATGTAGAGCTGGCAACATTGTTGTTTCAAAAATATATAGCTGGCAACATTGTTGTTTCAAAAACATATAGCTGGCAACATTATTTTTCCGAAAACATTATCTGAAGCCTTGTTGTTGGACATAGTTTATTGTCATACCCAGGACGCGGATGTAGTTTATCGTCATACCCAGGATGCAAAAAAAAAAAATATTCTAATTAAAAGTGACAAAACAAGGAACATTTATACCATGAACGCAGAGGTTTTCCAGAAAGAAAGAAATAAAAAAGTCACAAAAATTTACAAAAAGAACCAGACTCGTACATTAAATGTATAAATGGGGAGGTGAAAAATATGACATCCAAACTAGGGATAAGCGACAGGGTCTGCGTATTATGCTGCAAGCAAGCATTTCTAACCATTAAGGACCATAAAGATGAATTCCCAAATAATCCTTCTTTTCATCTAATAAATCCAAAATTAAGCTAAGAGATATTGAAAAAATATGCAATTCATTAAGAATTGCTACACAGGCCAATCAATGGAAGGACACAATTGACTGCATTTCTTAGTTCTACAAAATCACAAATAAAAACTAATATGTATTTATAAAATACAACATCAAAAACTTTTATCAATCTATCTCTGAGAAAGGTCTGCTGGAGGCTTTGCACTTTGCCAAAACCTTTGTAAACAGAACACCTGATCAAAAGGAAATAATTTTACATTGTTGCAAATCAATTTTATTCTTCAATGAAGTAAGCTAGGTTAAGAAATCAAAAAAAGACTGATTTGATGCACCACAAGGTTTGTTTGATGGAGCTAAGGTTTTGGAGTTAATAGGACTACATATATTATATTAAATTAACAAAATTGTACATGCAAACAACCACAGTCTGTAGAGGGATGACGGTCTGATGATAGCACCAAACAACAGAAGAAAAAATGACACTATAAGAAAAGCACTTTTCAAAACTCTTCAAAAGAGCTTTTTGGCTTTTAAATAGAAGTTGAAATGAATAAAAAGTCTACTATCTGGACATAGAATTAAATCTTTAAGCTGACAGTGTCTCTCCATACATGAAACCCAGTGGAAAATTAAAATATGTGAATATTAGATCCAACCACCCTCCAAATATATTAAAGCACATTCCTAAAGGAATAGAGTCTAGGTTATCCAGAAACTCTTCTAGTAAAATAATTTTTGAAGATAAAAAGAAAGGATATGAGAAGAACTTATAGGTAGAGGGTCACAAAACCAAACTAGAATTTAAACCTCAAGAAAAAACAACAGGTATCCAAATGTAAGCTGGAAAATTTGAAAAAAAGGCAAAAATAACCACAATATTTGCAACCTCTGCTAACAGAGAAAATTAGTAATTAGGATATTTCCAGATCTAAAGAACCAGAAACTGAAGTCTTATGTCCTTGCTTATATATTAGAAAATTCCTCTTAGGCACATATGAGGCTGGATAAAAAAATGTATATTTCAATTACCACCACATTAATATAATTATAATACCCTTGCTTTGCTTTTCTTCCCTCTTCTTCTTCTTCTTCTTCTTCTTCTAATTCTTCCTTCTTCACATCCTCCTCCTCCCTTTCTATTAAATTCAATGATGTGAATTTGTTTATTTATTTAAAAAAAATAATATAGTGTTCATTAGTCTTTTAAAAAAATAATGCGTTATGAGGTTATTTTATAAAAATTGCCCGAGGATACTTTATGGTTGAAGCCAAGTTAGCAGATTCAAATGACCTCCTGATTTTTAAAGTATATATATACATATATATATATATATATATATATATATATATATATATTATGAATAAAAATGACAATAGGAAAACTGGTAATTGCTGACGCGTTTTGTCCAATGTGGACTTCATCAAAGCAAAATACGAAAATGAAAAAAAAAAAAAATTTTTTTTTATATTTTTTTATATTTTATTATATATTATCATTTTTATTATATATTTCATTATATTATATTATATTTTATTTTATTATGTTTATTTTATATTTATGTATATTTTCCATGTTTATTTTATTTTATTTTTTTTTTTCATTTTCGTATTTTGCTTTGATAAAGTCCACATTGGACGAAACGCGTCAGCAATTACCAGTTTTCCTATTGTCATTTTTAATCATAAATATTGTCTTCTCTACTGGTTAAATCCGAGAAATTTTCATATATATATATATATATATATATATATATATATATATATATATAAAGTGAACATTGAAGTCAACACTCAGAGGTGACAGGTTGTTTCATGCTAGACGCAATCATGTAGGAAGGGGAGATAGAAAAGGATGTATTATCTCACCTGTGATGACCTAAATTGACATCCAGGTTGTATACAAAAATCATTACATAAAATTGGCAAATGAGAATACATTTTATATTTTGAATAGATCTTTTTATGTTTAAGTTGAAATCTTTAGCTAGGTTGTGAATATTTTTGAATATTTTTTAACATTCTTAGCCAACCGCTATTTTTAATATAAATTATAACAGGTTTTTTAAGTTGAATGCATATGTGTTAAAATCTTAACCAAGGAAGCATACAGACAGATTTTTGAATTTACACTTAAAATCGTTTTTCCAAATGCATTCTCAACAGCCTGTCACCTCTGAGTGTTGACTTCAATGTTCACTTTTATATTTATATTTACATACGCTCTGTCTCTGATATTGAGCACTTATCCCATAAATATAGCATGCCTTAAAACTATATTTCTTTATATATATGAATTACTTAATTATAATTATCTCAAATCCTTCTAATTTCTATCACTTTTATATCATTGCTTGAACTGGCTTCTAATGCTCTGGATGGAGTGGCTTGGGGATAGTAGTTGTGGCTCGTGTGGGTGCAGTCCTATGAGTAAAAGAGAAACTCAGAATATGTGATTGAGCAGTGCTATATCAAGTCTGATTCACTACCTCTTCATCACCAAGGCCCATTAGAACGGTTGGTATGATGTTTGCCTGATAACGTAACTGTCAGGGTTTCAATTCTCGGTAGTGGATGCACATTGCTGATGAATCCCAAATATAGGA
Organism: Acanthosepion lycidas; assembly: GCA_963932145.1. Lineage (NCBI taxonomy): Eukaryota > Metazoa > Mollusca > Cephalopoda > Sepiida > Sepiidae > Acanthosepion > Acanthosepion lycidas. Next base: position 76,162,350 of record OZ010586.1, read on the forward strand.
TGAAAATGGCCGTCCAGTGCTTTCTGTATTCTTTTGAGGTTTCTCCTAGACTTGATGAATTACTTAATTATAATTATCTCAAATCTTTCTAATTTTTTTTTTTTATACATATATATATACATATATATATATATATATATATATATATATATATATATATATACCTTCATACACATAGCAATACATACTTTTGAAGCAAAGAAATGGGCCTCACCCAAAATGGAATACATTAAACTTTTAATGGTTTTATGAGAAATAACTGCTCATACATTTTCTGAAAGTTATCTTCTTTTAAGTAGTGTTTTATTTATATATTTAAGTACATATGAAAACAGTTAAATAATAGTAAGGACCTAATGAAATGTGAAGCCGTTTTTTGATATTTTGGCTGAAGTAGGTTTTTGTTATTTATTATATTCTTGTTTGATACAAGTAAAAGTGATATAAGTTTTGTACTCAGTGCTCATTAGAAATATGGATAATTATAATTATAATTGCAGTATAAAAGTTGACCAAGATACTTTCATAGAATGTGACCAACTGAGGCTTATTTTTCAATGTACTCCCCCTTGCACTTCTTCCATCGGAGTGTTTCGATTCCATTGGTCAAAAAAAGGCATCAACAGCAGACATGACATCATCATCACTGTGATACTGGTTCCTAGTCAAGTGTTTTTTTTTATTTTGGTAAACAGATGATAGTCATATGGTGCTGAATCAGAAGAATAGGAAAGGTGATCAGCCAATTCAAAACCACAGCCATGTACAACAGCCATTGAAAGCAAGCAGGTGAGTACTGAAGCATTGTCCCAATGAAACAATAATCCTTTTGTCTTTCTTTTCTTGGGCTTTTCATAATTGCCTCATTTGGCATGGTACTCTACATTGATGGTATAGCCCTTTTAAATAAACACAGTGCATTTTGCATCCCCAAAACTGAGGCCATCACCTTTCCTACATATGAAACGACCTTGGTCTTCTTTGGATCAAGTGAGGAGGCATGTTTCCGCTGCATGTATTGTGTCTTTGTATCTGGCTTAAAGTGATTGGTTTGTTTTGTTTTGTTTTATAGCATATCAACCTCAGTAGATTATTTAATACTGACAAGTTTTTATTGCTGGTAATATTTTTTCCCAAAAAGTATTGCTGGTAATATATTTTCAAAATTGTACTACTGGTAATATTTTTTCAAAAATGTATTGCTGATAGTCAAGATTTTTATTGCTGGTAATATTTTTTTATTTTCAAAAATATATTGCTACTAATTGTTTTTTCTTCAAAAATGTATTGCTGGTAATTTTTTTTTTCAAGAATCTTTTACTCATAATAATTTTTTTCCTTCAAAAATTTATTGGTGATTACAAAAATGTATTACTGGTATTAAAACCTATTTTTACAATTTAATAGTGTTTTGTCCCCAGTTTAGGGGTTTAACTATTTACCCATAGCTAGGACTCTAGCAGGTTCTACCATCCAGGGTCAGGTTGGACCTGGGAACACTAGCAATTAAGAAGTGGTTTCACGCTCTTCGAAGCTTCCTGATCAGAGGCCTTGCTGTTAGATGTTGTTTATTGTCTTACCCAGGATGAGGATGTAGTTTATCATCATACCCAGGACATTCATTAAAGTTATGAAACCAACACCTCATCCTGAGTTTAGAAACCTCCAAGGAAGTCAGCTGGATCTGCCTCAAACAATGTCAGATTTTCCTGTGATGTAATCAGACTACTGTGCTTTTGATTGGAAAACATGGCACATAAAAACCTTTGTTATGCCAAGTTCCTTGTACAGAATATTCTCAACTCTCTTGCTGTATATGTTAATAGCATTAGCTATTTGATTTATGGTCAATAGGCTTTCATCCATCACCATGTGGTGAACACAATCAATGTTTTTCTCACTGGTGACAGTTGTAGGATATCCAGAACTTGGGTCATCTTCAAGACTCTCCCTTTCTCTCCTAAATTCAGCTGTTCACATTTACATTATTGATAAATCTGAAACAACATCCCTTAATGTAGCAATCATGTCAAAACAAATGTTCTTGGGAGCTAAACCGTTTTTCTGCAGGCACATAATGATACCATAATGCCACAACGCCAAATTTTGTCCATTTTCAAGAGAAGTTGCTACTAGTTACATTTGAAGTGTTCTTTGAACAGTCAGATGTCAGTTTACCTGTAAAGAAACAATCCTGTTATTAATAAGAAGAGTTGAAATTAATGCATGCAAGATTTCACAGTTTTAGTATAACTCCTTCATAATCAGCTTATGAAATTTTCACTCCACCTTTGTACCTAATAAGGATGACAGAACAAGATTTAAGAGAGATAACAAAAAGACAAAATTTATTAACAGCTTTTAAGAACAGAAAATTGTGAAGAGTCATAATTACTAACATCCTGAAGGGACATGACACATAGAAGAAGAAAAATCTGGTTCTCTATGTCATGCCAGTAGGTTTTTCTCATCTGAGGCCATTCTTCAAATTTACAAATCTACCATTCATCTTTGCCGTGAATATTGTTGCCTTATATTGTCTGGTGCCCCTGCTGTAAATCTTGAGGTTCTCGATAAAATGCAAAAACAGATATGCAATGTGATAGGTCCTGACCTGGCAGCTTCTCCAATCACTTTCTCACGGATATGATGTGGCTTCCCTCTGTCTTTTCTACAAATATTTTCAAGGCAACTGCTCTGACGAGCTATTTTCACTGGTGCCCCAAATGCATGAATTTAAGCATTCTACTAGCTTGGCATCTTGGTCCCACCCTTTTACTGTTGAAACAGTTAAATGTAAACACCTCTTCTATTCCAACAGCTTCTCTTGCACTTCCCAAAAGTGGAACTCTCTTCCTCTTACTTGTTTCCCTGTTAACTATGATCTTCAAAAAATTTAAATGTAATGTCAATCGCCAATTTTTTTCTTGATCCCCATCTTTCTCTTATCCTTTCCTTAAACACCCCTCTTTACTCTTACTTTCACTCTCACTTCTGCCTTGCTTAGTTTGAAATGCTAAAAAGATAAAGAGAAAAGTAGAGCAGAGTTCATTATATTCACTTTTACAAAAATATGCTTGGGAAATGCTTGAATCCATTTCTTCTCCCCCTACTTAAGGGTTAAATAATATAGCCTTGTTTAGCAAGCAGTCTAGAGTTTGTGACTCAATAAAAACACCCAATTCCCTAGAAGCATGTGCCACTCATGGAAATGTGTCGGCCTAAAAAAATGCACAGTGACTAAAATTCTTAAGTCATGTGGTTTGCATAATCAGTTATATTATTTTATAACGTTTTATGAATCATTATTTTTTCTTTTAAAGCAAAACAAAAAGGCATGAAATTCACTTTTAGATATTTTTCAGATGAAAACATGATTCTCGAAACAGTTCCACATTCAAAAGAAGGAAATCTGACAAATTTACACAAGTCTCTTTTAGCTTTTTTTTTTATTTCTTTTGATTTTTATGATTAAATTGCTCCTAAGTTTAGCCATCTTGATATTATTTGCCATAAGAATCACTGAAAAGCCCTTTGAATTATTTAGCTAGAAAGAGAACAGGTTAAAATTGTTTTGTGTCAGAACTACTGTCTTCTCAGGTGAGAGGAAAATATCATTCAGACCTTCAGTAACGATATCAAAATTTATACTCTGGCTTCCATCTTCAAAGTCCATTTAAAAACCATCAAGAGAATGGTTAAACTTGGAGAGTCAGTATACTATCTTATTAAAGTAGAATCCAATAGTGTTATAAAAACCTCGGAAAGTGTGTCACATGATACAGCAGTGACACTTTATTGGTTGTCTTTTTCTACTTGGTTGTATAGAACAATCTTGAATTCAGCACATGCCCCAAGGCTGCTATTCATTTCTTTTTCATTTTATCTTCCTCGTGCCTGTCGCTCCCTAATGAAGACTGGCTAACTAATGCAACTGACTGTTTCTACTTTCTTTGATCCTTTCTGGGGTTTCTGTTGGCTTTGCCAATTTTCTACTTGCTGCTTGCATTGCCTTTGGCTTTGGTCCTCTGTGATGTTTTCTACTTTCAGAATTCTTAATAATGGTCAGAGACAAGCTTGATGATTTCGTTCATAGTCCAGCTTATGTTAAGCTTAAATGATTAGCTACATGTATGCACATTAGTGTTGCTAGCATTGTATATAATATACGTATGGCCATTAGTGTTTCTATCTAGTGTTTCTGTCTAGTGTCTCTATATATGTAGGCATTAGTGTTTTTATGTTTCTATGTATATGGTATATGTGGGCATGTGTGTATACATGTGTGGATATAATTGAATGTATGCGTGGGTATGAAAGTTTCTATAAGGCTATATAATATATTTGGGCAGGAATGTTTCTGTGTGTGCTTATATGTGTAGCTATGTGTATTTCTATGATTGTATATATGTGTAAGAATGTGAGTATAAATGTGTGAATTTGTGTCTGGATATAAGCATTTCTATACATGTGTAGTTAAGAGTGTTTTTAAGAGCATATTTTTTAAGATTGTTCATTCAACACAAAGACCAAGAGCCAGTTAAGGTAGAGTTTTACTAGATGACATTGTTTTAAGGGCATACAGTGGGGAGTAAGAGGTTCATATTATGAGGATATGTAGGATAGATTAACTCTTCATTTGTAGAATTTAAGATTTCAGCAATCAGGGACCTATTCCCTCAAGTGTCCATTACATAATTTAGCAACTTTGAGAAAAAAAATGTCTGAGTGGAATGTCCTCTTCACCAATGTATTAGGTTGGTGCAAAAATAATGTCGGTTTTTGACGTATTTTTTAACGTCAAAAACGTCATTATTTTTGCACCAACATAATAATATCAAATGAATGAAGATGAGTCAACTAGTGGGTCCTACAGTATCTGTCTATATTTCTGAGATGAGGTATTATGTACACTATTTACATTATCTGGATTATTGTCCTCATCTTTGTTGCCATATTTATCATGTTTCAGCCATTGTACACACTGGCCTTCTTCATGTGGTTGGAATATCGAACTGAATCCTTTATTTCACTCGCTAGGGTAGACTGTTCTAGTTCCATGTGCCATGTCTAATGGATGTTAGTTATCAGTTATCTCTTTTTAATTCACTTGGAGAGGTTCAACATTCTAACCACCTGAAGAAGGCCGGAGCACATAATGGCTGAAATGTTGTGATAAATATGGCAAGAAATATGAGGACAATAGTCTGAATAATGTAAGTAGTGGGCTCTAATTGTGAATGTCAGGACTGGTGGAACCAAGGATTTTAGTTTGCCTGAACATCTTCTATGAAAATAGTGATAGATTAACAAGAGGCTAGCAACATTTTGACTGTGGGAAAGAGGCTGTAGAATGGAAAACAATTCATCACCTACAAAGCCACACAAATGCTTTTAAACTCAGTCATGGCTGGAAAGTGAGGAGTGTACAACTCCAGCTTAGGTGGAGCAGCATTTTTTGCATGTATATTTCCATGAATGTATATACTGGGTGTAACAGTTCAATTATCCAAATTGTGTCAGAGTACAATTGTCCATCCTAAGTTTAGCCATCTTGATATTATTTGTCATAAGAATCACTGAAAAACCCTTTGAATTATTTAGCTAGAAAGAGAACAGGTTAAAATTGTTTTGTGTCAGAACTACTGTCTTCTCAGCTGAGCAATGGTGAGAGGAAAATATCATTCAGACCTTCAGTAACGATATCAAAATTTATACTCTGGCTTCCATCTTCAAAGTCCATTTAAAAACCATCAAGAGAATGGTTAAACTTGGAGAGTCAGTATACTATCTTATTAAAGTAGAATCCAATAGTGTTATAAAAACCTCGGAAAGTTCCAGTAAGATATCTTTAATCATTTCTAAGATAAAACGTTTCAAAGCTTAATCTAACAATTGAATAATTTTGTTGTTTCATGATTTGGACAATTTTGCTGTTACACTTGGTATATGTGGACATTTTTGTTAATCATTTCACCCCAAGCAAGGCAACAAAGCTACTAATACACAGGGGTGTCACTGAGTGTTAAAGAATATAAGAAAAACATAATGAATGAGTGAGGACAATAAAAGAACAGAAATTAAGAAAACAGAAAATAAAGATTGACATTATATTTAACTTTCTGAAGATGAAACTTGTCTGGAAAGCAAAAAGCCAGAAGTGAGAAGTGCGAGAAAAGAAACTGTTAACATAGAACTTATGGTAACATCTAGCCATTTTAACTGTAACAGAATAAAACCTTGCCACTACAATACTACATGTGATAAAAAAGAAGTATCTTCAATGTTATTAATATCCCAGCTTCAGTCACTACTGGAATGTAGTTTCCCTGCATCTTTTCTATAAATACTTTCATGGTAATTGCTTTGATGAACTTTCCACTATGGTACCTAAACTTTATTAATAACGTTTTTGCATTGTGTCTTAGTGGCTTTATTGCCTTGCTTGGGGTGAAAGGGTTAAAAAAAAAGTAAAATTAAGGTGAAAGAGAAAATAAGGTGTCATGTTATGAAAAAAATTAAAGATAATATTAATACTGCTAATAATACTAGAGGAAAAAAAGCACCAAAAATTAAGATGAAAAATATGATTTAAAAATTAATAATCATTGACAATTCTTCAGCTAATAAAAATTTAAGGTAATATTACTACTACTACTACTACTACTACTACTACTGCAGATTTTCAAAGGCAAATATTTGCTTACAAATTTCGAGTGTTCATTACAATACATATAAATTCACTTTTTATCTTTGAAATGTTATATAAGTGACCATCTGTCTATATTTCTGAGATGAGGTATTATAACTATTTACACTATTTACATTGTTTGGACTGTTGTCCTCATCTTTATTGTCATATAATATATATCCTCAAGCCCAGTGGATAAAAGTGTTGGTTGAAGTAATTTAGTGACTTGACACAAAGAGTTCAGAGTTCAAAACCTGGCCACAACAGAGGTGAACAAAAATTTGAAGAGTTGAGTTACTAAAGGGAATTAAGTGAAACTGAGATCCTGAAGAGGTATGGAAAGTGGAACTAGAACAATATGCCTCCCATGGACTAAATAAAGGGTCCAGTTTGAAATTCCAACATATATCACCTGAAAAAGACCAGAGCATACAATGGAAGAAACGTTGTGAATATGACAATCAAGATGAAGACAGCATAATAATCTCTTTCAGTTACATTTTGGAATTTGGTAAGAGATTAATTAGTATACTAAAGCTTGAAAATGTTACCCATAACATGTACACATTTTTTTTTTGTTTTTTAATAGTGCCGGTAGACGTGTGTTCACTTGGTAAGATACATTAGTTTTCTTCTTGGTATTGTAGCAGAAATAATCACTAAAATAGATGGGACAATTATCAAAAGGAATAACTTCACTATTTATAAAAACACCTGTATGATTTAGGAACATCAGAAATTTAAAATTTCCTATTAACAATAAAATGATATAAACAAGATCAAAAGACACCAAATAAAATTTAGGACAGTTTTGTTCTTTTCAACATTATTTACTACATTTAAAAATAAATAAAATCAATGACTGACCTGTGTACAATAAGCTCTAAAGTATCCAAAGCTACCATACTAACTTCAGCTACAAAGTTGTAAAATATCTTTTGCAATTCTGTCTATATTTCTGAGATGAAGTATTATAAATATTTACACTATTTACATTGTTTGGACTGTTGTCCTCATCTTTATTGTGATATATATCCCCAAGTTCAGTGGATAAAAGTGTTGGTCGAAGTAATTTAGTGACTTGACCCAAAGAGTTCTGAGTTCAATACCTGGCTGCAACAGAGGTGAACAAAAACTTGAAGAACTAAGTTACTAAATGGGAAAATAACTGAAACTAAGGTATCTGCAAAAGGCATGGCATAGTGAATTAGCACAATCTACCAGTGGACTAAATAAATGGTTTGGTTCGGAATTTCAACATATATCACGTGAAGAAGGCTGAAGTGTACAATACCTGAAACGTTGTGAATATGAGTAAAGATGAGGACAACGGTCTGAACAATGTAAATAGTCTAAATTGATATAGTTGAAATAAATATATTCTTTTATACTAATGTTCTCTAAGAGACACTCAGATTAGAATTGTAAAGATCTCATGGTGTGTGTGGGGGCTAAAGAATATAGTTCATCAGATTACATGCCATGGAAATAGTAAGAGAGCAGTGAGATGTTAGTGACATTTTATCTGTGGGAAAGGGCTTGTAGGGTGGAAAATAATTGATCACCCACATGTTCGCCTAGATTATTTGAACTCTATCAAGAATGGCAAATGAGGGCCAGTTAGCAATACACTGTTTTTGGTATTGAAATAAATAATACATTCAAGGTATTTTTTTTCATATGGTAGGCAATGCACAGCTAGCTTCTTGGGCTTGTATGCAACTAACTTTGCCTGTTATAGATATAAATCACTTGTGATATCAATTTACAATGAATTTTAATATTTTCAAATCTATCTTTGCCAGATGATTTCTTTCATCAATGTAAAAATAACACTTTTAAATGATAACGACTTGGCATTAGATACCATTTTGTTGCTATTTGCACTGAAATATTTTGAAATAATGATGTTTTCTATATAGAAGTGCCCTTATGTTATGACTATAATTAAGTGTTTCACAAGCAAACAAATATTTTTATTCAACTTCCAAAGATAGAATATGCGACTTAACAAATTAAATTGTTATATTTTCTTTCAAATTTTTTTTCCTGCATATGGAGTGGAGGGTTGGATGGAGTTGTGAATCAGTTTCTATGATATTGGTTTCTATATAAAATTTTCTTTATTTTTGTTTATTTAAACTATGAACTGGAAATGTCCTGGGAATTGTTTTAACAGGTGATCAAAAATGTGACACTGAAATTTAAACACATATTAAACTAAGCAAAGATGTATTCCAAAAGCTAAGTAAATTATTAAGAAACCAGAAAAAATTAATTAGAAACAAAGAAAAGTGTGCTGAAATGTTATGTAATATCAATCCTTTTGCATGGCAGTGAATGCTGGACAATTTCCTCACAGCTAAATAGAAAATTGGAGGCAACAGAAATATGGCTCTACAGAAGGATGCTGAGAATACCATGGACAGAGCACATAAGCAATGAAGAAATCTCTATGAAAATGGAAACAAAAAAGAAAATTTAAACTCAGAATCTGTTATAGTGGAACGCACCTATTCTATAGTTAATAGACTCTCCCACCTATAAAAAGTAGGAGTAGTAAGAGTAACATGGGGGTTGCTGAGAGAGGTCAGTCGCTCAGTCAATGCTGGATGGCCATTATTCGAATACTAAACTATCAGCGACCACAACTAGATTACTCTGCATCATACCTATTATATGAAGTTCCTAACGTTTTGTACGTTGAACCTATTTTAGGACCGACTTAGTACAAATACAAGCCTCCACTGTGAAACCACTCTACAACAGAATCAGAAAGAGATGGGTTAAATTCCCTTTACATATAATGAGGAAGAGAGCTTGGAGAATTTGACTCACACAGGGCATATCAAGGGCTTGAGAAACAGGAAGGCAGCTACTTGGGAAGCTTGTGTGATTGAATGGTGGAATAGTGATGGGAAGTTTCACAAAGGTACAAATATTGCTAAGGGGTACACAGGAGTAGGTGGTTGTGGAGAGCTACGACCACCCACATCCTGAATGAACACAGCCATGGATGAAGATTAGCATGATAAGTAATGAACCTTTCTCAGAAACTATGGTTGATAAAGTTTTGGCTGAGTTTTAGAATTCAGTTTAAGTATTTTGGATGAGCTGTTCTTCCAAGGCTAGAATGCTCAGTTTTCACAATTATTTTGCCTATAGTTGGATGAAAGAAGATATGGATTACTTCTTTTTTCAATGATATTAGTTTGAAGTAAAAGTAACAATCTTGACTGGAACTTGAACACAGTTCCTCAATTTCATTTTTGTGCTGATAGTCGCTACACCAACTTCACATTTTATAGCTATATTTATATTTCAGAAATTATCACCACAGTTGCTCGATTAAGCAGAGTTGAATTTTAATCTTGTTTAGTTGGATTGAGGCAGGGAATTCTACTGTGGATTTTTCTTTTGTTAGTAACACAAACATTGTATTTTCAAATATAAATTTAAAAGATCATCAAAAAGCCATAATTAGGGGTGAGACAATGAAATTAGGCATTGCTGATCATGCATGATGGGGAAAAGGGTAGTCACTAATTGCTATAGTACGAAGTAAAAAATAATCAGTGCATATACTAGACTATGAGGTCATCACTAGTAGGTCTAGCATAGAAATAAATACAATATGGGAGCCATTAGTAAATAAAGAGAAATGTCAGCAAGGCTTCAACAGTAGGAGCAGTAAGAAAAAAAGAAGCTTCATTGAATGAAGTAAAGCATAACAAGCAGCAGCAGTAGGCGGTATAGGTTTAAGGTTCCAAATTCTAAACTCAGGATTGTCCCATGCCTATGAATCAATATGTCTACAAATCAACAATTCGCCCTTGCATGGAGTATTGCTGCCATATATGGTCTGGAGCCCCTTCTATTTGCCTTGGGGTTCTTGATAGGTGCCAGAGGTGAATATGCAATATAATTGGCCCTGTTCTGGCCTTGTCTACAGTCACTCTCTCACAGACGTGCCGTCACCTCTCTCTGTCTGTTTTACAAATACTTTCATGGTAATTGCTCCGATGAGCTGCTTTCACTGGTTCCCAGACTTCATGAATTCAAGCGTCCTACGAGGCTGGCATCCCACTCTCACCCTTTCACTGTCAAAACTACTAAATATAGCCGTCTCTTCTACTCCAATAGCTTCATGTCTTACACCTCTCGCCTGTGGAACTCCCCTCCCTATTCCAGTTTCCCTGAGAGCAATAATCTCCAACTATTCAAATGTAATGTCAATCGACATCTCCAGTTGCCTTGATCTTTCAACTATCCTTCTCCTCATCCTTTCCTCTCTCACTCCTGTCTGATCTTGCTCCAAATCTTCTGTAACCCCTTGCGTCCTAGTGGCTTCCTGCCTTGCTTGGGGTGAAGCACTTAAAAAAAAAATGTTGATTTGTTAATTTGATGACATTGTGAGTCTAGTCCCTAGGCTGGGCAGTAGAAACAGGGTGGATAATAAATAACAACTAAATGAGATACACCTAGACATTCACAACTGAGTGAGAACAGTCTACTTCCATAGATCAAATAAAGGGTTCCATTTAAAGTTCCATGATCAACACACAATTGATGAATATTGTTATATTCTACCTTGCTAAACATTTCACACATCTTTTGAAATCCATCCAATAAGAAATAAAGAATGTTACCTTTATCATTAGAAAATATTATTAAAAAACTTTTATTATTACAAATTATTAGATATTGACAATATTTTAAAGTCTTGATCTTTTTTGCTTATACTGTATTTTTCATGGAGAAAGGAATTAAAAGTGCTGAAAATTAACATTTAATCACATTATTCTGAGGGGAAAGGCCCGAGGAATAAAGACACCTGTACCTTTTATTATAAAGAAGAGTTTTAGAAGAAAGTTACCAAACAAGAACAAAATATATGTAAATATTAGAATTGATGAAGATTCCACTGCATATCTTGTAGAATTCATAGTTGCATCAAGATTCTAAAAGAAGCCTAATAAATCTGGGGATTAATCTCTTGCTTATTATAATGCCTGACAAGTTTGATGAAAAACTTGATTAATGTTGCCATCTTGTCCTATGTTATCATCTTTATCTTTGCTCAGCCGTTAATCTAAGTTTCTATCTAAGGCAAGAGAATAATATAGAGGCTTCAAGAAGTTTCTCTCCAAACAATTACAAATGTTTATGCGATACTTTTGTCATGAATATAAAGAAAAAGACAATTGAAAAGAAAAGTATATGGGTGTATCAAAAATATTTTTGTTTTTTACTCTACTATATTATTGATATTTCTTAATTTTGTTTATTATTATTATTATTATTATTATTATTATTATTATTATTATTATTATTTCTTTTGATTTCTATTGTATATACATTTCCTTTCAGGTCCCAACCAGTGATCTTAGGTCAGAAATGGCTTTGTGGCAATTGCCACTGATCACTTTTGTAAAAAGAAACAAAGACATTTTACATAGATAAGCTCTCTGTAATGTGTGAGCTGTACTTGTGAGTAAAATATTTATATCAAAAAGAATTCTATATCTGTTCTTCACAATATGATGCTACTTATTAGTTACAGATGAAGAAAATAAATAAGTTCAAGTAGAAATATTGTAGGAAGTCATAGCAAGAGCTGCACATTTAATGGTAAGGGGATAAGATATAATATATAATATAGTTTTTCTTTTACTTTTTTTGTCAATTATTATTTTTATTATTATTTGTTTATTATTATTATGATTATTATTATTATTATTATTATTATTATTATTATTATTTCCTTAGATTTCTGTTGTATGCACATTTCCATTCAGGTCCCAACCAGAGCTAAGGTTAGAAATGGCTTCATGACATTTTCCCCTGATCATTTTTGTAAAAAAAAAAAACCCCAAAAAACTAAGATCATGCACACTTACATTGATATGGCTCTTCATAATGTGTGAGCTGTACTTGTGAGTACAATTTTTTGTATTTCTTTAAGGCATTGGCTACCAGGAATCCTTTCAATGAGTTTGTTAGAACCTTTTCCAATCAATCCAAGGGCTCTAACCACAACTGAAATTATGGATGTCCACATACGCCATATTTTTGACATTTCTACTTCAAGATCCTTGTATTTTGTGTTTTGACAATCTTCAAGGATACATTACAATCTGCTGTGTCAATAAGAAGACACTTTTTGATTCTGTGGTCTCTAATCATGATGTCTGGGTGATTAGCTTTGATTGTTCTGTCTGTGTGTATTGTAAAATCCCATAACATATTATTAGTATTATTATTATTATTATATATTAGTTGGATATGAAAAGTATTTGAATTTTTACAGACATTTACTCTAAAAATTATTTTATGTACACATTTGAAAACTGTGTATTTAGGTGTTCATTTAGTTACTTTATTCCAGAGCTTACTTGAAATGTTTCTTAAAATTTTCTTTGTCTGAACACTAGCATATTTTGTGCAGTTTACACATTATCTGTCAATCACGAGATAAGTCGTGGTTGGCAGTTTTACTTATGATGCTCACCACAATGTATCTCATACTTTCTGATACATTTTTATCTGTGGGTGCCAGCAATGAGTTTACTTGCAGTGATAATTATAGTGTGAAAACAATCTTAAGACTTCAGTTGAGGCTAAAAATTAACTCATAAATTTTTTTATTGCCTAATTTGGCTATTATAAAGTTGATGTTTGAATGCGTTTGAATTATAATTGATCTTTGGCAGTCAACATATTAATATTGTGTGCAGATGAAGAAGAGATTTGAAGTAGCAGAGATTTGGTTCTACTAAGGAATGTTGAGAATACCATAGAAAAAGGCATGTGATTAACAAGGAAGTTTTAAGGAAAATAGGAACAACAAGAAATATATACTGACAACAAGAAAAATTTGAAATTTAAGGGACAGCAAATGAGAAAATAATAGATATCAGAACAAGGATTTGTCCTTGTTCTGCCATCCAATAACAAAGGTTGGTTTTGATCAATTTGTTTTTTATGGTTTGTCAACCCTTTGTTGACTGTCAATCGACATTTCCAGTTGCCTTGATCTATCCACTACCTTTCTCCTCATCCTTTCTTCTATCATTCCTGTCTGATCTTGCTCTAAATTTTTTGTAACCCCTTGTGTCCTAGTGGCTTCCCGCCTTGTTTGGGGTGAAACGCTAAAAAAAAAAAAGATTTAAAGTTGAAACATATTTTGGATTGTAAGAATAATTCTTTTTTTGTGAGTCAATATTGCATTAAAAATTTATTTTGGGGATAACAATGATTTTTCCAGATACAACTCTTACTATTTAACCCATAGCTGGTGGGGGAGAAGAGGTGGATTTATACATTTCCCAACATATATTTTCTTATGCATACATTGTGTACCAGTGTATATAACAAACTTGTATAAAATCCAAACCCAGCTATATGAAGCGGATTGTGACAAGTCATAAAAAAAAAAGAAATAAAGCAGCACTGTTCAGAAAGTTGGAGAGAGCCATGATCAATCATGTCCAAAAAAAGACACAGCATATACAAGAAGATATATTCAGATACACTTAAAAACCTCTATCTATGAACTCAAATATTTTCCCAGGGAAGCATATAACTAGTCCCTCTATTCATGTGCACATACACTCACTGGCACTTAAGTAAACATGAACAAGTGTATTTTTATGCATTTTTCTAATCATTTATAATGGATATAGACATTTAAATATCATCATGATGAGCTGCTTAATTTCATTTCATGTATTAGCATGGGAATGAATGGTCATTAATGCCAGATGAGTGAGTCTGGGCATTTTTTAAAAAATGCTAACCTATTAGAATTTTTATATAAAATCATATCTAAGGTTTGCAAAAAATGATTAGAAAAAGATAAAAATTCTAGTGAGTGGCAATACTCTGGGTGCAGAATACATGTTGATGGATGGTATTGATGGCTTGATTGGTTCAAATTGATTGAAAGGCAATATTAGCTCAGATAACAACTGTTTATAACAGAGGTATAGATAACCTCTCTGAATGCACAACACATGGGACCCTGAAGCCACTCCTTTTAGATAAGAACAATTTGAAGCTCTATTTCAAGCTGTAATTAACACTTCAAACAAATTACGTATGAAGAGCATTTATTCATCAAAATATTTCCCTTTATATTCTATTTTCTGTTGCCATTGTTGTGCCAGAAGCTCAGTTCCACACATACCATTTGCCTGGTTTAGAGACAAAAAATTCTCTGCAGCCATTTTCAGTCTGTCTGCATAGGAAATCAACCATGGCTCAGAAAAAGGTAGCAATTTGGTGGTGGAAGTTCTGGACTTCCATCTGGCTAGTGGACTTTCAAAACATCATATACTCACTACAGTTATTGAGCATAGGTCAACAAAACCTTGTGGGACAAGCTCAAAGTGGAACATTTCTATCAAACATGTAACATGACCTTCTGATCAAAACACCCTTGTTTGACAACAGGTTCTGAAGCCTGGTTGGGATGAAACCATTGATTTCTCTTATTAGGATTACAAAAATAGATCCATTTTTTTATCTCCGGTTACAATTTGTTGATCAAAACAGGCATCTTGAGGAGTTGCCATTAGTTGTTTGCAAATTTCCCCACATTGTTGAACCTGATCATTGGTCAGTTTGTGATGAACCTCTTGATAGCATCTGGTCACCAGGCTGAATTTATGGAGGTGTCAATTGATGGTTCTTTGTAAATGATGAAGTTCTTTTGACAATGTACATATGAGTGCTTCAAGCAAGTCCCCATCTTCCACAGAAGGTCTCTCTAACCTTCAAGACTGGTGTCACCTTCCTTGATACGTCTAGACAGTTTTGTGCCACATGTTCTTTGACATTACATGGGCCATCTACATAATACATTTATTTTTGCCACTGCTCTTGCACTCAGTCCTTTTCCTACAGGTAGCATAAAATGGCTCTAATTGCAATTTTTTAACCACTCATTATGTTGTATACCCTGCTCATTCTGGGGAGGTCTTGGTCATACATCCATCCTGACTTGTATCAATGTTTCATGCTTGTGATGATTGTGTAAAGGTATGGCAATATTTTCTTGATATACTCTTGATACCAGTAAAAGATTGTTTTAATACTGCAGAATATCTAGGCATTATAGCTGACCACATGCTTCAATTTATGACTAGAGTGCTTATCCTTTGGTGACCACTTGCAACATGACAATATACCATGTCACAAATCAAAAATTGTAGCAGATTATTTCATGGAACACAGCAATAAGTTTTCTGTGTTAAAGAGACTTTTACAGTCACTGGATTTCAATCCCATAGAGCACCTTTTGTATGTGCTCGAAAGAGAGATTTGAATCCTGAATGTGCAGATAGCCAATGTTGAAGAATTTGGGGATGCTATAATAATATCAGGAGCCTAAATGTGCTTCAAGAAAATGTTCGAATCTATGCCAAGAACAAAGGTGGTTTTAAATGTAAAAGGTGGCAGTCCAACCTGGTGCTAGAAGAGCATATTTAATAAAGCGACTATTAAGTAGAGAAATATGTTAAGTAGAAGAATAGATTTCTGGGACACTTAGTACTAAAAGAAGATCCTGAAAATTTAACACTCACAAGTGTGAAGTCAACAGAGACAGAAGAGAAACAACAAGTAACCAAAGAAGTTTGTGTAAATAGATAGCACAATATGGGTGAGATAGTAAAAAGATAGATGCAAAAGATAGGAAGTTGTGGAGAACCCTGTTCGCTTATGTAGTGAAGTGAAATGGAATATAAAAGAAGAAGAATCTTCAAATATTATGTAATTTTTTTGCTGTCCTCATTTTATACACTTTTCAGTGTGTTTCCCAATCTTTTATTCTAGCCTTATTTCATTAGGAATAATATACACATTTTATTCTTTTTAATAGCATCTAGTCAAAAAGACAGAAAATTTCAAGTTTTTACCTGTTCATCAAAGAGGGACTTTTCACAGTTTAAAGATGAATCTTTGCTTAAAAAACACTTTCTCATCTTTTAAAATAAATATAACAAGTCATTTGTAGACTTTTAAAAATAATACCACATTATAATCAATAGAATATTTGACATATCTATTCAGGTTCTCTATAGTTTGCAATGGCTTGTTATATTGACAATCAAGAAAAGGCAGTTGAAATTTCTGGAGTATGTAATGAAGAAGGAGGGCCTGGAAAACTTGGTACTCACAGGACAGATTGAGAGAAAGAGGGACAGAGGAAAGCAGCACTTGATGAGCTTGTGTAAATGGATAGTAGAATAGGGTTTGGGAGAAATAACAACATGACAAAAAGTGCTACAAGGGACAGGAAGATCTCAAGGGACATGATTGCCTACATCCTGAAGGGACACAGCATATAAAAGAAGAAGATACTGTTAGGTTGGTGCAAAAATAATATCGTTTCTTGACGTATTTTTTAACGTCAAAAAACGACATTATTTTTGCATCAACCTAATATTTAAGAATCTGCCTTCTTTTTATATTCCAGGCATCATTTCTTAAAAATCAAATATTGAATGAAACTTTTATAAATGTTTATATGATTAAGTGTTGAATAATAACAACTACCAAAGGCATTAAAAATGATGTTACACAAAAGTTAAAACAATTTCTTGAATTTGATATTAGGTTGGTGCAAAAATAATGTCGTTTTCTCACATATGTTATTAGGTTGGTGCAAAAATAATGTCGTTTTTTGACATATTTTTAACGTCAAAAAACAGCATTATTACGTCATTATTTTTGCACCAACCTAATAACATATGTGAGAAAACGACATTATTTTTGCACCAACCTAATAATAAAGTCATTGCTATCTTTATCATTTAATGGATAATTTCATAATTAGTAATTATGAAAGTCACTTGAAAAACAAACTTTCAAAAATTCAAATTCAGTAAAAATATGATTTGACAAAATAACTGTGTACACTATTTACATTATTCGGACTACTATCCTCATCTTTGTTGCCATATTTATCACAACATTTCAGCTGTTGTATGCTCCAGCCTTCTTCAGGTGGTTGGAATCTAAAACTGAACCCTTTATTTCACTTGCTGGGGTATACTATTCTAGTTCCGTGTGCCATGTCTAATGGATGTCATATATCAGTTATCTCCTGTTAATTCACCTCTCCAAGTTCTCTACCGCCTTAACCAGGTATTGAACTCACAACTCTTTGGTTCCTGTCACTGGATCTAACCAACGCCTTTATCCACTGTGCCACGTGTCCTTCTTCGACATTCCAAACACATGAAGAAGGGAGGAGTGTACAATGGCTGAAACGTTGTGATAAATATGGCAACAAAAATGAGGACATTGGTTCAAATAATGTAAGTAGTCAGTCCTAATTGATCATCTCAGAAATATAGATAGATACTGAAATAACTGTGTATAACTCTTCTTTTTTTTCAAGCAACTTGTCCCTTCAAGACGTGGAAGCCATGACTCTCCATAGTTTCATTTTATTTATTATCTGTGAAATACCATGTGTTCTTGAGAGAGATAGAGGAATGGTTTCCAATTGCCTTTTCAATAGTATGGAATTTATAATGCCACTAAGATGCAAGGGGTTACTTGGAGTCAAAGAGAATGAGAAGACTTTAGTTAAGTAAAAGGACAATAAAAGAACAGGTTTCAGGAAAAAGAGAAGACAGCAATTGACACTGCATTTCAATTTTTGAAGATTGTAAGCGATAGGGAAGCAAGAAAACAGAAAAGAGTTCAACAGGTAAAAAGTGCGAGAACAGAAACTATTAGAATAGAATATACAGTTGTAACTAGTTAGCTCAACAATAAAAATTTAAATGCAACATTACTTTTCATCTTCTGTCTTTTTGAATCCTGTTGATTTCTGTCCTTTCTTTTCAATAAAGTTTTCTTATTCTCTTTGTCTCCCAGTAAGGCCTTGCATCTTGCTTGGGATGAAAATGATTAAAAAAAAAGGAAAATAAATACTCACATTAATTTATATACTCCACAAGAGAAAAGACTTGAGAATAGATGCAAAAAGACAGATATCAAAATTCAGATTTTAAATTTAAGAAATGTTAAATTCAGTGGGGAGATAAAATATAAAAAAACAAACAATAATGAGAAACATTTTAAATCAATGAAATGATCTAAATCAATTTCAAAAGGTTGTCAGCTCGAGAAAAAAAAAACAAAGATTCAGATTATGAATTGGAGATATCAAAACCAAACAGATACAGTTGAAAATCTGGGAAGGACAGAAAATTTAACAGCGAAAACTGAAGGTGCATTGGAATAGCAAAAGATACATTACAAAAACTAAGCAAAGTATTAAGAAATGGAAAAAAAATTAAAATCATTTATTAAATTTATTAAAAAACAGAAAAGACTGCTGAACTGTTATGTACTATCAATCCTCCTAAATGGTAATACTGGACAATTTTCTCAGAGATGAATAGAAGACTTGAGGCAGCAAAAATTTGGTTCTACAGAAGGATGTTGAGAATGCTATGGATCGAGCATATAAAAAACAAGAAAATCTTAAGGAAAATGTAAACAAAAAAAAAACACTTATACTTAGAATCAAAAAGGGATAAATTAAATTTCTGGGACACATAATGAGGAAAATCATACACTAACTGGACATATTGAAAGCAAAAGAAACAGAGAGTCAGCGAGTCACCTACCTGACAAGTTTCTGTGTATGAGAGTTTCTTGAATGAGAGATGATAAAATTACAAAGATTAATAACAGCCAGAAAGGATAGAAAGTTGTAGAGAGCCATGATCAACCATGTCCTGAAGGGACAAAGCACATAATAGAAGGGAATGTCATTGGCAGCCTTTAAAAACACTTAAATAGACTGAAAGAAGTAAAGTTTAAACAGTGTGTGTCATGTTTCTATCAAAATGAATCTCACTCATCATTAAGTATTATGTACAATTAGATGTCCTGAATTAAGTTTATCTTAATTTTTCTGAGAAAGAGATAATTTGATTCTTTCTCAAAAAAGAAGCTTTTTTTAAGAAAACTTTATCATCTTTTATACGAAATCAACCAAATATTTTGCGAACCCTTTTTCATTGAATGGTAATCATTAGATTCTGTTCTATACAACATTTGACATGTTTATTCAGGTTCATTGAGAATTTTGATTAAATTTTGAGAAAAAATTTTCTTCTGTAGAAATGTGCACAAATTAATTATTTTCTATATTCAAAATTTTTTTGTCTTCTTATCACAAATTTATCATGGGAAATTGACAGGACTTTGGCGTTGCAAGTGGGAGAGGAAATGGAAACAAAAAGAAGACATACTTAACATCCAAAAGAAGCAGTTGCAATTTCTCAGGCACATAATTAGGAAAAGGGGGCTTGGAAAATTTGATACTCAAAGGACAGATTAAAAGCAAGAGGGACAGAAATAAACAGCACCTAATGTATTTAACAAGATTGAGTAAATGCATGGCAGAACAGGGTTTAGAAGAGTTAGCAAAAAGAAAAAAATTGTTAAGAGCTACAAAGGATAGAAAATTGTAGAGAGCCATAATCGCCATCCTATTGCAGGGACATGGAAAATAGAAGAAGAAGAAGAAGAAGAAGAAGAAGAAGAAGAAGGAGACTAAAGTAGAAGTGAAATCAAAAATCCAACCAATTAAAACCTGTGTACTCAGACTTACATCCATGTAGTGAGTGATGGCTTCCCAAGTTAGAGATCTGATAAAAAAAAAATGGAGGCACTCACTTTTCCACATAAAATCTTATATTTCATCTTTATAACATTTGCGTTTCTTTTATTCACTTTTATCTCACTATTTCATCACAGGGATGATGTACTTAAATTTTCCAATTAGTTGACCCAACCAGGCAAACCTGACAAAGACGCTACTATCCAATAACTTATCAGTGGAATGCTGGTAAGTACAATTTACATTGCTTTAACGTTCTCTTACTTGGCATCTTTCATAAATAACTCGGCTAATGTATTATGTGCTGGGCAAAAATGATTAATTGAATTTGTCAGTTTTTCTTAACATTTTCTTTATAATAACTCATGAGCAAAAGTAGTTTCTGAATGATAGCAAGCAGCTGTTTAATAAAAGTTCCTTCAAGTATCCCACTTCATAAAGTTGTGGTAACAAGAGAGAATACCTGAATGGAGATGACCCTAATATAGTGTCAGTAAAGTTCATCTCAACTTTATATATATATATACACACACATATATATATATATATATATATATATATATATATATATATATATATATATATATATATATATATATATATATTTTGAAGTAAATGAAGTAGAATTGACCATAATTTGAACTTGGCTTGGCAATTTCACTTTTCCTACCAATAGACATTATATTACTTATCCATACAAACTGGAAAAAGCAGTTTATTGCATTGTTTACCTATACATATAGTAAGTATGTATCAAAAAATTATATGACAAAGGTTTCATTTTACAAATAGTGAATATAAACAAAAATTTCCACAAGTACAGATATAAAATCATAAAAGACATATTTCAATGATGAATCAAAAAAGATTCATTAAAAAAAGATTTAATACTCATTCATGAAGGGCATTAACTAATCCCACTGGAGAATGTCAGTTTTAAGATAGTTGGTTCTAAACAGATGTCACTTATTCTAGAATATTCCAAGTAGTTGTTAACATTCTTGTGGTGGGAATATGGTACATTAGTAGAGCACTAACTGTTATTGCAATAGCAACCTTAATGTCAACTGCTAAAGAACATTCTACAAACCTCAGATATGCTGTATTTATTCTTTCTCATAGGTTTGGTTTAAATAACCATTACACTTCCTGATGTCAGCATTACACTTTGCCACCATACCTTGTGATCTTGAAGGGCATCAAATGTCGCACTTCTGAAGAAATCACATATGGAGGCAAACTGGACATTTTCTTATGATGATGTTAATGGTATTATTAGCCATTTTCTTCCAAGAAAGCACCATTAACTGAGCAGCTAGTACTGGTTTTGGTTCAAATTTAAAAAATTTTTTATCTTAAATCAATTATTCAGAAGAATAGTTTTTTTTTCAAGTCTAGTAGTTATTATTACTCTTCTTAATATTGATGGGGGTTTCCTTCCTAACCTTTTATTTGAAGTAATGTGAAATGTCAACATTTTGATTATGCTTCTCGGAGTTACATTTGCTATCCATTTTAGTTGTTGCTGTTGTTGATAGTTCTCAAATTACGTGGTTTCTGTTGTTTGGTACAGTTCTTTGTTTGTTATTCTGTGGCACCAGTCTACAATATTCAAAGCAGGATAAACATTGCCAATACCCTCAGGCTTCACCCACTCAAATCCTTTCTTTAAACCATTGATCTTAGAATGTGGTTGTATACAGCTGTGAGTTTAAATATTTCTGTATGGGTATGGAGCCATCCATAACATCCATATGAAATCCTTGGTCTGATAAGGGTATTTAAGAACATGTCTTGAGTTTTCAGGTTAATGTTTTGGTTTCAAAACTACCTCTGGTGCAGCCTGTTCTATGTTCAATATGAGCCATATTTAGTATAAGAGTTAAGAAAATTGAATATAGAATAGGGTGCACTAATTAATGGGGGTTGGGGCTGTTTGTAAATTCATCATAAATGGAACACTCTACATGAACTAAAACAAATATACTCATACAGTGTGATTTCTTAAAAAATAAGAAAATTAAAAAAAATAATTTAATTTGTAATCAGTACTTAATTGAAAGCATTATATAAATAAGTATAGATTACAAATTTTTAAATTAACTTTTTTTTTGATTTGGTCCTCTATACGTTTGGGGAGTCAATATATGATGAATGATTACAGCAAACTAGATCATCTATTAACTTTTATAAAATTTAATAAAAATTTATTTTCCAATATTTGAGACTTGGGCAGCTTAATTTCTACTAATATAAAAAAAACTGAAAAAAATCTTGTTGCAATTCCTATTGTACAGTTTAATTCATTTTTGAACCTTTTATTCTTAATGTTTATCTTATATGATACATATACGAAAATGTTTATCGTATATGATATATATGCTTACAAATTTTAATTCCTACAAAACAATATTGCTCTCATTTAACCATCATAGAGAAACTTTTCTGTCTGTCATCATCATGGCTGGTGCTAGACTCCTGGATAGCAACGCACTACGTCTTCTTGGCCTCATGTTTTCAACTGACTTGAAGTGGAGTGACTATATTGAATCTTCTGCAAGAAAGGTTGGGTAACTGCATTGTTCTAGAAAATTTTTCCTATCAGTGTCCATCTTGCACATTTACAAATCTTTCATTCATCTGTGCATTGAATACTGCTTCCATATCTGGTCTGATGTTCCTGCTATTCCTCTTGAGGTTCTTGAAAAAATTTAAAGAAGGATCTGTAATATGATTGAGCTTGACTTGGCATCTTGACTTTCTCACCAACATGACATGGCTCCCACCGTCTTTTCTAAAAATATTTACATGGCAACTGCTCTGACAAGTTTTTTTTCCGCTGGTGATCTGACTGCATGAATTTAAGTGTGCCACCAGATTGGCATCTAGGTTCCACCTGCTTATGGTTTATATAGCTAAATCCAAATGCCAATTCTACTCCAGCAGCTTCTCTTCTTGTACTTCCTACCTGTGGAAATCCATTCTGTTTGCTTGCTTCCTGATAATTACAATCTTCAAAAATTTAAATACACTTCTATCTTCTATCTTCTTGAATCCTGTTCAACTTTTGTCCTTTCCTCACTTCTCCCTATACTCAGAATTTTCTCTCACTTTCACACCCTGTAAACGCCTGCATACTAGTAGCATTCCTGCCTTGATTGGGGTGAAATGATTAAGAAAAATATATGCATGTAATATGTAACATATACAATATAACACAACATGTATAGTGAGAGAACACAAGAATATATCATGTGTAAGCTTTTATGTGTACTGTTTTCAGAAGAATACACAAAATGAAAATCAACAAAGAAACATTAAAATGTTTTGTACGATGGGAAAGAGTTTCTTAGAGAAATGCTGCATTCTAATTTCAATGTTTGAAACAAAAATGCAATCATGCAAGAGTCAGTCTTCATCAGAGTGAGATCGGGATTGTTTTTATTAATCAAATTGATGTGGTCCAGTGAATCACCTCATGTGAACCTGCCTGAAAATTTGTCTTTACGCAGATCAGCCTATTAATTTGAACAAAGTGAAGATTGATTCAAGAAGAGTGTCTAAAGCTAAGATCTACTTATATAAAGTGATTGGATGTTCTGTTGTGAACAAAAGGTATATTTCACAAAGTATAAGGCTCTCTTTGATTTGGCTTAGTTTGGATATTGAATATTTTGGAGTCATGATGGAGTAATGAATAATGGCTCAGATTGAGGAATCAGAGTTCAAATTTCAGTTGAGTTCATTGCATTCATTTATGTGCTAATACCCTTGGGAAGGGTATGAATCCATCTCTTCCACCCCGGGTATGGGTAAATAGCAGAGTGATCCCTATAGACTTGATTGGCAACCAGTCAAGGAGAATAAAAATTCTGTAGTCAAACAACCTACTGCTATGTCGGTTGTGCCTCTTTAGCTTCTAAGAGGAGGGACAGTGAAACCGCAAAATCCCTTGTGCAAGCAATTGCAATATTCTGCCTTGAATGTCACAATTAACCACAATTGTGCGATAGAGAGGAGTGGTGATGACAGCAGCTAATTGAACAAATGATGATTAAATATTTTTGCTTCACCTATGAAAAATAAACCTAAAGCAACAGAAATGTTCTACTGAAGCATTCTGAGAATACCATGGACAGAACATGTGAGCAACAACAAAGTACTAGGAATAAAGTCAACAAAAAGAACACTCATGATTAAGATCAGAAAGAGATAGTTGAAATTTCTATTGCATATAATGAGGAAAGAGGGTTTGGAAACAGGTTGTATGTAAGAGCCAGAGAAAAGCAATGCACAACCTATCTGGTGAGCTTGAGCAATTGGATGGCAGACCTGGGTTTGGGAGAGATGCCAAAAAAACAAAAGTTATTAAGAGTTACAAGGAACAGAAAATTATGCAGAGCCATGATTGCGAACATCCTGAAATGGCACAGTACATAGAAGAAGAATGCAAAGGAACTGCCCAACATGCAAGTTACAGATTGGAGATACCAAAATCAAACAAGTACAACAATTTAAATATCTCGGATGAAAAGTGAGACAATAAAATCTGAAGTCACACTGAGATAACAAAAGTGGTCTTTTAAAAGCTAAGCAAAGTTTTAAGATAAAGAAAAATTTCTTTAGAAACAAAAACTGAACTGTTAAGCAATATCAGTCTTTCTATATGGAAGTGAACATTGGACTCATAGATAAAGGAGAGACTTGAAGCAACAGAAATGTGGTTCTACTCAAGAATGCAGAGAATACCATGGACTGAACATGTGAGCAACATTAAATTTTTAGAGAAAATGGAAACAATAAGGATATTTATGCTCAACAACAGGAAGAGATAGTTGAAATTTCTAGCGTACATAATGAGGAAAGAAGACTTGGGAAATTAAAGGCAAGAGGGGTAGAAGAAATTCATAGCAAGCTTGAGTAAATGTATGGCGGAGTAAGGTTTAAGAGTGATGACAAAAAGACAAAATTTATTAAGAGCTGTAAAGGACAAGAAATTGTGCAGAGTCATTTACTCCTGAAGAGACACAGTGCAAGAAGAAGAAGAAGAAGAAGAAGAAGAAGAAGAAGAAATAAAGGAATAAATTGGTTTGGGTTGAATTCTTATTTTCTCCACTGTGGATTCAGGTATGAAGAGTGATCTGAATGTTCCCAGCCAAGACCAATCATTAGAGAGAGTTGATTGATTTCTTGGTGATAGTCTCCATGAATGAGTTTGTGGATTTTTCCACATTTTCTGGCATTTTGCTGGTGATTGATCACCCTGAGTGCTCATCATCTTGAATTGACACACAATTGAGCTTGAAACGTATGTGCCACATCAAAACCTGTGTTTGACCTCATGAATGTTTATCAAAAGCCTGATGAAGCATTTTGAAAGTCCAAGGAGCAAATTTGGCCAGCTTTGCACAAAATTTATTGCAGGCGTATTTCTTAAGTTTTTTTGGCTATCATAAATATTGCAGAGCATTTCCAACACAACATTGCAAAACAATACATAATAAATAAACATGACATAATAAATAAACATGAGTAGATTGGATGAGACCTATTTACAGACTGACACAATAAACAGAGAACAATGTGTTTTAGCTGATCATGTATTTCCACTAAATGGTAAATAGCAACTTATAAAATCCAGGAATATTCCTTGTATACACAAATAGTGTTTTGTATCATAGTAAGTTCCAGAAATAGACTGAATTGTAATGTAAATGCTACTGTCTTGATTCACTTATTTAAAAAGTTAGAAATTTCTGTGAATGTTTTTGGTTTTTTATATAATTAAATTCTAATATGATTCATTCTTTTTAGTTTCTCCTAGTTGCATCAAAGTACAAAGTTCCATATGGTGTCTTCAGAGTATAAAGTTTCTAATGGTTGCATCAAAGTACACAGTTCCTAATGGTTTTTTCAAAGTAGAAAGTTCTAAATGGTTGTCTCAAGTTACAAATTTCTCAATAGTTGCTGCAAGTTGCAAAGTTCTTAATGGCTACCTAACAGTAAAAATTCTTAATGGTTGCCTCAAAATACAAAATCTCTAATGGTTGCTTTAAATTACAGAGTTCCTAATGGTTACCTGACAGTAAAAAATTACTAAGAGTTATATCAAAATACAAAGTAATGATTTCTTAAAATTCCTAATAGTTGTTTCAAAGTACAAAGTTTTTTTATGGTTTTGTCAAAGTACAAAGTTTCTTATGTTTGCTTCAAAGTACACAGTTAATAATGGTTATATAAAATTACAAAGTTTCTTATGGCTGTGTTGCACTACAGATTTCCTAATAGTTGCTTCAAAACACAAAGTTCTTAATGGTAGCTTTAGACTACAAAATTCCCAATAGTTCTTCAATGTACAAATTTACTAACGGTTGTCTCAACATACAAAGATCGTAATATCTACATCAAAGTACAAAGTTCCTAATGGTTGCATCCAATTATGAAGTTCCTAATGAGGCTATCAAGTTATACACAAATTTCATTATTGTTACTTCACAGTATAAGTACAAATTTCATAATGGTTGCAAAAAAAAATATGAAAAAATTTTAATGGTTGCATAAAAGTACACAGTTCATAACAGCTATATCAGAGCACAAATTTCCTATTTATACAGTAATCCAGAGGCCAAGAATTGTCCAGCTCCATCCCCATTTACTTCTTTGGAGATACTTCAAGTGTCAGGGGTTAACCACAGGACTGGATAGTTTTAATTTGTGTTTGAGTAAGGTGAAAAGGTTGTGACAATTCTCACATGTTAAATTATGAAGTCTACATATCTATTAGTTGATGTATCTGTAATTTTATCCACAATTCAGTCATGATTGGGTAATGGCCTATCACAGTGCTTTACAAATTAATCCGTAATTCTATCAGGCTTAATCAACCACTTATTTCAAACATCCAATCATCAAACAGAACATAGTTTACACAAACTCTCATCTTGGAAAATTCATTAATTAATTTACAATATGAATCCTGTAAATTTTAAAATAACTAAAGCACATAATCAGTTTTTATTTTAATCAGATAAACTTTGAGATTTGCTACATGGATAAAATCTAATGCTGTATCAGTTTCTTTATTATTTGTGCAAAATGACAGTTTTTAACCCAGATTTTAAACACTTTAATTATAGTAAATAAAAAGAAACTAAATAAAAAAAAAAAAACTGATTCTGGATTTTAATATGCTGCATTAAATGAGATAAAATTATGTATAAATACAGACAAAATATTTATAATTATTTTTATAATTAAATCAGTATTTATTTTATGCTGTTCTACAGGCTCAATCATTTCCGAATTGGGAAAAATCTTGTGCTATTCTAATGTGAAAGAAGTTAATTTTGTAACATTTACATAATAGAAAGCATTTTTTTCTATCTTGAAATATTGATTACGCAAATGTGATAAATGTACATGATTTTGGAATGTTAACATATTAAAGTTAACCAACCAATTTTAATAGAGGTGGCCTCACCAAAAGCAATTCTGATTTTAATCAATTTCCATTTAAATTGAATCATTGAGGCTAATGTCATCATAAATGTACAGAGGAATAAGTTTAATGGTGAAAGCAACGGACTGAAATCCCACTGTATGAGATTTTATTATGCAAATCAATGGAGGCCATATTTAGATGTAAGATATTCAGGAATAAAATATTGTGCTAATCAAATATATTTCAGTGGTCTATAACTTTTGCATTCATTTATAAATAAAAAATATGTTGTGTCGTATAACCTGATGGCCTCAAAATAAGTTATTACTAATATTTAATTGCTATTATAACCTGAAATTCCCAGGATATTTTACTAGTATAGATATAAGTACTTTTACTAATATTGGTCGATTGACACCAATTTTATATTGGTGACATTAACTTGCATAATAATATCCAGTATAATGTATGATATAACCTTTGGGACTACACAGTTGAGATATGATTTTTTTGTTTTAAATTTGCAAGTGTGATATATATATATATATATATATACATACACAGACACACAGACACACACGCATATATATATATATATATATATATATATATATATATATATATATATATATATATATATGTATATATATATGTATATATATATATATTGTAATAATATTTTTATTTAAAAATATTTTAAATCACTACATAAAAATTTCTATATTGAGCATTTTTAAAAAAAAAAGTAAATGCTACAGAATGTTGGATCCTTAATCTGTCTATTCTTTCTAATATATATATATATATATATATATATATATATATATTTATGTAAAGAAACTACACACACAAAATGTTCTTTATCAATAGTCAATACATGAACTGCACAATGCTTTCTAAACTTGTCTGGGAAAATAAAAACAAAAAACAAATATATATATATATATATATATATATATATATATATATATATATATATATATATATATATATATATATATAGTGCACAGTCCATGCTGGTAGTAATAAACAGTGCTGGATGTATAATAACAGAGTTAAAATATTTATACTAATAATAACAGAACATTTTCTTCCTCACAGTGTGTTATAACTCTGGGTTTCATGTACAGGGTAAATATCTGACATGGCTTGAAAACTAACTATTGTAAAATTTTAATTGACAAGGAATTTATTGACAAGGAATTGCAATGGATTTCTTTTTTATTCATTCTTATCCCATTTACTCAGCATCACTATTACTAATTGCATAAATATACTGGAATGATTTGTAATTGGAATGAAAGCAGTGATGGCACATATCCTAAATCCATCATAGTAAAGCAGGATGTAGAATTAACAAATACTAATCAATTCAAATATCTCAGTGTATGGATCAGTTGTAACAAATGTAGTATCGGAGAAAAGTGAACATAGAATAGACAGTGCCAGAGGTAGTTTTGCCCAATACCACACATTGCTATATAACCAAAACACTAACCTGAAAATTCGAAGCATGTTTTTAAATAGCCTTGTCAAATCAAGACTCTCATATTGATGTGCTGCATAACCTTCAGAAATATCTAAACTGTATGTAACCACTTTTTAAGATCAATGATTAAAAATGGCTCTGAGTGGGTGAAGCCTGAGGTTCCTGGCAAAAACGAAACTTCTTTGAACTTTGCGAACCAGTGCTACAGATTTACAAACAAAGAACTGTACCAAGTAACAGAAACCACATCACTTGAGGACTTTCAACAGCAGCAACACCTAAAATGGATGGCAAATAAAGAACTAAATAAAGAGGCAGTAAAGATATTGACATTCCACACTTGTTGAAATGAAATGTTAGGAAGGAAACCTCCATCAATACTGAAAAAGTGATAACCTGAGCAATAACAGCTACTGGACTTGAGAAACCTATTTTCCTGAAAAATTGTTTTAAGAGAAAGATTTAATGAATTAAAACATAAAATAATAAAATAATAAAATTAGTACTAGAAATGACCATACCCACAATATGGTAGGACACAGTGGATGACAATGCTTTATCTACATATTTACAAAACTTAAATTAGATGAGAACAATGAAACCGTTACATGCTAACAGATATGAAAGAGTGGAGTGAATTAAGGTTTTACTTGATAGATTACTTGGTCATGCATTTCTTTGGTGATGTGGCTAGGTTATGTGCAGTGAAATAAAATGGAAGGTTGGAGTAGATGTAATATTATGATGGATTGGTTCTTACTGGTCAGCTGATTTATATTTTGTGCCTGTCATGTGACATCTTTCTTACTCTTTGATATGGCATGAATTATAGCTGAGCAAAGGGCATATAATTAAGTTTTTTTTAATGCTACAGTTAAAATTTTAAAGCTAATATATATTAGGTTGGTGCAAAAATAATGACGTAATAATGTCGTTTTTTGACGTTAAAAAATACGTCAAAAAACGACATTATTACATCATTATTTTTGCACCAACCTAATAGCTTTAACATTTCCTATGGTGTTTTAAGATTTGGTAATTAAGAGTGACAGAGAAAATAACTTATCTAGTGATCTTAAATAAATGAATGGCAGAGTAAGATTTAGGAGATATATAAAAAAAGGCAAACTTTATTAAGAGCAAAAAAGTGACAGGAAATTGTGGAGAGCCATGATCATCAACATTGTGAAGAAACACAGCTTGTAGAAGAAGAAGAATGTTATATTATTTGTTATTAAAATATTCTGCATCCATGAATATCTAAAATGGAGAAAATGCTTAAAGCAAATATCGCTTCAAATTATGCCAAACAAGTCTAAAAGGATTTTAAAAATATTTCTTTTACCATTTTATTGCATTGCTGATAGTATAACTGATTTTGCATGTAGCCAGACAATTGAAAGTGCACTTTGCTTTCAGTTTTAGTAATGAATGTTACCAACTCGTCAACAGCCTTCAGATGATGTAGTTGCTGAAGCAATCCACAATATTGTTTTCTTTTTTGCAAAAAATTAAAATATAAATCTAGTTTCTACAAGCAGTAATAGGTTTACAAAATCTATTTGAATAAAAGTGCATTTTCAATGGACAGTCCATCTCCTCACTGAGAATTTATTCTTTCTCATCATCCATTTTGCCACCAACAATTTGTCCATTGGGTGTGGCGGACTTTTAATTGGATGTGAGTCCAGTTGAAACTATAATCCTCTTTCCTTGTGAAACAGTCACCTAATCACTTTCATGTGGAAAGCCATTAATTTTGCCTTGGTTGGAAGTGTGACAAGCCATTGATGTAGCCGGAGCCGATCTGACGAATTGTTCTGCTCTCTGAGCAAATGGCTCTTGCAGAAATGTCTTCTGAGCCCAGTTTTCGGTTTTGGCAGTCAATAAATTTTCTCCTGCTCAATACGTCTCCCCACTTCCCTTTCCACAGACCTGGCATCATGGAATGGCTGTGCCAACTGAAGAATTGCTATTGATTTCATTGTACACTAAAATCCTATCTCCCACACCTAACTCTCCTTTCCCTATTGACTTGCAATCTTGTTTCCACATATTTATGTTTGTTTTTAGCAGATTTTTTTCTGTTTTGTCTGTGTGTGTGCGTGTGTGTGGTTTCTGCGTGCTTTTAATCTTTATTGCTTGTGTTTTTGGATGATTGTGTTAGTAAGCTGACACAGAGGTTTTGGGACAGAGTCAAATGTTGGCTGTCTGGTGAGGTTTTAGTCTGAGAGCACACAGTTACAGAAGGATTCAAAAAGAATTGATTGAAGTGGGGACAAGCTAAAATCTTGTAGGAAGAGGTTACCTGGGATAACTGATTCTCAATTAATACCAAAAGAGGGAGAGAATTAAGTAATTATTTAACAATTTATATGTCTATCCAATGTCACTACAATAGGTTACAAAAGAGGTTCCAATGACATTACAATTAGATGCAGCAAAGGGTTTGCAAAAAGATGTAATAAGGCACCACAGTTTCCAGAGATGCCATAATATATTCATAAATGCTATTACAAAGAAGATTGGTAGATATATTTGAGATGTGGTATGAAATGCTTAAATGATCAAAGCTCATCTCTTAACATCTGTGTTTGTAAATGTACAGGGCATAGTCTCGGAAAAGCTTAAATATATTTGCCTCTTATTTCCTCCTTGTCATACTCTTAATGAGGTTTGAGATGTTTTCATATTAGCGTCCTCATCAGATTTTCTAGGCTGATATATTTCCTATATTAGATTGATGGATTCAGAGCTTGGAAGGCAATTTCTAATGAATAAGAAGAGGAAGTCATATGTAATCACTATCATCCCCTCATTATGAATAGTATATTTGTCAGAGATGTGGTATGGAATGCTTAAATGATTAGTGTCCATCTTGTCATATTTTTGCTTGTATCTATGCAGGACATTGTCTAGAAAGAGATTGGATAGATTAAGACTTTCATTTCCTGTTGAGGTTTGAAATATTTCTATATTAGGGTCCTTGACTGCCATATAAGTTCCCCTATTATACTGATGCATTCAGTGGATTCAGAGCTTGGAAGTCAATATATAGAGAATAAGAGGAGGAGATCTCTATTGATGTGCTCATATGCTGCTGTGGCATCTGTCTAGCAGCTATACAATTTTCTATTGGAGATGTACATAATAATGACAATAATTCTATAAGAAGAAATCTTAATAACTAAGAAGCCCTGGAATTCATATATGTGATGATTTGGCATTTTAATACAACATTCATAAGCAATGAATGAATGAGTTAAGGCAGGTGGTACAGAGTCAAGCAATGTTGGGTGACCTGAAAATTAGTGTATAAAAGATTTTCAACTGCATACACTGTTGTTTTCATTGCTGCTGATGTTTTTATTGTTACCAAATTTTACTTTTTAACCAATTCTCTTGAAGCAATGTGATAATACCACTAAGACACAAGAGGTTACTGTGAGTGAAATAGAATGAGAAGATTTTAGTGAGGTGGAAGGACAACTAAAGAACAGAGTACCAATAGATACTGTATTAAAATTTTTGAAGACTTAAAGTACCAGGGAAACAAGAAATCAGAAGAAAGTTCTAAATGTGAGAAATGTGAGGAAAGAAACTATTAGAATTGAACATATATTTTTATCTAGCTGATTCAACAGTAAAACAATAAGATATAGTTGCTGTAGAATGTGCTCATAAGTTACCCCCTTGACACAACACTTTTCCGAATTAGATTCTGACATGGTGTGAAATAAAAAATGCATGACACAGACACTGTATATACATTTTTGAACATGTGAACTTGGGATAAACAACTGTCTACCAGATCTCCTAAGCTGTTGTACTACTTCATGCAAAAACATGTTGAAATATTAAATTTGCCAATCTAGCAGTACACTGACATTGTTGAGGTAATAAGAAAGAGATTGTTATTTATTCTGCATTATGGACAGAAATGTGGCACAAGGCCAAAATGGATAATGGGGGAAAAAGGATGGTCTTCTGTCTTAACATTAAACGCAGCTAGCCACAATCACTGATCCAAATATACCATAATATTCCTTACATCAAAACAACACATTCTTACTTACCATTCTTACAACAGCCATCATAATACGTCAATGTCTCTATGAAAATCCTAACTAGTCCCTATATGCACAATTCATGTCTGTGGGAGAAGAGGAATAAAATAACAATTTTAAAAATCTAAACCCCAATGAAAGAAAGCTCGGAACAATTGCAATTAAAATATTTATAGAAATGTCAGAGAGAAACCATGTCACAGGGGTGGGGATGTCTTAAACCAAGAAGCCAAGTCAGGACCAGTAACATTACTGATCCTTCTTTGGAACTAATGGCACCAGGAAGAATTTTAGTGAAGAAAAGAAACAACATAGATTCAAACACAGAGAACCCTGGGGAAAACCAGCATTAAGTTATCTGATGTTTTTGGCACAAATAGTATTTCTAATGCAAAAAACGTTTTTTTCTGAGAATGAAGTAAGGAAAAGGCTTATGCTTATTTTGTAATAATGTAGTAACTTCTTTTCTTTTTATGTGCTGTGTCACTTCAAGACATAAACGATCATAGCCCTCCATTTCCCCTTATCCCTTGCAGCTCTCAATAAGTTTGCTACTTACCCAAGGCTGTATTCTGCCATCCATTTGCTTAAGCCTGCTAGGTATGTCATGTGTTGCTTTCCTTTGTCACTCTTTCCCTTTATTCAACCTGTGGGTATCAAATTCTCTAAGCCTTCCTTTCTCATTATGTGTCCCAGAAATTTCAGCTGCCTCTTCCTCCTTCTTTACATCCTTTTCAAAACCTCATCATTGCTCACATGCTTGGTCCATGATATCCTTAGCATTTCAGACCTGTTAGGTTAAGTTGTAAATTTAAAATTTTTGTCATATACATGTATAGATCGTGTAATCTGGCTCACTTGGTCTTGATAATTAGCAAGACTCTATTTGCTTGATAAAAAAGCCAGGAAAACGAAGAAAACATTTTTTCGTTTTTTTTATTTGAAATGCAAAATTGTCATTCTGAAGTGTTTAATGGAGGGATGGTCACTGCAGCATCTATTAGGTTGGTGCAAAAATAATGACGTATATTATTCAATGAAACATGTATTAATGAAAAAATGCTGCCTAAATACACACAATATATACATATATATATATATATACACACACAAACATAGGGTAAATATTCCACAGTCAAAATGTCGGTGACTAAATCCACTTCCAAGTGACGCAGCTTGTTAGCAAGCCAGTTGGATGAAAAATAAGATCTAACAAAATGTGAAAGAACTCTTTGAGTCAATGGCCAGCAAACAAGAGTTGGTGTCTCCATAAAGGACCATGGAGAAAGCAATGGGAAACAACTCCAAGATAATCCCAAGATATATCATGGCTAAGATGTAGTAACTACTAATGTTTCAATTGTTAATCAGAATCAGAAAAAGACAGCTAAATTTTTTTGGACACATAATGAGGAAAGAGGGATTGGAGAACTTGACCCTCACATGCCATGTTGAGAGATAAGGAAAGACAACTTACCACCTACCTGACAAGCTTTGTAAATGGATGGCTGAAGCTGGGTGGCAGGAGGCTTGGTAAAGTGAGAAAAACTGTTAGAATCACAAGGGATAGAAAGCTGTGGAGAGCCAAGACCTCTCATGCCCTTAAGGGACACAGAAAGAAGAGTCTGTTTGTGTTGCTTCCTCTGCTACTGCCAAATGCTGCTTCTGTAATAAAACATATTTCTTTTTTGTTTTGAATATATTTTCCACCATTTTCCATCATAGCTCTACTTTTTGTTTCAACTTTCTACATTGAATATATTCTCCAAGACTATGAATACTTGAATCTAGTTTAACTCCATAATATTGCAATATGTAAATGGTGGTTTTGTATATCATCAAATATATTTGATCTAGAAGTGACTGATTAATTTATTTTTTACAGTTTACCAGCACCTTGTAGTTTATTTAAAGTAAAAATATTTCAGGTTATTCTTTTTTCAGAGGATCGAATATTGCAATAATAATTTTTTTTGAGAATAACAAAGGTTTTTTTTTCCAGATACAATTCTGCTATTTAATCCATAGCTGGGGGAGGAGATAGATTCATAGCTTTCCCAAGGGTATTTTTGATTGATTCAGAGTTTCTTTGTTCCTAACTACATTTTCCTATCTCTTAATACTGTGCTTGTGTTTCTGAAAGGCATCTTTCACTCTTTCTATATGTGTCTAGGTTTGTTTCACACTTTCTGCCATTAAATTTCTGCTTGATTTTGACATCCCTATTTCTTTTGCTGATGCTCCCCCAAAATATATGACTCATATGTATTGCGTGCAAGTGTTTATATTCTTTTATCTTCTTTTAAGCACCATGTCCCTTCAGGACATTGGCAATCATGGCTCTTCACAATTTCTTGTCCTTTGTAGCTCATAGTAATTTTTTTCTTTTTGCTATCTCTCCTAAACCCTGTTCTAACATCCATTTACACAAGTTCATTCGGTAGGTTATGTGCTGTTTTCCTCTGTCCCTCTTGTTTTCAGTATGTCCTGTGAGTGTCAAATTTGCTAAGCCTTCTTTCTAAGTGCCCTAAAACTAAAATAATCTTTTTAGTGAAAATAAGTGAATGAGGAAAAAAATTAGCTGACTATTAAAGTAAAAATTTTGTAATAGCAATAAAGAAACAATATCTAACATGACTTGAATGCACACTCCATGAGCTACAACATAATCAATTAAGCCACAAAGGTCAATGGTCAGGCAGAGCATAAAACTAGTCATGATGACATCCTTATCTTCCATTGAATTCTGAGATGAAGTACACTCACTAATTTCCATTCACTATTTCCATGGAAAATGTTCAGACAAGCTATATTCCCTTAGTTTCACCAGTTCAGACCTTCACAGCATGGACTCACTTTGTTGTGTACCAGAGTCAGCTCATTATAATTTTAACCTTTTTAAGATGAAGGTCAACCATTATCTATCCTACATATCTTCTTAATATTATTTTCTGTTTTATTCCTCTACAACAACCTCATTCAGTAATCCTCTACACTGAGTGGCTCTTGGGCCTTGTATTGAGTAAGAGATAGTATAAAAAATAAATTATGCCAAATTTCAACATTGAAACCACAAGATTATTCAAGTAAGAAGTGTGATGTAGGAATAAAAAAAGTAATGTCTAACTAGACTTGAATACACATGACAGGTTCCACCATTCTTTTTTATTTGCCATGTTCCCTCAGGATGTAAGTGGTTACGACTCTCCACAATTTCCTGTCCTTCATAGCTCTTAATAAATTTTGTCTTTTTTGTTATTTCTCCTAAACCTTGTTCTACTATCCATTTACTCAAACTCATTATGTATGCTATACATTGTTTTCCTCTGTCCATCTTGCCTTTTCTCTGTGCTGTGAGTATCAGATTTTCCAAGCTCTCTTTCCTCTTTTTTTACCCTAGAAATTTCAACTGTTTCTTCCTAATGTTAAGTAAAATTTTCCCTTTTGTTTCCATTTTCTCCATGGCAACATGACTAGTTTCATGCTCTGCCTGGCCATTGAACTTTTCTCAAAGACTTTGTTGTTGTTCACATATTTGGTCCATGGTATCCTCAGCATCGTTTGTAGAATCATGTTTCTCTTGCTTCAAATCTCTTCTTCATTTCTGAGGAGATTGCCCAACATTAACTGCCATATAGGAGGACAGATATCATGCAACAGTTCAGCACTTTCTTCTGTGTTTCCAACAAAATTTTCTGTTGGTTGCTTTTTATCACAACTTTCTAGGTTGAATATACTGTGTCAGAAACTCTGAATATTTAACCTTTTTTTAATCATTTCACCCCAAGCAAGGCAACAATGCCACTAAGACAGAAGGGGTTACTAGGAACAAAAGAGAATGAAAAGAATTTTGTAGAGAAAACAGACAATGAAAGACCAGGCTTTAGGAAAATGTTAATTGGAATTGCATTTAAATTTCTGAAGATTGCAGGTGGCAGGGAAGCAAGAAATTGGAAGAAAATTCTGTGGGTGAGAAGTGCAAGAAAAAAAACAATTAGAATAGAACATATGGTTGCATCTAGCTTTTTCAACAGTAGAATGGTGAAACTTAGTTTTCAATCTCGTAGTATGCATAAATTCATGCAACTGAGGCACCAAAGAGGAAAGTTCATTAGAATAATTGCCATTTGTACAAAAGACAAAGTTATGTTCTCTTACAGTGGTGTGAAAGTTACTAAAACTGAGGTCACAGGTCAGGGTCAGTTACATTACAAACCTTACTTTTGATTTAATCAAGAATCTTGGTGATATATAGT
This sequence comes from Acanthosepion lycidas, assembly GCA_963932145.1. Taxonomy (NCBI): domain Eukaryota; kingdom Metazoa; phylum Mollusca; class Cephalopoda; order Sepiida; family Sepiidae; genus Acanthosepion; species Acanthosepion lycidas. The sequence continues at coordinate 76,199,945 of OZ010586.1, forward strand.
AGGAGCAACAGACCAGATATGGCAGCAATATTCAATGTATGGATGAATGGTAGATTTATAAATGCACAAGATAGATTCTGACGAGAAAATTTGTCTGGTATGACATAGTGGACCTATAATACTGCAATATTAAATCAAAATGGAGGTTTTATATGAAATCAAATATATTTGATCTGGAAATTCACACTTTAACTTCATTTGCTATTCAAACCTTGATTGATTCATATTTAGTTTGAGAGAATGGCATTCTAGCTAACAGGATTCATTAAATATTAAAACTTAGTGAAAACGTCTTTTTCAAAGAAGGATTACTTTTGGTAAGCCATACTGACATTTGATGTATGACATATTGATTTAATTTAATTTAGGTGGATAATTATACATTTTGCTTCTTTTTGGCTTCTAATGAAATTTTTCAATTTTTATTCTTGTTTTCAACTCAATCAGAAAGAATGCCCATTTTCAAGCCGTGACATTTTGAATGAATCAAAATTTTTGTTTCTGGGAGAAATCTCTTGTAACCTTATAAATTAAAAATATAGATGTTTGTGAATATGCAGTGAGAATTCATGTGTCAAACGAAAGTAATTTCAACAGAATTAATATAATATTCTGAAAAACTACTACCATGGTCCATGCAGATGGAAACGTTAGAGATAAATTAATGAAAATGGTAAATATATCTTTTAATTAAAGATGATGACAGGGCAATTTAATTAGACTGACAATATAATGCATACATATACACATACATACATATCACAGATTTAATTTTATCAATTAAAACTGGTATTAAGAAAAACAATGTTGATAAAAATTTCAGGTTATGCTGATTAATATATAAATTTCAGTTTTTAATATCTATCCTTATAAAAAGATATAAAACACTTGTTTTGATAACTTCAAATTTTATCATCTAAAGTTGTCTTCTTTTTTATTTTGTCTCAGTCAAGATCATAAAGTCTACAAACCTATGTCACAATTAATTGTCAACTTTATAATCTTTTGAATGGTTGTATAGCATGTATCTTCCCAGGGTGGCATACTCTTTTGAATTCAGAATATTCCTTCTACTACACTGGTTGCCAACCATAGTTAGAGATCATATTCTGTCCTGGATTTAATCCTAGCTAGAGGGAGAAGGAAATCACTGAATTCAAAACAAGCCCAAAGATGAATGGGTTCAATCAAGTAATCTGTCCCAAGGCATGGTGAGCCCTGGGCAAGATTACCTGACAGAACCGATTCATGGAGACAGAGCTGCTATTCACATGGTATATTTATCATATAAATATTTCTTGAAATTTTTTACCTGAGAAAAATAATCAGTTTTGATTGTGCTTTGTATAGGCTTTCTGAATACTTTGTGTTCCATTATTTTTTTAAATATATCTTTTTTAATTTTATATAAAACGATTGTCAATATTTTTGCTCATATTGTCTGCTATAAAGATTGAATAAATATATGGTATAATATTGGTGTAAATACTCTATACTATGTAGGTACATAATGCAATAAACAGTTTTTTCTGGCATGTACTGAATATTTATTTTCCCCATCATATATATATTAGGTTGGTGCAAAAATAATGACGTACTAATGTTGTTTTCTGACATTAAAAAATACGTCAAAAAACGACATTATTACATCATTATTTTTGCACCAATCTAATATATATATATATATATATATATATACCAACCTAATATATATATATATATATATATATATATATATATATATATATATATATATATATATAAAAGAGAAAAGAGGAGGTGCAAGGGTTTTTGATTATAATGTCATTGTTTTTAAATATATATTATACTTATTTTCCATATTTTTTGCTACACACGTTTCGGGTCTTGTGACCTTCATCAGGCAAAGAATGGTTATTTTCACATATTATTTAAAGGAATTAATTTTTTCCTTATGCTTTCTCACGTTTAATCATTGTCTTTTGTGTGTAGTAGTAATCCAAATTCTTCTTGGATTTATATACATACATACATACATACATACATATATATTTATATATATATATGTATATGTATGTATATATATATATATATATATATATATATATATATGTGTGTGTGTGTGTGTGCATATACACTAAAGGTAAAAAGTTTGGGGCCACTCAGCAGTTCTTTAAAAAACACTACTATGTATTTGCTTTTACTTTTTCAGTCATTCTAGAGGCTCTACTTACTATCAAAAAGTTCAAATTTGGATTCATCTGTCCACAATAAATTTTGCTGAATTATGACTATTTTGTAAGAGAAATGCTGTATTTTGTTTATACCATTAACCTCTAAGTAGACTTTTTGAAATTGTCAAAATTTTTAACTAAGTTAAAAGTTTATACTGGTTCTAAATGTCAACTCAGCACTGACTAATGTAAACAAAGCATAAGTAGCTGAAGAAAAAGTGATTGTACCATTACATTGGTATCTTCCTAGTCTTTTTTTTTGTTTTTTTTGTTTTTAATTTTGAAGTAATTTGTACAAAATGGTAAAATCAAGGCAACTAAGCATTCAGGTGTGGGTACAAATTGAAATTTTATTCAAAGAAGGCTACTCTCAAAGGTAAAGTACCAAGAATTTGAAGTTTGGTGGACAATATTAATTCAAAGGCAGTTAGAAATTGACGCAAATGTTGACAGCAAATGATTTGAAGCACCAAAATTGACAACTGCTGCTGAAGATATACACTGTGTTATTGAAAGCAAAAGAAATAGAAGGAAAAATGCTCCAGAGTTGACAGCTGAACATATTTCCATTCTGAAAGCAAACAGTTTCATTCTCAAATCTGAAAAACTGATTTAGATCAGTGGGGCTCAGGGTGTGCATAACAATCAAGAAACTCCTGCTACAGAAGATGAATGAACAAAAAATACAATTATGGGGAAAAAACATAATAACATTGAAAAAGTAGCAAAATGTATTGTGAACTTTTTGTTATGAGAGGGGAGTGTATGTGAGATGAAAGCCAGGGAAAAGACTGAATGAATGTGTGGCTCCAAGAGTTATGCATGGTGGTGGGTCTGTTATGGTGTAGAGTGTTTGTGGGAGGAGATTTGATTCAGTAAAGGAAATCATGAAAAGAGAACAATATCATTTGAATTTGTAAAGACATGCTATACCATCTGATTTATGCATAATTTGAAAAAAAGTAACCTTTCAACAAGACAGTGATCCAAAACACTTTTTGAAATTATGTCAAAATTACCTTTTTGAAATTGTGAATCACTCCCATATCAATTACTATGGGATGAATTGGATAGGAGAGTTAGAAGAGAATACTCAAAGAGTGAGAGTGAGCTTTTTCAGTGCTTAAACAATGCTTGGGAAGTAAAAACTGTTGGAAAGAATGCCAAGAATTTGTAAAGCATTAAGACAGGTGGTGATTTTATTGACAAAAACAAAACTATTGTTATATGATCATTTTTTTATAGTTAAGTGCTTAATTTTTGACAAATAATAATTAAAATACCCATTAATGTACATAAAATTATAAATTAATGTATCTCAAAGTGAACAGAATTTTGTCAATAAATATATGACCATGTGTGTGCAGAGCTGTGTGTGAATATGCCTCTAAGGTATGCATATGCATGTAATATATTTATGGAGGTGTGTGCATGTTCCGCTTTATTAAAACTGAAGAAATAATGGATAATTAATCATTTAATCATTTAATCTTTTTGAGTGAAACCCAATTTCAACAGCACTACATCATTGTCTTGGACTTTGAGTTTTAAGTCTGTCAAATTTTGATTGTACATATTTAACTTAAAAAAAGTTTTCAAAAACAAATGTTTAGATGCTTCAAATAGCAAGAAGACTTTTTCCTGATTCTTGCTATAAAAGAGGATGAAAGTCCATAAGTTGAATTAAATCATGAAACATGAATACATGTATTTGTCTTTTAAATATTTCAAAACCAATTTTGAGAATGAAAACAAAAAGCGATTTTTCATTTATAATATATGTCTAAAGAATACATAAAAGAAGACCTTTATACAGAAAAGAAAAAAGTAATGAATAAAATCTGAATGTCTGGGATGAGAGGTTATCACTGTTTACATTATTTACAATTGGATTATTGTCCTCATCTTTGTTGTTATGATCACAATATTTCAATCCTTGCACTCTCCAGCCTTCATCAGATTTTTTATTGATTTGGGTAACCTTCAAGGAATTTCAAAACTATCCTTTATTTAATATATAGAGATTGATTTCTCTCATTCTGCTGACCGTATCTAGCAATATCTTGTCTAGTTTTTATTGTGTATTCAGTCTCTGGGCTTGTGTAGTACAGACATAGGCACAGTAGGAATGGAGTTAACAATACAAATCCAAAGAAGGATCTGCAGTGTAATCAATCCTAACCTGGAATCTTGACTTCAGTCACTTTCTCATCAACATGACATGGCTTCTCTCTGTCTTTTCTACAAATAATTTTATGGCAACTTCTCTGAGGAGCTTTTTTCCCTGGTACTCCAACTACATGAATTTAAGTGTGCTACTAGATTGACAGCTAGGTCCCACTTGTTCACTGTTGGAATAGTTAAATGCTACCACCACTTCTACTCCAACAGCTTCATTTCTTGCACTTCCCGCCTGTGGAATTCCCTTCTATTTACTTGCTTCCCTGATAACTACAATCTTTAAAGATTTAAATGCAACATCAATCGCCATTTTCTTGAATCCCATTCATCTTTTCACTTTTCCTCAATAATCAGTCTTTTCTCTCACTTTCACTCTCTGTAAGCCGTTGTATACTAAAGGCATTCTCACTTTGTTTGGGATGAAATTATTAAAAAAAGCAAAAAAAAAAACAAACTGAGCAGTACTAAAAGAAGAACAAAACAAGTACCCCTAGTCATAGATGGTAGAATGAAAATAATCTACCTAGTAGATTGAATAACTTTTCTGAAGGTTACAGATATTGATAGCTATCTGAAGAAGGCTGTGTGAACAATGGCTGAAACATTGTGATAACAGCAACAAAAATGAGGACATTAGTCAGAATGTAAATAATGTAACTATTGTTTTATAATTGTTTTAAAACTTTTATTTGAATTGTATGATAAAAAGAAAAACCTATATAAACAGTCTGGAATCCTGGGAAGTCACACTAATTTATATTTAATTGCTGATTCCCAATAAAACATAATGCCTTGCTACAGCAGACAATGGTAATTCCTGACAAATTAAAGTCTGGCTTTTAGCTGATAATAGACTATCATATGTATAAAGATGCTGGCAGCTGTGTTCCCATTATCTATTTCATCAATTTATCATTAGAATTTTCACAATATTTGCAGAAAACACCCAACTATGCAAACAGTAATAAAAAACTTTGTTCTCAATTTACACAAAACAATAAACTTATATATTCTTAATTAGCACCAACTGAAAAAGTTCCTGGTTTTCATACAGTCACCAAAGTTAATCAATGTTGAGCCTGGTCAGTACCTAGAGGGATGACTATTTGGGAATACCAGCAGCTGTAAGCTTGGATGTGCAAATAGTTTAAATGATAATGACTCAGAATTGGAAATTGGAGAGCCGAGTTCCAGTTGGATTCATTTGTGCATTGTTTTGCATATGAAAGGTGTAGATCCACTTCTTCTTCCCCAGCTATGGGTTAATTAGTGGGACTGGTAATGGTAAATTATTATTATCTTCAAAAAATTATTATAATCTAAAAAATACATTCTGGATTTAAATAACCTGAAAGAGGTTGATAAATCATAAAAAAACACATTAATGAATGAATGAAAAAAGTTCATGCTTAGGATAGCTATTTTGAAAAGGCAACAGCCTTTTCATAATAGCTATCCTAATTATTTGATGTGGTTTACCATTAGTATTTTTTGACAAGTACATTTTTCATCTTAATTTGAAGTTTATATTTTCAGTTTTATTTTTTATTAATAAATCTCTGAGAAAATAATATAATATCAAAGTTTATTATTATTAAGTGAAGAATTGCTAAACATTATTAACCATTCGGTAGTATTTCTTTCATCATAATTTCAGTTGCTTTTCAGTTGCTTTTCATTGCAACAACTCAGATATCATTCTACAGCTATCAATCAGCAGATTGGAAATAAAGAATAATTTATAAAAAGCAACTTTCTTTCATCAAGTTTAGTTTCTATATTTATGCAAGTAGGATTAGTAACTGGAAAATTATCTTGAAGTTTTATTAGATGATGAAGCATTGTCAATTATTAATTTCAAACTAGAAAGAAATTTCTGACTTTCATGTGTCCAGAAAGGATGTTATTGTGGTTTGTAGAACAATCTCATTAGAAACTGTAAGAACTTTCCTTCCAACCAGATATTACTTTTATCCTAATTTTAGTTGCTTTTGTAGCAGACAATAAACCTTTTTGCTTGACATGCATGCATTGATAACCCTCTCCACAAAAGCAACCCCCTTTTTAGCCTTAGGGTATACATAAAAAGAAAAATCCAAAAGCATACATGCTGTAAATTCCAAGAGGCGAGATCTCTTTCACTTTGACCCAAGATTAGGATAGAATGCTAAAATTATTGCTCCATGCGATAGATGCACCTAATGTAGACAGAACACCTCACTTAATCTTTAATTCATCAACAGAGTAAGTTCAACTTTTCTTTCATTCTCTACAGATACTCTTAAGAAAATTTCTTCAATCTTTCTTTCAGGAATTATCCTTGAAATTTTCTCTATACAAAAATGTTCCAGACAGAATAAAAATTTCAATTTAATTTTGTTCTCACTCTTTCTTTTGTCTATATTCTCAACCAATTTAACTCTTGTAGTTTTTGATCATCAAATTATTTTGAATTTTCATTAAAGGAAGTATTGTCAACCATTATTAATTTTTTCTAGTATTTCATTCATCTCAATTTTAGTTGCTTTATTGACACTAGTTGTATTAGTAATAGTAATGTTATCTTAAATGTTTATTTGATGCAGCATTTTCGAACATTATTAATTTTGATTAGTAGTTCTTTGATCCTAATTTTTGTTGCTTAAATAAGTAGTAGTATTAGTAGTAATATTATGTTGAACTTTTATTAGAGGAAATATTATCAACCATTATTAATATTGACTATTATTTCTTTCATCTTAACTTCAGTTGCTTTATTTACACTAATTGTATTAGTATTAGTAATATTATATTGAATTTTTATTGGATGAAGTATTGTCAAGCATTAATTTTTTCTATTATTTCCTTTCTTTTCTTTCTATTTCTTCTTTCTGCCATTTTATTTCCCTTCTTTATTTCCTTCTTTCATGCAGTCTTCTCATTATCATTTTCACTTTTTCTTCTCATTCTACTTCACCTTCTCTTCTTATCTGCTATAATTCTATTTTTTTAATTCTACTTTTTGTCCTTTCTTTACTATCCTTAATCATCTCCATTTTTTTTTACATTTATTCTCTTTTTTGATTCATTCGTTATTTCTTTAATATGTTCCTTTCTTTCAATTTTACCAATAAGACATTTCCTTGGCAATTACTTGCTTTTGGTTTTCCTCTTCCTTCATATTCCAAATTTAAACTCTTTCCCTTATTGCTTCAATGACTATTTTTGTTTCTTTATCATTTTATTCTTATTTTTTTTCTCAAATTCATTTAATTTTTAATAGGGTGCTTGGAAAGAGAGAGAAAATATCTTAGTCCTCTCTACTCTCCAAAGTTCATGATAGGCATTAGTATATCTATGATATACTAACACTATAGCAAGATAGAAGGAAGGAGTAGAATAATTGAAGAAATTAAGAAATTAATCAATAATGTTTCCCCCTGGAATAAAATGGAGAAATTATATTGAATCAATTGCTAGGTCTGCTGCTAAGAAAGTTGGTTCACTGTGTCTAGGGAATAGAATGTGCAAATTATGACAGAAATGAAAGTTGAAATGAAATATTCTGATCAGTATTAGTTACTAAATGAGAGATCAGATATGATGACGGTGTGTAATCATCTTAAAATGTTACTCCTGGCAAACCATGAGCCAGGGTAAAAAGAATTATATTCATAAGGCATTTATGGCTGCTCTCTGAAGAAAATAGAATGAAATACCTATGAAAATTTGCAAATCATTAACTGTGAGCTACAAGAAGAGGTTGGTTGATGTAGAAGTGAATAATGGCTATTCTAGAAAGTGTTAAATGAAGATTGTGTATTCTTTTTTGTATTGTACAAATAGTTTATTCACTCATTAAAATGGATAAACAGGATTTATTTCTATTAAATCAAGATTTTTTCTGTTTTCTATGCACATTTAGTTATCAAGCATTTGTGTGCAGTTAATCATAAAAGTATGTTTATTCATTAGTTTGAAATACAATAAAATAAGAATTTGTATGTGTATGAATATTTGATTCCCTCACTGTATATATATATATATATATATATATATATATATATAAAATTTTACCAACAATAGAAATATGAAAAAAGTAAGCAGTATGTAAAGGGACAAATATAAAGGTTTTAATTTAATATCCTCAAGAGGGACATGGAACAGCCCAGGGGATACATTTTAAGTTCCTTATTTAGGAGACATGGTGGTATTTTCTTGTTCACAAAATCTGTAACTGGTTATCACACCTGTTGCTATTGGGAAGTAAATTGCAACTGGTTATTCTCACCAACACACTATCACATGAACTTCCAGTGCCCCTTAAGACATTGGTAAATTCATCTAGTCAAAAGGGAGATAATTGCCTTCTACCATCTGTCTCTGTTTTCCCTTTTTTCTCCTTTTCATATACTTTTCATTTGCTAATTTTATTTTATTATTATTTATGGTTTTTCCTTTGTCTTAATCATAATTCTTCTATTTTCCAATTTTTTTCTCTCGCTTCTTTTCCCCTGCATTGCTACTTAAATATCTTTTGTTCTTATAAAATGTCATAACCTTGGCAACATTACAAAATTCAAAGAAAATTTCAAACAAATGAAATAAATGAATTAAGTAGGAATTAATCTACTGAATAAAATTAAACAGCACTAAAAATTTGTTTCTTGAATTTACAGATAATGACTGAGTTGATAGCCAAATGTTTCCATGATTACAAAATGACCGTTAATTTTAATATGTAAGACATTTGAATTCAGAGAATATTTGTGCTTTTATCTATTTTCCATATTTTAAGAAAAAGCTTAAATACTTCTAGTTTAATATTTAACACTTGTAGAATGATTCAAATAAGCACAAATATTATACAAACAATGGTCAGTATTAATTATTTTGTAAAGAAACTTTCTGCAATCAACTGAAAAGAAAAATGTATGTCCATATTTTTAAATCTAATTTACCCCAAGCAAGTCAGTAAAGCCACTAAGACACAAGGGGTTACTAAGTGTGAAAGAATTAGAAAACAGAAAACATTATGAAGGAGCAAGAACAACAGAAGAGTAATCAGGAAGACAGTAGATAATGATTGACATTGCATTTAGATTTTTGAAGATCAAAGTTGGTTGGAAACCTTGCAGACAGAAGTGATTACAAAAGCTTTTATAAGTACAAAAAATGTATATTTATAAAATTAGATTATAAACTAACAGATTTTCCCTTTTCATTTATGATGTAGAAAAGTGAATTTGAAATAAGGATATAAGTAAATTAGTTCACTGAGATGTGACGTAAGTATACATTATTTATAGCAAGTTAGGTCACTGTGTTGTACCAGAAAGTTTTTCTTTTCAGAATCCATCTTGCACATCTACAAATCTACCATTCGTCCATGCATTGAATACTGCTGCCATATATGGCCTGGTGTTCCTGAATCTTTAAGATTCTCAAAAAAATTCAAAGTAATCATCTGCAAAGTAATCAGTCTTGACTTGGCATCACAACTTTAGTCATTTTCTCAGTATGATGTAGCTTCTCTCTGTCTTTTTACAAATATTTTCAAAGCAACTGCTCTGATGAGCTTTTTTCCACTGGTGCCCTGAATGCTACTAGACTGCTACTAGATTGGCATCTAGGTCCCACCCGTTTATTGTTGAAATAGCAAAATGCAACCACCACTTCTACTCCAAAAGTTTCTTTTCTTGCACTTACCACCCATGGAACTCTGTTACATTTACTTGTTTCCCTGATAACTACAAACTTCAAAAATTTAAATGCAATGTCAATCGCCATCTTCTATCTTCTTGAATCTCACTTATTTTTTCTCCTTCCCCCTAATCCTCCCTATACACAATCTTTTTTCCTCACTTTCACTTCATGTAACTTCCTGTGTTCTAGAATCATTCCTGCCTTGCTTGGAGTGAAATGATTAAAAAATACTCTTAAGCTTTTAATCAATGCTTTATAAAAATTTCGAGATACAAGTAAAGTAAATACATAAATCACTTCATCACTATCCACTGTAATATATTACATTTGATTGCATTATGAAATGGTCAGTCATGGCACCAAATATATATTCTGCATTATTTGATCATGGTTCTGAATATAATATAATATGGTTTTACACTACAGTTTAAAAGTGTGAAGCCACCCACAGAATTAGCATGGGATGAACTTGATAGAAGAGTGAAAGAAAAAATGAACAAGAGCTCTTTGAGTCATTGAAAAAAGAATGAAATCAATTATCAAAATTGAGAAACATTGCCAAACGAATGCCAAAAATTTGTGCTATAGTAATCAAGGCTAAAGGTGGATATTTTGACGATAACAAAATTTAATCATAAAATTCCTTTCTTCTTTTTGTCATAATAAAATCCCTAATAAAAAATATGTCACACTTTCTTTAACCATGTATAATAATTTTCTCTTATTTAAAGCACAAAACAACTACCTTTTGGGCCAATGTAAAAAATGACCAGTGGTAGCTTCAAACTTTTGAACTGTAGTGTATGTTTTTGGCCAATAAAATTCTAATCTTTTATGTGCTAAATGTAGGAAAAGAGATGTATTTATGTTATTTGTGTTAGTTATAGACTCTCATAACAGATGTCATGCATAGCATCTGACTTATTCAGAAATATCTAAACTGTCATTTACATACAACTGTTTTCTTAGATCGTGGTTACTAATGGTTTCAAATAGATTAATCCTTCAAATTTTATAGAAAGAAATCCTCCTTGAAACCTACAGATTGCCACTACAATACCAGAAAGAGCTACAGTGCTATGAAAAAGTAAGCAAACCTCTAAGATAATATTTTTTAAAAATTGTTTTTTTTTTACCAGATGATCAACAAATCTTAATTAAGCTTTTCTTAAATTTTCATTAAGAAAACACTTTATTAAATCAATTACAGCCACTTCCAAAAAATTTTATCAAGCTGGAATAAAAATATTAATTCAAAATTATGATGTGCAGAAGTAAATGAACGCTTACATTCAATATTTGGCGACTTCTCCTTTTGAGGTTACAATGTCAACCAACCTTATTCTATAATTTTTAAGACGTTTCTGGCAGTCGTGTGTGCTGATATTTGACCATGCTTTTTGGCAAAACTCCCACAATTGCTCGATATTACCTGAGTTTCTTGTATACACTGCCTTCTTTCACTTGAATCATTGATTTTCAATTGGGTTTAGATCAGAACTTTGACTAGTCCATTCCAATCCTTGAACTTTGTTTTCACAAACCCATTCTTTTGTGGATTTGATTTGATGCTTCATATCATTGTTGTGTTGGAAGTTCCAGTCCTGACCTGAATCCAACTTTTACCAAATAAAGAAAACCACATCATGTGAACACTTCCAATAGCAAAAACTACAAAACATGTAACACTTGTAACTAGAAGATAAAATAATGATATAATCAAAATGATAACTTTCAAAACTACCAAAGACAAAAAGATTGGAAAGAAACTCTTAGAATTGATTGATTTATTCATTTTCTCTGGCTTATTATTTAGGAGAAATAACAGAAAGACAAAATTTATTAAGAGCTACAATGAACCAGAAGTTGTGAAGGGCCATTATTATCTACTTCCTGAGGGGACACAGCAGAAAAATAATGATTTTATGATACAAGACTTATTATTTAACTGGGACTAGAAAAAGTGGATTTATACCTTTTCCTTTGCATGTAAGTGAATACACAACTGGAATTTGAAGTTGGTTTTCTGATTTCTCACATTATCTATTAGACCACTCACGCATCAAGGCTTACAGCAGCTGGCATTCCCACTGAGTACTGGCATTCCATCTGAGTACTGACCATGTTCAACATTGCTTAACTTTAGTGATTGGACAAGAACCGATGTTTCAGTATGATACGGTGTTTCAGTGTGATAAGCTAGCGACAATGAGTTGTATATTAACATGACAAAAATATAATTGAACCGACAAGACTTAATATTTTAAAATATTTTATTATTTTAAAAGGTAAAATTATTGATTAAACATTTTAGCCATGATCATTAGATTGAAGAAATGTTCAAAACTGAACCAGATATGAAAGTCAATTTTGTTTTTTGACAATTGTTATATTCTGTGCTAATAGGAATATATTCTTGAAAAACAATATGGATAAAATAAGTAAGGGCTTATTGCAAAAAAAACAGTGCAATAAGAATAAAGGTAACAATAATGCACAAGGTCGTCGCAAGTCAATCCAGTAGTGAGTTCTACTATTGGAAGGTCAGTAGTTCTTGCGTAAGTTTGAGTCATACTCAACAGTTCCCAGCAAGTAATATTTACCAACCTCCCCATGGGGTAGGATGTGGCACAAGGCTGAATTTAATGTGTGGCAATCAAAGTCCACAGACTCAGTCAAAAATTCTCTGTAAACCCTGCATAAACGGGTTTGGGTCTTTCTACCTCCCCAGACGAGACTGCACTTTGGCATAGCCTTGTCCAGGTTCCTCTCTGCCTGAAGGCAAAGAATTCAACAACATCTAAGAGCTGAGTAACAGATCCCAACTAGTCTCTGTAATAAATTGACTAACAGATACTTATAGGTAGTTACTACCTATAGTGTAGTCACTCATGGTGGTGGCAGGTTATTCCATTACATCAACAATGGAAATAATAATTAAGCTTGATCTATAAAATAAGAAAAAATATTATTAAAAAAAAAATCATTGATTGATTCATTCATCTTCTATGATTTATCAACCCTTTGCAGGTTATTTAAAGTCAGAAAATATTTTTAGATTGTGGGAATGTTTTTGGAGATAATATTTCTTATTAATTAACCCATGTGGTGAGAAGATGTGGAGACATACTTTTCCCAAGAATATTTGCACATAAGTAAATATAATGAACCCAATGGGAATTGGAACTTCACTCTCTGATTATCAATTCCAAGCCATTAAACCATTTCATCATCCATACAGCCAAAATTACAGCACCTGGTATTCCCAAATAATCACCCATCTATGTACTTACCAGGCTAGATGTTGCTTAATTTTGGTGTCCGTACTGGAACTGGTGTTTCAACATGATGTATCTGTAAGTCTAAATTCCCATCAGTATTAGAAAGAGCTATAACATTTAGTGGAGTTGAAAAGTTTAATTTGCTTAAAAACTGTTTTAATAAATGTCACAGGGAAGTTTGTAATAGTCCACTCTCTTGGTGAGTATGGGTCTTGGTAAATGATGAACATTATTTACAAAATTATGAATAAGTTAACCAGAGTAATATAAATTAGTTCCACCAGGTCAGACTTTTAAAACTAGCAGACACCACTTCCACAGAGTTAAATCAACCTCATTTCCTCTGTGTTCCAAATGTTACGAAGACCATCACGCTTTAATTCCACCAGTTCAAACCTTTACAGCTAGGGTACACCATGCCACTTCCACAGAGTTGAATCACCCTCATTTCCTCTGTGTTCTAAATATAAGAAGATAGTCTTGCTCAGATAGCTTTTTCCTTAGAACTGGTACTTTGTGACACAGACTCCCACATGGGTGCTTCCCTGGACTCTACACTTAATCTCTTCAGGTCAAGTGTCAGTCATTATCTATCCTTCTCATACTCGTAATCTTCATTTCCTAATACCTTCCCTGTCATCATACACCTCTTTCATTATCAACATTTTAAATGTCACCCTCTTTTTTAGGTGACTCTCTCTGTTGAGCCTTGTACTGGGTGATTTAGATAATAAAAATCAACATTTTAAAGTGGAATTTGATCATTTAAGTAATGAACTTTGTAACATTTTAAACTTATTTTACATTTATGGTCAATAAAGTAAAAATGTTGTCAGTTTGGAGATCACTTTCTCTATGAGGACCAGCCTTCTTCAAAGCTTGTGAACTGGTGTTACAGAAACAAAGAACTGTACCAAATAACAGATACCACATCACTTGACAACATTCAACAACTGCAACAACTAAAATGGATAGCACATGTAACTCAAATAAAAATAATCAAAATGTTGATGTTTCACACTGCTTCAAACAAAATGCGAGGAAGTAAAGCCCTCCATCAATACTTGAAAGAGTTATAACAGCTACTGAACTTAAGAAAACTATTTTCTTTAGAAATTGTTTTTAAGAGAAATGTTTTATAAATTTCAACCGATTGCAGCACTAACTGTTTGGTCAATCACTGCAGAATGTTTCCTTATAATGAAATGGCGAATATTACTATTACTTTCTGTGTCTGGATGACAATTTGACATTCGGAACTGTGAATTGTTTCATTTCTGGGAAAATTCAGGATTGAAACAAAAAAATATACTTGTTGAAACTCAAAGTGTATTCAGTTTCAGTCTACACCTGATATACAATACATTATTAAAAATGTGGGGAAAATGGTCAGCTCATTCTGTCACTCCAGGAAGTATCTGACACCTGTCATGCTTTATCTTTGCACAAACTAGATTAAACCAAAAATGGAGGATTGCTGCTGTATCTGGGCAGGAGTTACACAATCCTCACTTTCCAGCCTTGATAAAGCTCAAAATCTTTTATGTAGTCTTGTCAAGGAAGACATACATTTTTCTTTGCAACCTCTTTCCCAACAGATGCAATATAGCAAGCCTGTCACTACTCTGCCATTAGTGCCATGGAAAATTTTTAAATGAACTCCATTCTTTAATTTAACAATTTGATCAGTTTGGAGATTTGTTTTAATGTGAGTATGAACAATCCAGCATATTTTTGCAGGTAATTTTGCAAATAATCCTGATCAATAGGGAAGGTAATCAGTAATTAGAAAATATTAGCCATTCTGGTTGATTCAAGCACCAACTACTCAATAAATCAACAACTTTCTCTAAACTAAAATTAGGTTATAATTTTGTATACCAAAATCCAAGGACCCATTGGAAAAGCAAAAATGTCTCCCAAAAGCTTATCAAAGTATTAAGAAACATTAAAATGTCATTAGAAACAAAGAAAATAGTGCTGAACTGTTATGTAATATCAATCTGGCAGTGAACGCTAGACAATTTCCTCAAAGATGCAGATGAAACTTGAGGCAACAGAGATGTGGTTCTATGGAAGGATACTGATAATACTGCGTATAGATCATGCATGCAACAAGGAAATTTTAAGGGAAATGGAAGAAACACTTATATTTAGGATCATTAAAAGACAATTTCTAGGATGCATAATGATTAAAGAGGGCTTGGAGAATTTGACACTCAGGGGACATATTAAAAACAATATGGTCAGAATGCAGCAGTAAGCAACCTTCCTAAGAAGCTTGTATAAATGGATAGCAGAAGAGGGAGGGGGAAGGACAGTAGAAACACCAACATTGCTAAGAGCTACATAGAAAAAATTGTGAAGAGCCATATTTGCCTACATCCTGAAAGAATGTTACTTGTAAAAGAAGAAAAGAGATGTTTTTTGAAAATATTGTGTTTCATGGATATAAATCTTAGATGTTTATAAACTCAAACCCCGATCTAGAAAAAAAATGCATTATGAAAACGAAGAAAAGAAGGATGAAAATTGGAAAAATATTTCAACATAAAAAAAATGCTTAGAAGAAAAAGAAAAAAACAATAAAAAAGAACTGTACTGAAAAAAACAAAAAAAAAACGGTTTACAACTAAATTATACCAAACTAAAGTCAAAGCACACTTGCAAAGAAAAGTGGGGAGAAAATAGAGAAAGATGCAAACGACAGAGGTGCATGAAGCATAGAAGTGAATTTCTAACAAATCACAAAAGTCGTGTGAAATGACTCAGCTCGGAGAAGTTGCTGAGCAGAAACCGTGGGACGGAAAATAAGTGACAAGGGAATTCAGTGAAGCAGAAGCTGGTCAAGGTGTGGCTGTTAGGGGCTGTTGGTCCTGGTTAGTTGGCTGATTGAATGTATTGGACAGGGGTGTAGATTTGCTGGGTATTTTTTTTTTTTTGATTTTTGATTTTTGATTTTTGATTTTGATTTTTGTTATGCCTTTGCAGTGATGTTTCGTTTTTAGTCCAGCTGTGACATATTGGATGCAGAGAAGAGGAAACAGGTTTCTAATATCTGTGCAGTTTCATGGTGACAGAAATAATCCATCTTGATTTAGGCATTACAAATTGTCAGTTCTGCACCAGCTGTTTAATCTTGAACTGATCCCTTATTGTTTTTCATTCTGTTAGCATCTCATAGAAATTACAACTACTTGGCTGTAACAGCTACAGTTGTTGCATAAAACTCATCCTAGTAATGAGGCACTGCACTTTAGCGACAATCTATGATTTTTTGGTGGCAATCATTTATTTTATATCTAAAGTTAAATACATACATGCATACAGGAATACATATGTGCATATAGATATCTATATATATTTATACATGCATGCATATATATATATGTGTGTGTGTGTGTATACATATATATATATATATATATATATATATATATATGTATGTATACATATATATATATATATATATATATATGTATACATATATGTTATATATGTATACACACATATATATATATATATATATATATGTATATACACTTGAATACATGTAATTTATATATACACATACACACATGTATACACATATGTATATATATACACATGCATGTGTGTGTGTATATATATATATATATATATATATATATATATAGGCATGTTGTCGAGTGATTAGAACATTTGCTATTACACAAACACACACATATATAATATATATATATATATATATATATATATATATATGCAAATAAAAAAGTGGACCTTGAGGTCAACACCGAAAGGTCACAGTCTGTTTTATGCTTAAATTCAGTCTTCAAGGTATGTGAGTTTTGTTTTGTCTCAACTATTTATATATGCTGGGCAATGATGCTGGTCAATGGTATATTATGGGTAGAAAGTTTATTCTATAATTGTAACAATTATTGAGTCGGCAATAACAAGTGGTATATTTCAAATTATTTTAGAGTCTATTAAGGAGAAATATTTGTGAATCCAAACGCAGTTGTTGCTATTTTTTGTGGTATTTGTGAACTTGTTTTTACTAATTATGTATTATTGATTACTTTATTATTTGCTGTGCTTATTACTATTATATTTACTTGTCTTTATGTGTGCATTCATAGTTTGCTAATTGTTTCATTGTTGACTTACATTATTTACTTATTCAATGATTTATATTTTTGCTTATTCTATTTTATTCTACTTACACTATTTACATTGTTCGGACTATTGTTCCCACCTTTATTGTCATATTCACAACATTTGAACTGTTGTATGCTCAGGCCTTCTTCAGGGGCTATATGTTGAAATTTCGAACTGAACACTTTAATTCATCCACCATACCATGCCTTTTCTGGGTACATTTCTGGGTACTTTTCTGGGTATTTTAGTTTTAGTTATCTCCCTTTAGTAACTCTCCAAGTTTTTGTTCACTTCTGCTGGGGCCAGGCATTGAACTCACAACTCCTTAAGTGAAGTCATTGTATTACTTCAATGTACACTTTTATCCACTTTTTTTTAAAAAAATGCAATAGACCACCATTGACCAGCATATATAAATATTCTAGTCAAAATACAACGCACATGACCTGAAGATTGTGTTTAAGCATGAAACAGACTGTCACCACAGGTATTTGACATCAATGTCCACTTTTATGTTATCATACATTCTATCCCTGATAATGAGCTCTTTAACCCATAAATATAGCATAACTTAAAAATATATTTTATCATATATATGTATGCATATATTTTTTATATTTCTTTATAGGTTTTTTTTATATTTTGTTAACCTTTTAGAATATAGGTGATCATGTCTATCCACAACAACCTCTAATATCTGTTAAATGTGATTGTTCTTGGGAAAGATACTGCAATGGCTTCTTGTCATACTTAAAATCAGAAAGAAGCAATTAAAATTTCTAAAACACATTATGAGGAAAGACAGGTTGGAAAATTTAACACTCACAAGATATACTGAGGGTAGGAGGAGTAGAAGGAAACAGTGAGCCACATGCATAATATGTTTGTATAAATACATAGCAGATCAGCGTCAAGGAGTCAAACACTGCTTAAAACTACAATAGAAGACAGGAAGATATGAAGAGATATGATCGTCATTTTTTTATTAAATTTTAGAAGTAGACGACTTGGAAAATTTAATACACACAATATTCAGAAGGAAGGACAGGCATAAGGAAACAGTGAAGAAATTAGTTTGTTCAAATGGAGAAAGAATGATGATAGTCAAACATTGCTTAGAATTATAAGAGACAAGATGAGGAGGAGAGCTATGATCATCAATATCCTTAATGAAATCAGCATTTAAATGATCATAATGGTGTTTAGCTGCATAAAGATATGTTTATGGGAAAAAAATCGTATCCAGCCTGTGATAAGAACATTCTAATTTAAACTCCTTCACATTACAACATTGCAAATATACAAGGTGTATTTGTAAAGTCTGAGCCAGACATTCATAATATTAACTGTTTCCTTAAAAGGAAATATTTGGCATTTATTGGTAGAACATTTACCATTACTGTCTGTTGAAATTTATAAAGTCTTTCTCTTAAAAAAGAAACTGCTGTCACTATCTGGTTAGTGTAATAACAGACAGAGGGAAAATTGGATACAAAGAACAAAAGACACATTGGAATAGTAAAAGATATTTTCCAGAATCCAAGCAAAATATTAAGTCATAGAATAATTTCACAGCTCAAAGTGTCAAAGAAAAATTTCTTTTGAAACAAAAGACTTCAAAGTTGCTGAATTTTCAGCATGGCTGTGAGAACAGAATAATTTCCTTTTAGATGCAGAAGAAACTTGAAGCAGCAGAGATCTTGTTCTACAAACAGATGATGAGAATAACATGGACAGAGTATTTGAGCAAGGAGGTGAGAAAACAGGAACTAGCAAGACATTAATACTTAAAATCAGAAAGAAACAATTAAGATTTCTAAAATATATTATGAGGAAAGACAGCTTGGAAAAGTTAATACTCACAGGATGTATTGCGCCATGTGCCTAATATGTTTGCATGACCAGATAGCAGAGCAGAGACAAGGAGTGGGGTAGACACTGCTTAGAGCAACAAGGGAGGACAGGAAGTTGTGCAGAGAGATGATCATCATTTTTGTTATTTTTATTCCAATATTTAGAATGATGCACATTTATCAAAAAAATAGCATAGAAGCAGTGATCAGGGTAATTGAGGAATAATGTCTGTTATGGTCTGAAGTGAATGAAGAAAAGTTGGTTACATTCTGCGCACAAAAATGAGAACTTCTTTTTAGACGGCATAAAAAATGTTTTTGCGTCTGCCTGAAGCTTTGACACTTTGAGCTGTGAATTGTTCTATTTGTGGGAGAGTTGTGTGATTCATACAAAAAAAAAAAATGAATACTGGATGACACTCGAAGAATGTTTGAATTAAGCCCACACCTAGATATAGAAACTATTGCTAAAAATGGTTGAAAAAATGGCTGACTCATTCTATCACTGCAGGAAGTATCTGACTCTATCTGACATGATTTATCTTTACACGACTAAAATTAAATTAAAAAGTGAGGATTGCAGCCATATCTGGGCTGGTGCTGCTCAATCTTCACTTTTCATGCTAGACAGAGTTTTCTGTGGGATGATGTCTTCTACACAACAACCTCCTTCCTAAAGACACAATATGGAAGTTTCATGGCAAATGTCCGGATGAGCTCTTTTCTTTAGTTTCACCAGTTTACTTTACAGCTAGGATATGCCATGCTACTTCCATTGAAGCAAATCATCCTCATATTTTTGGTATTCCAAATATAAGAAAAGGTTCCACTCAGAAATCCTTTTTCCAAGAATTATCAAATAATTGTGGAAGAGACTCCCTTGTGGGTGCTTCACAGTACATCACAATCTTGACCTCTTCTAGTCAAGATTCAATCATCATTATTCCTCCTTATCCTCATAATCTTCATTTCTTACCACCCTCTCTTCCGTTCATATCATGCACACAGGGGCAATGCATACTCCCCCCCGAAACCCCTGACCAGGAGGATCCAAGTCTGATTGGGGTCCTTAGTCAGTCATTTGTGACCAACACTATCTCCATATCTACTTTTTTCTACCTACATTTATATATATTACAAATTATATTAATAAAGGTAAAAGACAATAGGAAAACTTTTCAAGGTAAAAACGAAATTTATTAAAACAAAGTAACTATTAACAAAAAAACAAAATGCCCTTAACAACTGAAAGAATTTAGAAAATGCTATTGTATTCATATTGTCAACTGAAAATTACGTCATGTACCGTCACGTGTGGAAATATTGTTTTTATTGTTGTGTTGATAGATTCAACCATTTTCTTTTGATTTCTTGATACAGTTGTGTACGTTTGCTTGGGAGAGTAGTAATTTTGTTAGGAAAAGTGATATTAGGAAAAAGCATTGGCATAGATTAATATTTGGATAATATTCAATGGTGGCACTCTCAAGGATTTTCCTTCTGAGTGAGTTATTTTCTTTTTTTATAAATTGCCAAAACTATTCCCCCAATATATTGGGGAAACAAGCAGAAATTTAAAAAAAAATGTATCTATGAGCACAAAAGAGACCTCACAAAAAACAACTTAGCTAATGTACTCGTCATATATAGAAATAAGTTCAACCCCAATTTTGATTTTAAAAATGCTACGCTTATAAAAAAGAAAATAACTATTTTTAGTTGACAATATGAATACAATAGCACTTTCTAAATTCTTCCAGTTGCTAAGGACATTTTGTTTTGTTGTTAATAGTTAAATTGTTTTAATAAATTCATTTCGTTTTTGCCTTGAAAATGTCCACATTGGACAAAACACGTCAGCTAATATTACAGTTTTCTTATTGTCTCTTACCTTTATAAATATTGTCTTTTTCTACAGGTTAACCCTTAGAAATTTTTCAAATTATATTAAGTATAACGGATGAAAGTTTTTGCAGATTTTAATGTCATTCTGGGGCTTCTTTTTTCACTCAAATCCATGAATTTGATTTGCTCATGTTAAAAACACTCTATAAAATGCTCTATTTTTATCCATATTTTTGAATCTGTTAAAATTATTCAACTTTTTAACAAGAAAAATCTCAAGTTGATATTACAAATTGCTAGAAAACATTGTAGATTTATTTAAGATGGAATGAACTATTATGACATGTCTCTAATTGTATTTATTGTTAACTTTTCTAATGGAAGTGTTCACCTATATTGCATATGATTCATTATTGTTCATAATTAAGTTATAATAAAATTTGCATTTATTTATATGAATATTACTTTATGAAAAAACCCTTGCACATACCTCATTCAGCATAGCCATTTTGACTTAAGTGGCTCTCATGCTTTTTTTATCAGGTAATTTTTATTGTGAAAAAAATCTGAGACAAGCTGATAAATCATGATAAATGCAACAATGAACATGATTAACAGAATTTCTTTAAGATTCAAATACACCGGATGACAAAAACTTTCTTTGAAAAGGTGTATGGGATGTTTTGACTAATTTTCAATAATTTTAGAGAGCTGAATCCAAAAGTAACACCCATTTTCTCATTAGCTTTAGTCTTCCTGATCCAGAATGTCATATACTATATAAAACAAATGGTCATAATTGGGTTAGGCCACTGTAGAAGTGAAGAAAAAAAATGCTCATACAGAATTTAATGTCTGCATGTTGGTGTATTGTAGATGTGTGTGTTCACATATAGTCAATAAATGTAGAAGAAAGAAAAACTTATATTTCTACTAGGGAAAGTTTATTCTTATATTTTTTTTTTACTTCTCAATGCCTTTTTGGTATGTCTGTTATATTTGTCTGGTCCAGTTAGGGTAAGTAAAGATAAGAATGTTTAAAATGGTTAAGCTCAAGTCAGCTTTGCACACAGTTGGAACAACCAAATTATTTACTTCATGGGTGAAGCTGCAAAACACATCTGAATATTGTGTTGGAAAGTGAAATGAGAGTTTGTTTTTCTGGTACAGAAGTATGTTGGGTTAAGTCATGATAAGGATGGTTATATTGATTGTGGTGAAGTCAGCTTTGTACTGAGTTCAAATGACCAAAGTACAGGTTGTACTTACATCATCCGTCAGTTGCCTGGGGAAAGGGGACATTTACCAGCAGTGATGTCTTTATCCCCTCCTGTTGCATCTTGGAGCAAGGGGAGAAAGAGCAAGATGAAGGAATCGTTTTTTTTCTTTTTATAAATTTAAAAGTGCCACTTAATGGGCATTAATAAAGCCAAGTGGTGTAATAAAATTTCTGGTTCCTTTATTACTAGTATCATGGGAAAATTTTTTTTTATTTGTTATTTTTATTTAATTTGTTGATTTTATTTCATTTTCCCACACTAATTTGAAGAATTATGGTGAAATAAAACTTCTAAAATACGAAAGAAATCTAACACAAGTGATTAAAATTTGAATATCAAGTGCAGCTGGTAGTTCTGATAAGAACTTTTGTCTATTTGATTATTGTGAATGTTAAATAGATTTGTCCCATTTTAAATTCTAGCAGTAATAATCTCACATTCTTTTGTCCAGTCTTCCTTGGTACTATTCTTTTATAACTTTATTGTCATGGTGGAATCTTTCACCTTGCTCATTACTGACATCACCAAAATTAAATTAAATCACTGACAAACACAAGTTTCTATTACAGATGTTTGAAGCAGATTATGCAAAGTGATTATATCCAAGGACTTTATATTGTTTCCATTCATATCTTAGAACAATACAATGATGCTGTTATTATCATCTTGTATTATCATGATGGAAAAATCAAGTGTTTGAAAATTTAGGAATTAAATAACATTTATGATTTTTTGTTGGAGGCACTCAAAATTAATTTGAACAATATGGAAATTTGGCTATAAATAGTCATTTATTTTTAAATAGTCAAATTCTGTACAGCAAAATGTGGAACTAACCAGTAAAAATGGACTTGGCTTTAAAATTTAACTAAGAAAAGGTATAAGTTGGCTTATACCAAAACATGAACAGCCCAGTGTTACTTGATCCAAGGGCTTCATCTTAAAATACTAGAAAAAGAAAACAATTATTTTGTTGGTGAATAAAACCAACTATTCAAAACTTGCTTCTTTTAATTTTTTTAATAAACAGTAATTATATTATTGCCTAGACAGCAACAACTCTAATTGTGGCAATTGTTATGAAAATCTGATTAATATGACCATTATTGGATGGAATTGGTAAATGTTCTGATGTGTAAATGAGTATACTCATAATCAAAGTGAAAGATCAGATTTTATTTGTTCAAAGGTTCCTTTGAATCTATAATGTCTAAATCAATCAAGCATTAACTATCGTTGCACTGAATGACTTCACAAGTTGACACTTGATTAAACTCTTTGATAGATTTCTATTAATCCCAATTATTGAATAAAATCATCAGTCTTGTCCCTTAGTATAAATATCAATGAAATCATTTTGGTTCTGCAGCTCAAATATTGTGAGCAAATTAATTTATTGCTGCTTATAATTGGAGGATAAGTTTGAATAGCATTCACTTTGAATGATTTGTGGTAATTTATTTGTAGCCATTTACTGGTCATTTACGGTCAAACCATGATGTCAATCATATGAGTAAATAGATATAGGGATATCAAAAGCAATCAGATATAGTGATATCAGAATAGATATAGGGATATCAAAAGCAATCAGGTATAGTGATATCAGAATAGTTATAGGGATATCAAAAGCAAGCGGGTATAGTGATATCAGAATAGATATAGGGATATCAAAAGCAATCAGATATAGTGATATCAGAATAGTTATAGGGATATCAAAAGCAATCAGGTATAGTGATATCAGAATAGATATAGGGATATCAAAAGCAATCAGGTATAGTGATATCAGAATAGTTATAGGGATATCAAAAGCAAGCAGGTATAAGGACATCAAAATAGATACAGGGATATCAAATGTAAGCAGGGTATAGGGATATTAAAATAGATATAGGGATATCAAAAGCAATCAGGTATAGTGATATAAAAATAGATATAGGGATATCAAAAGCAAGTGGGTTACAGGGATATCAAAATAGATATAGTGATATCAAAAGCAATCAGATATAGTGATATCAGAATAGATATAGGGATATCAAAAGCAAGTGGGGTATAAGGACATCAGAATAGATACAGGGATATCAAATGTAAGCAGGGTATAGGGATATCAAAATAGATATAGGGATATCAAAAGCAAGTGGGTTACAGGGATATCAAAATAGATATAGTGATATCAAAAGCAATCATGTATTGTGATATCAAAATAGATATACGGATATCAAAAGCAAGCAGGGTATAGGGATATCAAAAGCATGCAGGCATAGAACTTTGAGTATCTGGGTAGTGTGGAGTAGATGTGAATAAAAACTTTGAGAGGAAATCAGAAGGTGTATAGTGAAAAGTGCCTTCCAGAAACTAAGCAAAATATCAAGACATATGAAGATATAATAATAAATAAAGAAAAGTGTACTAAACTCCTAAACAATATATAATCTTTTATATGGCAGTCAATGCAGGACAATTTCTTCACAGATGTAGAAGCTGAAGTAATCGGGTTCTTTTACTTTCAATATATCTTGTGAATATTAAATTCCCTATGTATTCTTTCCTTTTTACATGTCCCAGGAATATTAGCTCTCACTTTCCAATTTTAAGTATAAATGTTCTTGTTCATATTTTCTTTAAGACATCCTTGTTGCTCACATGCTCCATCCTTGCATTCTCAGCACCCTTCTGTATAACCACATCTCGGCTGCTTCATGGCTCTTCTTCATCTGTGATAACATTGCCCAATATTCACCACCATATAGGAAGGATTGATATTGCATAACAATTCAGGACTTTTTTTTTGTTTTTAATTAAATTTTCCTGTTTGTTAATAAATTGTTTAGATTTCTGTAGATTTTTGTGTTACATTCAACTTTATCTCATATAACAATTCTGTACAACTTTGAATGTTTGTTCTCTGACCATCCCTCACGCTACATATTTTGCCATCCATTTACACAAGCTCATTGGGTATGTTACTTAATATTTTTCTCTTACTCTCTTGCTTTTATTATGTCCTGTGAAGGTCAAATTCTCCAAGTCTTCTTTCTTTATTATGTGTCCCAGAAATTTCAATTGTCACTTTTTGATCCTAAGCAAACATGTTTTTCTTCCTATTTTCATTAAAACTTCCTCATTGATCACATGTTCCCTCCATGGTATTCTTGGTATTCGGCTGAAGGACTTGTTCCCTCAAGTCTCTTTTCATTTGGGAAATACATTTTCCAGCATTTACTGCCATATTGGTGGACTGATATTACACGGCAATTCAGAACTCTTTTCTTTGTTGCTAATGAAATTTTCCTGTTTCTTAATACTTTGTTTATCTTTTGGAAAGCATTTTTTGCTATTCCAATGTGCCACCAGACTTCTGTTTTACATTTTTCATCATCCGTTATAAAGACATTCCAGATATTTTCATTTTTGTACTTGCTTAATTTTAAAATACCAAATTTTATGTACTCTCCACATTTTCTATTAATTGCTTTTGTCGATGATATCTATGAGACTCTTGAAAGTTTGTTTTCTATATCTCTGGAATTAAATCTTTTGAACCACATCTGCTGCCTTATGGCTTTTCCTCATCAATGATGAGATTGTACAGTATTCACTGCAATAAATTTTCCTGTTTCTTAATATTTTGTTTAGCTTTTGGAAAGCATATTTTACTATTCCAATGTACTTTTGGTTTTAGGTTTACTCTTTACATTTTGTATCAACTGCTTCGGTTGATGATACCTATGATACTCTTGAATGTTCATTTGGAATTAAATCTTTTAAACCACAATTATACCTTTCACTTATAACAGGAAAGAGCTAGGGCTGAGAGATTTATTCTCCATTTCGCATTTCACCTATTATGAGCATTATTATACCCATAGTCATATTATATCTGTTATCGTAATAACACTGTAGTTCATGGACAGAACAAAATTGCTGAAAGGAAAAGGAACGACAAACAGGTTTTGTTCTCAGAGAGACTTTCATACTACTAAGATATACACAAAACCATATATATATATATATATATATATATATATATATATGTACACATGTTCCATGCAGAGAATAATATATTATATATATCTACATAGCAAAGCATAGTGTAAGGAGAAACAAAACAGAAGGATCCCACATATAATATAGAGATACTCCTGTTTCTGGAGAAGCCATGTTTAGGGCTCCAGATTCAAATAGGTTGGATTTGGCTCCTATATCCCAGGCAAGGACATATTCCATAAACTGGAAACAGTGAGTCTCAGGTTTTCCCAAATTGATGACTGTGAGCTTCAGTTTCTTTCTATATCTTGGAAATATATATTCCCAAATGGAAATAGCACCATGGATTTGTAAGCTGCTGGGGAGGCAAATTTAGCCTCTGCTTGGGCTTTCAATACTGGATAGAGTGATAACAGTGGTCTCGAGAAACCTATTTTCCTGAAAAATTGTTTTAAAAGGAACTGATTTGTTTTTACAGCTTATTAATTTTTTGCAGGTTATTTAAAGCCAGAAAATATTTTTAGATTGTAAGAACTTTTTATGAGATAATAATGATTTACTGATACAACTATTACTAATTAACCCTTAGCTGCAGGGAGAAGCAGTAGATTCATACTTTTCCCAAGAGTATTTGTAAGTGAATATTGGCTGCTGTAAGCAAAACTGAAATTGGCTGCTCCTTTGGTCACTGTATGGTGTGACGTCATTAAGTGGTTTCTCACATGACCCCTGTGACTTATTTCCACCAAAGGAAAAAAATCGTCCTCTGTATCCCTACAAACCCATTGACAATACATTTTCGAAATACAAAAGTCATGTTCATTCCTCCCCAATTTAAAATCTTACAGAATGTGCAAATGTAAACACATTTACAATAGCATATAATGTAATATAATACAAACATAGTGAAATCTATCTTGGTGGCTTCAAATCATGAATCATTACAAGTTAAACAATTCCTGTACCACACCCTAAAGGCAATGGTAATAGTAATATTAAACAATGGTAATGGTAATATTTTATCTTCTGATAAGGAAACATTCAGCATTCAATGACCGAGCAGCCAGTGCTATTTTTGGTTGAAATTTATAAAATCTTTCTCTTAAAATAGGCTTGTAGCCATATCACAGTCAAATACCAGTTCTACATTCACTGAAGTTAATTAAGGTTAATCCTGGTCTCTACCTTTGGCTGCCTGCTTGGGAATACCAGGTGCTATAAGCTTGGATTTACAGATTCTATAATGGATAATGGTTTGGAATTGTTAATCAGAGAGCCGAGTTCCAATTCCAGTTGGGTTCGTTATATTCACTTATGCTCAAATACCCTTGGGAAAAGTATGAATCCACCACTTCCCCCACCAGCTAAGGGTTAATTAGTGGGACTTTTATCAGTAAATCATTATTATCTACCAAAAAATTCTTAAATATTTTCTGGCTTTAAATAACCTGCAAAAAGCTGATCAGCTCTAAAGATAAATCAATTTCTTTAAAATTTTTTTTTTTTAGAAAATAAGTTTCTCAAGAGTAATAACTGTCATCACTCTTTCCAGTACTGATTGTGGCTTTCTTCCTAATCTTTTGTTTAAAGTATTGTGGGATATCAACATTTTGATTGTATCATTATTTTGTCTTTGAATTAAATAATAGCTACATTTACAACAGCAAATGTTGCAATATAATTGAAAATTACTTAAATCCATTTTTATGGAGCCATATCATAAATTAATAATGAAATTGACACTACACAGATGAATTGTTAAGATGTGGGAAATTAAAAAAAAATGCACATATCAGAATTTTAAAATTGGATTAAAACCTTTTAGATTAAAAGTGCGTCAGACATATTTAATTAAAATTATAATTATAAAAGTTTTTCTATCTTTGATAATTCTGTCAACAATGGTGATAAGGATTCAGAAAATGGAAGTGGTTAAGAAAG
The DNA here is from genome assembly GCA_963932145.1 of Acanthosepion lycidas. Taxonomy (NCBI): domain Eukaryota; kingdom Metazoa; phylum Mollusca; class Cephalopoda; order Sepiida; family Sepiidae; genus Acanthosepion; species Acanthosepion lycidas. The sequence goes on from OZ010586.1 coordinate 76,228,348, forward strand.
TTTTGCTTTTTCTTTTAAAAAAAAACATAAATTGGAGATGCATTTATAGAAAATGAATTATTATATTAACATTTGTTGTTTAATTGATGTGAATTTAGTAATGTCATTAACTTAACTAACCCAGGATTTTATATAAATACAATCTGAACAAAGTTCTACATTTGATCATATTTGTAATGAACTCTAAGTTAATTTTCTTTCTAATCCTTTTTTTAAGGTTCAGTGATGAAAAGGACCTCTAGTTGCTTGTTGACTGGGGCAAGAAATGGCTGGTAAATTTTAATGCCTCAAAAACAAAACTACTCTCTATTACCCACCAGAGAGAACCCTCCCTCCCTCCTATTAGAATGTCTGATGCTCAACTCCATGAGAGTGAATATCTGTGACTGCTTGGTCTCACACTATCCACTGACTAGAGATGGAACAAATACACTGAATCAACAGCTTCATCTACTACAAGGAAAGCCGGTTCTCTGTGTCAGGCCAGAAAGTTTTTCACGCCCAAGTCCATCCTTCAAATTTATAATTCAACCATTCACCCTTGCATAGAATACTGCTACTATATATGGTTTGGAGCCAATGCTGTTAATCTTAAGGTCCTTGACAAAATCCAGAGAGGGATATGAAATGTGATTGGCCCTGATCTGGCATCTCGTTTACAGTCACTCTCTCACAGATGTGCTGTTGTTTCCCTCTGTCTTTTCTACAAATACTTTCATGGTAACTGCTCTGATGAGCTATTTTTGCTTGTTCCCAAACTGCATGAATTTAAACACCCTTTCACTATTGAAACAGTTAAATGTAGCCATCTCTTCTACTACAATAGCTTCCTGTCTCGCACTTCCTGTCTTTGGAACTCCCTTCCTCTTACTTACTTCTCTGTTAACTATAATCTCCAACTATTCAAATGCAATGTCAATCAACATCTCCAGATGCCTTGATCTATTCCCTGTCCTTCTCTTCATCATTTCCTCTTTCACGCCTCTTTACTCTTGCTCCCACTTTCTGTAACCCCCTTGCGTGCTAGTGGCACTCCTACCTTGCTTGGTGTGAAAAACTTTAAAAAAAAAGTATAAAAATTATCAAGAAGCGATAACTCAAGAAATGGTGTTAAATTCTAGGTTAACATGGCTGATGCTAACCTGCAAGAGAATGACTCATTGTGTCTTCTCAGACTAACCGGTTTTTCACTGACATTAAGTGAAGAGATTATACTCTATCAACTGCTAGGTCTCCTGCTAGAAATATTGGCTGTCTATGTTGTGCTAGACAATTTATTTGCCAGAATCCATATTGCACATTTATAAGTCTACCATTCATCCATGCATTGAATATTACAGCCATGTTTTGTCTGGTTCTTCTGCTATGTATTTAGAGATTTTTACCAGTGTGAAATTTTTAAAATGTAATTTTTATATCAAAGGAAAGTGTGATGGATCTGCTTATTATTTAACAATCATTGGAATTGAAAAAATGTGTTGTCCCCTGTTAAATTATACAAAATATATAAATTTTTAAAGGGGGTGTAGACTTTTGCTAGTCACTGTATATACTGCCACTACAGAATAACAAACAAAGAACTGTAGCAAATAACAGAATTATCACTTGAGAACTTTCAATGGCAGCAACAACTAAAATGAATAGCACATGTAACTTGATAATGACAATGTTAAGATTTTGACATTCTACACTACTTCAAAGGAATAGAAAGGTTCGCGTATTGTCTGGTTCACACTTCTTCCTTATCTTTTGAACAGAAGTAGAGATTTTAGGATTGGGTTTCCAGTCCCTTCTAAATTATTCTCATTCTTTTTCCCTCTCTGTAGTATCTTGTGACTGAATAGTATTATTGCCTTGCTTGGGGTGAATTGATAAAAAAAATGGTTAGGAAAGAAACTCTCATAAATACTGGAAAGAGTGATAACAGCTACTGGACTTGGGAAACCTGTTTACATGAAAAAATTGTTTTAAGAGAAAGATTTTATAAGTTTCACCTGAAATCAGTACTGACTACTCTGTCAATGAATGCTGAATGTTTCCTTCTAGGGAAATGGCTAATGTTACCATTACCATATATAATACATTTTTGAAAGCAAAACCCAAAATAAACTTCTACTATTTGCTTACTTTTTTTAGACTTCATTTATTTAGTGCCAAACCATAAAAGTACTGTCTTTGTACCAGTCTTGTAATGTCTTTTATGAGAATCTGGAACCTTGTAATTTGATCCCAGTTCCTATCATTCACTTGTACAACTTACTGCCCAAAAGCAGTGATAAGATGAAAGAGAAGAAAATATAATCCTTATACATTTCAAGAATTATGAGAAAATTACTGCAAGGAAGTTTGGTACTCTTCTACATTTTTATTGGATTGAGTGTGGTACTGTCAAAGTTATCAGCCCTCTATTGATATTGTTAAGAGGTAATTGGAAAAATTTCATGGACCAATGTCTCAAAGACAATTTATTATCAATATATTGTACAGAGAGCTCTGTATATAAGGAATAATTGTCTGAGAGTCTTAGATTTTGTGAAGTCAAAGTAAAGTAATGAAAAGTCTTCTTATATCAAGTACTTGAGAAATGTTCTTCATGGAACCAAAACCACATTTGGTCTGCTTCGTATGATCTTGCTTTTGTTTAAATACAATAACTTTCATGTTAAGAGCAATTTGACAGTTTATTATAGCTGTACTTTGCAGAGAATTTACTTTCTATTATAGAAGAATCTCATTTGATTTACACTTTATATTGTTAATTGGTACCTTCCAAGAAGCACATGAAGGAAATCATTTTGTCAGAAGCAGAAGTGCAGCAAAAAAGAGTAAGAAGTGAGTTTACAAAGACTGAAGCTCACTATTCTGATACCAAAAATTGTATCTTTGAACCACAAATAAATAATAAATCAATGAACTCTCAAGAAATATGAATTACTCAGTTTTGGCTTCAGCCCACTAGTATATAGTACCCAGTAGGAATAACACTCAATTCTAAGCATTATGAATGTTATCAATGCAAACAAGTTAGCTATTACATCACAATCAGTTCTCCTTCAATATCCAGATTGGAAGAAAATGTGTATAAGGTAGAATTCTAACATTGTACAGACAAATGTATCATTAATAGACTAATAGGAAGATGGGTGGGTCCATTAAAGCTGATTGTAGACGAGAAGGGATTATTTTTGAGTTATAAAACCACTATAGTAACTGCCAACAGTTATGATCATTATGTAAATACTATAAATATGCATATATGGTATAAATAAATATATACTTAATATAGATTATATTAATCAAAATAACAAAAATAATAGATTTCTCACACTTACTCTCTCATGCACATGCTAATGTATCATACTTTATATACTGTACACCTGTCTTTTTTTTCTTACAATTGAAAGTGCCACCACTGCCGGCAAGTGGTGACTTTGAGAACTAATATGACTCATTCAGCTAAGCCCATAAATTTTGAAATACATCACTGATGATTTGGAAGTTTTTTCCTACAAATTTTTTTTTATTTTGCCTGCAGATTTTGTCCGTGGCATCCAAAGTCCATTGATCAGGCTCTGTAGATGAGAGGTTTGTCTATATTTTAATATATAATGATATTAATATAACAGCAGAATCTTTAGGTGTGTACATAAGCTTATGAAGCCTGTAGCTCTTATTGAGGATGATCCTGTTAAACCTTTTTTTTTCCACTGTGGTCACCTTCACTTAAAGATGGCTACTTTCTTGTTGCATCTCTCTTGGTGTCCTATATATATACATGAGGTGAGCTCAGTGATTGGCCAATAATAATCTTATAACTATTTCCATGCAAATACCTTAGCAGTGACACTGTGTAAATCTACCTTTTCCGAACTGTCATTTTGCCAAGGGGAATTAACTCAACGCATCTTTCTTCAAACCATGAAGACTGGTACCACAGAATTACAAAGAAAGAGATGTACTAAATAACAGAATCCATTGATGGCATTCAACAGAAGCAACAATTAAAATGGATAGCACAGGTGAGTCTAAGAGAAATTAATGACATAATTAATCTGTTGCATTTCCTCACAACTTCAAAACTCCCATCAATACTGGAAAGAGCAAGAACAGCTACTGAAATTGAGAAACATATTTTTCCGGAAAATTGTTTTAAGAGAAAGATTTTATGCCTTTCAACTAAAAATAGTACTGGCTGCTTGGTCAGTGAATGTCAAATGTTTCCTTATAAGGAAATGGTTAATATTACCATTATCATTATCATAACTGATAAGAGTACAGGTCTGGTTTAAAATATCAATAGATCCTCTAGGCAAGTAAAAGGTAAAGTAAATTTATGATTCATAATTAATGAATAATTGTGGCACAAGGACAAAGGGGAAGTGAGGTAAGGCTGGTCATCACTAACTATCACTAATCAAACTTACAACCCATTCATTCATTACTATTTACTCATTCGCCACAAAAACTCACCCTCGCCATTCAATCCTACAAGTACCACATATTCATAGAGAACCTACAAAACAACCCCATGATGTAAAAATTCTTCTATGTATAAATGATAAATGTATTTTTTTCCTACAGAAATACCTAAAAATTTCATGAATCATGAAATGAAATGGAAAGAGATGAACCCAGAAAATGTATTAGGTTGGTGCAAAAATAATATCGTTTTTTGACGTAATTTTTACCGTTAAAAAAACGATATTATTTTTGCACCAACCTAATACTAAAAATATAACAAAAACAAACAAAAACATAACAGATATTATTAGGATCCGACCACCCCTCAAAAATAATAAGAGTGGCTGTCGTATTCTGTTGTTCAACAGAATCAAGACGCATACTCACTAATGGAGTGGGAAAGCGAAATAAATGACAATCACAACAACAATGGAGTAGGAAACCAAAGACAGACCCAGTTGGGATAAAAATGGGGACAAAAATAAACTCTTACTCACGTTAACTGGGTAAACAAATAGTGTCTAAGTTAACCAGAGGAGACTACACAGGAAACTGACCCATTGCATCACAAGGTACTTAAAAAAGAAAATCAGAGCTAGCTTGTTCATATAAACCAAGCTCACCACAGTTATCACCTTTCACTGAAATCTGTTGATAACAAACAATTTCTATCAGTTCTTATCTTCACCTTGAACTGATGCCCAAAGAATCTGAACAGAACCTGATGCGAATAATGTTCATATCACAAGACTCCCTTCATCAGAGACATCCACAACAAAATCCTTGCTGCAGCTAGCAACTTGAAAAATAGTGTTGCACATGTATGTAAGATCAATGGACACAAGCTGCTTGGTATTGATACAAGCCATCAATTTGCTGACATAGTTCCAGAACAGGCACCTGAGGACAATGGTAGAAGGCATGTGAAGCTGTTTCCCCTAAACCAAGGTCACATTGATGACAATCAGGCAAATCCACACTACATCACCCCATCTGAAGGCTATGTCATTAAGAGACAACTAGTTCTGAATCGGTCACCAGGTGAATGAAAACTCCTGGTTGCTGAGATAATCTGCTGCTGGTACCCAAGACCAGAAAGAGTGCAACTCTAGTTCTGACAAATTGAGCTAGCCAGATAGAGGATCCATCATGACCCCTTCCACTAATTCACAATACTATAGTCTATAGGACTATGAAAGGTCATTGGACCAAAAAATGACCTATAAGCCTACCCAACACTCTTGAAAAAACTTGATTGCTTCCAGGGCCTACGACAGCACTCAGCCCTCAAAAAAGGAGGAGTGATCCCTAACACTTCTCTCCAAAATCAAGTCCTCTGTCATGTGCAGTGTAAGAAAGCCAAATTTGAGGCATGCTGATGTCACAACAAGTGCAGCGTTCCCAGTCTCTATGAATGTTGGGCAATGACCTCTCGGCAGACCTGATGCTTGCAACCAACCCACAAGAGAGTGGATAACAAACCACCAAGCACCTGCCTTTGGTCCTTGCAGACAGTAAGTACTGCCAATTGATAAAGGATAAGAGGAAAGTCATAAGTGGCCCATGCTTTAGCTCTACCCCTTACAGACAACTGCTATCAAAGTCAAGTTTCGAACCTTTGACTGTACTTCAGACCAATTTTTCTCCAATGCACAAATACCAAAGAAGAATTAAACGTAAGAATTATAAACAGGATTATGGGAAAGAAAAAAAATAAAGAAAAAGGGAAAAAGAAAATTAAAAAATATAGCAAAGTTCATGTAAAAGAAAACAAGAATGAGAAACTCCTACACTGAAAGTACACATACTCTTTCACAAGCAAAAGGGGATACAAGTCTATGCTCCTGCTGCTGCCACTGTTGATAAGAATGGTAGTCAAGGTTGCATAGATAACTAGTTATACCAGTTAGAATAAACAATAGTTAACAATAACCATTGCAATAAATATATATAAAAAATGAAAATGTTTTTAATACACCCTAATATTAAATTATCATTTAAGTATCCATCTCTTATATAAACATTTATTATGACAAGGCACTGTAAATTTTAGTGCCAAATTTTCATGAAATAAAACCAGGATTTGGTTTGGCATTTTTTCTTCTGTTGTCAAGTTTTAGATGCTCCAAACTTACTGAGATGCAAATGAAACCTGGCTCTTTTAACTTGCATTTCTGAACTTTGACTGTGCTGAATATTGAATCATTATTATGCTTGATAGCATCCTTAGCCTTGTTCACTGGGACTAAAATAACTTCACACACACACACACATATTCATTCATCTTTAACTCCAATACACTCTTTATAAAGAACCTTAACTTTGTTAAAGCAGATGCCATATTTGAGGAGACATGTTGGAGTGAGGCAAAAGGTCAGAGCAGGTCAAGAGAAAGGGTCTGACCTACCACTTTTGTTTCTTTTGCTTAGCTAGCCAGTCACACGGTCTGAGTAATTTGAATGGTTCCTAGAACTGCAGAACACAGAGACTTGAAAAGACGAGATCTGCATATCTTTCTGTTCACTAGGCTGGCATTTCTCTTTCTCTCTCTCAAAGTGTCAAGCATGACTTTTATCCTTTTGTTGGGTTGCATGTTCAGATTGTTCATTGTTCTGTAGGGAGAGATGTATTCATCCTTTTCATGCAGCATCTCTAAACTGGGCATACTTCTCTAGAATATTACATTAGTGGAATAATTAGTTCTCACTCAATAGCTGATTAAGCATTAGTCCAACTTCTGTCCAGGTCAACTCTGGCTTTTGAAGATAAACTCTGACTTTTTGGATAATTTTATTTTATATTTATTTTTCAGCACATAAGACAATGATCTAAGAAAAAAAAGATGTAAAGAAACGTAAAAAAAGATGTTAGAAAAAAGATGTATAAAAGATCTTTAAAAAGATTTAAGGAAAAATAAGAGAACAGATAAAAATATTTAGATCACCTGTACTACAAGGCTGTCCCATCATGGGTATGATGATAAACTACATCTGTATCCTGGGTAAGACAATAAACTATGTCCAAAAGCAAGGCCTCTGATCAGGAGATTTTGAGGAGCGTGGAACCACCTTTTAATTGCTGGTGTTCCCAGGTCCACCCTGACCTAGGGTGGTAGCACCTGTTAGGATCCCAGCTATGTGCAAATAGTTAACCCCCACCCAAACCGGGGTCAAAACACTATGAAAGTGTAACAATAGGTTTTGATACCAGAAATACTTTGTAAATAAAATTATTACCAGCAATAAGCTTTGGAAGAAAAAAATTATTACCAGCAATACATTTTTGAAAAAAGATATTACCAGCTATACTTTCTTGAAGGAAAAAATATTACCAGAAGAGATTTTTGAAGGAAAAAAATTTACCACCAATACATTTGAAAAAAAAAAATTACCAGCAATAAAAATCTTGTCGGCATTAAATAACCCATCGAGGTTGATATAAACCAAACCAAACCAAACCAAACTACAAGGCTGTCTGGATGTTTTTTATTTTATATTGATTGGGAAGCTGCAATGAATAGGCATCTCATTGCTTAGGAGGGATGGAAAGCTTAGCACCACCAGAACCAAACACAAAAAGAGTCGGATATAGGATTAAGGTGAGCATGGTATGAACAGGACTTCCACTTGTAAGGGATGAATGTAGTCAATATACCAGAAACACAGGAAAGGATGAACAAATTTCAGATGTTACATAACACTCCTACTTTACTTCTCAGACAATGTGAATGCTTTTATTGAGCCCAAAACATTAGTGGATGGCTAGCAAATAAAATCATTTGCATGACTAACACCGCTCAGCTCACTCTCCTGGCTATTTTATGGAGGAGCAGCCATTTGCTTTCTTTTTACAGAGACAGCACACTAGACATCATCATTTTGTGTATTTTTATCATATACTTTCCTATTTGGATCAGCACACTCATCTTCATTTTAATACTGATATTTTCTCAATAAATGCCTTTGAAATTTGAGCTGGACTTTTTATTCATATGAAGAAGTACTCAGTAGTCTTATTCGTATCAGTATCATTTGTTCATTATTTTCACTGAAAAAGTGTATATGATTTTTCGGTATTACAAACCCCAGGGATTGAACTCACAACTTTCATAGAATAATACATGTTTTAGCTGATTTTGTAGTCCAATATACTATATGTCTTTTGGACATTAAACTTAGAAAAAGAAGAAGAGAGACAGCAGGAGAATAGAAACGCTGAGATAGTGTGATATAATACATAAGGTAAACATACTGGTCCAATCAGCAAAGCATTCCACATTTCAAAAATTCTAATAAGGCCACTTATATGGTATCATATGAACATTGAGCAAAAGAGGCTGGAGTTCAACACAATATGGTTTTTCCTGCCCAAAAGTAATGCAGTATGAAATAAATAAAAAAATAACGGCTACAAGCTGTAATGCACACAATAGCAAAAATAGCAAAAAATGGGATGCTTTAAAAGAGAGAAGAAATATCTTGGTCTTCTCCACTCTCCAATGTCCACATTAGGCATTAGTATATCCATGATATGTTAACACTTCAAGAAAATGATTGAAAAGACTAGAATAACTCAAGAAATTAATTCCAAAAATAAATCATGCATGAGGATATTTTATATACAAAACTAGAATATAGAAATTCATTCTATCAAAAATGCGATTCAAATACATATAGACTGTGTCTCCAAAAATGTAATCATTTTTTGATGTCCTACATCACATCGGAGATCAGTTTGAAGTAGATGGATCTGTTCATGACATTCATAGGCAACATTCAGGAAGACCACAATCACCTACCAACCCCACAAAAGAAGAACAATTGTTAGAAACCTTCTTCTAATATCCCAAGAAATCTGTGCAACATTATTGGCTGTGTTTGGAAAGTGGTGGTCATCCATTTGAAGATTCATAAACATACATTTAATTTCTTTTGATATTTAATTTAAATTGGTGATCTCCTTTGTAAGACAATAAACATTAATATCTCTTAATATTATCCATTAATCATTTTTGCAATCAATGAACACTGTATTTACGTTATTTAAAGAGTGAGTATATTCTTTTGGAACTTCCTGTATATATATATATATATATATATATATATATATATATATATGTTTAAACATATATTATTAAATATAACAGACGATGAATTTCTATTATGTCTTATAATGAGCCGTTCTATTGTTCAAATGTCTGCTTTAATTTCTGATGAAGATAAAGACAAAAATTGTCCAACATTTGGATATTTTTTATTAAGTTGGTCCTAAGCATTCAGTTCACATGAGCCATCCTTAGAGTGGTTATACAGACATGAAACAAAGGTATTCACCATCAAAGATGATATTTTGTTATTTTGACATAGAAGATTGCTATGCGACGTTAATAGTCACGAAATAGCAGACAGAGATAGTAAGTTCAAAATGCGGTTCTATGATGAAATACCATGTGATAGAACAAAGTATTACAATAGACCCAATGTCTAGATGCAATGTAATGTGTTGTAACTAATTTGAAATGTAATTTTTTTGAGCTTGGGTTGCTTTGTTTTAATGTAGATGCCCTCCAATAGTTGACGGTTCTTTTTAGTGTGTGTGTGAGTATTATTGTGTTATCAGTTCCATGACTGTTAATAATATATGAATTTAAATTATATGCATTGTCATGAAAGTTTAAATGTTCTGTTTACTACTGTTTTTTTTTTTTTGGCTCATTCCACACAGATGGTAGACTTGACAAAATTTGTGGATGAGATCTATTACAACAAATTTGTTGAATTGTCAGAAAATATATTTAAATCTCTGTTTCTGTGGTGCAAAGTGATCCTGCAACATTTTAAGGAATTGTAAATATTCACAAACATATTAGACTTGTATTTATATGTTTGGATGTTTATTATCAAAAATGTCCAAGAAAATGTTATATTCTTTATATTGTCTGAACACTTCAACAATAGTTCTTGTCAATGGAAATTGTTCTTAATATATCTTCTAAAGCAGTTATTTCAATTTTTTAAAGCGAAAAGAAAAGTATTTCTTCATTCAAGAGATCTTTAAGGAAATAGGGAATAGTTTTTATTTCATTTTGTTTCAATAGATTTATTTTCTAATTATTTTTTACAATTTTTATTACAAGTTTTTTTATGTCTTACAATTTTTCTTATAATATTCTGCAAAGAAAATTTGGTGTCTCATCTAGAATTTTCATAAAACCTTATTTTCCAGATTTGAAGAAATGATTAAATTTTCAAACAAGTCTATGTTTCAAGGGAAACATTTCTTCATTTAATAGAATATTTTTGTATAAAAAAAGAAACAAACTGAGAATATTTCCATGTAAAAATTATGGGAAAAGCAGCACTGCAACCATTGTTGAAAACACAATAGCTTATTTTTATTTTATATTTGTTGTGGATATTTTATTGTTTTCTACTGTATTTTACACTGAAAAAGTATTGGTAAAAAGCGATCCTTTCTTTTCAAAGAAATATTATACTCAGAGAAAACATAATGCTTATCAATATCATTTTTAATATCTATTCATTTTTCATATCCATGATTGCTTTGGGAATGATACAGAACTGATTTCCTTTGGCCTTCTCCACAGTTTTGAATTCAGTATTGTCCTATTAGACTGGTTACCAATCAAGGTTATGGTGCTCAGTCTACTCTACTATTCAACCCAGAGATGTAAGGCAGAAAATAAGGAGTTTTGAAGATATTAGTGTGAAGTGAATACAAAGTCTCAGATGGAAATTTAGCATAGATTTCTGATTCAGTTGTTCCCTTCCTTACAGATGAAGAGGAAACTGGAGGCAACAGAAATGTTTCACTACAGAAGGATACTGAGGATACCATAGATAAGACATGTAAGCAATGAAGAAGTTCCAAGGAAAAATGAACTTGAAATTTCTTGGGTATATAATGAGGAAAAAGAGCTTGAAGAATTTGACCCACTGGACATATTGAAGGCAAGAGGAGCAAAGAAAATCAATGAGTAACCTAACTAATGAATTTGCATAAATGGATGAGCAGAAAATGTAGATAGTGTTGCATAGCTCCTTCATTTTGGGGGTCTCTTGGTTGACGGGGTCAAATCCATAACTTATTTTCTTGCTTGTCTTCTCCCAGTCAGGTGTTGAAATATTTTTGGAGTCCGAAGATGAAAGAGAACTTCAACAAAAGGAATCTTAAACTTATCTATTTTATTAAATACATTGACATGTACATTTTTAACTAGCCAGTGGGGTCACCCTATCACCCCCACTGGGAAACAAGTTCCCCTAAATACAAAATAACCATGTCTACTGTGTATAATGTGTAAAAAATTAACTACCTGAAATCCTTTTCTATCTCTCTAACATTCTCATGTTAATTTTAACAAAACAACTTCTTCTGTTTTCCTGTATCTGACCTCAAAGGTCAAAATGAGGAAGTCAGAGGAGAATACAATTCTCTAAAAAATAATAGTCTACTAGACTATTATTTAACAATAGAAGGAAAAATAACAATTTAATCAATTTTCCTCATTACCAAAGACAAAAAGATTTGGGAAGAAACTGCCATTAATACTATAAAGACCAATAGTGATTACTAGACATGAGAAGTCTAATTTCCTGAAAAACTGTTAGAAAAAAAACTGTAATAGGATGTTATAAGATTTTATGTGAAAAACTGTTATAAGAAAAAGATTTTAAAAATTTCACTTGCCAATAATGCTAAGTGTTCATTCAATTAATTTCAAATATTTCTTCTATGGAATTGTTTATCATTATCATTTAAAATTTTGTTTCGATAAACAAATTCTTTCTTTTTCCTTATGAATAATAGATTCAAAGAAAATACATTAGCCAGAATATTGGGCTAACAACAAAGAATATCAATGCTACTGGTAATAGTAATATTAATTGTTTCCTTATATGGAAACATTCAGTATTCATTGATTAAGCAGCAAATGTTACTCAAGTTATGCCTTTCTTCACTCTATGACCATTGGCAGAGATAAATGTGTAGTATCTGTTCTCCTGAACTGTAATGGTAATAGTAATATTAGCTCTTTCCTTATAAAGAAACATTCAGGATTCATTGAACAAATGCTGTTAAAATTCATAAAATTTTTCTCTTAAAACAATTTTTCAGGAAAGTGGGTTCCTCAAATATTTCTAGTAGTGATGTAGGTTTCCTTCCCAACCTTTTAATTGAAGTACTGTGAAACATTAAAATCTTGATTATGTCATTGTTTGTTATTCAAGTTGCATGTGCTATTCCAATAGTTAGTGCTGCTGTTAAAAGTGATGAGGTTCTGTTATTTGTATGGCAGAAAATGCTGGACAGTCTTTTCAAAGATGAAGAAGAGACTTGAAGCAACAGTTTCTCAGAAAGATGCTGAGAATACCATGGGCCGCACATGTGAGCAATGACGATGTTTTGGAGAAAATGAAAACAAATGGAAACATCAGGAAGAGTGAGTTGAAATTTTAGGTGCACATAATCAGGAAGGAGGGCTTGGAAAATCTGATACTTACAGGACAGATTGAATAAAAGAAGGACAGAAGAAAGCAGTGTGTAACATACTTGATGAGGTTGAGTAATTGGATGTTAGAACAGGATTTGGGAGAATTAGCAAAAAGAAAAAAAAACTTATTAATAGCTACAAGGGACAGGAAGATGTGGAGGGTCATGCTCGCCTACGTCCTGAAGGGAAATATCACATAAAAGAAGAATTCAAATTTAACTAAATCCTTAGCAACTACTGACATCAGTGTGGCTGAGGAAACTCAAAAAATAAAAAATATGAAAGAAAAGAGAAAAACCTATTATATCAGATTAAAATGTCCTGCATTTTATTTATTAGACCCAAACATAAAAACAAAAATGATCTATGCTATCATTTCAGCAACTTGTGTACTAATTCTTGATAAATGTTAGAAATTTAACCTTAAAGCTGATATTTTTTTAATAAGGAACTCATTGACAAGCAACTGTACTCAAATATGTTTACATCTGAATCGACTCCACTACTTATGTCAGGTGTGGCTGAAGGAATTGAACAAAAGAAACGAAAGTAACTACAAGTTTAGTTACATTGAAATATCTTCTGTTCAAGAACTCTTAGAAAAGGTAACGAAGGAAAACAAAAAGAAAGGGCTAGCCATCAATTGCAAAAAGAGAGAATATATGGTTGTTAGCAAAAGAAACAGCTCAACATGCAAATTAAAAAGTGGAGATACCAAAATCAAACAAGTACAACAATTTAAATATCTGGGAAATGTTTTAACAGAGGATGGAAAGTGTGACACTGAAATCTGAAGGTGCATTAGGATAGTGAAAGATGATTTCCAAAAGCTAAGCAAAGTATTAAAAAACACAAAAATTTCATTAGAAACAAAGAAAAGAGTACTGTACAGTTATATTGAGCAATTTCAACTGGAAAATGATGAAACCTAGCTGCTAATTTAGTTCTGGATTTAAATATGTAAAGTCGAGGTAGCAAAGAGGAAAGTTCATCAGAACAATTACCATGGAAATATTTCTAGAAAAGGCACAGAGAAGCTACATTACATCAGTGAGAATGTAACTGAAGGTAAGATACCTAGTCAGGACTGACTATCTATCTATCTATCTATCTATCTATATATATATATATATATATATATATATATATATTTATCCTCCTTGGGTCTACCCATGTGGATTAGTTTTTCATAAACTAAATATATATATATATATATATATATATATATATATATATATATATATATATATATATATATATATATATGTGTGTGTGTGTGTGTGTGTGTGTGTGCTGAAATGTTTTGTAAATGACCTGTATAAATGGAATGTTCACAACTTTGAGTTAGGGAATATATTTACTTGAAGCCATTTTAATTATTTTAAATTATCTCTTTAATCACCATTTTATTAAAGAATTACATTTGATGCGTTTCTAATATGATTTTGGATTCTTTCAGTGAAACATCTTAAATATCTTTTGAATGAAATGTGTCCTAAATTAGTTATGATTGGCTGAACTGAAATTAGTAACAGCCAATAAAAAGTGCACTTCTATTTTTCAAAACATTAATTCATTATATAATAGTGTTGAAAAGAAATTGATTGATAGGAAAATGCTTTCTTGTTTTTCCATTATATTAACCAATTATCTTTTATAACAAAACCAAATCAAACCAAAGTATATTTCATATTATGCTTAAAATAATATAATTCTGTGTGTACATATGAAGAGTGTATGTGAGTGTGTATATTTATTTACATGTGTGAGGGTGAGTGTGAGTATATACATGTAAATAAGAAAAAAAACTATGTATACTGAACTGACAGTAAAATTTACTTAATAGTAACAAATGTTATCCACAAAAGAAATTGTTAAAATATACATCAAAGGATTTGAAAGTCAAATATAAAATTATTTGTGAGGTTTAAAATTTATCTTGCATCTTCTTTGAAAAATTGTTAGCAGTTGGATAATAATCGCATAGTCAATTTAAAAAATATTAATGCAGTAATCTGCTAAATGTTTCATTAAAAATGGCAAGACAATATTTTTTTTCCTACATTTTCTAGTTAACCTTTCTTGTTTATCTACAAGGTTGTGTATCTTGGGGTCTAATGGGTATAAATACTATCCAAATGACTGTTATCAAGAATTTTCAACTCTACTTCTGGTCATTTTTAAAATCTGTATAGACGTCATATTAAAATGTTTTTAAAACTTGGGATTGGCACTATTTACATTATTTGGACTATTGTCCTCATCTTTGTCGCCATATTTATGACAACATTCAGGTGGCTGGAATGTCAAACTGAACCCTTTATTTTGCTCACTGGGGTAGACTGTTCTAGTTCCATGTTCCATGTCTAATGGATGTCAGTTATCAGTTATCTCCTGTTAATTCCCCTCTCCAATGCCTTAACTGGGTATTGAACTCCTGTCACTGGATCTAACTAACGCCTTTATCCACTGTGCCATGTGTCCTTGAGGACATCTGTGTATGAATTTCTGGGTATTATAAACAACCTTCAGCAACCGTTTTTTAACCAGTGCTCATATTGCAATTTTTGCTGTTATCATTGTACGTTTTTACCAGAGCTCATATTGCAATTTTTATTGTTATTATCACTTTTCTCTAGCACTCCTTATCCCTACGAGCACTGGTAAAAAACGTAAATAAATAATGTAAATAGTGTACATAATACCTCATCTCAGAAATATAGACAGAAACTGTTGGGATTGGTAGTTATACTTTCTGGTGAGATCATGAGCAGACAAACAAACACAAGCACATGCAAACATACATGTAAACACACACACACACACACACACACATATATATATATATATATATATATATATATATATATATATATACATACTTTTTTAATTGATATCACCCCAAGCAAAGTAGTACAGCCACTAGTACACAAGGGGTTATAGGGTGTAGAGGAATTAGGAACAGAAATATTAGTAATAAGAAGAAAGAAAAGAGCGATCAGGTGGATAGAAGATAGTGATTGGCATTGCATTTAAATTTTTACAGATTAAAGTTGGTTGGAAAACATGGAGCTGGGAGGGAGGTTCAAAGCGAGAAAAATCAGATAAGAAACTGTTAGCATATAAATTACGGCTACATCTACCAAGCTCAGGAGATTTTGCCGTTAGTCTAGTTTTGAATTCATATAGTCTAGGTACCATAGCAAAGAGCTCATCCAAACAATAATCATGAAAGTACTTATAAAAAAGGCACAGAGAGGCAACCCTATGGTGGTGGGCAAGTGACTGAAACCAAGCTTCCAGATCAGGATCAATAATACTGCTGATTCTTCTTTGGAGCCCCTGGAAAATAACTGTGGACTGTATCATATATGACAGCAATATTCTAAGCATGGGTGAGTGGTAGGTTTATAGATATGCAAGATAGATTCCAGAAAGAAAAACTGTCTTTCCCAACACAGTGAATTGACTTTCTGAGCAGCTGATCTAGCAATGGATTCAATGTAGTCTTTCCTCCTCATGTCAGCTGAGAACATTAACCTGAGGAGGCACAATGAGTCAGTTTCTTGGAGGATAGCATAGAGGGATCTCTCACATGATTAATATATGTATACATTATTCCAGTTATAAACTTTAGTACAAAAGTGAGGGCTTCTAGTAATATAGTAGAAAGTTTCAGATTTGATAGTTTATTAATGAGATCCAAATATCTGAAGTGTATCTTTTTACTTTTTACTATCTTTTTTACTTTCAATGAAGTTTGTTTATTTGTATAATGTTTATTTTCTCAAAGGCTGTAAGATTTCAAATACAGATAGATAAATAAACAGATGTAAAGACAGACAGACAGACATAAAGACAGACAGATAGATATAAAACAACTGATTCAAGCAGGTAAAAAGAGGCTTAGATAGATAGATATGAAACAACTGATACAAGCAGGTAGAAAGAGGATTAGATAGATAGATAGATAGATAGATAGATATGGAACATCTAATACAAGAAGATAAAAGAGGCACAGATAGACAGATAGAAAGATAGAGAAAGAGAGAGAAAATGAAATTTTGGTTGAGATAAAAGCTAAGTTCAAAACAGCAATAAACTCAAAATGAAAAGAAAAAACTAAGAAACTGCTAGCTTGCTCGATACATATGAATAGATGTACAAATAAAAAATCCATATTCTTAAAGGTTGTTAATTGATAAAACGTTTACTTAACTGCATTTGGTTATATGAAATAATCTTACAAAAAAGATTACCAGAATGTTTTTTATTAAATGTCACAAAGACTTCAACATCCAATTATATATAATTTTTTTTTTTTTATCAGGATCATATCTAATTTATATTTGCAGGACCAGGAGACACAAACATAATTGAGCAAATTAAAAAAAAATATGGCTTTTTAGAGGGATTTTTCAGATGTATGACCTGGAGAGATATTTGCAGAAGGTTTTCACTGTTGTTCCATTGTTTTCCTACCAAAAACACTGAGATCACAAAACATTCAGATAGCCAAAGATGCATTTCAAAAGCTAAGCAGAGGATTAAGAGACAGGAAAATTTTGTTAGAAACAAAGAAAACAGTACTAAACTGTTATGTGATATCTGTCCCCCTGTATGGCACTGAATGGTGGACAATCTATTCTATATGATGAAGAAGAGATTGGAAGCAACAGAAATGTGGTTCTATAGAAAGATGCTGAGAATGCCATTAACCAAACATGTTAGCAATGACAAAGTTTTGGAGAAAATGTAAACAGAAAGGAAACTTATACTTAAAATCAGGAAGAGGCAGTTGAAATTTCTGGGGTATGTCATGAGGAAGGAAGGCTTGGAAAATGTTATACTCACAGGACACACTGAGGAAAAAAGGACAAAGGAATGCAGTGTGTAACATACTTGATGACCTTGAGTACGTTTTTGGCAGCACAGGGTTTAGGAGAAATAAACAGACAAAACATTAATAGCTAGCTACAATGGAGAGGAAGATGTGGATGGCTACGATCGCCTATGTTCTGAAGGGACATGTCACATAAAAGAAGATAGAAAAAATAAATTTTTTTAAAAATTTTTTATTGCGTCTTATGGGTACAGATTTATATACGTTGGAAAGAAAACTACATCCTTCCTGTTCTGACATTTTGCAATTCATTAAATGTAGTTATTTTAGTTTGTTTCATTTAGTCACAACTCAGCATGACTAAGGGTTTGAGCATCTGGTCTTGTTCAAAATACAAACATACCTGATTATGTGCTCTCTCACAGCTTTCTGCATAACCCACAGGTTGAGCAGGTGTCTATAATAGACTGGCAGACAGGTGCACCCACAAATAAGTAGTAGCTGTCCATTGATATATTTATATAATGAATGCAAATATCAGTATGCCACTGTGTCACACTTTTTCAACTTTACTCCTAGAGTATCTGTCTATATTTCTGAGATGAGGTATTATGTACACTATTTACATTATTTGGACTATTGTCCTCATCTTTGTCACCATACTTATTACGTTTTGGCCGTTTAGTCCTCTGGCCTTCTTAAACTTCTTCAAACTGTTCTAGTTCCATGTGCCATGTTTAATGGATGTCAGTTATCAGATATCTCCTGCTAATTCCTCTCTCCAAGTTCTCCACTGCCTTATACACAGAAGTCCTCAAGGACACATGGCACAGTGGATAAAGGCGTTAGTTAGATCCAGTGACAGTGTGAGTTCAATACCTGATTAAAGCAGTGGAGAACTTGGAGAGAGGAATTAACAGGAGATAACTGTAAACATGGCATGCAGAACTACTCCAGTGAGCAAAATAAAGGATTCAGTTTGACATTCCAGCCACCTGAAGAAGGCCGGAGCAGAAACGTTGTAATAAATATGGCAACAAAGGTGAGTACAATAAATATGGCAACAAAGGTGAGGACAATATTCCAAATAATGTAAATAGTTTACTCCTAGAGGCCGTAGCCTAGCATATCATGCCATTTTGGAAACAGTCCAACTCTGTGAGTAAATTAAAAACATTCCATGACAGATTTAGACCACCAAACGTGAAATTTTGAATTCCCAAGTTTTCATTAGTGATTGTTTTTGGTGATTTTTCATATGGGATTGTTTGCAACAAATTTTTTTTATGATAACAATTTTTATAACTTGGAAATAAATTTGGGAATAATCAAAATTAATTGTAAAATCCAGCAAAAGTCACCCATGAAATAAAAATAATTGTTTGTATGGAAAATAAGGACCTATTTACATCAAATTGTCTTTAAATGAAGTGGCAGCAGAAGAATTATTGTTGCACTTTTAAAAGATTAGTTTAAATATTAATGCAACATTTAAATGCAGTGATAACTTTGAGTTCTTCTATAGTTTATTTTCGTTTTTTATATATTAGATGGTGTTATTTTTATACATATATATCTGTTTTAATGTCCTTTCTTTCCCTATTGTTTGTTTCTCTGTTCTATTAGACCATTTTTATCTATGTATATTTGCCCATATAAGTTATATTTTAATAAGTGGTTAGAATTCATTTAATAACACCTTCAATCTTGAATATTTCTTGGGTGTTGTATCGGAGTGTCTGTGTCAATGTATATGAGTATATGTATGTGTCTTTATCGGTGTCTATGTGTAAAGTAATTTGCATGCACATTTCATTGTGTATGTGTGTAGTTTTAATTTTTTTTTTTGTAAAAGGTCTGTAAAAAATTTCCTGTCTCGTCACATTTTTTGTGTGTGTGTATATTTAAATATGTCTGCGTGTGTATGTATTATAATCTGATTGTGTATGTATTGTCTTTTGCAAGATGTCATAATCCCATGCCTACACTTGCATCCATGTTGTCAATAAGTTAAGAGCAGTCAATCTTAATGTTTATTCCAATGTAATTTCAATAGAAACAAAATAAATAGAATAGCATATATATTTTTTCTTTTTCCTCAATAATTTTTAAATTTTAAACTTAAACTTAAATTTGCATTTTAAAATGTGTAGTTTTTAATTTTAATTTCAAATTTTATCATACAATTTAATAATTATTGGAATAAATTCTATTTTAGTATAACCCCAACTTTAAAGCATTTAATAGTTATTATAACCTTACTTCATTGTCAAGTTTTTTGAATTCTCATATGCTTTCCTCTTATGAGGGGTGGTTAATTAATTTGAACCTTTTAAAATCTTTATTCTACAATCTACATTCAACATCATCACTTGATAAGACACCAGAGGTGTTGAAACAAAATGGCTATTTTTGTAGTGATTTTACAACTTATTTATGTTATAATTTTTAAATAAATAATTATATATATATATATATATATATATATATATATATATATATATATATATAAATATATATATAATATATGGCCACTCATATTCGAGGATACCCATCTACTATAGCGGCTAGCCAATCCCTATTACAGACGCTCGCTCAGGCGAATTTGGGTTTGTTCAACACCTACAGAGCCAACCTGGGGTTTATATTGCAACTTTGCAGTCCTTAGTTACACTTTCTGGGAGAGAGTGTGATATCTAGCATGATCAACACTCTGAACAAGACCAGCACACTCAAACACTCGGTCACAATGACTTGTGACTTTGTGCTATCACAGCTATTGTCAGACCCCCTTTCCAAGGGTTTTGTTTACACAATTTCACTCACAAGGTTTGGGTCAACCCATGGTATGGTTTTCAGGCACTTTCCAAAGGTTCTGCATGCTGGGATCACCCTCTCTAGATTGATAACATCAGAAAGACTACTTCCTGACAAATCAACCATGTGGAGATTCGAACCCGGGTCTCATTGTTAGAAAACAAGCATTCTAACCATTTGTGCACACGCCCATATATATATATATATATATATATATATATATATATATATATAAATTCTTACAATCTTAAAATATTTTCTGGCTTTAAATAACCTGTGAAGCATTGATAAACTGTAAAAATACAAACCAATCCTATTAATCAATTCAGTAAATCCTCTCAATCTTGGGTTCTCCAAATTTCTTGAAGGAAATATAGTCATTACTAATTTTAGGTTGGTTTTATTTTATCTTATTTTTATTGTTTTTTAATTTTTATTTAGTTCTTTTGTTTTTGTTTTGAAATTCAACAACCAAGCTGTATTCTATACTAAAATAGCAAAAAGATATTATTCAAAACTATCGTAGTTATCATATTTTTTAATTATTATTCTGTCATCATTTTGACACTTCCCAGTAAATCCTTCCAAAGTTAGGTTCTCTAAATTTCTGATATGAAGTATAGGCATTACTAAATTATTGTTTTGTTTTTACATTCAACAACCAAGCATTCACTTCTAAGTAGCAAAGATAAGAAAATAAAAATTTCTCATGAAATTTGAACTCACATGCCTTTTCCTCGGGAGCCCTCATGAGACAGGACCTTACTGATTAGATAACAAAAGCTAACACATAGACATCATACATATTTAGTTAAGTAACCATATTCTTCATTATCTAATTTAACACGACAGAAAATGTGCTGCTCAACAGGGTGCATAAAATCTAAAAATGGAATGGTTGGAATAGAAAAAGTAAAGATAATTCAAAGATGGAAGAAATACACTATGATGAGGCCACCATGATGACAACAACATGGAAGACTTGTAATACTAAAACCTGATTTAAGTTTGGCACTGGCCTAGATTAACAGAAACAAAGCAAATGCACAACAGATGCTAGTAGCATAGAGGATTTCAGCATTGACAAAATTCTTCTTCTTCATCTTCTTATAAGTTCTTCAGGAAATGGGCAATCCTGGTTTTCCAAAATTCTTTCTTTTTATAGTTTCTCTTTTTACTATCTCTCTTAATCTCTGTTCTGAAAAGCTCACTAGGTAGGTTATACACTGTTTTCCTCAGTCACACATGCTGTCAGTCAGTCCTGTGAATGTCAAATTTTCCATGCCCTCTTTCTTCTAGAAATTTCAATGGTCTCTTTCTGAAGCTAAGTATAAGTGTCCTTCTAGTTTTCATTTCTATAAAATTTTGTCATTGTTCCCATGTTCAGTCCATGAAATTCTCAGCATCCTTCTGTATAACCAAATTTTTGTTGCTTCTCGTTTTTTCTGCATCAGTGATAAAAATGTCCAGCATTCCTTGCCATATACTATTAAAACATAATCTGAATTCTGATGAATAAAATGTGCAACAGAATTAGACCAGAAATAAGGCAAGAACAATGTGGGTTTATTAAAGACACTGGAACAAGAAATGCAAAATTTATGCTCATAATGATATCAGAAAGAGAAATACAAATGCAGAAGGATGTGAACCTCGGTTTTATAGATAATGCAAAAGTGTCTGAAAAAGTACTTCACAAAGAACTGTTGGAACTGGTAGGTAACCTATTTGGGAAGGGTATTAGAATAATCTAGAAGATATACTGGCAGAAAAACGCCTGGATACAGAAAGAAAATAAGTTCAGTAAATATAAAAAAGGAGGAGGTATGATGGAATAATGGATAGTAGCTCTAATTGAGGAATCGGACAGACAAGTTTGAATTCCTGTCAAATCCATTACATTCACTTATGTGCTAATACCCTTGGGAAAGGTATGAATCCTCCTCTTCTCCCCACCAGCTATGGGTAAATAGCAGGATAGACCAAGTTCTATAACCTTGGATGACTGTAGAAAGAAATGGCAACCTACTGCAGGAAAAAATCTTCCTCGTCAGTCATATATCGATGATTGCCTAAGTGTGTATCACACATGGCATATAACTGACTGAAATATACAAAAATAGAAAGAAGTGTAAGATCTGGATGTATCTCATCACTGGACTTAATCAACCTATACAGCAAGGTGTTTCTGAGAGATTTAGAAGTCCTATGAGGATTCATTAATAGTGCCCACAATCCTAATATCATATGGTATGCAGATGACCCAACATTGATAACAGACATAGAAAGGAACTCTAATAACTGTTACATGAGGTAGTGAAGGAAAGCAAGAAGAAAATACTAAATATCAATTGCAAAAAGACAGAATGCATGCTTGTTAGGAAAAGGAACAGCCAAATATGCAAATTACAAATTGGGCATACCAAAATCAAACATATACAACAATTTAAATATCTAGAAAGTGTTTTAACAAGAGGTGGTAAATATGAAGCTTAAATCTGAAGACACATTGGGATAGTGAAAGGCCTTTCAAAAACTAAGCAAAGTATTAAGAAAAGAAAAATTTCATTAGAAGTAAAGATGAGCACTGAACTGTTATGTAATATCTGTCGTCCTATATAGCAGTGACTGTTGCACAATCTCACACATTTCTACAGAATAATGCCAAGATTACCATGAATTGAACACATGAACAATGAAGAAAATGGACAACAAAAAAGGACACTAATACCCCACGTCAGAAAGAGAAAGCTGAAATTTCTAGGGCCCATAATGAGGAATGAGGTCTTGGAGAATTTGATACTCACACGATATAATGAAGATTAGAGGGACTTAAGAAAACAAAACATAATCTATTTAGTTAGATTGAGTAAATCGATGGCATAATGGAGTTTAGGAGAGGCAGCAAAAAAGACAAAATTTTTTAAAACTACAAGGAAAGGAAATTGTGGAGAACCATGATCACCTACATTCTGAAGCAATATGCAGTGATATGAAAAGTGGTTTGAATTCTTTAGATGAAGAATTTTTACAATGATTAATTTTTGTTTATTTTTCATCTTGATGTTCCTTTTTATCAAAAGACTATTTTTGAACTGCCAAATGTAAAATGGCATATTTTATTAACTTTTATTAGCTTTTGAAGAATTTTACATGTGGTCTTTAATTTCTAAACAATGTGTCATGAAGATCAAATTATTTTATTGCTGTATTTTTCATGTTAAAGATACTAAAACTTTAAAAGGCCTTTCAGAAACTTTGAGAAAGTGTTTGGCTTTTGTTTTAATTAAGTATAAACCTTTGTAGTTGTAATTAACTTAATAGAAGTGAAAGTTCTCTGTTTCAGAATTCTCTCTATTAGGCACCATCAGTTCAGCACAATGCAAAGAATTTGCTAGAGAAATTCTTATTTTTGTTTGAGGAATGCTCTCTTCTGCTAATTGTCATCATTATTTGTTGGAATCCATCAACATCCACTTCAGTTTCTGCCTTCATTTACAGAAAATATTTATGACAAGATCTGTGTCTTTGGAAATTGGATGGTAGAGAAATGCTTAAATAATTCTCTGTAATTATGTTGGAAATGAATAATTAAACAATTTGATTAAATGACAAATGAGAAACTCTTAAATTGTTTGATGGGAAAATTAAAATAAAAACAGAATTCAAGTGGATCTGTTGATTATAAAGAGGGAGCAACCTGAGTGGGAAATATTTCAACAGTGTAAATTAATTGAAAACTGACTATGACTAAAAAATTAAAGCAAGAAGGAAAGAAAAAAAGGATGAAAGAAAAAAGAAAGGAAGAAGAAAAGAAATCATGCAATAAGAAAGAAAGAAGGCAAGAAAGAAAGAAAGCAACAAAAAGCAAGCAAGAAAGAAAGAAAGAAATCAAGCAAGAAAAAAGCATAAAGAAAGCAAGCAAGAAAGAAAGAAAGAAAAAACAAAGAAAGCAAGAAAGAATGAAAAAGAAAGAAATATAGAAAGAAACCATAAAGAAAGCAGGTAAGAAGGAAAGAAAAAAAAAGAAAGAAAGGTGAAGATACTTAGTTTTAGACACAGACAAATGTGCAAAGCCTGTTTTTCACTGGACAATTTTATGTTGATTTTCACACAATGAAATTAAGCATTACTTTTGGTATGACCAACATATATTAGTGGTCAGTTTACATCCGCAGTTCCCAAATGTGGTGCACCTCATAGTTGCAGTGGAAGAGGATAGCAGGTGAGGCAGAATGGTTGAAAGACAATTAAAGATTTAGAAACAGTTTAAAAATATTCATATGCCAAAAATAAATATGATTTCAAAATTTGAAATATTATTATGGATGACTTGTAATTGCATGCATGAGTCCCAGTATAAACAGTTATAAAAATTATTGAATGATTTTATCATTGTGATATTTTTGCATTATATCAAGTATTAAGAATATGGTAAGTAGGATCTGCAAATTGGAGAAGAGAGTTATCAATGATAATGTTCTGACTTTGAATCTGCAGTTATCTCCTTTTAACTCTCTCTCTGTTCTTTTTTATTTCTAAATGTACTTTTTATCACATAAAATCTGGTGTAGAATGAGCAAATTTTAATTCTGAAAAGGCAGCCCAGAGAAAAAAGTTTTGGAAACCACTGGTTTACATAATGTCAGATTTTATTATTTAGTGTTTTCAAAATAAAATTAATTAAACAATAATGGTAAAATTGACATGATAGGAATATTGATATGTGAATTTATGTTTGTAATTTTAAAGGGTGTTACAATAACTTGTACCAATTTTAAATGTGAATTAAGTTTAAGTGTCTTATGATTTGTTTCTTTTTCTTTCACATTTAACATCTTAAGTCTTTTGGCAATTTCACCCATGGAAATATTAACAATCAAACAATGCATTAAAGTTATTGAAGCCTATTATAAAAATGAATGTTCAAACAGAAATGAATGAGAAGTTCCCATGTCGCATCATCTCTCAAAACAGTGAAGTCAATTGGCCACCACAATCGCGTGACTTGACACCTTTTAGATTTCTTCCTTTGGGGTCATCTTAAAAATAAGGTCTATGCCAACAAGCTAACAACAATTCAACAGATGAAGGATGAAATAATAAGGCATATTGGTGAGATTGAGGAACAACTATGCAAAGGTGTCATCAAAAATTTTGACCATCGAGTAGAGGTGTGACGCCGAAACCTTGGTGGATATTTGGGTGATATAATTTTTCACACATAATTGCCATGATTTAAATAACATGATCCAACAGAGAAATAAATAAATTTTCACCAATAAAACTGCTCACAGTTGAAGAAAAGATGTGATTCTACAGAAGGATGCTGAAGATACCATAAACTGAACATGTAAGTATTGATTTAAGAAAGTGGAAACAAAAAGGACACTTATACTTAGCATCTAGAATTTTTTTTTTTGTATACTATCTCTCACTTTCAAGACGAACCTCCCCTGAAAATTATAGACCATTCCTATTTTTGTAAGGTTGCAAACTCAGAAAATCAGCAGGGGATGAAATACTTATTTTCTGTACTGTACCTTTTGTAAGGTTATAATGCAAAAATGAATGAAAACTTCTCAGTCAAAATTTGAACATGGCATGTTAATTTTATTTTCTGTGCTAATAAGCATTATGCTATATGCACATCCTAGAAACACAGCCTTTTGGCCTTGGCAGGAAATATATTATCTTTATTAGTTGTTAATTACAAAATAAATATAATCTATGATTGTTGAAATTTATCCTGGTAATGTTAGGTTACCTTGTTTGTTGGGAGAACTCTCCTTTTGAATAAAGTCAGAAACTTTAAAAGAGAAAATAACTTGTACTTTAAGGGATAGCTTATATAGAATATTACCCAAGAATGAATAAATTATTTGGCTATAAAAACCTTTATGCATTGAGCAAAGGACTTTGAAAATAGAATAAGATATTCTGGACATAAATTTCTTCTTTTATGGCTGAGTTCTTATGTCTCTAGAATATACCACAGTGAGTATTTTATATTCTATTTTATTGTTTTGTAAACGTTTATTTCCCGGGGTATTTTTCTTTCTTGTTTTCAATATATATTTTGATGCATAACCTGGCCTTTTATAGATGTAAGGGGTTTATGGAGTAAGATTCTAGACCAGCTGAAATGAATGGGCCTCTTCTGGTTCCGCTTCTTTCAACCAAACTGAATTATAGAATGGAAAATCCAAATTTTATTATTCAGTGGTCAGATGTTCTCCAATAAGAAGTCCATATATAAGCCCAGTGAGCATGTCCAAAACCTGGAATGGATATGAAAGTTGAGTGGATTATTCCAGTTCTACAAACAAAATGAGTAAACTGCCATCTTTTTCTTACCAAAGCTTATAGAAAACAATCCTGCAAAGGCAAAAGTAGCATTTACAAAGTTTTCAAAAGCCACAAAACTTTTATTTGGTCAGTGCTGATAAAATCTGACTTCTTAGTAAAGTTGGTTCTTAGTAAAGTTTATTAAAAAAGAAAAAGTAATAGAGATTATATTTATAGCATCATATAAAAATATTCCTTTTACAGTTCTGAATAAAGATTATAGTTAAAACTGAATTGATAAAATAAAAGTAAGCAAAAGAAAAAAAAAAGTTTTTTAATTGTTGTATGTTTATTGCATACAGACATATTGTAATGTTATCAGTGCAGAAAGTGAAGTTAGTAAGCTGATTTCAAATTCCAATCAATTCTGTTTGTACTGATGCCCTTGTAAAAGGCATGAATCCATCATCCTTTGGCTATGTGTTACATAGCAGGGTAGACTGAGCTTTCTTGATTTTGGGTTGCAACCAGTCTAGTAGAAAGAAAACATTGAATTTGAAAGTAGCTCAAAAATAGATGGACTCTTTCAAACTATCTTGCCAAGGTATGAATCTACTACAGGACTCATGATGATGTCTGCTAAGAATATGAAATTACATGTTTATTTACGTACAAATATAAGAAACTATATTATAATAAATTGATTTCTGTTTAAGGATGTGTTCATCTGTTACTGTAATACTACAAAAACAGTACATTGTACCAATATTATTGTTAGCACAATATTGTTAAAATGCATTAGTATGAAGTATAAAGAATTTTCTATTCCAATTAGAAATTTAATGTTAATCTTGTGGACTGGCACTATAGAATCACAAATTAAAAGATTTTACCAAATAACAGAAACCGCATCACTTGACTTTCAACAGCAGTGACAACTAAAATGGATAGCACATGTAACTGGAAGAGAGGATAATGACATAATCAAGATGTTAACATTTGAAACTAGCTCTATTGCCGAGGTATGCTGTTATTAGAGGACTCATAATGATGTCTGCTAGGAATATGAAATTACATGATTATTTAGGCACCAACATAATGGATTTCAGTTAGTGGGTGTGTTCATCAATTACTATAATACTACAGAAACAGCACACTGTAGTGAGATTATTGCTAGCACAATACTGTTAAAATGCATTAAGTTGAAGTATAAGGAATTTTCTATTCCAATTAGAAAATTAATCATAATGAGACTTTTATTCATATATGCCACCCAACCTGTTCAGAAATGTCTAATCTGCCAGTTTAACTGCTTTCTCATATCAATGATAAAAATAACTGAATGAGTAAATGAACCTTGCAGATCTTATGGAAGATTATCCTTCTTTGAACCTTATGAAATGAAACTAAAAAATCATAAAGAACTTTACAAAATAACAGAAACCACATCACTTGAAGACTTTCAGCAGTAACAACAACTAAAATGGATAGCCTATGCAACTAGAAGTGAAGAAAATGAAATAATCAAGATACTGACTTTCCACACTACTTTAAACAAATGTTTTGGAAGGAAGACTCCATTCATACTGGAAAGATTGATAACAGCAACTAGATTTGAGAAATCTATTTTCCTGAAACATTGTCAACTGAAAGTAGTACCAATTGTTGAGTCAATGAATGCAGAATATTTTCATATAAGTAAACAGTTAATATTACCATAAGAATTATGAAGAACAGATACTACACTTTGATCCTTGCCCAATGTCCAGAGAATGAAGAAAAGTATAACTTGAGTAACTGGTTGTTTAATCAATGAATGCTGAATGTTTCCATATAAAGAAACAGCTAATATTACTGTTACCATTAGAGTTGAAGAGAACAGATACTACACATTTATCTCTGCCTAATGGTCAGAGAGTGAAGAAAGGCATAACTTGAGTAACATTTGCTGTTTAATCAATGAATGCTGAATGTTTTCCTATAAGGAAATAGCTAATATTGCCATTACCATTGCCATAGAGAAACCAGGTGCCCCCAACTCATGGACTGTTATTTGGCTTCCAAATAATACTAATCATAAACATGTTTCATCAATATTGACAAGTCATTCCATGAAATTATCAGTAGATCATTGAAAATGTAACAAAATCAATTTGGAGGTGTCTACCCAATATCAAGTTCTGGTCGGCATTCACATATTTTGGCACCCACTTGGCTGACTGTTCCTAAATGCCCAACTATGCATGCATTATAAATCAACTTGGATATTGCTTCTGTCTCAGCAATTCTTTTGGCCAAGATTTGTCAATTGGCCAAAATTAAGGCATGAACATGATCAATTTCAGGAATTTACACTGTTAAAGGCTTTGCAGGTCATGCTATATCTTTGGTCTCAAAATCTTCATGCTTGGAGTTGGCACACACTACACTTCTTCATAGCTGTGTATGACAGGCACTTATCATCTAATTTGCATCATATATTGATTTAATTTGGAGCTTTCTTTTGCAGGAACAGGACTGGGAACCTCTTATCAGCATCATTTTCAAATTCCATACTTTATATCGACATGATTCAGAAAATGATCCAAAGCAGATTCAATAATTCATACTTTATAATATAAAAGAACATATTTCCATCTAGGATGAAATTTTCATCACCTCATTACAGCATGGTATGTCAAAGCTGTGAAGGTTTGAAATGGTAGAACCAAAGAATATAATATGCCTGAACATTTGCCATGAAAATAAGGGTAGATCAGCAGTGGCATGGCTAGAGTGTGTGCTGCCTGGGGTAGCTCTTGAGTTTGAAAACCCACAAAAAATACATATTGCACAATGACTGATTCTTAAAGTTATAAAACTAGTTTGTATACCATTATAATATTACTTTCACACACTCAAATATAATATGCTTTAAATACACATAGATAGATCAATACATAGACCAATATATATATATATATATATGCTATAGTTTAAGTTACCTGAAATCAAAAAGTTACTTCAACTGGGTGTACTTTCCTGACATTAAAACCACTTTTATTTCAATACAGCCTATGAAGACTTATAGCCTACAGCAGACACAAAAGTGCCACCCCAATAAAAGTGCTGCCCCCATTAAAGTGCTGGCCAGAACTGACCACCCCCTCTAGCTATGCCACTGTAAAGCAGTGAGAGGTGAGCAATGTTTTGTCTGTGAGAAAGGGGTTGAAGGCTAAAAAACATCTGTCAACTATAGGGTGAGAAAATTCTTTTGAACTTCGTCATTGAAAGGAATTTGACAGAATCTATTGTAAAATGCCCTAAATGATCTTTTCTATGAGTTTCCTTGATTTTTAAAAGGTTTGGGAAACATTGATATATGCAGGAACTGAAAAATGGTAAAAAGACAGTATATTCCAGACACACTTGATACACAGGCACTATGGCACTTAACCAAATGTTCATGACATTCATATTGGCTAACAACAAAGTCAAAAATCTGAGAACAACCTTAAAAAATAACTCTGTTCTTAATTTCAGATATGACCTAAACATAAATAATACAACTCGTTTTCTAGATGGATTAATTACTTTGTACCTAATTAACTACAACAGTGAATACCCAAAATACAAAATAGCACTCATAAATAATTTAATAAA
This sequence comes from Acanthosepion lycidas, assembly GCA_963932145.1. NCBI lineage: Eukaryota > Metazoa > Mollusca > Cephalopoda > Sepiida > Sepiidae > Acanthosepion > Acanthosepion lycidas. Next base: position 76,258,914 of record OZ010586.1, read on the forward strand.
TATAGAACATTTAATATACCAAGTATAACAGAAAAATTATCCAAATTGTGTAAAAGCAAAATTATCCATTTGTTACATTAAGCTTTGAACCATTGTATCTTAGAAATGATTAAAGATATCTTACTGGAATTCTCTGAGGTTTTCATAACACTATTGGAATCTACTTTGAACAATAAGAATGTATAATTACTCTCCAAGATTAACAGAAGAATTGTGATGAAATTGATCATAAATGAAAATGACATGTTCATCAATAATTAATCATAGCTAAGTGTTGGAATCTCATGAAGGATTGAAAGTAAGTTCAAATATATATATATATATATATGTGAAAATATATAGAAAATAGGAAAGAACTGGTTAGGTAAATAATCCCAAGTTCTTTAGTATTTTTGTTATTATTTAAAAAAAATAGTGCTTGATACAAAAGTAGAGCATAAATATAATTATTTATTTAAAAATATGATTCCAACACGCTACATAAGAGTTCTCGTGTTTCAAAACAAGAGCCGAAACCTCAATATAATTATTTGAATTAAATTGAATTAAAGTAAGCTCTGTTCCATCTTCAAGCGAAACTTATATATATATATATATATATATATATATATATATATATATATATATATATATATATTATTTCAGGATCATTTTACAACTTATTCAAGATGATCTTTGCCCTCTCTAACCTTCCAATTTTCTGTCCTGGAGTAAAAAGGTGCCTTACAAGTTTCACATATATGATTTCATTTCCAAGTCTTTTTTCACTGCTCTTTGGACTGTCATAGCTGAAACTCCTTTCTCACATGACAAAGATCTAATGGATTGAGTTGGATCTTACCTAATTAACCTCTTTAGCTTTAAATTGAAATGATAATCCCTCTTCCTATTCTGACCACCTGATCCAGTTTTCCTCCCTACTATTCTCTCTTTTTTAAACTTATTCACTGTTTTCTTGATGGTTCTTGAATGGACTTTGAAGATAGAAGCCAGAGTATGAATTTTGGTACCATTACTGAAGGCCTGGATGATCTTTTTCCTGTCACCATTGCTCAATTTGGAAGACAGTAGGTCTGACACAAAATGATATTAACCTGTTTTCTTTCAATCTGAATAACTACAAGTGTTTTTCTGTGATTCTTATGACAAATGGTGTGAATATGGTGACTAAATATCTTATTAAACATTTTGTGGGATGAACAATTATGCTGTAACACAATTTAGACAATTATTCTGTAACAATAATTTCCCCAACAACATAGTCAATAAACAATTTAAACTAACCTTAGAAAAAATAAAAACAAGCAATAATACAATAAAATAATGTAAAATATAAAATTATGCTATTTTATATAAACCAGAAACTAGACAAAACATTTATAAGATATCTAATGCACATCAACTACATAAACAAATTAAACTCCTTATTTATTACAAAAAAATAAAACCCTGCAACATGCTAATCACTAACAGCACAACAACAACAAAAATCAAAACTTCAGTCAACCAATCAACAATGTCATTGAATTTGCTTACTTGTTTGGAGAATGCACCTCTAAAAACAATAATTCATAGAACACATATTGGTTTGAAAACAATTACATTGTCATACCATTTAACATCTGATAACTATCTGATAATATCTCAATTAAATCATATATCACCAACCAACACAAAGGAAAAGCATAAGAAGAAATCAAACAAATTCTCACTAGTAAAACAAAAGTGTCATATCACATAAACTGTAAAAATCACTATAATTCTTTGATGCATTGAGAATGAAAAGGAATCAACCTAATATCAATAAATTTACATCAAACTTGGGAACTAACAATGATGGGAAAATGAAATTAGAATCCATGAACTCCCATGTGAATCCTCAAAGCATGATATTTAGAAGTGAACACCCAAAATGTGACATTTCAAAATGAAACCAATGACAAAGATTAAGTCTTTGATAATAAATAAAACAAGCCAAAAGTAATCAAATATAGGAAAATATATTTTCAAATATATATCTAAAATCAAGAAAATAATCAAGAACCTTAAAAACAAAAAGTTAATAAGAAACTTCTGTTGATATTTGTGGATGTACAGGTGATGTAATGGATCACTGCTTGAGATAAGGGTTCCAGTTGGGTTCATTACATTTACTCAGGTGCAAATACCCATGAGAACATTATGGCTTAATATCTAAAAACCCATCACCTGGCTATATGTGAAATAGTAGGATTTGTATCTGGAAAAATCATTATTATTCTAAAAAGTATTAATGCAATATTCACTGGCAAAATAAAAGAATTATTCTTAGAACCCAAAATATGTTTCAGCTTCAAATAACACAGAAAGGGTTGATAATCCATAAAAAAATAAATAAATGAATGTGTTGCATCCACCAATATAACTATTGTTGAATTATCTCCCTTGCTTAAAAAAAAATTTATTAAAATGTATACCTTTCTTGCTAATGTTTCTTGTTAACTCCTCCTAATTTTTGAAACTGCTCCTGCTTCCGATACTATAAACACTCAGCGATATCTTTTCTCACACTTTTCTTACTTTTCTGCTTATATGATAACATGTAAATTTCTCATGGAAGATTGCGTTCCCTTTTTGGGAAACACATGAACAATACATACACACATACATATGCACATTTCACTCACTACCCATAGTTTGGACCACAAAGTCTCCACAGTCATTTGTTACACCCGTTATTGTCTTAGTCACTTGTAACCCTTTTGTTTGTTAATACATTATCATTTGTTTGTACATATTTATCAGTTCTTGTTACTTCTTTTTTAAATTTTTTTTAGGTGGACTCATACTCTCAGTTTGACATGTTTCTTGTGGGTATTTCAGGAGACAAATATGTTTATCTCTTAATGTGTATACCGGCCTGCAACAAATGAATGAATCAATCAATCCATTTGTATTTAACCAGATTTGAATAACGATGTATAATTATTAAATGTGTATATCTTATAATCATTTAGAAAATTTTTCCCATTTTTAATCATTCTGCACATTTTTTTTTTTTATTTCTCTGAACAAACACTGAGAGGAGTGAAATGTAAAATGCTCACATTGCCATATATGGTAATTAACATTTCTTTCTTCTTAGTTTCATTTTTTTCCTCTTTGATGAATATGCAAGATGATAGGTCCTGATCTGGCATCTAGTCTACAATTGCTATCCCACAGATATGACGTAGTCTCTCTCTATTTCTTCTACAAGTATTTTCACGACAAATGTTCTGACGAGCTACTTTCACTGGTTCCCAGACTGCATGAATTTAAGTGAGCTACGGGGCTGGCCTCTTGGTCCCACCCTTTCACTGTCAAAACGGTTAAATGTAACCATCTCTTCTACTCAAACAGCTTCTTCTCCGACACTTCTCGTCTGTGGAACACCCTTCTCCTTACTTGCTTCTCTGATGACTATAATCTTCAAATATTCAGGTGTAATGTCAATCAACATCTGACACCCTGAGCTTGTTCCCCATCCTTCTCTGTATCCTTTCTCCAAACATGCCTTTCTACTCTTGTTCTCAATCCTCTGTAACCCCTTGTGTGCTAGTTGCACTCCCACCTTGCTTGGGGTGAATTGCTTAAAAAAAAAAGAAAAAAAAAATTGTTTTAATGGCTATAATAAAATTGTGTACCATTAGAAAAATGTTTTAGGTGAGGGATAAAGTATCAAGTATGGTATACATAATGGTGGGATTACCGACTTCCTTACAAGGAAACATTCAGTGTTCATTGGCTGAACAGTTAGCATTAATGTCAGTTGAAATTCATAAGTTATTTCTCTTCAAATAATTTTTAAGGAAAATAGCTCTCTTGATTTTCCTAGGTGTTATTAAGCTTTTCAGTAATGATGGGAGTTTCCTTCCTACCCTTTGGCTTAATTTAGTGTTGAAGGTAAACATCTTGATTATATCCTTAATTTCCCTTCTAATTACATGGGTTATCCATTTTAGCTGTTGCTATTGTTGGAAGTCTTCAAGTGACATGGTTTTTGTTATCTGGTAAATTTCTTTGCATCACCAGTCAACAATATCAGATGAATGATTGTTAATTAAGATCTAGAGGAGATGTACACTTGAAGCTATTGATTTGAGAAAATGGTTGTATATAGCTGAGAATTTGGATATTTCTGAGTTGGACAACATTCATGACAACTATATGAAAGTCATAATCTGATAAGGCTAATTAAGACCATGACACCAGTTCTTAGGCTAATATTTTGGTTTTGTAGCATATTGTGGTTTTGGACAAAACTACCCCTAGCTCAGTATATACTATGTTCAATTTCGTTATGTAATATACTAAATTTGCTTTAGCTCATTCAGCCACCAAAGTATTTAAAGTGTTTAGAGTTTATTAATTGCACACACTAAATTTCTACAATGGATCACTTATATTACTTTACAAGCATCTTGAAATATGAAGACATAGAAAAAACATGCTCCTTGCTGAATATCATTTCTGTGTTGTTCTGTATTTATCGACAAGTTTACGATCTCACTGGGATTTTTGTTTATACAAATCATTGTATTTGTATTACCAATGGAGTTTCTTCTTAATGTTATTTCAGCTTGTCTTTTCTTAGAACTCCTAGAGATTGGTTCCTTCCAAAATATTTTATCTAAACAACCAACATATTGATAATGTCTTAATATATACCAACTAAACAATGTTACCTGAAAGTAAACAATATTAAATATATAACTGAATTTACATATGAAACAGAAACAGACTATAACTTTCCTCATCTTCATGTTAGTCTGCACTAATAATGATCAATAAAACTGTATATAGTATAGGTCGTAATTTTGAAGGAAGCTACCTTGCTCAGCTGGAGAAAAAGAGAAGTAGGCAATGAGCTATGGAGCTGGCCTCTCAATACCACCCTTTCACTGTCAAAACGGTTAAATGTAACCATCTCTTCTACTCAAATAGCTTCTTCTCCGACACTTCTCGTCTGTGGAACACCCTTCTCCTTACTTGCTTCCCCGATGACTATAATCTTCAAATATTCAAGTGTAATGTCAATCAACATCTGACACCCTGAGCTTGTTCCCCATCCTTCTCTGTATCTTTTCTTCAAACATGCCTCTTTACTCTTGTTGTCAATCCTCTGTAACCCCTTGCATTCTAGTGGCACTCCCGTCTTGCTTGGGGTGAATTGCTTTAAAAAAAAATATATATCTGTTTTAATGGCTATAATAAAATTGTGTACCACTAGAAAAATGTTTTAGGTGAGGTATAAATTAAATATATAACTGAATTTACATATGAAACAAAAACAGACTATAACTTTCCTCATCTTCATGTCAGTTTGCACTAATAATGATCAATAAAACTATATATAGTATAGGTCATAATTTTGAAGGAAGCTACCTTGCTCAGCTGGAGAAAAGGAGAAGTAGGCAAAAAATAGCACTCAAGCAGAGATTCCATATAGATAAGATATTTCTCAGCAGCTACTGTGGAAAGTCCTGCTAGTCTTATATCAGCCTTAATTGCCTTTCAAACTTTTGATATTAATGCAACTAACAACAATATATAGTGAATTTTACAACTTGACAGTTGAAATTCAAACTTCTTATGGAAAGTTTCTTTTCTTCTAACAACAGAAACAAAGATACATCTGTAATATGGGAAAATAATTACAGTATCCATTTTTATATAAAAGCACTAAAATATCTGGGATATTTTTTAATCATTTCACCTCAACCAAGGTGAGAATGCCACTAGTATGCAGGGAGTTATATGGAGAGAAAGTGAGAGATAATACTGATTAAAAGGAGGATTGATTAAAGTACAAAAAATGAACAGGATTCAAGAAGATGATATTTAACATTGTGTTTCAATTGTTGAAGAGTGTCTTTGTCTGAGAAGCACATAAATGGAAGGGAGTTTCTCAGGTGGGAAGTGCAAGAAAAGAAACTGCTGGATTAGAAGTGGCAGTTGCATTTAGCTATTTCAACTGTAAACAGGTGGGACGTAGATGCCAGTCAAGTAGCACACTTAAATTCGTGCAATTGGGGTACCAGGGAAAAAGTTTGTCAGAGTAGTTGCCATGAAAATATTTGTAGAAAGGACAGAGGAAAGCCATATGATGTTAGCGAGAAAGTAACTGAAGTTGAGATACCAAGTCAGGATTGATTACATTAGAGATCCTTCTCTGGATTTTGTCAAGAACCTTGAAATGAATAGCAGGAGCACCAGACCAAATATGTCAGCAGTATATAATGCATGGGCAAAAATGAAGAAAGAATGCTTGGAAAATTTTATACTCTCAGGACAGATCATCAGAAATATGGTCAAAGGAAAGCAGCACGTAACATGCTTGATTTTCCAAGCATTCTTTCCTCATTAAGTGCCCTAGAAATTTAGTCAATCAATATGACATTTTTTAAATCCTTTCTTTTCTGTTCTGTTGAACATTTACAAATCTACTATTCCCCCATGCATTATATACTGCTGACATATCTGGTCTGATGCTCCTGCTATTCATTTCGAGGTTCTTGATGAAATCCAAAGAAGGATCTGTAATGTAATCGATCTTGACTTGGCATCTCAACTTCAGTCACTTTATCACTAACATGATATGGCTTTCTTCCGTCTCTTCTACAAATATTTTCATGGAAACTACTTTAACAAACTTTTTTCCCTAGTGCCTTGGCTTCATGAATTTAAGTGTGGTAGAACAGAGTTTAGGAGAAATAACAAAAAGACGAAACTTATTAAGAGCTACAAGGTACATAAAAGCAGTTCAATAACAGTTAACAAAAAAAAACAAAAAATCTCATAGTTTGACCAGCAATATGAAGCAATATTGGTCAGTGCACAAAATGCTACCCTTGTCTGAGCTTTTGTTAAATTGGTTCTCATTTTCATTGTACACGTTTCTTCATCAATTCACCCTCCTCCATAACACAGTCCCTTATGTCTTGTAGTTTTCATTTCCATAATTAACAAACTGAATTCTCAGCTTGTGAGTGAGATTAATCACCAACATGAAGGATAATTTTCCTTCCGTTTCTTTCTCATCTTCAAGTTCTTCGACTTGATAATCAAATTATCTTTCAGCAATTTTCTTCTTCAGCAATTTGATACTTTTTTCCCCGGTAATTTGAAAGTTTGGTTGCATCCTATTCAATTAATTACAGATTTAATCAATGGCTTCTATGTTGCATTTGTTTAGTCTAAACAATGTAACTGAAAAATCAAATTATTTTTCAGGTGTTCATGCACATGGGGGTTGGGAGAAAAGGGTCAATTTGAAAAAAAAATGTTGGCAAGAAAGAAAAACATAATAATAATTTATTAATAAAAGTGTGACTTCAAAAAAGACAACCACTGAAATGGGAAAATGAATTTAAAGTGTCCTTGTATTTCTTTTGCTGTTTATTGCTGAATTTAGGAAATACCTGGAAAAGCAAAAACTTGTTTATTTTAGCATTCCATAAAAAGACGTTTTAAGATTATGTTATTTTTAGTTCATGAGTGTATTTGTTCTGTGATTAGCGTTAATGTTTCTTGTTTGATATTACTGTGTTTTATATCTCATTCAGCAGACAGCACTTTGTCAAATGTTATTATTGTTGTAACCTAGAAAGGGTTACTGAATGAGGAATAACCAAACTGGAGTTTCGAAATGAAATGGTAATCTTTATAACATCAGCAACTTACAATACTTGCCAGCCAGTGGTTTGAAGTAGCAAAAACCACTGCTTATGGTGGACTACTTAGACAGCATATTACCCACCACTTACAATAGTGTCCAACGTATTTATGAGGATTGGGGTATACCGATTAGTGTTCATAGGTACAGTATATAACAATTATACAAGTCAAAGTTTTAATTCCTTCAGGACTTAGGCGAAAATGTCTCTCCACAGCTTCCTTTTCTTTATTATCTGTGAAATGCGACGCGTTCTTAGTAAAAATAAGGGAGTGGTTTCCTGTTGCTTTCTCCACGATTTGGAAATTCAGATTTTTCATTCTCTTAAACCAGCAAGTATGTATGAAATAGGGTAATTGAGTTTGCCTTTCTGTCAGGGCTTTCATTGCTGAGCAGTAAAAAGCACACTTAGCTTGAAAGTATCTTCCTCAATGTAAGTGAAATGTGGTTTGATCCCTGCTGAAATGCCCATTTTCTTTATTAAGATTTTCAGTTGCTCCAGTCAGTAGACGTCCACTTGGGTCATGGGCAATGATAGCTCTTCAAACTTCCAGTCACTTGTGGCCCTTAGCAGTTTTTCTGCCTTGCTAAGGCTGATGCTCCCCACAATTCTGTAATTGAATAACACAAGTTCATCAGGTAGATGGCTTGTTGCCTTGCCCTATCTCGATATGCCCTGTGGGATTAGGTTTTCCAAGCCCCCCTTCCAGTGTCCAATATATTATTGTTTCTTAAGCTGTCTCTTCCAAGAAATGGTTGTCTCTTCCTAATTCTGAATATAAGAGTCTTTTTTTGCTGCCATTTCTTTAAAACTTCCTTGTTGCATACTTGCTTCATCCATGGAATTTTTTGTATCCTTCTGTATAACTGTATTTCTGTTGCCTCCAGTTTTCTAATCATCTGTAGGGAGATTGTCCAGCATTGACTGACATATAAGATGATAGATATCACATAGTAATCCAGCACACTTCCCTGTATTATTATTTCTTAGTACCTTACTTAGCTTTTGGAATACATCTTGCACTTGTTCGGTGTATATTCAGATGTCAAACTTTCTGTCCTCTCTTAGAACACTTACCAGATATTTCAACTTCTGTACTTGCTTGATATTGATCTCTCCAATTTGTAACTCAAATCTTGGACTTTGTCTCTTTCTGATGACCATAATTTCTGTCTTCTTGCAATTGATGATTGATTAGGTACACAAGAATGGAAAAGGGGTTAAGACAAGGGTGTATCTCTCCACAGATTTTTTAACCTCTACTCATTTAAAAGTTGAATAAATCTGGAGAGAAGATGCACCAGTGTCTTACATCACTTTTCTATTTTTGTGTACCTACTCAATTCATTTTCTATATATATGCAAGAAGTTTGCCCCCAGGATAAGTTCTGGGTTATTCCAACTTCCTTTCCAAACAGATCTAGTTTTTCTAGCAGCTTAAACAAATCCTTGTGCCATACCATGTCAAATACTTTTTCATAATCTATAAAACATAATTACACAGACTTTTGCATTTGTATTGCTCACTCTGATATCATTCTAATTTTGAATATCACATTTTTGTTCCATTGTTCTTAATAAAGCCACTCTGTCATCCTATTTCAGATCGAATTCTACTTCATGCTTTATTCATTCAACTTCCCATCGTTACTTTCGTTAAAAGGGTGATTAAAATGATTTTTCACCTGGTTTCTTAGATAATGTTAAAAAGTTGGATTTACTGATGTCCTCCAGTATCTCCCCACTATTGTATATTTTGTTTATTACTTCTGTTATCTTGTTGATGATAAAAATTACCTAAGGCTGAGAGCATTTCTGTTACAATTCCATTTGGCTATATTGCTTTGAGTCATTATATAAACTGTTTAAAAAATAGAGATGTCTACTCAAACAACTGTATCCCCAAAATATAGCATTTATAGTAAAAGCATAAAACGCTTAAACATTGCATGCCAGAAAAAGAATAAGTCTGTCTCACAAATGTGATTAAAATCATTTTTACTTATGTGCCGAGACACTTTCGTTTTAATGACACTTTTGTTTTAATGGGGAACCTCTGAAGAGGTTTTGTACGCTTTTTTAAGCTAATTTACAAAGAACTATTAGAACTTCTAGGTAACCTTGACATAAGTGTGAAAGATATTAGAATAATCCTGCACCTATACTGGCAGCAAGCCACCTGTATACGGACAGAAAATGAAGTCAGTAAATATGCAAAAATAGAAAGGGGTATAAGACAAGGATGTGTCTTTTCACCGTACATATACTGTAAAGGGGATTCTGAGAGAATTAGAAATCCTCCTCATTATTAGCAGCCACAATCTTGCACCATAAGATATGCAGATGATACAGTGTTGATAGCAGACATGGAAAGGAAACTATAAGAATACCTACAGAAGATATTAAATGAAAACAGGAAGAAAGGATTAAACATCAATTTCAAGAAGATAGAATGCATGGTTGTTAACAAAAGAAGCAGCACAACAGGAAAATGACAAATTCGAGATACCAAAATCAAACAAATACAACAATTTAAGTATCTGGGAACAGAAAGTGCGATACGGAAATCTGAAGGTACATTGGGATAGTAAAAGATACCTTCCAAAAGTTAAGCAAAGTATTAAGAAACAGGAAAATTTCATTAGAAACAAAGAAAAGAGTACTGAACTGGTTAGAAAGCAGTGAAATTTTGCTCAAAGCTTCACTCTTCATGGATTGGTCCTTATACATATCTAAGACCCAATGCTAAATTTGAAGCTGACAGGTCAAGGTTTAGTCTGCAACATTTGCAACTGAAATTTAAAAATTTACTTATGTTGTGTTGGTGCAGGGTAATGTACAGGGTTGTCCAAAAATCTTGTCATCCCCACATGATATAATTTTCTATTTCAACACTCTGTCAGGAATTATCAAGGATAAAGTTTCAAATGAATGATACCAGAATACCCATCAGTTGAAGGATACTGTTCAGATAGCCTTTGCAACAATCAACAAAGCAGAGCTTCATAAAATATCACACAGGACATAGCGTCATATTATTTTGTGCCACAAAAATGATGGTGGTCATACAGACCTACTCAATGTATGACAGTGTCAATGAAAGTGAATAAACTGAATCCAGTAAATGTGCTTTGTATTACTGTATTACTTGTTCTAATCTCATTACTTTTTGGTATAGATGACAAGACTTTCGGACCACCTTGTACATTGTACAATGTTTATATTCACTTTTGTTCATTCACTAACTCTTTCTCTTTTCTTATCATGTTAACTGATCAATTTGCTATTGTGATGGCTACTGTATTAACGAGAGCAGCCACAGATCATATATTGTTTAGCTCTGCAAGTGTTCTTCCAATGGACAAACTTCCCTGGAAAGAACTGCTGGCAATAAAAATGCAGGAAAGGAAAGTTTGCAGATGTCTCCACCATTATGAAAATGGCTGCCCAGGATTGCTCCAAAATATGATAAAAAGCAATTGGAAATAAACTGTCCCACTTCGTAACCAGAAAACTATTGAGGAAAGGTTGAGAAAAGTGTACAGTGGAGGATTTGAAGTTAATAAGAACAAGAATATGGGTAAAAAAAGCTGCATTTCAGGAAGAAATGAAGGTGTTGTTTGATATCTGTTAATGTCCTTCTATCTCCCATCAGAATGTGAAGTGCAAAGTTAAGAAGGGTAAAGGATATCACGTTGCCTGTAATTGTGATATAAAAGTTCCTAAATAAGAGGTGCAGTTCCTCTTTGGCCAGTGAAATGATAGGAAGATGAAGATTGCAAGGATTGACATGAAAGTGATGAGGATGTGGGGCAGAATGACACTAAGAGAGAAGCATGATGCAGACAGAGCCAGCTGACAGTTTGAACAAAGACAAAGATCTAGTAGCTGGATATATTCCTTATGTTGAATATAATTCAGATGATTCAAGAGATATCCCTCTTTTAATACTGATACTGATTTTGTCCCCAATCCAAAAGCTCATAATACAGGACAAGACTCCCCACACTGGCTGCTGCTTGTGACTAATACTTGATTAGTGATTATGCTGGCACTGTAATTGCTACTGCTGCCTTAACTTACTATGGCATCATCACAAAGGATGGCAAGAGTCAAGTTACTGAACCACATAAACTACAAGATGCAAGACAAAAATACCAATAGAAGAGGCAAGAAATTTGGATGGATAGTTTTGAAAATATGGAGTCACTGTATTTTGATGGTAAGAAGGCTGCCACTTGTTTGATTATAAAGAGTGAAAAGACTAATAAATGGAGTTCAAAAATAATGGTGCCAAATCATTATGTCATCATGGTTGAGCCTGGCAATGAATATCTGACACATGTGACTCCCAAGACTGGACACAGAAAGCAGGTTGCCAAAACTATTCATGAATGTCTGGTGGAGAAAAATCTAACCCAGCAGACCAGCATATATGTTGGCAGTGAGGGAACAAATCTAAATGTAGTATCAGAAAATGGAGCCATTCCTTATCTTGAAAAGTTACAAACTCCATTATTTCATCTGTCAGCTTCACAGAAATGAAATGCCTTTCCACGCTGTTTTCTGTCACTATGATGGTCCTGAGCATTGGCATGGTCCCATTTGAAAGCAGATCAAGGAGCATATGTTTGAGCTGCCAGTCAGTTTCACTGAATGCAGAAGTGAATAAAGAGCTGTCCCGGATCAGAAATAACTGAATAAGATTTGTAAAGGAGTTATTACAGGTGTTGTTGATGATCACTTGGTTGCTATTGAACTAAGCCCTCCCTGCATGTCAAGGTGGAATATTTTATAAAGTAGAATCCTCAGGCTTTAGGCAGCAACTTCAAGACCCAGCCACAAGTCTGAAAAGAATCATCATTACAACTATAAATTTCAGTGCTTCAATATGGTTTTACATCAAGATGTACCTTTATGTAACACAAGGCTCAATGAACGTATCCAAATCACTGCTATGTATGAAAAACCTAAATAGTAAAAAAAAAGATGATAGTAAAGAAGACTGTCCAGAGAAAAGCATACTTCATCCACATGGATCAACTTCTTGGTATGTGTGCAAATGAGAACGTGACAGTTAAAGAAAAAGCTGTCTCAATGAGAAGAAAAATTAGAAAGGAGAATCAGCAGGTGGAAGTATGCACTGACAGATCTGATGAGAAGAAAGATGATTCTGCTGCTTCTGTTGACGAGGATTTGTTAAAGTACACTAATGATGTGGAGGATAGTGAAGATGGGAATATAGTCAATATGAGAAAATTGATGACTCCCAAACTAAAGTGAAAGGCAAAAACTATCATTCCATGCTTAACCAGATGAATGAACACAAGACTGAGTCTCCTTACATTGCTTCTCTATCAGATCAACAGGTTAATGACATTCTTGAGATATCTTTTATCCCTTTTTGGCTGGCTATGTACAGTTTGGCTCAAACGGCCAAACAGTACGTAGGCAGCCAAAAAGGGATAAAAGTGATGACTGAATTTCAGCATGTAAATAAAAAAAAATGTGTTTTTTCACAGCTCCCTAGAACTGGTACAAAATATCTGTCCTCCTATATAGCAGTGCATGCTGGATAATCTCCTCAAACATTTAGCAGAGACTTGGATCAACAGAAATGTGGTTCTACAGAATGACACTAAGAATACAATGGACTGAACTTGTGAGCAACAATGGCATTTTAGAGAAAATACAAAGGACACTTACACTTAACATTAGAAAGATATAGTTGAAATTTTTAGGGCACATAATGAGGAAATGGGGCTTGGAAAATGTGATACAAACAGGGCAGATTAAAGGCAAGAGAGACAAAGGGAAACAACCTTTAACCTATCTACCATGCTTGAATAAATGGATGGCAGTTTTTAGGAGAGAACAATAAACCAGAATTTATTAAGTGTTACTGGAGGACAGAAAATTATGGAGGGCTATGATCGCCAATGTCCTGAGAATACTATGGTCAGATTCTTCTTGAACTTGTCCATTTCTGAGCTTAAATCTAAACTTTTCTGTTTAATCACTTCAAAAAGTGCAATGGCTGAGGAACTGAGATTATAAAATCCAAGATGACAGCAACTCTATGATAGTGATAATTCCTCATCTCAACTCAGAAATTTAGAAAGAAGCAAAGATTAAATTTTTTATAGACTAACACTGAATTGTTTATCATTAATATACATTACTTGCTTCAAGAGATTATAAAAGCCAAGATGAGGAAAATAGTTCAAATGAATCAATGTATAATAATGATAATTCTTCATCTTGGAAATTCAGAAAGAAGTAATAATTGAATTTTGTAAAGAAAGCATTGGAATGACAATCATTACTATAGATTAATCTCTTCAGTAGATATTATTTCTGCAATCTTGTACACTAGTCTTTAACCCACTAATGGCCGCCATAAAATTATTTGTGGTATATGTGTGTCAGGGAGAGTTAGTTTTGATTTACTGGAAACTTTGGAATAAAAAGAACTGATTTAAGGGTATAAATAAAATAAATAATATATATTTTTGTTTATTTGTTTCAGAATGAGTCCTTTGGTATCCAATGTAGCAAAACGTTCATTTATAAGGTGGATATTTGTCGCAGTCTGGAGAAATGTCTGTTTTAGTACAGTAGTAGTAGTTTCAGGGTCAGACCTTGCTCATAGTAGTAGTCATCTACGTCAGTGTCAATCTATTGTGTTTTTCTCACCCTAAGAAGTGCAGAACACATTATTGGAAAATGACCTCTTAACTACTTCATGTGTCATGCATGGCTGGTTTCTTTGATAGTCATGTTCTTTTGTTCCATGGTTTTTTCTTGCCATCCCTTCTCTTCATCGAGCTCAAAGGTGTAAGCTTATATCATTTTCAAAGGCTCTGGTGTGAACATTGGTTAAAAATTAATACAAAGAGACTTTTGATATTAATCAAAAGTCTCCTTGTGTTAATTTTTTTGATTGTTCATAATTATTTTATTTTCCATTTTATCTTTCTTTTTCATTTCTTTTTATAATGGAAGTATGTATGGAGCTGCCCTGATTTTTATTAGTTTTCAGTCACAAATTGGTAGACTCTGGTCCGATAAAATTCCATCATTTTTCAGCTGGATTCAGTCTTTTCTCTTTTCATTTAAGGATTGCATTCTTGTTAGCAGAGAGAGAAGTATATAGAGAGAAGGAGAAAGATATATATATATATATATATATATATATATATATATATATATATAGAGAGAGAGAGAGAGAGAGAGAGAGAGAGAGTGAAAGAAAGAAATAAGCCTTATTTTTATTTGAATACTTTTTATTTTTGCTTATATATTTTATTTTTATATAGTATTACTGAGCATTGTCCTGTGATCAGCTTCATTTCGTATGTGACCATTTCTTACTCAATTAACATAATTCAACCATCATAGTTCTTGCTAAGAGAGGAGGTGATATAAGTTGAGGAATCCTATTCTTAATTTTAGCTTTCTAAAGAATATTCTATTAATTATAGGTTTCTAATAATCTGGTCTTAATTATGGTTTTATACAAATGTGATCTTAATTATAGTTTTTAAAAATCTGGAATTAATTTCTAAAAAATTTCATCATTAATTATAGGCTTTTTAAAAAATCCAGTACTAATTCTAGGTTTTCCAAATAGACCAATATTAATTGTTGGTTTCTCAAATAAATCTAGTATTAATTAAAGGTTTCTAAAAGAATTCAGTATTAATTATAGGTTAAAAAAATCCAATATTAATTATGGGCTATAAAAACTTTAATATTAATTATAGGTTTATAAAAAAAACAAAATTATTTACAGATTTATAAAAAAAAATTAATTATAGATTTATATAAAAATACAATATTAATTTATAAGTTTTTAAAAATCTGGTATTAATTATAGTTTTATTAAAAAAATAATATTGCTTATAGGTTTATAAAAAAAAAACAAAATGAATTATAGAATTATATTAAAAATTTATAAAAATTTGAAATTAATTATGTTTCTCCTTATAACCCATTATTACTCAGAATTCCCAACATGTGATGGTAGGCAAGATGGATTAAAATATCATCAACTACAATAAGTGTAGTCCTTTAATTTAGATGTAGTTGTAGAGCTATTGAAACTAATTCCCTTTGTCAAGTGATTCCTTGATTTTGGAATGAATAATCTTTGAAACATAATAGGATTACAAGAAGTATTTTTGCGTAAGTTGTCTGGTTGAAAGGACACTGGGAAATGACACACTTTTATATTTTGTTTTCTTTAATGTGGGATTTCAGTTTTTTTAATTCAATTTAGTTTTTTTTTCACATTATGAAAATGTGGAAACTCATTTTTGTAGATGGAATATTTTAAGTGTCATTAATCTATTGGTTTTTGAATCAACTAAAAGATATTTTTATTTCAATGAATTATGTTCTGAAAATGATAGCCAGGAAAACCTCAATAAAACCATAATGTGCCAAAGACACTTTTGAAAATAAGATGTTTTTTCTTGTGCTTTGTGTTTTAATGTCATTAATGTTTAATGTGCACTCATTCTCTTTTATTTTATGGACTTCTTGTCTGATAATGTTTCCTAATAAATAGACAATCCTTTTGAACTGCAAGCTCATTCAATGCCAATTTGTATCACGCTACACAAAAGCAACCCAAATTTTAAAAAAATCTCAAAATCTAGTCTTGACTATGTGTCTAGTTAATGGTTCAGGATGATAAATTGGTGAACTGAGTTTTAATTCCAGTCAAATTCATTATATTCACTTTTGCACAATACAAATCTATCTCTTCTCACCCCAGCTATGGGTTAAATAGTAGAGCAGACTGAGCGTTTCAGCCTTGGTTGGCAATTAGTCTAGGAAAAAGACAACTCTGAATTCAAAAACCCCTGATTTATGACACTGGTTAGCATGAAAACACATGGTCATCTAAGGGTAAGAAAACCTTGACAGAAAACCAACTCTTTCGCTGGGTAGAGTGGTTAGATGTGAAAAGAATCACCATGCTCTGTGGAACAATTCAATTACAGAAACCTCACCAGAGACCTTATATGACCCAATGCACCAGGTAGATAAGAAATTTCCATCTTAGTATATTTACCAAAAAGTTATTTTTTTAAAAAAAACACCAATAATCTCTAGATATACAGCAGGAGCACCAAACCAGATGTGTCAACAGGATTCAATGAATGCTGAAAATCGAGGCAACAAATGTACTTCTACAGAAGGTTGCTGAAAACGTGATAGACAGATCAGGCAAGCAACAAGGAAGTTTTAAGAAGAATGAAAACAAAAAGCACACCTATACTTAGAAAGAAATAGTTTCAATTTCTAGAGGACTTTGAAAATTTGACACTCAAAGGATATATTGAAGTTAAGTGAGTAACCTACTTAAAAAGCTCATATTAATGGAGAGCAGAACAGGATGTGAGATAGATATTAAAAAAAAAGAAGAAACATTGCTCAGAACTACAATGGATAGGAGCTTTTTTTTTAATCTAAATGATTTAAAAATCATAGTTCTTTCTTAAATGCAAAACAGATGTTTGATTTAATCCAAGCATTCCGATCAAATAGTGAAATGAAAGTTGTCTCAAATAGGCTTACTTCCAGAATGTAGGCGTCCCCCAACATTCTGCCCTGGGTCCTACACTATTTTTGATCTTCATCAATGATCTTCCTGATATCATCAGTTCCCAATTAGGCATTTATGCAGATGACACTACCATATACTCCTAGCAAATTCAACAGATCTAACAAAGTATGGGTTTACTTTGTTAGATCTGTTGCAGCTGCTCTTGAAAACAACCTCCAATCAGTTGTTAACTGGGGTAAGAAATGGCTTGTACATTTTAATGCCTCTAAAAAAAACTGATTTCATTTAACCACCATAAAGAATTTAATCATGCTACAAGATTGGCATCTAGGTCCTGATCTTTTACTGTTCATATAGCTAAATACAACTGCTATTTCTACTCTAATTGTTTCTTATCTTGCACTTTCCATCTGTGGAACTTCCTTCCATTTACTTCCTTCCTTGATAACTGCAATCTTCAAGACTTTAATTGCAACATCAGTTGTCATCTTCTGTCTTCTTGAGTCCTGTTCATCTTTTATCCTTTTCACAATCTTTTGTATTCTCAGTTTTCTCTTTCACTTTGACTACTTGTAACTGCCTGAACACTAGTGACATTCCTGCTTTGCTTGGGGTGAAATGATTAAAAAAAATTATACAGATAAAAGTTCTAGATTATTCAGCTAGAAAATACAACTAAATACAATTGTGAAATTATTTGAATATTGCAATCATTTTTTTCTGTAATGGTAGACCAGTTAATCTGTAATCTACAATTTATTTAAGGAACCTTAAAGTTGTTTCTCTAAATATTTAAAATCTGGAAGTATATATGTTAGATCAAAACTCTTTTGGGATTGTCAATTATGAGCTACATTCCTTATGTGCTATAGAATTACCTCAGTGGTCCAAGAGGGTCAGAGTGGCATAGCCTAAATTTATGCATAAGAAGAGCAAATTGTGAGCGAGGTGTATTACATGAACATCGGTACTGGAATGACAGTGCACGTGTCACTGAGCCAGATCAAGTCTATTAGTGTGCGCAAGATACTAACATTCTGGTTTGGGAATAATATGTAAAAGAAGTCGTGTTTGTTGAGTGTTTGTTACAGTCCACATGTGTTCAGGTGGGTATGTTGTGGTGTGTACTAAACCAGAATCCTTTGTGAGTGTTGTTCCAGTGTCTGTGTTACAGAAGAAACTGTTTTCTAATACACTTTAGTTACACTAATTCAAACTTTCCCAGCTAGGACCTATGTATATGGCATCACCTCATTCAAATTTCCTTCATATTCTTTTGCTAGCAGACACGGATGAGAAATTACAAAATCCCCTACAGAAGGTAGTAACAGAGAGTGAGAAGAAAGTACTAACCATAAACTACAAGAAGACTGAATGAATGGTCATCAGTAAGAAGAAGAGCACAAAATGCAATTTGCAGGTTGGGAACACTAGAATCAAGCAGATGCAGAAGTTTCAATATGAGGATGGCCAAGGACACATTACAAAAAAAGAGACAGGAGGATTTCTTTGGTAACAAAGAAAAGAATACTGAGCTGTGACATCATTTCTTCTTTATGGCATTGAATGTTGGATGATTTCCTCAAAAGTGAAGAAGAAACTCTAGGCAATGGAGATGTGATTCTACAGAAGGATGCTAAGGATATTATGGACTGAGTGTGTGAGCAACAATGAGGTCATAGAGAGGTTACAAACAAGGAGGAGGCTTATACTTAACATCAGGAAGAGGCAGCTGAAATTTCTGAAACACATGATAAGGAAGGAGGGCCTGGAGAATCTGATCTCCACGGGTCAAGTAGAGGGAAAGATAGACAAGGGAAACAATGCGTGACATACCTGGTGGGCTTAAGTAAGTGGATGACAGAACATGGCCTGGGGGAGGAAGCAGAGAGAAGGAGCTTTCTGAGAGCTGTAAGGGATAGGGGGAGGTGGAGAGCCATGATCGTCTATGTCCTGAAAGGACATGGCACATAAAAAGAAAAAGGAGAAAATTCCACTCAAATTACTTCTTCCACGGAACTATCACTTTATCAAACAGACTCCCAAGAAGATACTTCCCCAACCACTACAATCTTGACATTTTCAAGTCTAAGGTCAACCATTATCTATCTTACATATCCTGGTAATATGCACCTCTTCCTCCTCTACCAACACATCAATCTGAAAACTTGGGTCATGTTCTTTAATAGCCTCATCAGATTGAGACTTTCATATGGATGGCATGCATGGTGCCAAATCTATTCAGAAATATCTAAACTGTCATCTGTATACAACTGCTTTCTAAGATCATTGGTTAAAAAGCAGTTTGAATGAGTGAAACCTGAGGTTTTGGTAAAGAACATTCTTCTTCGAATATTGTGAACTGATGCAACAGAATCACAAATAAATAACAGAAACAATACTACTTGTGGACTACCAACAGCAGGAACAACTAAAGTGGATAGCATATGTAAATTGAAGAGAAAATAAAGACATAATCATTATATTCATATTCCACATTACTTCAAATAAAAGGCTAGGAAGGAAACCTATTTTTAAAACCTACTTTCCTGAAAAATTGTTTTAAGGGAAATATTTTATAAACTTCAATGTCAGTCAATGAATACCAAACATTTCTTCGTAGGGAAATGGCTAATAATGTAATTACCATTACACCTTCATAATAATCTTGGCCTTGTATTGGGTAAACAATAGTATAAAAATAATTAGTAGAATTCAAAAAACTGTCAATAATTCTTTATATAAGTAAGAATATTATTTATACAGATTTGACTTTTATACAGTGCCAGTTTATGCAGTACCAAGATTTTTATACAGTGACATTTTATGCAGTACCAAAATTTTATACAGTACCAGTTTATACAGTGTCAAGATTTTATACAGTGGCAATTTATACGTTACCAAGATTTTTATACAGTGCCAGTTTATATATTACCAAGTTTTTTATACAGTGCCAGTTTTGTAGTTGTGTTAGTATGGAAACTTATGGAAAATATAAAATTTGAATTGGGAAAGAATTTCTTACTGCTCCAAACAATCAGTTACAAAAATACCCACTTAATCGAAAGAGCCTCTAGGAGAACAAGTTCAGCTAAACACAAGTGGTTTTATATATAATTTTTCTTTTTATTAATATCCAGTCAAACCTAAGTGTTTCAGGTTAATATTATAGAAAACAGTTTGCAATAATATAAAACATTTGTCACAAAAACACTTGTAAATAAGTTTGTTTTTTTAAGCTGTCATGTGAAAGTCAAAATAAGCAAAAGAAAATAATAAAACTGACAAAGGCATTTGTAAGTTTCCATACATTTTTTATACTGAAAAGGAAATGGAAGACACAAAAGAAGAATTTTCATATTTAAAATTGATGTCTGCTAAATATAAAGAAAAAATTCTTTCCATTGCTCCGAGAAAGTGTTGAAAAGTTCTAGAACTTATCCATTTCACAAAAATTTGACCAAATATTAGTTTTCTTTTTAGTCCGATTCTGGACATGTGAAGAAGATTTCGAAACATCTTATAATTTTCTTTGAAAAAAAATTATCTTTGTTGTACTTTTGTTGCTATGAGGAAGTGTTGAAAAATTCTTGACAAAAACCAATTCTCAAATCTCTGACCTAATGACCAATCATTAAAAATTCTTCTGGAATCCCTTCATGGACATGAAAAGAGCTTTTCAGTACTGCTTATAATATTCTCTGAAAAAAAATTAGCATTTTGTTTCTCCTTGCATGTCATGGGGGAGTGCTGAAAAATGCTTGAAGTAACCTAATTAACAAAATCTGACCAAATATCTCAATAGGATTTGATAAGTTCGCCTATCACCAGGTTCATGCTCCTCCTCAGTCTCTTGAACAGGAGTAGAGGTTTATCCCTTGTTTCCTGTTTAGGATTGGGTTTCCAGTTACTTCTAAAATCTACTTTAATTCTATACTTCTAACATCTCCACTGAAACTCTGAAACTGTACTGATTATTTTTTTTTATATATTTATTTCTCTCAGTAGGATTAGATAGATTCCCCTATTGTCCAGATCACACTGCTCAAGCTTTTGGAGAGGAGTAAAGGTTTATCTTTTGTTTTCTGTTTAGGATTAGATTTACAGTTCCTTTTATAGTCTTTTCATTATCTTTCACTCCCAGTGTGCTCTTTGTGTCTTAGGGGAATTATCATCTTGCTTGGGGTGAATTGATTAAAAAAAATGATCAAGCATCAAACAAATTTGCTGTTTTTTGTACTTTTGTTGTATGAGTCTGAAAGATCAAAACTTAGACTTAGAACTTTTCAGGCCTCTGCTCAAAACATTCATGGAATAAATTTAATCATTTTTGAACTTGGGAGTGCTGAAAATTTTTTGCTATGGGGGTGCTGAAAAATTCTTGACCCGACTCACTCATCAAAATCTGGCAAAATAATTGAAAGCATGAACAAAAATTTTTGGAAATCCTTTCTTAGTCAACTTAAGAACTTTTCAGCATCCCCTCAAAATATTATGGGAAAATATTTTGTTTTTTCATACAAACTAATATGAGCAAAAACTTGGTCATATAGAGATAGGGAAGATTGATGAAGAATTATAAGAAAGAAAATGGTAACTAATAACTGACTGCAGACGACAAAATAAGAAAATTTGCATTATTTTGCAAATTGGTTAATCACACACACACACACACACACATACTCATACATATACTTCCACTTGAATGATTTATAGAATGCTGATTGCTGCCTGCTTTTTCTTTTTGTTTTTTCTTTACTTTTTTTTTTTTTGCTATTTCTCTTGTCCTAAAATATTTTGTATAGTGAAAAATATTCTCATTCTTTGCTTAATCAAGGTTTAAGTTGTTCTTTTGTATAAAATCTAACAAAAGAAGATACAGCATAGAAAAAAATACAAAGTAAATTAAAAATTATGGCCAAAATAATCAGAACCTCATCATATTTTTCTCTAATATCTAAACCTTGTAAACCCCACAAAAAAAATGTTGCTTGATTCCTTAGCAATCAAAAGTAGAATTCTTTTTCTTGAAACGTTAAGAAATATTTCTTAGTATCAAATTTTGATGATTTCAACCGACCAAAATGAAGTTTATTCTCATGATCATGATTTAAATTGGATTTTCTTTCTTTTTGGTGGCAAATTTTATAACATGTGTATAATATATAGGCACTATAATGGTTATTGGAATTGTTTAGCTGTTTTCAAATTCTGACTTTGTCTGTTGCATTCACTTTCACACCAATGTACTTGGGAATGGTATGATTCTATTTTGTCTTCCTGTTAAGTATGGGTTAAATAGATTGGGCTCTATAGCATTGGATTACAGTATAAGAGAATAAATATTCTGCATTTGAAACTGTAGCTGACCTAATAATTGTTTTGGTGGTTGATTTTTAATCTTCTTTTTCTTGATTCAAATAATTTGCTTGAATTGATGATCTATCTTAATTAAATACCATTGGCAAGTATTTTTGCCATTGAATGACCATAAAATAGCCAAACAAAATTCAACAAATATAAAAAAACATAACAGAAACAAAATAATAGTCCAGAGAAAGCTTACATGTTTTTCTGATTTTTTTTCTAAAAGAAAAAATTGCTAATAGAAAAACTTTTTGACTAAAATGCTATCTGCTTTGATATTTGGTTGTGAAAACAACCAAAAGTAATATTTTCTCGTAACTGTTAATTTATTTTAGATTTTAACTGTTCCTGAATGCTAAAGTTATGATTCTAAATTAAAAACCAATTGAAATAAATAAGAAAAATTTTAAAAGACATGAGCCATCATTAAAGAAAAGACAGACAAAATTGTATTTAATATTATAAGCTTGCCTAATTGACTGATAAAACTAAATTTTATAAATTAATTCCCATAAAAATTCTCTTTCAATTGAAAATTTTACAAAACTACCTTTTAAATAGCTAAATGCTACAAGAATTTAATTAAATTACAAAATAATTTGAAGCATCTTTAACCATATTAACTCCATAATACATTCAAAGTGAAGGCAGATTGAAACTATTTAGGCTAGTGTTATAATTGGTTGATGAGTATTGATAACAAATTATCTAAAATTTTGGCAAAAGGTTTTGGTTGGTTGATTAAATTTGGTAAAAAAACTTATTTTCTACAAGGTTACCTTTTCTCAATTTTTTCATGAGTATGTATAAGTGTTTGGGGCACTTATTTAGAAATTGAACTTTCAAATGAGGACTGAGATAATTATTCAAAATAGACACTTAACAGAAAAATTACTTACATGTAAAATAATTGTGACGCTTACCGCTAATAATTTGTAGTGATTCTGTTTAGCCTTTTTGAATTATAAAAAAATTTCAATAAACTTGAAAATATATTGGAAACAAATATTTTACCTATTATGGTGTTACTTATTTGAGAGGCCTTTATTAAAACAATTCACTCACATGTGAAGCAATTAGAAACTCATCTTTTATAACTTGCAATGATTCAGTTTATCCTTTAAAAATTATCAAATTAAAATCAATTCACAGTTGAATTGGCTAAATGTAACTGTAAGTTCTATGCTAATAGTGTCCTTTCTCACACTTTTCACCTGTGGAACTCTCTTCTGGCTTTATACTTTCCAGCCAACTTTGATCTTAAAAAACTTAAATGCAAGATCAATTGTTATCTACTGTATTCTTGATTTTTCTTTTTTTTTATTGTTCTCTTTTCTTAATAATGTTTCTCTTTTTTCTTATTCTTTTACATCCATTAACCCTCTGTGTCTTAGTGGCTTTACTGCCTTGCTCGGGGTAAAATGATAAATAAGTGTAGGATTTATAAAACATGGGGGATAACAATGTCTGGCTGTTTTTTGTTTCCTTGGTTGTGTGAGGGGGTACAGAAACATTCTCAGACAGACCTAATTCCCAAAATTTGAACAAATAATCAAACATTGCATTTTTATCTTTGTAACATCTACTTGATCAGGCTAAGAACTTTCCCAAACCTCTTCATATTGGTGAAGACAATGGGATCTATAAGCATGTGTTCTCTATTTGAAATTAAGTTATTATCGCCTATATTCAAACAAGGGTGGGTGCATTCATAAAGGCATTAAAAGTGACTAATAGAGTAATATGTTGAAGTCAATATTTGTCTCCTGAGAAATTACTTTATTCTTTTCTAAAGGTTTTCCTTTGAAACATACTATAGATTTTTTTTTCTTTACTTATTCCATCATGTTTTCTTGTATATTTGAATCTGGCTTCCGAAACACTGTCTTTCTCCATATCCAATAATCATTCATTATTTTTATTTGTTTTTCCAGCATTATCCTCTGCAGGGCTTCTCCAGATATAACTATTTACTTGGCTGGAAACAATGACAACAGATCTTAAGATGTTCCTTTGTGTCAGAAGAACAGGAGTAGAAAATATCTTCTTTAATATTTTAACTACCAATTTTATTTATTATTGAACAAAAAAAATGTTTATCAGATTTTGTTTCACGTATGAGGGGGTGCAAAAAAGCACATGGCCTGACTCATTTTATAATATCAGTGTTTGGTCGCTGAAATGCTGATTTTGTGTCAGGCTGAGAAATTTTCAGCACCCCATCATAATTATGAAGAAAGAATTTACCATTGAAACGCATCTGTATTTCAATTCTAATGAATGTTTCTTGTTAAAACAACTACAGCTGATATCTTCTTAGTTAAAATTTATTTTTAGAATTCAGAATTTATAATTCCAGAATTTGTCATGAATATGTGATCAATATATTTTATTGATAATGGAAGTAATGAAATTATAAGTAAAATATTACAATTTAAATGCAATGTCAATCGTTATCTACTGTCTTCTTGATTACTCTTCTTCTATTGTTCTCACCCCTAGTAATCTTTCTATTTTCTATTCTTTTATACTCAGTAACCCCTTGTGTCTTAGTGGCTTTATTCTTCTCATTTCTTAATAATGTTTCACTTTTTTCTTATTATTTTACATCCATTAACCCTCTGAAGATGTTCCTTTGTGTGAGAGCAACAAGAGTAGAGAATATCTTTAATATTTTAACTAAACAATTTTATTTATTATTGAACAAAAAAATATTGAGTATATATAACTTGGGGTAAATTCGATTAAAAAATACTATAAACAACAGACACAGACACACATGCATACACAAACACATTTATGTATATATGTGTAAATTCATAGAATATCACTTGGAAATAGATATAGCTTACAGTTTTTTCAAGATTTTATAACACAGATAGCAAAAAATGAATTACACATGTTCAGCTATGTTGGGTAGTTTGTAGCCTGAAAAGTGGCACTGAAAACTTCAAACATGCAGTCACTCTCATTGAAGTGTCATCTATACTGAGGCTTAATTTATTAATCACAAAAGCATCTATGAAAAATACTTGAGGCATTATACATCTCCCTCACTCTCTCAGTATATATATGTCACTTAGACACTGTCTGTGAGAAAAACAACACCATGACACAATTCACTCCGTCAGAAATTTGGATATGGCATGCTGTACTATTTGACATTAATGCCAAATGCTCCAATAGTAATCTTTCTATTTTCTATTCTTTTATACTCAGTAACCCCTTGTGTCTTAGGGGCTTTATTCTTTTCATTTCTTAATAATGTTTCTCTTTTTTCTTATTCTTTTACATCCATTAACCCTCTGAAGATGTTCCCGTGTGTGTGTGTTATATATATATATATATATATATATTGAGGGAGTTTTAAAAAGTTTACTTGGGTTATATTTCATCCTTCAGGACTTCTTTGGACTAAATTTGTTATGTTGGCAGGAGGAGTGCTGGGAAATTTAGAATTTTTTTTTATCTAGCCAAATTCATTTATATTGCTTTTTTTTCCTTTCCATCACTTTTGTAAGTAGGTATTCCACACTGATATTTCTCTGCCAGGAATAGTGAAATGTAAGAGCCAGGGTGCAAATTTACTGTAGATTACCTTGCAATTAAGACACTCTCTAGACATCTATGTTGTAGTGAATTATTTTCTCCTTTGTTTAGAGTAGCATTTTTTATGCTGACATTGTGGTCAGTCTCGTTATGCTGGGTAACCAATGCATTTGATATATTATTTTGTAAAATGTCCCTTTTGTGTTCATATTTTTGTTTTGGAATATTTTATAGGCCTTTTATTTTGCATTGAAAATAAAATAATTAGGGTATTGGAGAAGTATAAAAGTATTTTTAAAGTATTTTAATGTATTTCTCCTCTTTGTATTCATAATCTGAACTGCATATTCTTAGAGATCTTAGGTAAAATCTGATAATTATACTGGATTTTATTTTGTTGTTATGATGGGAATAGAAATTTATTGACTCATTTTTGTTGGTTGATTTCCAGTGAACACTGAGTTTTAAACTGTTGTTAATGCAGTGTAATTTGATATCTAGGAAGGGTAAGGAATTGTGTTCTTCCATTTTGGAGGGGTACTGTCTATTCTTGAGTTGATGAGATGCATTGGGATACCAGTTTTGTGGGTTTTAGGGAGACCATAGAGTTTGGGTTTTCTGGGGTGATATTCTATGAGTCTATACTATGATTTGTTTTCATTTTTAATTATCATCTCAGGAAGAGACAGTATCCCTCCCCACAACCTAAACTGGCGAAAGGCATAACATAAGTTCTAACTCATCTGCTTGGAAAAATCAGTTCATCTCATTTAAAGAACTCAAGCAGACTACAATATCTGTCTATATTTCTGAGATGAGGTATTATGTACATTATTTACATTATTCGGACTATTGTCCTCATCTTTGTTGCTATATTTATTACAACGTTTTGGCCGTTGTACGCTCCGGCCTTCTTCAGGTAGACTGGGGCAGTGGAGAACTTTCAGAGGGAAAATTAACAGGAGATAACTGATAACTGACATCCATTAAACATGACACGTGGAACTAGAACAGTCTACCCCAGTGAGCGAAATAAAGGGTTCAGTTGGACATTCCAACCACCTGAAGAAGGCCGGAGTGTACAATGGCCAAAATGTTGTAACAAATATGGCAACAAAGATGAGGACAATAGTCCGAATAAGGTAAATAATGTCAGGCAGCCTAGTTGAAAAATTCAGGGAAATGAGCATGACCAATAAACACAATTTTGATTTTATCAACTGTACAGTATAGTAGGGTCACTTAGACACTGTGAGAAAAACAACACCATGACACAATTCACTCTGCCAGAAATTTGGATATGGCATGCTGTACTGCTTGGCATTTGCACCAGAAGCTTCAATAGGAACATTTCAGAGTGTTTGGGTGTCAGTCTGAGGAGAGTGCAGAGGATTCAGAAAGAGAGGGATGATATGTCTCGTCAACATCATGGTGTTTGGAGTGATTACTAGTGATGGTGATGTTATGCCATCCATTCATCTTT